>CM062297.1:836712156-837312156 GCA_031216915.1 Pictodentalium vernedei | reverse complement strand
GACTGAATCTGGGTGGAATATCTATATGGATATGAAGAGAGAACACAAAAAGGAAGTGGACAAAAAAACGGGTTTCAGAACAAGGCTCTCACTAAAAATCGAACGAAGCCACCCAGAATCGCTTTTGAAAGCCATTCCGTTAGAAAAAGTCATTTTTTGTCTGTTACATGGATTAGCTCGCGTCGTCGAAAAATTCTTAAACTTAGAAATTGAACATATTATTTCGGAGGGGAACCTAATGTCACAGAAAGGTGAGGATGGGGAATCATTTAAGACTGAAAAATTTTTAAATCTTGAGAACAACATAAACAAAAGAGGGGTACGTCAGGGAAATTTTAAAATACATTTTACGAGAGATGGAAAACCCGAACCCGTAAAACTGAATAAGGATCACGCATTCGTCGTGATAGCCCCATCCGCCGAAGTTTGCCCAGACATAAAATATTCTGTCGAGCCCGTTCTAAAAAACGTGACGCGGGAAAGACGGGTGAATAAAAAAATACCTGACCAGATTAGGATGGAGTTAAAATTGCAAGAGAATTACACTGATTTCACTTTGACTAAGGATATTTGGACAAATTTTTATCAAATGATACTGATTTTAAAGAAAGACCCTGATCCCGTCTTGCTTGAGGGCAGACCAGAGGGGTCACTGCTGTCTACGGACTATTCATGGGGCTACACCACGCTCGATAAAGAAAAGTATTTGTACCATGCCGAATGCTTTTACCAACTGTTCTGTTTGCGATATTCTTATAACGAGTTAACACCATACATGATGAAATTCATTGATGTTGCCCCAAAACTAATGGAATGCTCACCATTCAGCATGGCCAGGTTTCAGTCAGAAGCAGGCGAACACGCCAATTACGAACATGCCTGTTTCTTCTACAACCATACAACCCGCACAGGCGGACGTCAAAAAGCAGACCCGACAATTAAACTGTTTCAAAATATGTGGAAACGATTGTCATTTGAAATAAATAACTCCACAATAAGTAACACTGTAGCCGTGAGCACGTCCTTCCAAAAATACTGTGAACAACACGTAGCTGCGGCTACTATTCAAAAATGTTTCAAAAGATATCTCTTTTCAAAACGTCTTGTCCCACAAACTAAAAAACAAAGCGTCCCTTCCCAGGAAATAGAAATGGGTAATAATTTTTTGAACGGCAAATATGTGCTATGTGGAGCAATTCCGAAATATGGATCCAAAAAAATGGATCACGCGGCCATGAAAGAAAAAATAATGCAGCATGGGGGGCGGGTTGCAAACAATGTACCCCTTAGTGGGAAAGGAATGTCCACAAAAATATATACTGTGTTGACAACCGAAGCAGTATTGAAAGGGAAAAAAATACCTCAGCCAATCCGTCGAGCCCTTCGAAGAGGCTTCCCTGTACTTTCTTTTAAATTTATACATGACTGCATATCAGAAAATAAATTACTACAAGTAGAAAATTACAAACTTGAAATACCGTCTAATATATCGGCCATCAAAGATATTCCTCTCCAAAAGAAATATTTCAGTAAAACGGGTAAAATGATAAGTTTTTTGAAGCACAATAGAAGAAAAAGAAATAAAAAAAATGGTGACTCTTTAAAATTATCATCTCCTGGACGTAACAGCTCTCTATTTTATGTTTTCCAAAGGAGGAAAGAACTTACTAAAAATGGCCCCCGATTAAACTTTAAAGGAACGCAGGAACTTTTTGTCAATTTACACAAGGAATGGAAAAATCTATCTCCTACTAAAAAAGAACAGTACCAACAAAAATGGAAAAATGAATCTGTAAAGAAAAAAGAAGAATTTTTGAAAAAAATTAAACAAAAATATGAGATTGCCGAATATAATAAAATACAATCTCCGAAGTATAAAAAATTCATAAAGAAAACACCCCAAAAAACTCCTGTTAAAATATCTTGCTTCTAGAATGGTCGTTTAATTGTTGATTATTCTTCATTTAATGCAGAAATATATAACTTTAAAACACCAATAAATGAATACACGTCATGTAATTACATGTAGTTGATTGCTTCCCGTTTATTTATTTATTAGTGTTGAAGGCCATATATTTCTGTACATAAGGTAATCATTCCCGTTTATTCATTTATTAGTGTTCAAGGCGATATATTTCTGTACATAAGGTAATCATGACTGCAACACGAATTCCCCGTAGGTATGCCAAGAAGTGAAACAGTGCTTGTTTACTGTGGTATACAAACACCAGTTTTACTGGCAAAACAGGTCCTGGTAGCCAATGTCTGGAGTAGAAGTCCTCTAAAAGGGTCAACGTGGTATAAATGATTGGCCAAACATGGATTTATATCTGTGTTGCGTTCATGATTAGCCTGCTTGTGCAGAAATATACGGCCTCAAACACCAGTAAATAAATACCTGAATAGATACAGTACGGCCTGTAATAAAGTGTACCCTTGGGCAACAATAGCGCGTTAATAACGCCAGAATATCCTCTCATTATAAAGAGGAATAAATAAAGTAACGTTATGGCGTTATTATGTTGCAGATAGCGAGTTAGTAGCGCAATCAACTTTCCACTTATTATAGGCGGTACTGTATGAAAAATAAATTTAATGTAGTTAAATGATCACTTTCCCGTGGTTTTATTTATTTATTTATTTATTTATTTATTTATTTATTTTGAACATCTGTATTGTCATATTTTATTCATTATTTAAAAGGTTGTAAATAATTCGTGTACAGTGTAAATATACTGATCCATCATAAATAAATGCATAGTTCATGCAGATTTTCTTTTATCATTTTTACCCAGTCATAGTTATGCTGTGAAAATCCAATCAAAGAAACTCTCACTCATTGTTATTGTTTTGATAATCACTCTGGTAACAGAAAGTAGTTCCAGCAATGTAAACACTGGAGATTGATTCTATTAATAGGAGACCTATTATGTAATCAACACCAGCTGTACAGGGATTAAGTTTAAATGGGATGTACACGACATGGAACCCGTATGAGCGGGAGAAAAGTATGAAAGTTGTGTGAAAATATCCAAATGACAGTGATGTATTCACAAGAGTAGTAATAACAATATTGTTTTTATAACAACGAAAACTTAAACTTTTCATTTTTGGGGATGCAGTGTTGGATGTTTCCGAAGATAGGCAACATTTCCTCTGGCTCTGGCCTGTTTTTTCCTATAATAAAATCACTGAACGTATAAAAAAAACAATTAAGGGTGAAATCTAACTTCATGAACCATAATCAGTGATCTCGGTGCTGGTATGTATTAAATCACATGTTTTACCCAAAAAAAATAATGTCATTCCGTGTCACTACGGTCTTTAGAAGGACCGAAACAAAAGGTGTGACCGTGTGGGCGAATACTCATCCCGACAACACCGATGTTGGATATGTTACTTATTGTCTTTGTTCGACAGCAAGGTTCAAATTAGCGGCATAACACTATACGTTGAAATTATAATCTGAGAGGAAAAGTACAAAATCTATAATTGGTGCAATGCTTTGTGAAGGTATTCAGAGTGAACAAGTAAAGATTATCAATTCGAAATTACGTTACTTTGGTGTGCTAATGGGCTACCATACAGATACTCGAAATTTTATGGGGATGGCCATGGAAAGTTTTGTGGAGAAAAGTGTGTGGATATAAATATAATAATTGGGTCAAGTTTATGCTCAATATTTAAATGTGATACTCTGGTTCAGAACGTGACGAAACTACTTATTTTGTGAAGAGCGAACATGTTATTGAGAGTGAACCTTTCGCCTGTTCGATGCGGAGTTTGTCATCGCCTTTTATTTAACTTTTAAGAGCTGTGATCGTTCTAACTTGTATCACTTTCATTTCTCGCGCCATATTTTGTAAACATCGACCTGCAGCCTTCTGAAGAGACTTGACAATTTGATCAGAATTTCTTTCGAAAAATGGATTCCCGGAGTCAAAAACAAGAATCTTGTCAAGATGGGTACCGTATATTTATGTGTTTTGGTTATGTCACAAATTATGGTTTTCTACTTTCGTTTTCTGTTGTAGTTGTAACATCTCTCACTGACCAGTGCCAGTGGCGCTGGTTGTGAAGACTCGCAGGGGGTGGGGGTAGCCCCATAAAACTGTCGCTGCCTACCCCCCCCCCCCCCTTCCCATCCCACCTGTGGCAACAACGTTGTGTCCTTGGGCAAGACACTTCACGCCCCATTGCCCACGTGGGGACACGGTGACGTTGTGTACTAAGGCGTACTGCACGTCGATGGTGCATCTGTCTTCAACCAATACTAACCCTGCTTGTGTAGACTTAGTATGTTGGGGAGTAGTCCAAACTTGGCCCACAGTCCGTAATATAATTTTTGGCGTTGTTACGGCCGTAACAACGCCAAAAATTATATTACGGACTGTGGGTCCAGGTTTGGACTAGTTGGGGAGCTGACAGTTGCTCGCCGTTGCTCGGTGGTTCTCTCCGGGTACTCCGGCTTCCGCCACCCGTAAAACTGTTGAGGTCATGCTTAGCCATTGTGCACAAATGTGACCTTAAACGCCAATAAATAAATAAAATAATCTGTTTCCATTGACCTGAAAATAAAAATCTTGATCAGCTCACCATAAAAAAATGCTTGATTGGGTTTTGTCCACCTTCAAAAAAGAAGTCAATAAAATATATTTGATTTGGTTTTGTTCACTTAACCCTTTACCCAACGCAGACAATATCAGAATTTATTATTTTAAGTATCATTTTTTAAAGTTTTTCCAAACATTTCAACTAAACCATATCATGTGACCCCCTCATTGGAACGAGCTCGATTAGCTCGTTCCAAAGAGGGGTCACATGATATGGTGTTGTTGAAATTGTATAAAAAATAAATTTTTTTCTGCTGCTAAATTTGCATGTTACGCGGGCAGATTTGTTGGGTAAAGGGTTAAAAATAAAAAAAGTCTTGATTTTCTGTTTTCTGAAATCGAAATAAAAACCATAATTAGTTGTTTGTCCGTGTAAAATATTATATGGCATCGCTTATCAACTGTTATACAGTGGAACCCTGTTAATTGAATAACCCCTTTGCCAATGAAAATTATTCAATTAAGGCCACACAAAGTAGATCTTCTGTTACTCAGGCCATTATTTGTAAAATTGCATGCGGGCGAGCGGTTTTTTATTTTATTTTTTATTTCAGTAATTACTTCTTTGCCATCAAATGTTCATGTTCTTGGTTCAAGTTTTAGGCCTCACAATCTACAGAATAGCATGGGTGGTGGTGTATTTCATCCCTTGAGTGCAAGAAGGATTTGCAATGCTAAAGCATTGCAAAGCCTTCTTGCACTCAAGGGACAAATTCATCAATTTTTTCAACTTGGGTAATATATCAGACATAAACCATTTAATTTTTATTTTTTTTAAGTTTAAATTGGTTATAAAAAGAGAGCATGCGGCAGCCAAAAGGACCATGCGAGAGGGCCAGAGAAACGGATTTTTAATTTTTTTTAGGCCTAACAGGGATTCTGTCGCTTTCCTGTATTGTATAGATAAACTTAGGATTTATTCTATGAGCTCTGTCAAACAAGATATCATAGATAAAGGAAAACTGGGAGGAGTCAGGGTAATTTTGCGATTGGTTACAAGATTTTTTATTCAATTAACAGGAGTATACTCTAAAACCTATATTCAATTAACAGGCCAAATTTGCATTGGATGTATGATAAATGGTTTTGTGTTGGGAAATTATATTCAATTAACAGGGTTATTCAGTAAAGAGATATCCAATTAAGTGGGCTCCCCTGTATCAAGTTTGGGACGTTCTTGTTTGACAAATCAAGTCCAGCTGAAGAAGAAAAAATGAACTATTGAGTTTAATCCCACACCCACGATGACCAGATATTGTCAGATTATTTATCATTATTATCATTCACTAGTACAGTAGAGCCCACTAATTGGATATTTCTTAACTGAATCACCCTGTTAATTGAATATAATTTCCCAACACAAAACCTTTTACTACGCCTCTAGTGCAAATTTGACCTGTTAATTGAATATAGGTTTTTGAGTAAACTCCAGTTAATTGAATAAAAAATCTTGTAACCTGTCGAGAAATTACCTGGACTTCCCAGTTTTCCTTTGTGACTTATTTGACCTCAGTCAGTACATCCAATACAGGCATTTAATCTATTATATCTTGTCTGGCAAGCTCATGGAGCTCTGTCAAACAAAATAAATTAGAATAAACTCCAAATTTATCTCTAGAATACAGGAAAGTGGCACAGACCCTGTTAATTGAATACTTCTGTTAATTGAATAATTTTCATTGGCAAAGTGACTGTTCACAGACCTTTAGATCAGTCTAATTTGGGCACAAGGCAAATATGGATATGGCCTGCATGGTTGGAGAAACGGCACCGGTATTTTCTTCTTGGCATCTGTTTAGGTTTTAGGTCCCCGTCTTAAAACAATAGTTTACAACCTCTTGTTATAGGTCTTCACCATAATCACTGGTTTCCACCACCCTTTGACGTAAGTTTACTCAACTAACTCGAGAGGGCTTCCTAGTTTCCCAGTGTCTAACCAAAGGTCTATTTGAATGTAAGCTAAATTATGCATGGCGTTTACTGAGAAATACCACTAACATGAATATAATAGATCTCAAGCTTTCAGTGCATGGTCATATAGAATTCGGCAATTTGCCACAGGAAAGCAGTCGCCGTCGACATTGTCGTATTTTTATTTTTTTTGTGAGTGTTTTAAAAATTTACTTATCTGTTGCATTGTTTGCTTCGAAGGTACATGTAAGCTCTAAGCTATATTACAAGCATCAGGGAAACAAGGCCAAACTATATATTGCCGAAACACCGCAAAACTTTGGAAAAAGTTTCAAACTCCGCATAATTTGGACATTTTTATTTTATTTGGGCACAGCGCTTACCGTCGTTATTTGGGAAGAATTTAAAAGCCTGGCTATTCAATTAACAGGGTTCCACGGTAATAATAGTACTTCATAGATGCAAATTATTCTTTTAATACTCCTTTGAAAATAGTAAATTTGTCTTTTGTTGATGAAAGCCATATTAAAGTTTAGTACTGAAATGGTTAACCCTTTACCCAACGCAGACGGTATCAAAATTTATTATTTTAAATATCATTTTTTCAGAAATTTTCAAGAAAACCATATCTTTTGACCCCTTGTTGGAATGAGCTCGATCCAACGAGGAGTCACATGATATGGTTTTGTTGAAATTTTTAAAAAAATTTAAGTTTTTCAACTGCTGAATTTGCATATTACACAGGCGGATACGGGCGATTCGTTGGGTAAAGGGTTAACCAGATAATCGGTTTGAAACCAGTTAGCCATCTAAATGATTACTGCGACTAGAAAAACGTCAACTGGTTATCTGCATTCCATGTTTAAAACAGTAAATCTGCCGCTTCTCCTTTGTGGAAGATTACACATCGAAGTCGCATTGTGTATATTGATAAATAATCGACTTCGGTGTTCAAGACTTTGTTAATGATCGGCAGTTTCCATGAGTAACGAGTAATCGCAGAAACTATTCCATAGTGTGTATACGAATGAACGTTGTATATTATCCGGTTATAGCTCTCGGTTAGTCGGTTACGAAAATGAGCCAACCATTTCAGCCCTATTAAATTTCCTGTAAAAACATACAAAACAACCTGGTAAACTCTCAATATAAAGTCATAATAATATCTTGATTAAAACTAAGCCAAGGCATACAGTCAATCATCATATCACATGCACTGTACACACAATACGCAAAAACAGCATTGGATCAATAACCTCCCACAAAACTACACTTTGGATCCAAATAAACATGCATACACGTTGATTGTTTCAGTCGGAAAATTCCCCCTGCACGATGCTTATTTGGGTCTGCACGTTTATTTATTTTTTAGTAAAATAGTTTTTTTGTAGAATTCATTTTTTTTGTGGGTGGCCGCGTTCGTTATTACTAGTATATGCTATAAACTTGTCCCTGTGAATTTTGTTGCAAGTTAAAAAATGGTATACGTTACCTGAACACCCTTTCAGTTGAATCAGAATATCAACCGATACAACGTCAACCGGTACTACTAGTAGTAGTGGTAATAGATAATCTGGTTCAGTACTTGTAGAAAGAGAATGGTGCTACATGAAGTTGATGAACTGAGAATAAATGATTTACTGCTCGTGAGCAGTATATAATACTTATGGACTTTTTTTTATCTGAAATTCCCCCATGCACTATTATTTAAATCTGCACTTTTAATAATTTTTGGCGAACGTTTCCCCCACACTATTATTCGGGCCTGCACTTTTATTAATTTTCAGTGAAATTTCCCCTTTGCACTATTATTTGGGTCTGCACTTTTATTCGGGTCCCGAGAGTACTATAATTTATTTCATTTAATTAGAAATCCAGAAGTGACTGCACTCCAATGGCAAATTATCCAAATAAAAACAATTGCCGAATTGTCCAAACCCAAGTGCCAAATCATCAAAATATCAAGTGCTGAATCGTCCAGGTGCCAAATTGAGCGGACACCCTCAGATTCGCTCTTAGAAGCTGGAGCACTGTATTTTGCAAAATTTTCCCCTTGACATCGCCTTCCGAATATCATGCACCCCCCAACAGGCTAGACACCCCTTCTAGAGAATCCTGGAAATGTGCCTGCATCCCCCTCCCCTTCTGTTATGACATTCCAGGTCACAGATCCAAAAAAGTCCAAACTTGGCCCCTTATAAAAAAATTACTTTGTTACAACTTATTATTACCACTTTAGTGGGCGTTCTCTAGTATATTAACGGAGTTTAGTGGGGCGGTAAGACTCAATAATTCATGACGCCATGCAACCGGAAACGAGCCACGGGCGTTAATGAAAACAAAATTCCTTAACAGCCCGCCGCCCGCTTCCGGTCATGGTAATAATAGTAATAACATGATTTTGTCGAGCGTCCTGGTTTATTAATGGCCCTCGAGGAATAAATAACAGCCCTCTGGCTTATTAACGGCCCTCGACTTTGTCTCGTGCCGGTAATAAACCCTCGGGCTCTTATTCATTCCTCTCAGGCCATTAATAAACTGTAAAGCTCTCCAAACTCATGTTATTGTCATATTGGAGCATGCCAGCAGACACCCTTCAATGAATTGTAACAAAACAATTATTTTTGTTTTAAGCTTATTTGTTTTGCAAAAATTGGTGGTCAAATTATGCAACATTTACTAACACCTCTCCTTGGTCCAGTGGCGCAGGTGTTTTGTCTCGCTCTTTTCGAATAGTACGAAGTGATCTTTAGCCTGCAAGGAGTGTGTCTCTCTCTGCACAGAGGCCAGCCATTTTATGTCCCCGCCTGATAGGATGGTATGCTGTGACAGAACAAACCCACAATGGATGCTGACAGAGAGTGTTTGGACACCTCAAAGGACTTTCCCCGACCGAGGATCGATTCCCAGGAAAGACCAGCGCACTTATCCAGTCAGCTACCACTCTCCTTGATTTATTTATGAACAAAGTCTCATGAAAACTTGGGCCCCTTTTACTGTTAGCATGGCTTCTTTGAAAAAAATACTTGGGTTAAAAATCACAGATAAAAACTTTTGGTGTGAGGTTGGTTGAGCATTTCACACCCTGTATCTACACCCCTGATTGTTCCAGATTGACTTTGATGACCTTGAAAAACATTGTCATTATTTTGATCAACCAAAAAGGCAACTTGGAAGTTCAGAGTCTATATGTGAAAATACACCCGCCCAGAAACAGAGGAGGGTGTGGTGGCCAGTGGGGTGGGGCCCTTTATCTGCTTCTGGCACCCTTAGACTGCTCCAAATCGCTAATGCCCTACTAACCCTCTCCACACTGGTTAGATATGGGTGATATAGTAAATACATATTGATATTGGTATCAAGCCAATACGATTTGCTGTACCATGGAAATCACAAAATACTGAATTTTTGGTATTGAAAAATATTTCTGACAATAGTTGAAAGGGCAAACAACAGAACATTACTCAAAATGCATGACCAGAAGAGATGATTGGGATTGTATTTCTGAAGGCATTCACCACTCCACCGGTCACTTGATACAACAAAAAATAACAGAGAAAATACCCAGGGGATATTTTCTAACAGCATTTTTGTTACATTAAATGACCGAAGGTGAAATCATCTGTTACTTCAGGCTTGGCAATTTCAGGAGAGCGATTTTTTAGCTCTCCTTACTGCCCTCCTGAAAGAATTAAGGAGAGCGAAAAATTGCCCTCCTAAATATTTTGGTCTGGGATGATTGAGATTACATGTATTATGCTCACATTAAATTTTTGTTGTAAAGCAAAAATGTAATTTAACTTCGAAGTCACATAACATCACGTAATTTAATTTTGAAAGTGGTTTAGTGGTAAAAGGTAATGGCTGCAACCAAACCCAAACACAGTTGCAATCATTTGAAGCAAAATGGGTCACAGCAGTATTTTTTTTTCTGTCAATTTCAAGTTCAACAACTGACATCACAGTTTGAGGAGTAATTATTCAAGGAATATTGACGCTATAATATACTACCATTACTACTATCCTGTTACTTGAAGCACTTGCACCAGGATGTGACTGTAGATTCAAGCAGACCTGTTGTCCAAGAAAGTCATATGCCTCCCACTACCACCTTCAACCCCCTTGGGGGGTTGAAGGTGGTAGTGGTAGGCGTATGACTTTCTTGGACAACAGGTCTGGGTACACAGACAGGTCCTGTCAAGTGTGTGTTCGGTTGTTGAGTGAGACATCTAGATGTCCAAGAGATTTCGCTTTACCTTAGTAAAGTTAATAAAATCACTGATGTAGTCGGTTGGTTTCAGTTTCAATGAGTTCGTTCAACTGGATACCTAAAATGCTGTGTAAAGCTAATTGCTCTCCTAAGCTGATTGAGGAGAGCGATTTTTTTTCCCTCCTGCATTTTTCATAATGCCAGGCCTGTTACTTCCAATATTTTAACAATTCGGCGGCTTTGTCCACTGTAAAACGAGGAACTACGACTGGACAGTATGCTAAAACTATATCATTTGATTTTGGTATTGGTGTGAGTACATGTACATGTATTTTGTTGACAACAAAGATAAATCATTTTAAAAATACAGATACCAAAACCGAACTTGAAATTTCAATACTGTCCAGTTCCAACATTGATGTTGCAATGTCAAAATTTCAAGTTGTAAATTTTTGACGAAATGCAAGGAAATAGTCCAATTTGAACCAAATTTGGTATACAGTATTATTGAGTCATAACTACTTGATTTCTGCAAAAAAAACATTCTCTGTGTCCCTGTGGGAACCCCAGGAGCTAAAAATAGAAATAATTTCAAATGCCTATATTGTCAAATCACGCGTACGGAACAGTGAACTGTTATTTGGAATGAAGCATCCTGTGGAGAAGTAGAATTGAATGGGAAAAAAGTGTCATTGGTTGTGTCAGGGTGTCCTTTAGGGGAGGTAGTGGAATCGATAAAATGCTGAGTCAGCACATTTGCAAAAATTTCAAAAGAAGCCCCTTGGTTAATATTTGGGCTCAATACAGGAACCCAAATTTTTAACTTAGGGCAAATCTTTAAAATCTTCTTCAGGACCACCAGTCAGAATCTTTTAATGTTTGGTCTACAGTACATCATTGTTATGAGGGTCAGATTCAAGATTGTTCAAATCAAGTCCCTAGGTTAATATTTGGGCTTCCTATGGAATATGGGGGAATTTCTTTAAAAGTCATCTTCAGATTCACCAGTTAGAATCCTTTCTTATAATTTTATTTGGTATAAAACATCTGTGGGTGGGTCAGATTCAAGTTTGTTCAAATCAGGTTCCCGGGTTAATATTTGGGCTGCCAATTTTAACTTAGTGCAATATCGGGAAATATCTTTAAAAATCTTCTTCAGATTCACCAGTTACAATGCTTTTCCTATTTGTTTTCAACAACTCCAGGAGGGGTTCAGATTCAAGTTTGTTCAAATCGAGTCCCTAGGTCTATATTTGGGCTGCCAATTTTAACTATAGTGCAATATGAGGGAATTTCTTTAAAAATCTTCTTCTTTAGATCCACCAGTCAGAATGCTTTGAATTGCTTTCATATTTGGGAGGTGGGAGGGGGGTGGGGGGAGAGGGGAGAGGGGGAATTCAAATTTGTTAAAATCGAGTCCTTTGGTAAATATTTGGGGTCCCTGTTGGAGCCCAATTTTTAACTTAGTGCAATATGAGAGAATTTCTTAAAAAATCTTTTCCAGGACCATCTATTACAATATTTTTGATATTTGGTATACAACATCTCGGAGGAAGGGGGGGGGGGGGGGGGTAGGTCCCTGTTTAATATTTGAACTCTCTGTTGGGTGGGGTGGGAGTTGCAGTAACTGCATTGACAAAACAACCCTTGGAAGTGTGGGAGTGCTTGTCTACATCTGATAGAATTGGAAGCACTCAGGAATAATCTGACATGGACACTGGAGTTACGAATAATTTCATGACATATTCCTCTGTAGTGTTGATGAACCATGACTTACTGATTGTGACCCAAAATACTTCTTTGAACCACTTTGGCCGGTGAGCGATTAAGGCCCCTTGGAAGTTGGGTCCTCTTGTTTCTATAGCTATGTGTTTATAGTTTTTAGCTCACCGAAGGGAGCTTAACTTATCACTTGCAGTCCGTCGTCGTCCATCGTGAACTTTACATTATCGACTTCTCCTCACAAACCACTTGACCAAATTGAACCAAATTTTGTGTGCATGTTCCTTATCATATGTCAATTCAAGTTTGTACAAATAAAGTTGCTGCGCCAACAGGGGGCATAACTCTGATAGCACCCCTAAATTTTTTTAAAATTTTTAAAAAAAATTAAAAAAAATCTTCTTCAGATCCACCAGTCAGAATCTTTTCATATTTGTTATACAACATCTTGGGGAGGGGGGGGGGGGGGGGAGGGGGTCAGAATTAAGTTTGTTCACATTGAGTCCCAAGGTTAAGATTTGAGCTCTCTCTTGGAGCCCAACGTTTAACTTGGTGCAATTTGAGGAAATTTCTTTAAAAATCTTCTTCTTCATATCTACCAGTCAAAATGCTTTCATATTTGGTATACAGCATCTCTAGGGGTGTGGGGGTCAGATTCAAGTTTGTTCAAATCAGGTCCTGGAGTTAGTTTTTGGGCTCTCTATTTGAGACCAAAGTTTAACTTTGTGCAGTTTGAGGAAATTTCTTTAAAAATCTTCTTCATCAGATCGGCCACTCAGAATCTTTTCATGTTTGGTATACAACATCTATTGTGGGGTGCAGATTCAAGTTTGTTCAAATTGAGTTGCTGGGTTAATACTTGGGCTCCCTATGGGAGCCCAAATCTTAACTTTGTGCAATGCGTGGAATATTCTCTAAAAATCTTCTTCTTCAGATTCACCAGTCAGAATTCTTTCATACTTGGTGTACATCATCTTTAGGGGGGCCAGATTCAAGTTTGTTCAAATCGAGTTTCTCAATTAATATTTGGGTTCCCTATGGGAGCCAGAATTTTAACTTAGTGCAATATGAGAAAATTTCTTTAAAAATCTTCTTCTTCAGATCCACCAATCAGAATGCTTTCATAGTTGGTATACAACATTTCTAGGGGGGTCAGATTCAAGTTTATTCAAATCAGGTCCCTGAGTTAGTATTTGGGCTCTCTATTGGAGCCCAAAGTTTAACTTGGTGCAATCTGAGGAAATTTCTTTAAATCTTCTTCTTCAGATTGACCATTCAGAATCCTTTCATGTTTGGTGTACAAATCTATAGGGGTGTCAGATTCAAGTTTTTTCAAATTGAGTCGCTGAGTTTATATTTGGTCACCCTATGGGAGCCCAAATTTTAACTTTGTGCAATGCATGGAATATTCTTTAAAAATCTTCTTCAGATTCGCTAGTCAGAATCCTCTCATATTTGTTATACAACATCTCTAAGGGGGGTCAGATTCAAGTTTGTTCAAATCGAGTCCCTGGGTTAAGATTTGGCCTCTTAATTGGAGTCTAAAGTTTAACTTGGTGCAGTTTGATGGAATTTCTTTTAAAATCTTCTTCTTCAGATCCACCAATCAGAAGCATTTCATATTTGGTATACAATATCCCTAGGTGGGTCAGATGCAAGTTTGTTCAAATTGGGACCTTGGGTTAATATTTTGGCTCCCTATATGAGCCCAAAGTTTAACTTAGTGCAATGTGAGGTGATTTAGTTAAAAACCTTCTTCATATCCACCAGTCAGAATTCTTTCCTATATGGTATATGACATCTCAAGGGGGATCAGATTCAAGTTTGTTCAATTTGAGGGCTTGGCTTAATATTGGACTCTATGGGCAGGGGTGGGGTGGGGGGGGGAGGCATGTTATGTTCAGGTTTGTTCAAATCCATTCCATAGTGTTTTTCCATAAAATTTGCCTCTCATGAGTCATGACTTCATTCCTTTGTAGTGTTGATGAACCATGTCTAACTGAATGTGACCCCAAATACTTCTTTGAACCACTTTGGCCGGTGAGCGATTAAGGCCCCTTGGGGCCTCTTGTTTTTTTATTCTAATTTCATTTTATGTATTTTTTGGGGGGTTTGTTGGATGATAAAATGCCTATATTTTAGCTAACAGCATGTCATAACAATTTGTAGTGATCTTGGTAATTGAAACCTATTTGTCTGACAGTAAGCAGTGTTCATTGTTTAGGGTGCAATATTCCTGAACTGATAATACTTGTCTTTCTCTCACGGCATGGTGGTGAATCAGTGGAAGATGTGACTTACAATAATTAAATTACATTGTGCTTCTTTTGTATTCATATCCATTATTCCCTTTGATATCTTTTTTATAATGTTTTTGAATTAAAGAAACTAATTCTCAGCAATGGCAAGCACCCCCCCCCCCCCCCCCCCCCCCCCTCCAGCTTGTACTTAGATATTTCAAATATATTGTTTTTTAACTGGAAAAATCTAAAAATTCAACTTCAAAATACCCATCTCATACACATTTTTTGTGCAAAAATCAGACTTGGGGTCAAATGCATTTGCATTTAAATGCATTTAAATGCGTGATTTCAAGTATTTGCATTTGAATATTTTAGAAGCAAGTATTTGCATTTGCATTTGCATTTGAAAGAAAAAGTATTTGAAATAAGTCACACAAGCGAAGTCTCAGCCAATGGACCTCTGGGTTCAACCTGAAAGTCTTTGGCTGAAACTTTGGTTGCCCTTCTTACAATGTTTTGAATACCTTTAGTTATTAGCCAGGTGGAATCGCCAGTAACTTCACGAGTGCTTCAGTGATATTACATTTCTAAGACCCAGTTTGTGTTGCTGAAATAAATTTATTATTTGATAGAATGTAATCAATCCACAATGGCCGTGCTAGGGCCGAGATAGTAATACAAAAATGTTTAATAAACACTGAAAAAAAGATTTACCGTATTTACTCTATGTATTGGGACACTCTATGATTTGGGACACACATTTTTTCCAGAAAACTATATTTTTTTATGCTCTAAAGTTTGGGACATTCAGGAGATTTGTTTCCAGTTGACCCATCGCTAGTAGCAGACGACACTCATAAAAAAATTCTTGAGTAACTAAAAATTTTCATTTTTTGCTTCCAAAACATAGCTTATGATCCCTCATTGGAACGCGCGCAATGCGCTCGTTCCAATGAGGGATCATAAGCTATGTTTTGGAAGCAAAAAATGAAAATATAAAAAAAAAATTGGACGGCGATTTTTGTATATAATGATGGAAAATGAATCACACACAACTTTATTCAGCATCAAATCAAGACCAGGCTGTGTTCTTTCCCATTTTCTAAGAATTGGGACACCTGTGAAAATAATTATTTTTAGCTGTCCCAATACATAGAGTAAATACGGTAGTTGATTTTTAGTTTTATTTTCTTTAACTTGTCAGAATGTATTTGAAAAGTATTTGAATTGATTTTCAAATGTATTTGCATTTGCATTTGAACAATTTCAGCTGTATTTGCATTTGAAAATTTGAAAAGTATTTGCATTTGCATTTAACTACTTTCCAAAGTATTTGACCCCATGTCTGGTGCAAATTCTCCAAATAAATGGATTACACGTATATAGTCATTATCCCCGCATTTTCATGCCTGGCATTCTTTAGGAGTGCAGGAGTGCTGTACTCCTACTGCAGCCAAGAAAAAATTGAGGAGGGCAATTTTTTGCACCCCTTGATTTTCTGGAACGCCAGACCTGTTAGGGACTGCCTTTAAAATCTATTATCATTTCGTCCCCTGAGTTCCAATGTGTTCCCTGTGCCAGTATGCACAGAGAACACATTGGAACTCAGGGGACGATTTGTCAATATTGCATTGATTCAAAATAATTCATGACCCATTCTGTGACAAATTTCGATAGATTTTGAGCGTAGAAGACAGTCACATAAGAATTGAATGCAACATTTTGAATAATGAGAAGATGTGTGTGCCAATTTTCTACTTTGTAGCTGAATGTAGTACAATTTTTCAGTCACAATATTAATACCTTGAAGTGTATATAACCAAAATAGCATACAAGTTTTTGCATTGAAAATTTCAGGTGCAAATGCACTCCCAAGCAATCTGAGGAGGGCAACTGTTTTGCACACCTTGATTTTCTAGATTGCGAGGCCTGCATTTTCAAAAATGTGGGGATATAGTGATGATCTCCATCCGTACAGCCGTATGTCCCTTTTTGAGCTATAATTTTGAAACTTACCGTGCTTCTTAAGTATGATACAGAGATGACAAAAATAGGTGGCGCCACTTAAAGACTTGGCTAAAGTACTGCTTTCTGACAAAAGGCTCCTGGGATATGTAATTTCGGTTCTTTAAAGTGTATTTATATGTTCCAGTAGGGTGTCTTGATGTGCATAAAGGTTTCAGATTTTTTATTTGCCCCATGTGGCACACGTAACGCCACTTTTGTCGTTAGAGAATCGGCTTCTGCTGAAAGGATACTAGAGGTTTTAATTCGAAATGCTGAACGTATGTTGATATGAATCAGTAGGGTCTCTAGATGTGCATAAAGGTTTCAGATTTTTGATTCAGCCCCATGTGGCACTAGTAGTGCCACTTTTGTCATTAGTGAATTGGTTTCTGGCTAAAGGCTCCCAGGGGTTTTAATTTTTAAATACTGTGTTCATATGTTCCAGTAGGGTCTCTAGATGTGCATAAAGTTTTCAGATTTTAGATTTCGGCCCCATGTGGTGCCCAAAGTGCCACTCTGTACATGTACATAAAGGTTTCAGATTTTTGATTCGACCCCATGTGGTGCATGTAGTGCCACTTTTATCATTAGAGAATCGATTTCCGATGCAAGGCTCCTAGTGGTTTTAATTTGAAACATTGAAAGTGTGTTACAGTAGAATCTGTCTTAAGAGACCGTCCTTCGTGCCACACACAAAAGTGGTCTCTCAAGACAGGTGGTCTCTCAAAACAGGTTTCAGGTTTTCTCAAGTCAGTAAATAACCAACCACAAAATTCAGAAATGGAGAAGAATGGATTTTTGTAATTACTTTGTATTTCTTTTTTATGAAGTTTTTATAACAAATTGAAATGGACTGTTATAAAAATTATAAAAATAAATTAGTGTTGAAAATCTTCAATGAAGATTTTCAACACTAATTTATTTTTATAATTTTTATAACAGTCCATTTCAATTTGTTACAAAAAGATGTTCAACACAAATTTATTTTTATTCCTATCCGTCACTTTTCAGGTTTGTATGAAATTGTTTATTCAACAATAATCCTAATCTTTTCACAGGGGTCTTATAAAAACATCTCAGTCTTTAATGAGTTAGCAATTGAAACCCAATTAAGAGCTTTTAATACTTTTAATTATGTTAGTATAACCACAATGGATTTTCCAATTCCAGAACAGGTAAAAAGTTTTTGTCATGGTTTCAGTCTTCAAAGGGGCGGTCTCTCAAGACAGGTACATTATGGCATAAAAATACAAGTTGGTACCAGGTCACAGTGGTCTCTCAAGACAGGTGGTCTCTCAAGACAGGTGGTCTCCCATATCAGGTCTATTATAGAGTAAAACCAATCGGTGCCTGGCAGATGTGGTCTCTCAAGACAGGTGGTCTCTCAAGACAGTGGTCTCTCAAGACAGGTTTTACTGTAATATGTTCTGGTAGGGCCTCTATATTGCATAAAGGTTTGGGATTTTCCTAAGACTGTCCTTTTTTGGTCACGATCGGTCAGCTGTGACCGCCAGACTGGCATGTGACCTAGATTCCTTTATCAAAGTCTACGAGTCATATTTATGAAGGCATTTTATTGTAACTTGGTAGGATGACTCCTTTTGGAATGATTTTACTGTAAGTTGGTAACTTTGGTTAACATATATTAAATGTGAAGACCACATCAACCCAGGCCTCAGTTCTTTAGTACACCCTCCACCTCAAATTATTTTTATTAAAAACAGCATGTGGGGCACAGAAATTAACATATTCTCAATTATCACAATTCTTGTCTAATTTCATAATCATTTCATAAAGATTGAACATTATCCTTTTCATCAAACACTACACACAGTCAAGTTAATCTGCAGTGTCATTGACACTTTCATTCAACTTTTCATTAACCTTATTCCTGAAGGTCATCATTTGGATAAATTTGTAACATAGTCAGCAAGTGACCTGGTACGGGATGGTATTTGGTCTGTAGGCTTTATACCAGGCTCGGCTTTGCCTCACCTTGTATAAAACCTACAGACCATGTACCATCGCGTACCTGGTCACTTGCTGACTGTGTAAACTCCAAAAACCATAGTAACTCCAGCCACACCATAAAGTCCACCACCATTCAAAAAGAGAAAGCCTACCTCCACACGCCATCACTGCTAATGGGTTTTTGGGTCTGTTTTGCCTCAACTTCCTCATTGAGATGGCAATGTAAAATTCAACTAAATGGGTGGCAAGGGGGTAAAAATCCCACATCATTCTTGTGCACCTTTACTGCACTGAAATCTTTTTGTCTGAGCACTGTTAAACCCTGACTTTCAGACTTCAATGAGTGCATCTATTAAACCCTGAATTTCAGACTTAAATGCATGCATCAAATAGTGATGAACCGATAATTGGAATTGGCACTCAGAACCGGCCGGTTATGGGGCATCGACTGATTATGACAACCGGCAGTTGAAAGCTGTCAGTTTCTGGTTATTCTATATTTGACACTGACTATTAAAATCTCTTGGATATATGGCCATTTCAATAAAGTTTCCGCCTTAAAAATGTGTGTAGTGCATATCGGAATATTTAGGGGTTTACAGAGCCGAGATATTATGGAATTTACCATCTGCAATCGGTGCAGGATCACCACTATTCCCAGCTGATTGAAGTCACTGGTCTTCAGTGGTGGTGCTGTACAACGTTGCATTGGGTACATGTATAAATAAAATGTGTTCGTTAGTCTGCAGTACTTCATGATGCAAGCATCACAATGGAATAAGAAATTAAAATTGGAGAAAAACTACAAAAAACACTCTTTTCAATGGTAGATGATTGTTATGCAGCATGTAAGTCGCATGACTGTCACAAACACGTTTTCAGTTTGTCAAGTCCATTTAGCTCAACTTTGGTGAAGCCAAATTTGAGCTTATGCCATGGCCAGTCGTCTGTCTGTTCGTCAACAATTCAATATGGCTCGGGCTAGAGGCCGCATTTATGAACCGATCTTTACGAAACTTCTTGGGTACCTTTGTTATGACCGTGGGACGAGAACGAGTGTTTTGGGGTCCGATCCGAAATTCAGGTTTGCCGTTGGCAGCCATTTTGAACAAAATTAGGTGCAATCAGTTTTTTGCGCAGAACTTCCATATGAAAGTGCTGATTTGAATAATTTTTTGTATGAATGTTTAGTACCATGAGATACATCACATATAATACAGGTTTTTTTTCACGCGCGTAAATTGTGCAAATTAGACTAACTTTGATGTTTTTTGGTGTTACTTTCAGCACTATAAGTGCAAACGCCAATATGGCTCGGGCTAGAGAACGTATTTATGAACCGATCTTTACGAAACTTCTTGGGTACCTTTGGTATCACCGTGGGACGAGAACGAGTGTTTTTGGGTGCGGTCCGAAATTCAAGATGGCCACCAGCATCCATTTTGTACCAAAATTAGTGCAATCAGTCTTTTGTACAGAACTTCTGTATGAAAGTTCTGATTTGAATAAATTTTTGTGTGAATGTTTAGTACCATGGGATACATCACATATAATACAGATTTTTTTCTCGTGCAGAAATTATGCAAATTAGATGAACTTTGATTTTTTCAGTGCTACTTACACACAGTAAGTACGCATGTCAGTACGGCTCGGGCTAGAGTCTGTATTTATGAACCGATCTTGACGAAATGTCTTGGGTACCTTTGTTATCACCTTGGGACGAGAACGAGTGTTTCTGGGTGCGGTCTGAAATTCAAGATGGCTGCCAGTGGCCATTTTGTACCAAAATTAGGTCTAATCAGTTTTTTGTACACAACTTCTATATGGCTCAGGCTAGAGGCTGTATTTATGAACCAATCTTTACGAAACTTCTTGGGTACCTTTGTTATCACCGTGGGATGAGAACGAGTGTTTTGGGGTGTGGTCCAAAATTCAAGATGGCCACCAGCAGCCATTTTGTACCAAAATTAGTGCAATCAGTCTTTTGTACAGAACTTCTGTATGAAAGTTCTGATTTGAATAAATTTTTGTATGAATGTTTAGTAACATGGAATACATCACATATAATACTGGTTTTTTTCTCGTGCAGAAATTATGCAAATTAGATAAACTTTGATTTATTCAGTGCTACTTATACACTGTAAGTGCACATGTCAATACGGCTTGGGCTAGAGGCTATATTTATTTTATCTTCACAAAACTTCTTGGGTACCTTTGTTATCACCTTGGGATGAGAACGAGTGTTTCTGGGTGCGGTCCAAAATTCAAGATGGCTGCCAGTGGCCATTTTGTACCAAAATTAGGTCCAATCAGTTTTTTGTCACAACTTATATACAGCTCATATTTATGAACTGATCTTCACGAAACTTCTTGGGTCCCTTTGTTTTCACCTTGGGACAGGAACGAGTGTGTTTTGGGGTGCCTTTGTTATCACTGTGCTATGAGAACAAATATTTTGGGGTTCAGTCAGACCCACTCTGGGACTCAAAGATTTCTTTTCTAGTTTAGCATCTGACTGTCACCCACCTTTACAATACTTTACCTATACATTTGTTACAGACAACAGTCATTATTTATATACAGACCATTACAATACTTTATATGTACCTTTGTTATCAGGTCATTACTTAGATGTTTGTCATTGCTGTGTCACATACTATACATGTACATTATTATGTCTGAGGGGTAATTCAGTTCCAATTCAGAATGAAACCAATCATTCCTTGTTTGGTAGTGCTCATTGAGCCCTGCCAAACAAGGTATGATTGGATGAATTCTGAGCACATTATTTCGAATACTCAAACTCCAATTTATAACATGTCAGATATCCGACATGATTCATTTGGTGTCTGACATTTTGTCTGGAAGTGCAATGAAAATTATTTTCAGGCTTGTATGTAAATAATGCGCCATACAACTTCACAACACACATTAACATCAAAGTTATTATTCAATTAAGACATAAACTATGTGTGCTCAGTCAAGCCAGAAAATAAGCAGACCGTCATCTGCAAAATGAGGTCCCCAGAGGGTAAAGTTAGTGATGCTACCCTGCACAGCAGGGAAGCATCACTAAATTTACCCTCTGTGAACCTCAATCTGGATCAGGTGCTCAAAACTAAACAGAAAGAGGTCCCCAGAGGATAAATTGGCCCACTGTATGGGATAGCATCATCAAATACACCTTCTGGGGACCTCATTCTGCAAATGTCAGACTGCTTATTTTCAGGCCTGTGCTCAGTATCTTCCTTGTTAATACAGCCAAGTGTATTGTATTCTTACACAAAACTGGATTAACACTATTTACCAGAATAACACACATTTACCCTCTGTGAACCTCAATCTGGATCAGGTTCTCAAAACTAAACATAAAG
The DNA here is from genome assembly GCA_031216915.1 of Pictodentalium vernedei. Lineage (NCBI taxonomy): Eukaryota > Metazoa > Mollusca > Scaphopoda > Dentaliida > Dentaliidae > Pictodentalium > Pictodentalium vernedei. The sequence goes on along the minus strand of CM062297.1, from coordinate 837,290,105 downwards.
AGGTACCCAGAGGATAAATTGGCCCACTGTATGGGATAGCATCATCAAATACACCTTCTGGGGACCTCATTCTGCAAATGTCAGACTGCTTATATTCAGGCCTGTGCTCAGTATCTTCCTTGTTAATACAGCCAAGTGTATTGTATTCTTACACAAAACTGGATTAATACTATTTACCAGAATAACACACAATCATCACAAGAGAATATGTGATTCACTAATTGTATCGTTTCTAACGATCTTCCCCCACCCCAACTCCCAAAAATGCAAATATTATTTTGGTTAATATTGCCAAGCACTGAACATTCATACTCTGAGAACTGATGTGTATTAAGCTTTCATAATTGGTGATTTATCAACGAAATTCTGCAGTATATCAGGCACTAATAGATTTTCTTGTGGGTGCTATTTCAACCATCCGAATCGGCATCGAAGTCGGCAAAATCGGCAGAGAAATAATCTGTAATCGGTTCATAGCAGGTTTTGAAAATCGGTTCATCACTAGTGTGAAACATAACCTGATAACCAATGATTGACCAAACACTTAACTAATTGATAAGGCCTCACAAAGTTGATCTTCTGTTTCTCCGGCCATTTTTTGTAAAATTGTATGTATGCGGCCATTTTTTTATTTTATCTTTTATTTTTTGTAATTATTTCTTTTCCATCAAAAGTTCATGTTCTTGGTTTGTTTCATTTTTTAGGCCTCACAGTCTACAGAATAGCGTGGGTGATGGTATATTTCGCCCCTTGAGTGCAAGAAGGATCAGCAATGCTAAAGCCTCACAAAGCCTTGTTGCTCTCAAGGGACAAATATATCAATTTTATTAATTTGGGTAAAATATCAGACATAAGCCATTTAATTTTTTTTTTTTTAAGTTTGCATCGGTTTTAACTTTTAAAAAGAGAGCATGTGGCAGCCAAAAGGACCATGCAGGAGGGCCTGAGAAACAGATTTTTAAACTTTTTTAGGCCTAATGGTATCAAAATAAAAAAAAATGCAAGTGTTGCAAATATTCTGTAATTGCAGGCCTGGCATTTTCAGGAGAGCGATTTATTCACTCGCCTACTGCTCGCCTTAAAAAAATTAAGGAGGGCGAAAACTAGCCCTCCTGGCCTAAGAAAAAAATGATTACCATAACAGCCTATTCCAGAAACCCACATCTTTTCAGATCTCTGCTATGTTAGTGGTCTCTGTAAGATGGCCACACTGCCCCTCCCACACCTCCGGGCCTTGCCAAGGCCCGGAGTTGTGGGAGGGGCAGTGTAGCCATCTCACAGAGACTACCTTGTTAGCAGCACCAAATAAAATTTACAAAACCAACAAGGCAGAATTCATTACAGTAGAACCTGTCTTGAGAGACCGCCCTTTGGGCCACACAAAAGTGGTCTCTCAAGACAGGTGGTCTCTCATAACAGGTTTCAGGTTTTCTCAAGTCAGTGAATAACCAACCACAAAATTCAGAAATGAAGAAGATTGGATTTTTGTAATTACTTTGTAGTTGTTCTTTTTTATGAAGTTTTTGTAACAAACTGAAATGGACTGTTATAAAAATTATAAAAATAAATTAGTGTTGAAAATCTTCATTGAAGATTTTCAACACTAATTTATTAGCTTAACTTGACATAGTCAAGATAAGCTATTGCCATCACGCGTGCGGAAGTCTGTTAGTCTGTGAGTCTGTGACGTCTGTTCACATTTTCCTTTAGCACGGGCTACACCCCGCAGTTCTTGTCTGATCGTCACGAAATTTCATATGCAGGTTTGGGGTCATGTCTAGATGAGAACGTCCCCTTTTGGTCGCGATCGGGCAACCGGTATGGCTGCCCGAGCCCAAAACCCGAAAACCATTAGCACAGTCTACAGGTCGTATTTATGAAGGGATTTCATTGTAACTTGGTAGGATGCCTCTGTATAGTGCCTAGATGAGAACGTCCCCTTTTGGGCTTGATCTATCAACCGTGATGGCTGCCCAAGCCCGAAACCCAAAAACTTTTAGCACAGTCTGCAGGTCATGTTTAATGTGGAGGGATTTCATTGTAACTTGGTAGGATGACTCCTTATGATGTCTAGATGCGAATTTCCCCATTTGGGCATGATCTGCCAACCGTGACGACTGCCCGAGCCCAAAACCCGAAAACCTTTAGCACAGTCTACAGGTCATATTTATTGAGGAATTTCATTGTAACTTGGTGGGTTGACTTCATACAATGTCTAGATGAGAAAGTCCCCCTTTGGACGTGATTGGGCAACTGTGACGGCTACAGGAGCCCGAAGCCCGAAAACCTTTAGCACAGTCTAGAGGTCATATTTATGAAATGATTTCATTGTAACTTGGCAGGATGACTCCAAATAATGTCTAGATGAGAACGACCCATTTTGATCATGCAGCCTTGATGGGTGCCTGAGCCCAAAAACCTTTAGCATAGGCAAAAGGTCATATTTATGGAAGGATTTCATTGTAACCTGTTAGGTTGACTCCATATAATGCCTAGATGATGACATCCCCTTTCGGTCATGATTGGTCAGTTGTGATGGCTACAAGTGCCCGAAGCCCGAAAACCTTGAGCACAGTCTACAGGTCATATTTATGAAGGGATTTCATTGTAACTTCTTAGGATCACTCCAGATGATGCTCAGATGAGATTGTCCCCTATGGTTGCGATCATTCACCCATGATGGCTGCCCGAGCCCGAAGCCCGAAAACCTTTAGCACAGTCTACAGGTCATATTTATGAAGGGATTTCATTGTAACTTGGTAGGTTAACTTCATATAATGTCTAGATGAGAATGTGCGATCATTCACCCATGATGGCTGCCCGAGCCCGAAGCCCGAAAACCTTTAGCACAGTCTACAGGTCATATTTATGAAGGGATTTCATTGTAACTTGGTAGGTTAACTTCATATAATGTCTAGATGAGAACGTCCTCTTTTGGACATGATTGGGCAACTGTGATGGCTAAAGGTGCCCGAAGCCCGAAAACCTTTAGCACAGTCTACAGGTCATATTTATGAAGGGATTTCATTGTAACTTGGTAGGATGACTCCAAATAATGTCTAGATGAGAACGTCCTATTTTGATCGCGATCATTCAGCCTTGATGGGTGCCCGAGCCCAAAAACCTTTAGCATAGGTAAAAGGTCATATTTATGGAAGGATTTCATTGTAACCTGTTAGGTTGACTCCATATATTGCCTAGATGATGACATCCCCATTTGGTCGTAATTGGTCAGCTGTGTTGGCTACAAGTGCCCGAAGCCCAAAAACCTTGAGCACAGTCTACAGGCCATATTTATGAAGGGATTTCATTGTAACTTCATAGGATCATTCCAGATGATGCCCAGATGAGATTGTCCCCTTTGGTTGCGATTATTCAACCATGATGGCTGTCCGAACCCGAAGCCCGAAAACCTTAAGCACAGTCTACAAGTCATATTTGTGAAGGGATTTCATTGTAACTTGGTAGGTTAACTTCATATAATGCCTAGATGAGAACGTCCCCTTTTGGACATGTTTGGGCAACTTTGACGGCTAAAGGTGCCAGAAGCCCAAAAACCTTTAGCACTGTCTACAGGTCATATTTATGAAGGGATTTCATTGTAACCTGGTAGGTTGACTCCAAATAAGGTCAAGATGAGAATGTCCCATTTTGGCCGTGATCATTCAGCCTTGATGGGTGCCCGAGCCCAAAAACCTTTAGCATAGGCAAAAGGTTATATTTATAGAAGGATTTCATTGTAACATTGTTAGGTTGACTCCATATAATGCCTAGATGATGACATCCCCTTTTGGTCATGATTGGTCAACTGTGATGGCTACAGGTGCCCGAAGCCCGAAAACCTTGAACACAGTCTACAGGTCATATTTATGAAGGGATTTCATTGTAACTTAGCAGGATCACTCCAGATGATGCCCAGATGAGATTGTCTCCTTTGGTTGCGATCATTCAACCATGATGGCTGCCCAAGCCCGAAGCCCGAAAACCTTTAGCACAGTCTAAGGTCATATTTATGAAGGGATTTCATTGTAACTTGGTAGGTTGACTTCATATAATGTCTAGATGAGAACGTCCCCTTTTGGACACGAGTGGGCAACTGTGACGGCTTCAGGGGCCCAAAGCCCGAAAACCTTTAGAACAGTCTACAGGTCATAATTATGAAGGGATTTTATTGTAGCTTGGTAGGATGACTCCAAATAGTGTCCAGATGAGAACGTCCTCTTTTGGTCACGATCATTCAGCCTTGATGACTGCCCGAGCCCAAAAACCTTTAGCATGTCTGTAGGTCGTATTCATGGAAGGATTTCATTGTAACTTGTTAGGTTGACTCCATATAATGCCTAGATGATGACATCCCCTTTTGGTCGTGGTTGGTCAACTGTGATGTCTACAGGTGCCTGAAGCCCGAAAACCTTTAGCACAGTCTACAGGTCGTATTTATGGAGGGATTTCATTGTAACTTGGTAGGTTGACTTCATATAATGTCTAGATGAGAACGTCCCCTTTGGACGCAATTGGGGAACTGATGGCTACAAGGGCCCGAAGCCCGAAAACCTTTAGCACAGTCTACAGGCCATATTTATGAAGGGATTTTAATGTAACTTGATAGGATGACTCATTTTGGAATAATTTCATTGTAATTTTGTTGATATATGTTGACTGTGAGGGCCACATATATTAACTGTGAGGTCATATTAACCCACCCCTCAGATCTTTAGTACAGTGTACACGTCATATTATTTTTATCATAAACATAGCATACAGGGAACAGAAATGAACATATTCCCAATTATCACAATTCTTGTCTTATTTCATAATCCTTTCATAAACATTGAACATTATCCTTTTCATCAAACACAACACACAAGTTAAGCACAGTGTCATTGACACTTTCATTTTTATAATTTTTATAACAGTTCATTTCAATTTGTTATAAAAAGATTTTCAACACAAATTTATTTTTATTCCTGTCACATTTCAGGTATGTATGAAATTGTTTATTCAGCAATATTCCTAATCTTTTCACAGGGGTCTTATAAAAACATCTCAATCTTTAATGAGTTAGCAATTGAACTTTTAATTATGTTAGTATAACCACAATGGATTTTACAATTCCAGAACAGGTAAAAAGTTTTTGTCATGGTTTCAGTCTTCAAAGGCGCGGTCTCTCAAGACAGGTCCATTATTGCATAAAAATACAAGTTGGTACCAGGTCACAGTGGTCTCTCAAGACAGGTGGTCTCTCAAGACAGGTGGTCTCCCATAGCAGGTCCATTATAGAGTAAAACCAATCGGTGCCTGGTAGATGTGGTCTCTCAAGACAGGTGGTCTCTCAAGACAGTGGTCTCTCAAGACAGGTTTTACTGTAATAGAAAAACTTCATTTTGACACTTTGTGCTTTTGTAAGGTTGAGTTGAGGCGATATAATCGCTCCCCTAGGCCATGCAAGGGGAGCTATGTTTAGCCCTCCTGAATTTTCATGAATGCCAGGCCTGTAATTGAAAGCATGTGTAGATATGAATCTATGTGGATATGAATTTTAAATTCAATTACAGTATCAAGTAATTTATGATCAAATTCCACCCAGTGCAGCTAAACTGGATCACCTCATGTCAGAATTATCAAATTGTACAGATGCACTCCAGTGTGAAAACAAGAAAACACTTTGTGCAAGCACAAACACGTGAGAAAAATACCCATAAAACACTCTTATTTTGTGCATATATCATGCAGTCATGTAATCTTTTTGGATTTGAACATAAACAAGAAACCTTTTGGGACCAAAGTTGTATCTCTCCTACAAAAAGGAAGGTGAAGACCACATCTCAAAGCATTGTGACTGATGATTCACAATAAATTAGCTTAAAATAATTTCAACTTTATTAGACAGGGTTTCAGGTTATGGGGGTTAGGCCAAATAAAAAAAATTAAATGATTCTCAGACAATTTTTTTTTCAAATCAGTGAGGGAGGGAGGATTTTATTTTATTTTTTTTATTTATTTTTTTTTGCGTGTAAATGGTTGAGTATACTCAGTAAATCTTTTTGCTGTCTTTCCACTTGAAAAAGAGAAAAGGTTGTATTTTAGTGTAATTATAGTATACCTTTTATGACTAATTGCCGTAACAACAGCTAAAAGGATTTGTATTTTATTTTTCTTTTTAATGGTATAGATCTGTCAAACATCATGATCCAGTAGAATAGGCCCCAGTAACCAATGCTTGGGGGTACATGTAGGTGTCCTTTAAAATGGGAAACATGGCTCCAAATGATTGGTTAAACTTGAGTTTATATCGGTGTTGCAGCCATTATTAGCCATTGTGCAGAAATATATGACCTTAAACACCAGCAAATAAATAAATAATTAAATCATGATCCAGTATATCAGAATTTGCCTTGTTACAGTTTATGGGAGAGTGCCTCTGGGCACTCTCCCATAAACTGCAACAAGAAAAACCAATTTACTGCAAACACAGCTAAATAATTATATGTCAAGAAATGTGAAAAAATGACTATTCCATGTTTTCACAAATTCTTAAAAAAACATGACATAATAAAAATGTCAAATGAGGTGGTACATAACCAACGAGGGAGGGCCTGAGAATCAAAACATTATTTTTTATTAGCCTTAGCATCTTCCTTTGAAAACACTTGGATGGGCACCGCACCCATAAACAAAAAAATCCTCCCTAAAAAGATCAGCTTTTTGGACGAATCGTCTCTGTATGAAACTGGACTTGAAACAAAAAATACCAAGGTGATTTTTGAGAGGAACAGCCCCGGCGCCATCTCCAAGTATTGTCAGTGGTGGTTATTGAAAATACTTTTTAAAGAATTTCAAGCTTCTTGGACAAGGGGAGGGTGGCTACACTTTGAGAATTAAGATCTCCATTCAAAAAAAAACTTGGAAAATTACCCAACCCTCCCACATAGAATCAACAAAAACACACTATTAATTGAAAACAGAATATGTTTTCATTTTTGGAATTCACTTTAAAAAATTTCCACAATCCAGTACAAGTGTTTCCAATAGTTCCTTGAATCCAGAACTCTATGTAACGGCATGTAAGTAACTCACCCAAAGCATTTTGACAGCCTCAGTCATCATTTATTTTCATATGGCATGTGATATGGCAGTTACCAATTTTTTAGCTGCGACTAGCAGCTCTATAAGTGGCAATGTCGGTCTGTCGGTCTGTCTGTCGGTCTGTCTGTGACCAACGAGTTTCAAAACTCAATAACTTTTGAAATACTTGATTGAATGACTTTATATTTGGCATGTAAGTGTATCTTATTGATGTCTAGCCACTGTTCAATGCATGTGTTGTTCCAAATATTTTTCTTGGAGTTATGGCCCTTGATGAACTTTGAATTTTGTGAAGTTGCACCACCCATCGCAGCTACGGCGTCGATGTCACGATTTTTATAGCTAGAAAGTGTGACTAACCCTGTGCACTGCACAAGGTTAGTCACACTTTCTGGTTATAAAAAAAAATTTCATTTCCAACTGAATAACTAAGCCTGTGCACTGTACAGCCTTAGTGTAAATGTCATCTATATCAACTCATCAAAAGCAGCCAGTACTATTCCAACTCAGCTTAAGAACCCTCGTTGGGTTTGTTTTTAGTGAATTCCAAAAATGAAAACATATTCTATTTTCAATTAATAGCTTGTTTCAAAGCAGAATGCTTAAATGTAGGCTTCAGACATACTGTGAATTGGAGCGAAATATTCACTCAGACTTCACATCTAATATAATCAAGGGTGGATTATCATAACAAAACTGTTTTTTAAAAGTAGTTATAAATTTGGAGGTGGCATAAAACAACACAATAATAACATTGAATACGGTAAATCCCAGTCAAATAACAAATTCCGCATATCAGTGGATCCAGTATATTATACAGTTCCATTTTTTCATTGTTTTCCAAGTCAGTTCAATCTACCTAAGAACTCAGTACCACATGATGTAAAGGCCAAAATAGGCTGGGGGAAAGCAGTAGCAAAATGTACTGTAAAGGCCCAAAGACGATGAGAAAAGAGACAGTGGCGAAATGCACCGTAAAAGCCCAAAGGGGCTGAGAAAAAGAACTGTAGGGAAAGGCACACTAAAGCCCCAAAGAGGCTGAGTTACAAGACAGTAGTGAAATGCGCTGTAAAAACCCAAAGAGGTTGTGAAAAAACCAGTACATGTAGTGAAATGCACTGAGAAAGCCCAAAGAGGCCAAGAAAAGAAAAACACTAGCAAAATGCAATGTTGAAAAAAGACCTTAACCCTTTACTCAATGCAGATGATATCAAAATTTATTATTTTAAATATCATTTTTTCAAATTTTTCAAACAATTTCAACAAAACCATATCATGTGACCCCTCGTTGGAACAAGCTCAAAGAGCTCGTTCCGATTAAGGGGTCACATGATATGATTTTGTTAAAACATTTTTTAAAAATAATATTTTTTCAACTGCTGAATTTGCATATTACGCGGGTGGATGCGGCCGATTCGTTGGGTAAAGGGTTAAATCTGCCAGGTTTTATACTTGCCAGTCCAAAGCTCAGGTAAAAGATGTGGGGAGATGATAAATTAAAAAAAAAAAACACTAGCAAAATTCACTGTTGAAAAAAACTATAGATCTGCCAAGTTTTATAATTGCTGGTCCTAAGCCCTGATAAAGGATAAGGGGAAATCCACTTAACTGGCTCATTTCAGGGAAGGGTTTCCGTATAATCTATGCCTCTGTACATGGTAGAAAATGAGACTGCAAAGGTGATTTTCTATCAGACGTTAAGCATAAAAACTAAGGGGTTAAAATATTACCACCATCTTTGGAATAAATTCTATATATGATATATAGTGTATACTTTCTCGTTTATTTTAAGATTAATAGTTTACTTGCGGGTCTCTATCCCTGCTTACGAAAATTGAAACTGCATATCGGAAGTCGTGCTATACATTAAAAGTGGAATTTTAGGGGTTAGAAATAAAATATCAATATCAAAGTTTGGATATGCATTGAATATACCAAAAATCACTAGACAGCATTCATTTGGTGTTTTTAGGACCAAAAGTGTACTTGAGATCTCTTTGTTCTTAGTTGTGGAAAAGTGAGATCGCAAGTTGGATATCGCGCAAAACATGAAAAATGAAATTTTAGGGGGTTAAAGTTAAATATATCGGTACCAAACTTTGGATATATGTTTGGTACACCCCTATAAACAGATTTGCATTCATTTGGGGACTCTACCCCCTGTATTTTGCCTGTGATCACTTGCGGTCTCATTTTGTACATGTTCTCTCATTTTAGTATGACTGGTCTCATTTTCTACCTGCAGTCTTGGGGCGCTGTGGCATTGCGTTGACCGGTTCTCGTCAGATCACCGAAGTTAAGCAACGTCGAGCCCGGTTAATCCTCGGATGGGTGGCCGTCTAAGCGATCAATTCAGACTCCCGCAATGTGTCCTTGGGCAAGGCATTTAACCCCAATTGTCCACATGGGGGCACGATGACGCCGTGTACTAAGGTGTACTATACATCGATGGTGCTCATGTCTTCAACCAATCTAACCCTGTCTGTAATGCAGTGCGGAGTTACGATGTTGGGGAGCTGGCACTGCTCGTCATTGCTCGGTGGTTCTCTCCGGGTACTCCGGCTTCCTCCCTCGTATAACTGTCACAGTCATTTTTAGCCATTGTGCATAAATATGTGACCTTAAACACCAATAAATAGATAACCTGCAGTCTTATTTTAGTACAACCAGTTACTCGTGTCGCCTTTAAAAAAAATTTGTTTGGACTTTCTAGTCATGATTGTTTTCGTCTCACTGTTGCAAAATCACTTTAGTAGACGGCATAAAAGCCGACATGTATTATGTTCATAAACAATGCGCAGAGAAATGAAAATGAAGCAAAACCAAGTAAAGTAAAATTACAAATATTTGTTTCAGATTTTTGAAAACATCCATTTTTCTCTAGTTTATTGAATCTTCCTGAGAATTGAAGTCACCTTGAACCGTGTCAAAAATCGTTACTAATATATTACATGCACATGTGCGCTAAATAAAGAAAATCCAAACAGCTGAGCTGAAAAACAATGAGGAAAATAAGCAGACTGCCATCTGCAGAATGAGGTCCCTAAAGGGTGAATTTGGTGATGCTACCCTGCACAGCAGGGTACAGTACAGTCGCTATGGTCTGGTCATAATCCACGCATGAGAAGTGAAGTCCATGCATGCGTTTACCAGGTAATAAAAATTATCATTAGCAAAATTTTAATCAATATGAAGGTGCTTCATTAATTAAATCTTTGATGATTATTCCTATAATTAGTGTTTGTAATCTAATATAATATTATCTAATATTATTGTTAGGCTTGCCGCGATTATGAAATTCCATAGTCAGTTAATCAGAGCCCAAAATTGACGATTAGTCGGCTTTTTTGATCACGTTTTTTGAACAAAGGGTCAACTAAAACGAGATGGCTGAATGGTCCTAAAGGTAGGTATAATCAGGCGTGTGGCCGTGTACATTTCAAATAACATGGTGACATAGTCAACGATCCATCATTCCCACATTATAAGGCTTGGTGAACATCGGAATGAAGGTTTTGTTGACCATATTCTGTTAAGTTGGTCGATCGTCTGCCATACCGTTAAACAGTAATCACCCTGACGCCCGAAATTCAGATGAAACATAACAGTGAGCAGCCAGAAGGAACTAGGCCTGATCCGAGGGAGAGGGATTTTACAACTTACAAGGACTATTCTGCTGGACCCTGTAATGGCACTAAGGATGTAAAAAGGCCCCCCCCCCTCTCCCCTTCCGCACACACACTCACGATAATTTATCAATGGTGGGAAACGTGATTTTGAGATTTCCAACACGAAAGAGTGACCCAAGGGAGCTAACTCTAGTTTTGTGATGCAAAATAGATAAAATATTTTATTGGAAACGATATTGTTTAAAACACGGACATGTTGTTGACATGACGAGAGCAGTGATACTTGAAAATAACTTTCTTATTTTCCAAAAAAAAAATCATTAAAGTGGGAGGTAATTACTGCAAACATTTCCGAAAAATGACGATTTATTTGAGGGGGGGGGGGGGTGGGGCTGAGGCCACCCTCCTTTACCTCCATATGGTCTACCACTGTCATTTATACATCCAGAAAAGTTTCCATCATGTGCATACAGCATGATCACGTTCTGGCAAGGCAGTGGTGTCATTATACATGCGGGGGTAAAAAAAGTCGAAAAAGTCAACTTTCAAATTTAAAGTCGATCAATCGGCACAACCGATGATTAGTCGACTTTTTGCATAATCACGGCAAGCCTATTTATTGTGTTCATTGATATATTACCCACACGTGGAAAGTGACCACTCCACGGAGGCTGTACTGTGGCATGACTACATTTACCCTCTTTGAACCTCAATCATAATAAAGGACTCAGGCCTAAACAGAAAGATGTACCCAGAGGATAAATTGGAGGATTCTAGCCCACTGTTTGGGACAGCATCAGCCAATTTGCCCCCTGGGGACCTCATTCTGCAATTCCAGATTACTTATTTCCAGGTTTGCAAATATTCCTATCTTGATGCTTTTTACCTTACTGATAGTCACTATTACTATTAGCCAGCCATGTAGGTTTTTAGGCTTCTAGAGGCCTTCAGGCCTTGAGTGAGCTCTGAAGGCCACACAGTTTTTACAGCCTCTTATTTTGCTGATAACAATAAATACATCTTCAAACAGTACTGTGGGAGAGAAGCTCTCATATAATGCAAATGAGAGAACAGTCAATTATACACTGCAGGCGACACTGTGAAATTAAATGACATTATCTGGTGTTTTGCTGTAACATGGTGCTTCAAATTCCTCCTCAAACCAAGTATGCACCAAGAAAGTGAAGAAACCCTTTGCTTAGCAGACATTTTATCTATAGCCCAAGAACATTAGGTTTCACTAGGGAAAAAAATCGGAGAAAGCTGATTTTTTCAGGGAATGTCGAGTACATGTCACTGAACGATTAGACAAAAGTCCCCTAAAATCCCAGTTGAGCTTTTTTTTCTACAGCCTTTTTTCGAAAACGCGTTTGAAAAATTTTTTAAAAAATCGCACGAACTTTGTAACCTCGAATTGATCCAACTGTATTTTTTGTTTACTGGTATTTCGAGCTACATAATGTCTAATATACATTTACCTAGAGGAAAATGTGCATTCTGTGACAATTTCTGCGAAAAATTATTGAAAATTCACAAAAAAGTATCGGATTTACGCTAAAAATGACGATTTTCGTAACGGATTTGCCCAAAGGGTCGTAGTACAGAACGGGATGTTAGTTGGACAGACGATAAAAAATCCACCACCATTTGAAGACTTTTATCATTGCTTACAAAATAGACATTATGGAAGACCCCCTCTGCTTCTGGCCGAGTTCCCCTTTTGGCATAAAATTCGTCAGCATGAGAACTCAACTATTTTCGGGCTTGGGACCGAACAGACACGTCTGTGTCTGGCAGCATTAGATCAATAAATAATATTTACAGAATGTACAAAAATCAATAAATAATATTTACAGAATGTACAAATCAATCAACATGGATTAAGTTACATTGACTATTATCAACGCTATATACAGAAATGACATGACCTATATACATATTATTCATCGAACTCAGAAATTTCCGACAGGACAGTGTTTCTGTGGTTGTTACAAGAATCCGAACTGCAATTACACAAACCTGAGCAAGAGAGTCCTGCCTTCTTACACCCACACCTTTTTGTACAAGCACTCTTGCAACCACAACTGATCAGATTCAGTAGGTTATCGGGGGCACATGGCTTTGTGGCTGCAGTCGGTACAAGAAGTCCATTGTCTAGCGACCACTCCCAATCCGTCGGAGGAAGCGAAGTGCCCAGCCATTGTTGGACCTGGAGATAACATCTGTAGACATGTTGTGCAGCATCGCTGCTTGGTGGGAGTGAGGCTATGTCGATGGGTTTATTCAGTTTAGATTTTGCTACATAACGAATGTCAGTGACATATCTATATTGGTCGAGAGAGGAAACAGTTTTACTCCCGTATAAGATCAGGAGAAGTTGTTCCCCGGCAGCGGCTACTGCACTTGGTGTACTGTCATCCGCCAAAATTGTGATGACATACTGTTGTGAGTCGCTAGTAACTTCGGAGACAATTGTACTGAATACTTTCTTCTTACCAACTCGAAAGAGTGCAGAAGTAGTGTCACAACCACTTATAGAATGTGCTACAAGGAGGTTGCTTCTATGGTCACCCATTTTGGTTGCTATTTCACTAACTGAAACTAGTAAGTTTGGGGTAATGGAATACATCATGTGAATATTACATCCCGGTTGAACTCGAGAGGTAAGAATGACTAACAAGTCTGTGTCTGTTCCCACAACGACAACATTGTTGTCATCTTGAGCGATGTCAAGTGCAGTTTCGGCTATCAGTACATCAGCATCAGCCTCGGCCTGCTTGGACTGAATATTGATAGCAGATAGCTCCTGCATTAGAAGATCGATCAGTTGGGTTTTGTTCTTGGCATTTGCAAGGAAATCGGATTGGGGTGTGGTGGCTGGTAACTCGGGTGAGATATTGATATCAATGGAATACCTGTCTTTAGATCTACGGGCTTGTTCCATGCCCTTTGTCGACATTGTACAAGCATAACCATAAAAAACAACCACGACGTTCGCCCCAAAATGTCTCACTAGATAATTGGAATATGATGTACATATGTCCTTATATGACGACTGTTTAGGCCATACAACTGCCCTCAATAAAAATCCACCATCTACAACAAACAGAGAATGTTCTGGGATTTTAGTTTCCTCGGAACCGTATGTTTTGAGGATCTTACCGAGCGTGCTTTTCTGTGTCTTCCTCATTCCAGCAGAATCAAACAATGCTGGTGGTTTCGGGGCGAGTTCATATTTGAGATACTCTTCCATCTCTGCTTGTGATTGAATAACACGTGATGCGGTTGAACAGAATTGTGGGGTCAATCACTACCTTACTTCCACGGACTTTGATGCTATTTGCCATCGATGCGAAAGACTTCACAGTGTCAACACGTCGTAGTTTGATGCTGTTGAACGTTTTGCTTACAACATTCGATACGCAACATTCACCAATTTTGCGAACTTGGTCACAGTTCACAGTTTCGTCGGCCACAAGCCCGGTCGCTATAGAGACTAATTGTAGTGGATCTCTATTCTGAAAGGGAGAATGCACTCTGAGCCAGTTCAATAATTTGGTGATATCATTGGCATCAGTCAATTGTGAACTTTGACGGAGATCCCGATGTTGTTCGCCATGACCAGTGTGAACATGAACAAAATTTTCGAGAGCATTACATATCGGAAGGCAAAGAGGTAGTCCATGTACCCATTTCGCAACAGTGCTATTGGTTATTCCCCTGCCATGTGTGAGACCACCAGGGAGCTTGAACATTCTCATTAAACACTGCTCTATGGTCTGATCAGAATATATCCCGTCCCAGAATTTATCTGAGCGCCTTATGGTAAAGTAACCTTTCTCAGTGAACAACTTCAAATCATCCTGTTGCATTATTTCTGTTAGCTCATTCATCTGCTGCAAATAGAGATGAGAACTTCTTGCGTATGCAAAATGATCACCTGCGTGAAATACTGGAATCATATTCGAACACAATTATGTGTGGAGTTCCCAGTTGCCTGTGCGCTCTGCTCTCAAGAACAACTGGAGAAGACCTATTTTCTCGTAGTATTGTACCCAAAGCTTTCCTGTGCGTCCTACGGATGCATTCTGGAGCAGTTCATGTAATTTTGACAGTAGATAGTTGACACTTTCTTGATTGACAGCGTCAGCTGTTGTACAGTCACCTCTGGCAAGTCCACAGAATATTTCATTGACTTCTGAGCAGTCTGTGTTATCTAGTGTTCGGCTTTCTTCAAACACAAGTTTTGTAATGGCAATTTGTGTTAGCAAATGGGCACGAACTGCTCTTGAATATGCATGACCACTGATCAAATGATGGATTGACCCACCAGCATAAACAGTCCCCCAAAGTTCATCCAAGCCGCTACCAGCCATGATCGAACCAATTGCCCCTAAATATGACATAATCATATGGAAGCCGCCGAGTCTAACGAAAACTTTTGTCAACTTATCTGACGAAGACACAATCTCCACTGCTTTGATATAAAGTGGTTGGTCAAACGTCACTGGACAAACGTTCAGTCCCTGCCACCACATTATGTGATTTAATCGAACATGGAAATTGAAACAATGATGCTATAATACGGTATTTAAATGAGAAAAGTCGATGCCGTTTGAATTTGAGTTTAGGGGGTATGGTTAATATTTCACACGTTTCACCAGTTCATTATGGAATAAATGACTATTGTTATATATCATCATAAAGCCACTGCTTTTCTGCAATTTTTGATATATAATTTAACTCCCAAAGTAGTCAAAGATTTGATTTAATGGACGTTGTGTACCGTTGTGTGTATGAAAACAATAAAAATTTTTTCGTAATTTTGTACATTTTCGTGAATATTTCACCATTGAGTGTGAGGATTGGTACAAAGTTGGCATTTTCTGTTGGGGATATGTATTTTCAATATAATTCAGCATGATATTTATGATTCTCACCCTACTAAGGCGAATAAGAATGAGAAATATGGAGCTGGGTCGAATTTTTTTTTTAATTTTTTTTTTCATCAAAAAAACGCTATAACTAAAAAAGCTCAACTCGGATTCGCGGGGACTTTTCACACTTTATCCGCAATGTGTGTCCCGGAAACATATAAAAAAATCAGCTTTCTCCGATTTTTTTCCTTACTTTCTCATTTTTATGTCTAATGTGCCTGGCCTCTTATATATTATTCAGTTCTGTCTTATAATCTAACCTAATTTCAGTTCTAAGAGATGGAGGAGCGTTTTTTCAATTCACCGTAGTCAGTTATGAATGAATAAATTGGAGTATATAAATGGTATGCTTTTAACCCTTTCAAGATTTCAATATGGGCCCAAAGATTTTATTCAACACACCCATGGTCCTAATAACTTGAGACTCTTTTCAGCACTCACATTGTTGTTCTGAACCCAGATAGGTATTGTGGAGATCCTATCTGTTTCTCAGTTCCAACAGGCCTTCGTAAGGGCCACTGAGCCTTTAATGTCTTTTTTTATAACTGTATACCCATATAATTGGTTATTGCATTCAAGAAATATTTTACAGACTTACTTGATTCCATGAGATTTCCAGCCTATACTAAACAACATTTGCTAAGCAGCTATCACGTCCAGTATGACAGACATAGATTCTATCTTGGAAATTTTTCAAATGGCTTGTCTTGTATCCTTGTCATCAAAAACGCTGGCTTTCTTTTTTCACATACTAGATTCGAATGAGAAAGTTCATAACATGAAACTGTTTTTGTTAACTTCAATGCACAAAAATGCAGACGGAGGCAAAAAGTTTGAAAGTGGGTTATATTTGACAATGAGAACATGGCATGTTTGCTCGTTTATGCACAAACACAGTAAAACTGTTTGGCCAGTTTTTGCTGGGTCTTGTGGTTTGGTTTTCCATTTTGTAGCAAAAAACAAACTGAACTGAAAAACCTAAGAACTGACCAGCTCTGTACCTCTGTTGCAAATAAGGTGCACCATAGGTCTGATAGTGCCAAGCCTGAAAATAATTTTCATTGCTCTTCCAGACAAAATGTCAGACACCAAATGAATCATGTCTGTCATTTACGAATGATATCTGACATATTACAAAAATGGAGTTTTTCTTTTATCATGTAACCTTTTATCATTATCAAATATTTTGCATTGTAACTCAGGCATCGGTGTTTTGTGTTAAGGCATGTACCTTCATCTTAAAACTTCTCAGAATTCATCAAACCATACCTTCTTTGACAGGGCTCTTAATGAGCCCTGCGAAACAAGGTATGATTGGTTTCATTCTGAACTGGAAATGAATTAACCTTCAGACATACTTTAGATACATGTATGGCTATATCAAATCGAATTCCTTCACATGCTTGTTAATACTGATGAACTGTACAGTCACTTTCTTCACACTTCTCAACTTGACCAGAAATCACAATAATCATTAATTTTATGCTTGCTAGTTATGTACATGATTTCCAGCATGCATGATGTTCTGATCACTGAATTTCATTGATAGTTTTGGCATCAGTAATTTTGACTGATGATTTTAAACCTCAGTCAGACATTGGCCTTTTTGTACCAGACATTGTCCATGTCTAATCACTTATTTTCCGGTATAGCTAGTGCACTTATTTTCCGGTATAGCTAGTGCATTTGTGAAGACAGAAATGAAAAAGTTTATACATCCGAGTGACAAAGGTGATTCTCGTTAACATGTGGGTTGATTTTTTTTTCCAGCCGCATTATACAAAATGGTGAGAAGGGCAAATCTCCAGAACAGAATAATAATCTTATACCTGAGGAACTGGAAGCTCACACAACAAACACCAGTGAAGTCGGTGTATGTGGAAAACATAACAGCAGTGTGAACATTAGAAATTCAAAGCGGGAGGGGTACTTAGAATGGGCTGATTATTTCATGGCTGTTGCCTTTTTGTCTGCACAAAGAAGTAAAGATCCCAGGACACAGGTATTTTAAGTTTGAACAGATATTTTTGTTGAATCTTTAATGTGTAGTGTTGAGTGATATATCATTTCTAGCTTCATTTGACAAAGTCAAAATTAGGTATTGCCATCACGTGTGTGTAAAAAGTCTGTGAGTCTGTTTGTCTGTTCACATTTTCTTTAGCACAGGCTACACCCTGTAGTTCTTGTCCGATCATTATGAAATTTCATATGCAGGTTTGATGTCATGTCCAGATGAGGACAACCCCTTTTGGGCATGATTGGTAAACCGTGACGGCAGGAGCATGTTACCTAGATTCCTTTAGCACAGTCTACAGGTTGCGTTTATGAAGGGATTTCATTGTAATTGGTAGAATGACTCATTAAAATGTCTAGATGAGAACGTCCTATTTTGGCTGTGATTGGTCAACCATGATGGCCACACATGCATGTGACCTAGATTTGTTTTGCACAGTCTACAATTCATATTTATGAAGCGATTTCATTGTAACTTCAATTACTTGGAAGGATAGCTCGGCATGATGTATAGATGAGACTGTCCTATTTTGGTCACAATCGGTCAGCCAACACCGCTGCCTGGTCACGTGACCTAGATTCCTTTAGCACTATACAGCCTGTCTACAGATTGTTTTTTTATGAAGGAATTTCATTGCAACTTGGTAGGATAACTTGGTATGAAATCTATACACCTGGAACTTAATTAAGCACCACCCGGAAATGTTTTATGACTGAGAAGTAGGGTTGACGGTATTTCAATATACCGGTTGGTACCGTATCAAAATCATAACCGGTTGAATACCATCCCTAAAACTTAACTACCAGTTTACTGTCACAAACGGTATGCAATTTTGCAAGGCAGTATTAAATTTTCGAGTAAGACATTCTTGAAATAAACAAAATATACTACGCGAAAATAGGGAAAACAGATATTATATTAACGGGATATTATCAATAAAGAAAACTAGTATTTTTTGAGCTGTGGATGTATTACTTACTGCTTGTTGTTATCCAAGGGAAAGCATAATTTATTTCTGTGAAAATTGTTTCACAGTTTCACTGAACATGAAGCCATAAAACTGCTTGTTGGTAACTCGTTTTCATCCCACAGAAACTGTGATACATAGAGATTATTACCATTATGCGAATGTACAAAATATGTATCAGAGTCGAGCTCTGGGTTCTAAGCGCAGATCACGACGAGTCAAAGACGAGTCGTGATCTACCCTTAGAACCCGGAGCGAGACTCGGATACATATTTTATACATCCACATAATGGTAATAATCATTTTTTCTTACAATATATTGGGGATAAGTGAAGAATGTAGACAAATATATCACAAACTATTTATTCATACGGATGAACAAAAAAAAAAAAAAATGGAACTCACGCGAAAGGAACGTGCTTGTATCCGACCCCCTGATACAAACATTTGTATCAGGGGGTTGTATACATGACAGTTTCGGAGTTAATACAGACAAAATACTTGTTCATTGTAAGATAAAAGTCAATACCCATTGACAGTTCAACTCCTGTAAAAACATGGCCTGCATCTTGATAAGCGGCTGATTACTGAGCCTGGGTGTATGTTGTCACTAAAACTGCCAACTGAATGAGCGTGCCTTCATTAAATAAACAACATAAAACATAACAATACATGTAGTTAGTGGATACATCCCTGCCTAAACAACATCTGTTCAGTTGATATACTTGTAAGGTCGAGATGTACAAACAAATAAGCCATACAGTGTATATACATGTATCTGTACACAATTCTTTGTTTAGACCACAAACCACAAATATTCTGAGTTTCAGTACTGTATCACATATTAATGGATTTAGTAACCAATGCAAAAGCTACTTCAGCAATTTGGGCTTATTTTGGTTTTGAACCTGGTAACGATGGCAGACCGAAAGTGACACAAAACCCATTTGTAAGACATGCAAAAAAGAATTTGTTTCCCATGGTGGAAATACTTCAAATTTGTTTGCACATTCGAAGACTGTACATTGAATTTTAATTTCTCAAGTGTCACCAAAAAAGCGGAAGAGGGAGTCAGAGGTTCCAACAAAACAACCAACCATATCATCTTCAATAGTTAATTTGATTTTGTATCAGTTTGTATGAGAAAAATTCAAAATGGTTGTCTCAGTTGACTGAATCGGTTACTAAATATTTGGCTGATAGTATGGTACAGATTTACACACTGGAGCAGACTTATTTCAAACAGATGCTGCAAACATTTGATCACCAGTACAAGCTTAGTGGGTGTAACTTTTTCAGTGACAAGGCGATACCAGCTTTGTACAATGATGTTCACGACCGTGTTCAGAAAGAAATTGATTACCACAGCATTCATTAATTACTGACTGTCCAACTAGATGGGGCTCAAAATATGATTTGGTGAAGCATGTTTTAGAGCAAGAGCCCCCAAAAAGTATAGTTTTTATTGGAACGTATGGCCTACAGGAATTACTTTTTGCATTGCATATTTTCGTTGTATTTGCCTGGCTTTTCTCAGCAGTTGCCTCTGGACTGTATCAGAAAGCTCACTGGTAGCATTAGGAGGAGGGTTCAGGCTATCATCCGAGCATGTGGAGGATACACTTGCAGCTGACGTCAGACACTGCCATTGGGTTCAGGAGATCACAAGTTACATTTTTTGTCAGTAATTACTGTGTTTTATCATGGACAGTCTCTGCACCATACTTGTCGAGAGAACATTTTTTTATCAAAAACATTTTTGACAGATATGTGTAATTAGCGCCATTAAAATACTGCATATTTTCATCATTGTGTTGTCTTTCATTTGTCAATAGACCATTCTTTCTGCAAACAATCACTTTTAGTCATCTTAAAGATAGCATGAAAGTAATGGCAGTTTCTATTAACACCACTGCAAAAAGTACAGGGGTGCTTAATTGAGTTCCAGGAGATAAGATGAGTCTGTCCCAAACTGCTAGACCAATTCCAACAAAATTTCTGAGGAGGGACAATTTAATTGCGTTAAAATTGATATGCTCCCCCCCCCCCCCCCCCCCCGCCGCCCCCCAGAAAGAGCTGGAAGGGAAAATTTGCCTCATATTCAAAAAAAAACTTCTCAAGTTAGAGTGGATGGAATAGCTTGATATATGGTATTCAGTTTTCTTTTGAAATGTACACTAAAGTTTCAGGGACAATATTTTCAGTTGCTCTGGAAGAGGATAGATTTTTGGCAACACCCAAAATTTCTGTTTGATGGGCCAATTGAAAACAAATTTGGTATGTGGTATTATTTTGTCATAAACACTTGATTCCTGTCCATTACGATTTTCCTGCATCCCTGTGGGAACCCAAGGAGCAAAAAATAAACAAATTTTCAATTGCCCATATTTCCAACACCGCACAGAACGAAGAACTGTTATTTTGTATGAAGCATCCTTAGGACCTGTAGAATTGAACAGACCTCAAAATAATGCAATCGGTTGTATCATTGGGTACCCCATGGGAAATTGAAAAAAATGCTGAGTCGGCATATTTTAAAAAATTCCAAAAATCTTCTCCAGTAGCATTAGGTCAGAATCTTGATATTTGATATAACATTCTTAGGAGGATCAAATTCAAGTCCCCCGAGTTCTTATTTGGGTTCCATGTGGATGCCTGAATTTGAAATTTGTGCAATAAGCAACGTCAAGCCCGGTTAATCCTTGGATGGGTGACCATTTGGCGATTGATTCAGGTGCTTCCTGCAGTAGTGGCTGGTGTGCAATCGGTGGAGTTTGAGTGTCTGATTCTGCGATGTTGCATCACATGCCAGCTGTGCATGTTGGGAATTGGGAATGTTCACCAGTACTACGCAAGCCCCACCATACCTAGGTGTAAAATAGGGACCTGTTTAGTGCTGCCGCGGTTATCCGAATAACCGGTTAACCTGTGGTTAAAACTTTGACGGGTCAAGAAAATATTTTAACCGGTTAACCTTACATTCACTATACTCACCGTATATGTCCGTGTATAAGTCGCCCCTGTGTATAAGTCGCACCCCAAACTCACACCTGGAATTCCTCCCTTTTGCCTAAAGCCCATGTATAAGTTGCACCCCCCCATTTTTAAATATATGCAGTCAAAAAGAATTAGTTGCAAGTTACGTTTTGCCAATTTGGGGCAGTTTAGGATGCAACGGAAATAGGTAAGTTTTGACGAGTTACCACATGGTGAATAAGATAAAAGAATAAAGGAAAATTATTACTAAAGATTTAAAAAATACTCACATTTATTTGTTTTTCGTTGTTTGTTTATCACCCCAATGTCTTTCTTCATCCCTGTCAAGAAAATCCAATGCTCGTTTGTGACTGAAAGTTCATAGTTTCAGAATCAGAGCACCATTTGTGCCGTAACCTGTGCAGTTGTTGTGATTAAGTTGGTTTTTCCAGAACACGAGAATGTTCCGGAAAAACCAATAAAAATACAACAAATGCACAGGTTACAGCGCAAATTGTTTTCAAATTGTTGTCCCACTTAAGCATTGTTGGTGCTATTGAAACTAACTTTACCTGGTGCACGTGTGCGTAATTTATAACCGGACATTACACATCAGTGAATTGGAGTACATGAAATAAATACATACATCTCTCCAGGTATTGCTGGCAAACATTTAATGTGTTATTATTTATTTTTTCGTTGTTATTTTGATGATTTTGTATTTTTTATGGTTTCATCCATATTGGCCCCACAAACCTGTTGATTTCCGGTACACGCACTGATGTAAACACATGGGCGATTGAACAACAACGACTAAATAGAATACTTCTTTATTATTATTTATGATCAATGTAAATAACATTGGCTGGCCCGATATAATAGTTACAGTTGAAGCAAGAACACACTACATATATAGGTACCTTAAATGCGGTTAACCACGGTTAACCACGGTCAAACACGCTGGTTAACCGGTCAGAAAAAAGTATTAACCGCGGCAGCACTAGACCTGTTGAGGGGCTTGCCAGGTGTGGAGCACTGGCAGTATGCTCCTTTGAGTTGAGCTGAGAATGTCATAGAATGAACAAAGGGTGTGAACACCTGTGAAACGGGGGTAATAATGTAAGTCAGAGAGTACTGCAGTGGATTCTAGATATTAACATTGCATTATTACGTACTATTATTGCAATATGAAGAAAATTCTTTAAAAATCTCCTTCAGATCCTTCAGTCAAAATATTTTGATATTTGTTACACAGATGCATTAGTGGGATCATTAGATTAGAATTTGTTCAAATCAGGACCCAGGGCTCTTATTTGGGTTCCCCGTGGGAGCCCAAATGTTAACATGCAGAAACATGAGGAACATTGCTTAAAGTCTTATTCTTCATATCCATGAGTTAGAATCTTTTAACCCTTTACCCAACGTAACGGCCAAAACCGGCCAGCGCTATTCTAAAAAATCGCAAATTAATTTTCATTATTTTTATCATTTTTTGTCTCAAAAGCATAGGTTATGACCCCTCGTTGGAACGAGCTCGTCGAGCTCGTTCCAACGAGGGGTCATAACCTATGTTTTTGAGACAAAAAATGAAAAAAATTAGTTATTCAAGAATTATTTTTGCAAGTGTCGTCTGCTTTTCATGTTAGGTAAAGGGTTAATATTTGATATACAGCATCTTTATGGAGGTCAAATTAAGTTTGTTCAAATAGAGTCCCTGGGTTCTTATTGCGGCTCCTTATCACTAAGTTATCAGAGCCAAAATTTTAATGTGGAATAAAAGGAAAATTCATTAAAAATCTTCTAGTTCAAATCCACCAGTCAAAATTATTTGATATTTGTTGTACAGCATCCTCAGGAGCATCCGATTTAAATTTGTTCAAATCAAGTCCTTGGGTTCATATCTGGTGCAGTGTGGACAATATTCTTTGAAAATCTTCTTCAGATCTACCAGTTAGAATCTTTTGATTTTTAGAATACAACATCCTTACAAGGGAGATCAAGTTGAAGTTTGTTTAGATAAAGTCCCTGGGTTCATAAATGTGCTTTCTGTGCAAGTCTGAAGTTTTACTTTCTGCAGTTTGAGAAAAACATTTTTAAAATCTGCTTCTGCCAATCCACTTGACAAATTCATTCGATGTTTGGTGTTCATAATGTTTATGGCAGTCAGATTCAAATTAGGTTCAAATCAAATTCCTGTGTTCATATTTGGGCTCCCTGCATACAATATCAGTATAATTCTTTCAAAAATCTTATTCAGATCCACAAGTCAAAATCAGTGGAATATGTAATTCTCAGTGAGGTCAGATTCAGGTTTGTTCATATCCATGTTCTAACCAATCAGGCCTGCAGTCATTTAACCCTTTACCCAACGTAATGGCCAAAACCGGCCAGCGCTATTCTAAAAAATCGCCAATTAATTTTCAAAATATTTTCATTTTTTGTCTCAAAAACATAGGTTATGACCCCTCATTGGAACGAGCTCGTCGAGCTCGTTCCAACGAGGGGTCATAACCTATGTTTTTGAGACAAAAAATGAAAAAATTTAGTTATTCAAGAATTTTTTTTGCAAGTGTCATCTGCTTTTCATGTTAGGTAAAGGGTTAACCCTTTCCACATGATTATTATCCCCCGACAAAACGAAGTTTTCCAGGGGATATAGAAATGGGTTCCATCCATCCATCCATTTGTTCTTTCATCCTTGCGTTGTTTTCTGTCTATCCGTAACAGCAACTTAGACCTTCATATCTCAGTCAGTGGATATTGGATTGAAATGATATTTGGTACGCTGATAGACACCCACTCTCAAGTAACAGGTTTTTTCGATTTTATGGGCCCTTTTCTGCTTTTTTCAATTTAGAAACCCTTGGCTGGGGATACTGGTGGCATTGCACTTTATTCTGTACATTTTGGAAATGTTGTAATTTTCTGTTTCTATGAAGTATTTGTCATAATGCAATTTCCTTGTTGGAATTCTGAGATGTTCAGCAATGCTTGTTCTCTCAAACCATTGTCCCACCCACTGGACATCAATGGTCCTTTGTCAGGTGAACAATTCACCCCCTCTTATTTCTATATAATATTTGTTCAGTTTCATAATACCCGGTACTAATCGGTATCAATATCAAGTGTCTTATATCGATATTATTCTATAACCCTTCTCCTAAAACAGTATTTTTTTAAAAATAAATTAAATTTCACATTTTTCGAAAACAAATTTCACAGCTTTTCAATAAAAGCATACAAATATGGATATCATTAGAACCAGCTCAACTTTCAAGGTATTTTAGGCTGTGACTGGCTTAACCTGGTTAATTTTCGGAACGGTTTTGGCCGCTATGTTAGGTAAAGAGTTAAAACTGCTATATCGCTAATTTGGCTTTGTAATGATATTGAGAATGGTAACCATTTATATTTTATAAAGTTATCCTGACAATTTGCCTTAAAATACAAGGACAAATTTCAAGACACCCTTTTGCTATGAAAAAGGGGAGAAATATCAAAATATAACTGTCTTTAGTGAGTCAGTTGGCAAGCTTGGAAATAAGTAATGTGTCATTTGTAGAATGAGATTCCCAGAGAGATGGATTTGCTGCTGATGCTATCCCATACAGTGGGCCAGTGTATCCTCTAGGTACCTCTTACTGTTTAGGCTTGAGACCTTGATTCAGAGTGTAGTTCACAGAGGGTACATCTAGTGATGCTACCCTGCTGTGCAGGATAGCATCACCAAATACATCCCCTGGGGACCTCATTCTGCAGATGACAGTCTGCTTATTTCCAGGCTTGTCAGTTGGGCTCCTTCTGGAAATGGCCTTCATCTTCTGTTTGATATGTATTCTCGGATAAGTTTTGATGGGGAATCTTATGGCGCCAACCGATTTTTATTAAAAAAAAAGACTTAAATTCACTTTTCTGCCCCCCTAATGCTTATAGATCCTACATGGAAGGCACTCCACAATCCAATCATTGGCCATTATCAAAATAGTACCGTTTAAAAATATTTGGTACCGTTAGAAACAAAGTTGTATGGATACAGGGTGACCTAGATTCCCTTAGCACTGTCTGCAGGTTGTTTTTATGAAGGGATTTCATTGTAACTTGGTAGGGTAACTTGGTATGATACAGAACTGAAATGGTTAAGGGGTTTTCTTGATCAATTAATCATGTGGTTTAACCTTGGTTAACCGATTAATCACTTGTCCAAATAAATATCTAAATAATTGCCGTACCGTTGATGATTTACAATATGAACCTTGAAAACTGACTAGACCCATATACAAAAATCTCAATTCAAATTTATTATGCTTTCAATTTTTGTCTCAAAAACATAGCTTATGACCCCTCATCGGAACACGCTTGCTAGCCGCAATGGGTAAAGGATTAAGAATGACCATTTTCAGCCACTGATACATTATAATGATCATGTAAGTAAACAAGTATGTCATCACGTAACTTGTATGCTTTACTCTGTCTCATATAATTGATGTGAGTCAGTGTGACAATGTTTGTCTATTTTGGAGCAAGTTTGTTCCTTTGTTAACCCAGAAAATACAGTAATTCAAAAGTAACGGTTAATCGATCAATTACTTTTTTGATTGATCAAGATGTTGATCATTGGTTAATCGATTAATCAGTTAACCGTTTCAACTCAAGTATGATATCTAGATGAGACTGTCATATTTTAATCATGATCAGTCAACTAGTGCTGCATGGTATATCGATAAACCGATATATACCGGTATTCAAACCAATATCGATTGAATACCGGTGTAATTACAAAAATATCGGTTTATCATCATTATTTATTTACCCACAATTTAATGTTCAAGATGTCTTGAGTTTTTTAACCGTAGCCCCGAATGAATAATATTATCCCTTTATCCAAGGAATCGTCTGCTTGTGCCCTCGTAAAATACTAATTCAGCAGTTGAAAAAATAATTTTCAAAAATTTCAACAAAACTATATCATGTGACCCCTCATTGGAACGAGCTTGTTGAGCGCGTTCCAATGAGGGTTCACATGATATAGTTTTGTTGAAATCTTCGGGGAAAATCTGATAAATTAATTTTGAAAATAATACATTTTGATATCGTCTGCGTTGAGTAAAGGTGTTTCGAACAGCATCATCAAGGCATGTTAATTCATTCCGACTGTGATGCCTAGTCTCGATTGTGGTACATGTGTTCATATATCTGAACAGTTTTCGATATACCGGTATACTGCGGTATTTTTTTGAATACCGATACCGGTATTCAGTTTTGAATATCGTGTAGCCCTTCGGTCAACCATGACCACTGGACCATCACATGATCTAGATTCCTTTAGCAAAGTCTACAAGTTATATTTATGGAGGGATTTCATTGCAACTTGGTAGGATGACTCCTTTTGGAATGATTTTACTCTAACTTGGTAACATAATCCTTTCATAAACATTGAACTAGAAATGGGCGGATAACCGAAAATTAGGTCTGGTTTTGGTTTTGTTATTAAAACCAAAATGAAACAATTACAGAAAACACGTCGTCGTGGTTTTCAACTTCATTGTTTACAACTTGACACACAAACGGTAATACTGCTTGTGGTTATCACTTCTCGGTGATTTTGTATAGCATTTCTTTCAATTCAGCAATGATATTTTAAGTTGCAGATACTTTTAACAACTGATCATTTTATTAGCTCACCTGGCTTTCAGGCAGGAGAGGTATAGTGATCACTCACCATCCGTCGCCCATGAGCATGGTGTTTGCGCCTTCTCCTCCCAAACCGCTGAACCAATTTAACTGATATTTGAGATAATAGTTTGTTATGACATCGCAATTTGATTTTGTTCAAATCAAGTTGCCTCGCCTCTTGGTAGGTCCACGCCCAGAAAGTGTGCTTAAATCTTAAAAAATCTTCTCATGAACCAGCAGTAGAAGAGACTTGATATTTGGTGTACAGCTTCCTTTTGAGGTGTAGACTCAGATTTGTTCAAGAGAAGATTGTGGGGCTATATTTGCCGTCGTTATGGGAGGGGCAAGAATTTTTGCCCTTCCCAAAATTTCTATTTTCCAAACCGAGAGGCAGATTTGGACCAAATTTGATATGAGGGCTTATTGGGTCATAAGTACTTAATTTATGCCCAAATTTTTTTTCCTGTCACACCATGGGAATCGCCGGAGCTAAAAATAGAAAAAAATTAAAATGCCCATATCTCAAAAACTACACGGCACTGAGAATTCTTATTTGGTGTGAAGTTTCCTTAAGACCAACAAAATGGAATGGTAAAAAAAATGCTATCGGTTTTATCATGGGATACTTTTCTGGGACTTTGATAAAGTGCTGAGTTAGCATTTTTTAACACTGTGGGTAATGGGGAAAACATTTAAGACTACTTTTCTCCCAAACCACTGCTCCAAAAGCTTTCAAATTTCACATATAACATCTTTGAAAAATTGTATCACACGTTTATTGAAATCAATTCCCTGGGTCCATATTTGGGCTCTCTATGGGAGCCCAAATGTTTAAATTAGTGCAGTATGAGGAATATTCTTTAAAAATCATCTTCTTCAGATCTATCAATAAGAATATTTTGATATTTGGTATTCAGCATCCTTAGGGGGGGTGGGGGGAGATTCAAGTTTGTTCAAGCCAAGTCCCTGGGTTCATATGTAGGATGAAAATTTGGGGTCCCGTTCCGGACTTTTGTTTTTGTTTTTGTTTTTTTATGCGTTTCGGTCAATTTTAAGACCAAAAAATTTAATTTTTTTTACACTGAAAATTTGGGGGCCAAAATCCTGAAATTAGTCTTTTGTTTTTTTCTGCGTTTTGGTCAATTTTAAGAATACAAAAAAATTTTATGCTGAAAATATTTTGTTTGGGACTTCAAAAATTTCTGAACAAAAATAAAAAAAAATCTGTTTTTTATGCGTTTATCTCAATTTTGGGACGTAAAACTGCAGGAACTGAAAATAGAAGGAAAATCCTGTGTATTGTGTGGGCACAATCGCTTCATCTAGTTCGTATATGCTTTTCTTAGGAGGGGCTATGCAGTTTATTCAAGTCAAGTCCCTGGTTTGATATTTAGACAACCATTCAGGTGAGTGCCCTCAGGGCCCCTGGGGCCTCTTGTTAAAATACAAGTCTCCAACTTTTGATACCCGAACATCTGCTATATTCTTTTGAATAAATAATTTACAGTTAAAACTAGAAGTCCTGTCATGAAATGCACTCAAATAGCAAGTTGAGATGCGCGTTAATCTACGTGTTATGACCATAATCAGGGTATCAAATTCTGTACATATGGCCTGTGCACAAGCAATGTTTCAGCCAATGGACCCACGGGTAACCCGGAGGTCCATTGGCAGAAACATTGCATGTGTTTGCTATGAGTAACCAAGGAAACCTGCCGTGCTTTGGATGCCATTCGATAAGGCAACTGCGCACAATTCCAACGTGCAATTAAGCCTATATAAGCACACTATTCGTGACAGAACTTCTAGTTTTAACTGTATACTGCATACCAGTCAGTGCACACTGGAAAAACATGATTGACCTAAATTTTAAAACACATTAAAACAATGTATGGAAGCCATTAGGCGACATCAGATTTAGCATTATTGAAGTTCATTTGGTCAATTGAGGTGCAGCAAATGCTTTGAAAATGATTTGCTGCTATTAATTAGAAAATCATGGATTTGTACATTTTTTCTTATGAAAAATGAAAATGGGCCCTAATTTATCATGGAAAATCGTGAATTCTCTGGAATTTTCTGAAACATGTATGAAAACCAGGAATCAGAAGTGAAGTTAATGAACACTGGTAGAGTGATTCCACTCACAATACCCTATAATTATAACTAGATGACTGTCATAAAACATGTTATTTTACAGGTTTTTCAAGGATGAACCCAAACAATGAAAGGCGGATGACACCATGTCATTGAAGCATTGCAAGATCAGGCCTGGCATTTTCAGGAGAGCTATTTATTCGCTCGCCTACTGCTCGCCTTAAAAAAACTAAGGAGGGCGAAAACTAGTCCTCCTGGCCTTAGAAAATAATGATTACCATAACAGCCTATTCCTAAAACCCACATCTTTAATGATCTTTTCATATCTCTGCTATGTTAGTTGTTTCTGTGAGATGGCCACACTCCTTCTCCCACACCTCCGAGCCTTGTCGAGGGCTCGAGGCCCTGAGGTGTGGGAGGGGCAGTGTAGCTGTCTCACAGATACTACCTTGTTAGCAGCACTAAATAAAATGTACAATGCCCACTTGGCAGATTTCATTAATAGTAAAACTTCATTTTGACACTTTTAGATTTTGTAAGCTTTAGGAGAGCTAATCGCTCCCCTAGGCTATGTAAGGGGAGCGATTTTTAGCCCTCCTACATTTTTAAGAATGCCAGGCCTGCAAGATTGTCAATGACTGCACAATGTTTTCACAACTGGGATTATCAGAGAGATTAATTATAGTTGCATTACTTCAATTTACTTGCATATTTGAGTGGATATTGAACACTGGATTCATTGGACAGTGGAAATTAATCTTGTTGCCACTTTAAAAGATAAGGAGGAAATGACTGACCAAGAGTGTTACTACTTGTGAAAACTTGGTAGACTAATTAATTATCGCAGTTGAATCATTGTCAAGTTCATGAGATGTCAGTGCTGAACCTATTAAGTTACTTTGTGGTTGAATGTTGGAAAATTGGATCAGTTTGTGACTACTTTCAGTTTTCTGTGCATGTACCGAATACCATACCGAAACCGAGTTTTTTTCAAATTGGGTTCATGGGTTAGTATTTGGGCTCTTTTATTGGAGCCTAATGTTTAACTTGGTGCAATTTGGGGAAATGTCTTTAAAAATCTTCTTCTTCAAATCCATAGGGAAGTCAGGTTCAAGTTTGTTCAAATTGAGTCACTAGGTTAATAGATGGGCTCCCTATTAAACCCGGAGGTCCATTGGCTGAAACATTGCTTGTGTTTTTAGTCGATATTTACAAAATTTAAAGTTATAGTTTGAGTGATAACTCCACTCCGTGGGTGATGTAGTTACAATCCACTCTCCACGTACTGTAAGTTTTTTTCATCTTGTCTTTCAAAAAACTTTGACCACAGACTCTTAATTCGCTCCACCATGATGACAGTGAATGCGTAAGTAACACAGGGATTCCCAACTTCCTCTATTGTTATGGAATGGAAACTGATATCGTCGGTTCGATTTTTTTCAGTTTTGCTCGATACGATATTCGATATGGGAACAATATCGATATCTTATCGAAAATTCGATATATCGCACATCTCTAGTTTGTATGCATTAAGTCATGTGTTGCTTCTGTGAGATGCCAAAGAATTATAACAGAAATTAATATAGAACAGATGTATTTGTGAATCAAATGGGTGCAAACTCTTCTATAAAGTCTAAATGCTGATTTGTGGTTAGGAACTCTATTCCTGTGAATTTCCAAATGTAATTAAAATAGGTGATAAAAAGAGCTTTCCATATGATGGGAATAATTCCAACCCCCAATAATCAAAACATATTTCTCTCTGAATTCGGAACATGTAAGAAACACCACAATTCAAAAAAAAAAAATGTTTGGTCAAATTTTGTGAGTAATGAACTGGTAGAGTGCTGAAAGCTCAAATTTGGGTTTTATTCTGAAGAGCAGGTGCTGCAGCTTAATGGCTTCATACTCTGTGGATGTGCCTCATGTTATTTTTGAAATGAGATTATTTAGTCCCTGAGGATTTGCCTTGTTATAATTTATAAATTGTAACAAGGCAAAGAGACGTGGACAAATTGGGATGACCAAAAATAATTTAGCACTCTACCAGTTAATTGTGCAGGGGCTATTGAGTAAACCCCTTGTTAAATGAATAAAATATATTGTGATCAATCTGAAAAATATTCTAACAACCACAGACAAGCCTGAAAATAAGCAGACTCAACTGCAGAATGAGATCCCCAGAGGGTAAATTTTGTGATGCTACCCTGCGCTGCAGGGTAGCATTACTAAATTTACCCTCTGTGAACCTCAATCTGAATCAAGGTCTAGGGCCAAAACAGAAATGGGTACACAGAGAATAAATTGGGGGACTCTATCCCCTTTTATGGGGTAGCTTCAACAAATTCACTCTCTGGGGTAGCTTATTCTGCAAATGACATTGCTTATTTCGAGGTTTGACTATAGATTTGTCCAGCATTAATAAAGACCTTGCTGACCTCAGTACTTCCAACATAAACTAAACATTTTTATCCATTTAGGCCTTTACACAATGAACACAATATCACAATTTGGATTTTTTATTTTACAAATTTTTCTCCTTCCAATGAGGGGATCACATGATGTGGTTTTGTTGGAAATTTTTTTTTAAAGAATATTTTTCATCTGATCAATTTGGACATTATGTTTAGGTAAAGTGTAAATCAGTTAGATTGTATTTGACAGAACTCCAAGAGCTCACTCAAACAAGATGTACATGTAATAAATAAATTCTCTCATTATTGTAAAAACTGTAATCCAATGACCAGATTCTGGTTAATTGAATTATCCTGGTAATTAAATATTTGGGGTTGGTAATATTCAACGAGCAGGTTTCCAATATGATATAAATTTATTACTTTCCAAAGTGTGATTTACTGGGATTTCCAGGTTTGATTATAAACGATAACTTCACAAGTGAATTATGCAATCAACAATTGTGTACGCAAACGAAGACGCTTTGCCGTGGGTGTAATGGGGACTTCATTGTTTTTTGTTTTTTAACCCTTTACCTATGAAGAATTTTGTAAAATTTTTTAGAATAGCACTGGCCGGTTTTTAGGTAAAGGGTTAAATATTATAATTATCTTTAGTAATGAAAAGTAATAAACAGAGTAATCACTTGACTGGACTGGTTACGTGAAATAATTCATTCGAGGGAAGGGACTATATTGTAAAACACTTGTGCGCATTCGTGCACTCGTGTTTGTACAACGTCCCTCACCTCTCATGAATTATTTCACGTAACAAGTCCAGCAAGCGATTACTCTCTATGTAATGTCAAGCTAATGAAAATTCCCATTTGGTATAACCGTACCAAATATATTCCTGTAGGCGAACGTTATAACGATCATATGAAAAAAAATATGATCGCTTCATATTAATTTGGACATTCTTTGCCAAGTATAGACCTTCAGAAAACATAGGCAGAAAATTCATCAAATCACCCCTGTTTTTTTCTCTGGAATATTCAACAATGATGCAAGATTTCAGTACAGTGCTTCAAACATTTTTTAAAACATTATTTTTTTCTCAAGGCTGCAACTTTTCAATATGGGTAACTATAATTTAAATATTTCGTACTGTCATACCATTTCTGTTACATTACATAATGCTTTTTGATGTATAATGCTATTGTTTTCCACTATGTAGGTTGGTGCTTGCATTGTGAATCCTGAGAAAAAAATAGTGGGCATTGGTTACAATGGAATGCCCAATGGCTGTAGTGATGATTTGCTGCCATGGGGTAAAGAAGCTGATAACATCCTTGATACAAAGAAACTGTATGGTATGTCCAAGTTTTTATGTGATGTCAGCTCTAGCATTCACATACAATTTTCATTCATTATTAACCCCTCGTACTCTGGTAGTGCTACAGAATTTTATCAAATCACTCTGTTTTTCTCTTGTTTATCTATGAATTTAACTAATTATATCTTGTTTGACAGAGCTCACTGAGCTCTGTCAAACAAGGTATATTTGGTTAAATACCAAAGTGCATTATGGGAAATATTTGCTGCAGAAAACCTTACCATTTTGGCTTCAGAGTTCAAAGGGTTAAGACAGGGATGGGTCCAGAGCCGATTTGATACCTGTTACAGGTATGGGTGTGCCCAAAGTCAGGAGCCCAAATGTCCTCAAATTCCACCAGGAAAATATCATTCAACTTTGAAATCTACCAGTCTGGAGCAATTATTTCCAATACAGTAGAATCCTCTTAATTGAATATCCATTTTGCCAGTGAAAATTATTCAGTTAACAGGAGTATACAATTAACAGGGATTGGTCAGTTTCCTGTGTTCTGGAGGTAAACTGAGCATTTATTCTATTATATCTTGTTTGACAGAGCTCATAGAGCTTTGTCAAACAAGATATAATAGAATAAATGCCTGTATTGGATGTAGTGAGGCCAAAAAGGTTGATAAATAAGGGGAATTTGGTTCGTGTCACAGTAATTTTTTCAACATAATACAAAAATTTATATACAATTAAGAGGAGTTTACTCTACAACCCATATGCAATTAATAGACCAAATTTGTTCTGAAGGTATGGTAAATGGTTTTGTGTTTGAAAATTATATTCAATTAACAGGGATATACAATTAAGAGATATCCAATTAAGTGGGCTCCACTGTATTTATTAGAAATCTATTCACATGCAGTTGATAAAAAGCACTTCCAGACACATGTAGTGGTCTAATAATCTGTATTAAGACATCTCAATTTATTTGGGGACATCCTCAAATGAAAAACAGGTGTCCTCCAAACATTTCTGGATCTGTCCCTGGGTTAAGAATTTTGCCTGTTTTAGGGCTATCAAGATTTTTCAATTTAGGAATCGATTAATCGTCGCAAATAATCGCAAATAATCGATAATAATCGTACCTAGATGACCCCCACCCCTCTCCCTCTTTTTGAAGTCGATAAAAATGAAGTTCAAGTCAGCTGACCTACCTCATGTAAACAACGAAGACGATCAACTTTTAGGTACATTCAAAGCTTTGATGTTCTGAACTTCTGAACCGACAGTGTAATAATGAAGACCGGTCGGCAGTTGCGATCTAGCCTGTTTTAGTACCATGATGTATTTTTTGAAAGAGACAGAAGATTTGTGTTTCTACAGTATTGATAATTAATCCATTACCTAACAGCCAGTTAATTATCAAAGTTCTTGAATAACTGCATACAGGGACTATTTAAAATACGCTGTAGCCTCGGAGCCTATTTTTGTCAATTCATGTGCCAGATTTCAATTTACGGAGTCACACTGCTGTTTGTAACACACACTGCAAGTATGTAATAGCTCTCATCATTTTCATTTAGTACACTATAGCAAACATTAATCTTCACTGTGGTTTCTGATCAAGTCTTGGCTGCCTATTTAGGCAGCCAAGACTTGATCAGAAACCACAGTGAAGATTAATGCTTGGTAATTAAGACTTGAAGTATTAACTTAAGCACTCTACAACAATGATAACTGATAATCATATATATAATACATGTAAGAGTGTCTCTCTCGATTATCCATCGAAAGAATGTCAAAATATGATCTGAGAAGTTACGTGCCAACTGAGAAGCCTATTTCTGAGATTTAAGAGCCAGGTCCTGATGTTTCAGAACCAAATACGCACTGGCGCATGCCCAGGTCGGTCCCTGTGCATATTTCATTTTTTTTGCCTCTAAAACATGTCTTTCGACCACCTCACGTAACAAACTCTACAAGCTCAATTCAGTGATGGGTCATATGCTATTTTGGAAGCAAAAATTGAAAATATAATAAATTTGAATGGGTCTTTTTGTGTTTGTTGTATACTTTTTGAAATGAAAAGTTCTTCAAGTGACGCAACATGCTTTGTTTTTCCCTATATATCCAATGTTATGTTGCTGTCCGGGCAATCTGTGGTACGTGTCATGCATTGAAACTCAGATTTCCACATGAAATTTTTTTTTTTTTTTATGGACAGTATTACTGTCAATAGTAGAGATTGTTTATACTTGTAACGTAACCCTATTTGTAAGTGAAGATCTGCTTGGCTCATGCAAGCTCATATTTCTCTTAATCACCAAAAGAGCTGTCCTGGGTTACTGCTACTGAATCGTCAAGTCAAAATTGCTTTAATAATGTAATCTTTTTCCTGAGATCTGAAATAAAGCCAAGCCGTTCCCCCCATTTCGGGGGTATATGTTAATAACTGCCTGTTAGAGTGACCATAACTAGCTCATCGCAGTTTTGATGAGTCTCTTCCTCCATCATTAGATAGGCTGAGGGAGCCAAAAGACTCTACCAGTAAATTTACCCCCTCTGGGTCAGAATGTTGGCTTCATTTTGTGCTAGTGTTTCTCATATAGGGAATTGCTAAACATGAAAAGTGTGATGAGATACTGACACTTGATTAACTCATACAAACCAAATGAACATCAAAATAATAAAAACATGATGTACCAGTTGTTTCTCCAGACAACACACCACGCCAACACAATATGCCTGGCTCCATATGAACCTCTCTTCTTGAAAATAACTGTTTTGAAGTGTTTTCAAGAATATCCTTGGAAAAACAAAAAAACAGTCAAAAGTCTCAAAAATAGACTGATCCAGACTGCCCAGGGACAATTGTGCATAGTGCACAGCTCAGTGTCTGCTCCTACTCTAGATGGAAGAGCACCCATTGTTCGTTTCCCACTAGTCATGCGCAAACGCATTAATTCTTTATTTTCAACCTTCTTGACAACAATCAGATTATTAACTTCCCCAATCTAGGATTGATTTGTAAAGACAACATTCTCAGCACCAACAGTTCTCTTCAATGCCCCCAACTCCACTCTACTTCTGTTTCCAGAAATCTGTTTGATGGACAAAAATATCTTCTGTCAAAGAAGGTGTCCTGAGACACTCCCAGGACCAACTATTATTGTGTCTGCTTGACTCCTTCTCTGGAAGGCCTTTATCGCAATCCAGACCCGCATGCCAATACAGTTCCACAGCCCTCGAAATTTGCCACGGCACTCAGCAATGCCGTGGGTATCGCCGTGGAATATGAATTTCTCTATGGCAATCAAATGCTGTGGGCTTTTTTCCTTAAAATTTGAAGTACTGACCTGTGAGTTGGCCCACTGACGTGGATAAGCCCAGCCCCCAATTTTCAGAAAAATGTATTTAATTGGAAGACACCCCAAAATAAGTGCACCACAGATTTTCCTACTTGATTTTTCAGGTACATGAAGCACATAATTAAATCAACCACAGGGATTTCCCAAGTTTCCAATCAAAATAAATTGTTAATTGTTTTGTTGATGTTTTCACTTTTTATGTGTACCCATACCATGTATGGTACTCATAATGCCGGCATCCGGGGTGACCATCCGTCGTTCGTCCATCCTTTGTCCGTCCGTCTGTCCGTCCATCTGTCTGTCCATCCGGTGTCCGTATCCATTTCTTTGGCATTCGATAACTTGAAAAATATTGCTTGGATTGTCAAGTTACTTTATATTTGTGTTCAGGTTACTGATGTGCCGAGCAGTATAGTTTTTGGTGTAAATCTGATGATTTGATCCCAAGATATTAACCCTTTATCCTTCAAATTGAAAATTCCTCCAATCCCTTTGGCATTCGATAACTTGAAAAATATTACTTGGATTGTCAAGTTACTTTTTATTTGTGTTCAGGTTACTGATGTGCCGAGCTGTATAGTTTTTGGTGTAAATCTGTTATATTGATCCTGAGATATTAACCCTTTATCCTTCAAATTGAAAATTCCTCCAATCCCTTTGGCATTCGATAACTTGAAAAATATTGCTTGGATTGTCAAGTTACTTTATATTTGTGTTCAGGTTACTGATGTGCCGAGCTGTATAGTTTTTGGTGTAAATCTGATAATTTAATCCTGAGATATTAACCCTTTATCCTTGAAATTGAAAATTCCTCCAATCCCTTTGGCATTCGATAACTTGAAAAATATTGCCTGGATTGTCAAGTTACTTTATATTTGGGTTCAGGTTACTGATGTGCCGAGCTGTATAGTTTTTGGTGTAAATCTGATAATTTAATCCTGAGATATTAACCCTTTATCCTTCAAATTGAAAATTTCTCCAATCCCTTTGGCATTCGATAACTTGAAAAATATTGCTTGGATTGTCAAGTTACTTTATATTTGTGTTCAGGTTACTGATGTACCGAGCTGTATAGTTTTTGGTGTAAATCTGTTATTTTAATCCTGAGATATTAACCCTTTATCCTTCAAATTGAAAATTCCTCCAATCCCTTTGGCATTTGATAACTTGAAAACTATTGCTTGGATTGTCAAGTTACTTTATAATTGTGTTCAGGTTAGTGATGTGCTGAGCTGTATAGTTTTTGGTGTTAATCTGATAATTTAATCCGGAGATATTAACCCTCTATCCTTCAAATTGAAAATTCCTCCAATCCCTTTGGCATGAGATAACTCAAAAAATATCAATTCGATTGTCATGTTACTTTATATATTGATTCAGTTTACTGATGTGCTGTGCTGTATAGTTTTTTTTATGTGAATCTGTAATTTGATCCGGAGATATTAACCCTTTATCCATCAAATTAGACACTCCTCCAATCCATTTCTATATGTACCCATACCTTGTATGGTGTACATAATGTCGGCATCCGTGGTGGACCTCCGTCATACAGCTTTCTACTAGTTGTGCATATGGGTACACATCTGACGATTTCATCGGCCTATTTTTAGCTTAACTTGACAAAGTCAAGATAAGCTATTGCCAGGGAGCGCGGTGGCGTTTCGGTAACCGGTTCTTATCAGATCACCAAAGTTTAGCAGCATTGATCCCAGTTAGTCCTCAGATGGGTGACTGTCTGAGCGGACGATTGGACTCCCGCGTTGTGTCCTTGGGCAAGACACTTAACCCCGATTGTCCACATGGGGGAATGATGATGCCGTGTACTAAGGCGTACTGTACGTCGATGCTGCGCATGTCTTCAACCAATCTAACCCTGCATGTGCTGCAGTGTGGAGTTACGATGTTGGGGAGCTGGCAGCTGCTCGTCGTTGCTCGGTGGTTCTCTCCAGGTACCCCGGCTTCCTCCCCTCATAAAACTGTCACGGTCATGATTAGCCATTGTGCATAAGTATGTAACCTTGAACATCAATAAATAAATAGCTATTGCCACCATGTGTGCAGAAGTCTGTTAGTCTGTGAGTCTGTTCACATTTTCCTTTAGCACAGGCTACACCCCACAGTTCTTGTCCGATCATCACAAAATTTTATATGCAGGTTTGGGGTCATGTCTAGATGAGAACGTCCCCTTTTGGTCTCGATCGGTCATCCGTGATGGCTGCCTGAGCCCAAAACCTGAAAACCTTTAGCACAGTCTACAGGTCGTATGAAGGGATTTTATTGTAACTTGGTAGGATGTCTCTGTATAATATCTTTTTTGGTCATGATCTGTCAACTGTTATGGCTGCCCAAGCCCGAAACCCAAAAACTTTTAGCACAGTCTGCAGGTCATATTTAATATGGAGGGATTTCTTTGTAACTTGGTAGGATGACTGTATAATATCTAGATGAGAACTTCCCCATTTGGTTGCAATCTGTCAACCGTGAAGACTGCCCGAGCCCAAAACCCGAAAACCTTTAGCACAGTCTACAGGTCATATTTATGGAAGGATTTCATTGTAACCTGGTAGGTTGACTTCATATAATGTCTAGAATTAGTAGATGAGAACGTCCCCTTTCGGTCACGATTGGTCAACTGTGATGGCTAATGGGGCCCGAAGCCCTAAAACTTTAGCACAGTCTACAGGCCATATTTATGAAAGGATTGCATTGTAACTTGGTAGAATGACTCCAGATAATGTCTGGCTGAGAACATCTCCCTTTGGTCGCGATCATTCAGCCATGGTGGCTGCCCAAGCCCAAAAACGAAAACGTTTAGCACAGTCAAATGTGTGTATTTATGGAGGGATTTCATTGTAACTTGGTAGGTTGACTCCATATAATGTTTAGATGATAACGTCCACTTTTGGTTGTGATTGGTCAACTGTGATGTCTACAGGGGCCCAAAGCCTGAGAACCTTTAGCGCAGTCTACGGGGATTTCATTGTAACTTGGTAGGATGACTCCAGATAATGCCCAGATGAGTAAGTCCCCTTTTGGTCACAACCATTCAACCATGACGGCTGCTTGAACCCAAAACTCTTTAGCACAGACTACAGATCATATTTATGAAGGGATTTCATTGTGACTTGGTAGGATGACTCAGTATAATGTCTTGATGAGGATATCCCCTTTTGGTTGCGATCAGTCAACTGTCATGGCTACACAGGCCCGAAGCCCAAAAACCTTTAGCACAGTCTACAGGCCGTATTTATGAAGGGATTTCATTGTATCTTGATAGGATGACTCATTTTTGAATAATTTCACTGTAACTTGGTAACTTTCATTGACATACATTAACTGTGAGGGCCAAATGCATTAACTGTGAGGGCCCCATTAACCCACCCCCCAATTCTTTAGTACAGTCTACACCTCATATTATTTTTATTGAAAACATTGCATACAGGGAACAGAAATTAACATGTTCCCATTTAACGCAATTCTTGTCTTATTTCATAATCCTTTCATAAACATTGAACATTTTCCTTTTTATCAAACACAACTCACATACATGTTAAGCTACAGTGTCATTGACACTTTCATTTGATTCATTACTGTAATAAC
This sequence comes from Pictodentalium vernedei, assembly GCA_031216915.1. Taxonomy (NCBI): domain Eukaryota; kingdom Metazoa; phylum Mollusca; class Scaphopoda; order Dentaliida; family Dentaliidae; genus Pictodentalium; species Pictodentalium vernedei. Next base: position 837,250,041 of record CM062297.1, on the reverse strand, counting down.
ATTGCACCTAAATTAAAATTTTAGAATCATTTTGGGGGTCATCTCACTTATCCAGTTGCTATTGTTTCGGTAAAATGTGTGAAAATTAGGTAGATCAAAGGAGGTGGATTATAGTCTGTATCTTGTAAGTTTGTTTGCTTAACTCAATTCATGTTCATTACCAACAACCAACCGGATAGGTGGGACAGATCAGATTAATCCATAAGTGCAGTATATTAATTAAAAATTACTTTATAAGTACACTAATATCCAGTACTGTGAGACACAAAGTCCGAGTAGTTTAGTAGTCCAATTTCTCCAGCCAGAAATATTCTTTTGAAATGTTCAACTGAATTGTGTATTTTTCAGTATTTTCTCCTCCTGGGTGTCAACTTCCCCCAGCACTCAACAGCAATATTGTGGATTCCTGGAATGATAGGAAGTCTCTTATATGGAGTAAATTGGGGTGAGAACCAGCTTTAAACAAACTCAACCTTCTCTGCTGCCCTTTGATGTGCTTTGTAGTATGCGGTCCGACCATATCAAAATGGTTCCACATGAACTGTCTGTGGTCACCTTCCACCCAATAACTCGTAACATAGTCAGGAAACCATTCAACACTTGAACTGACTGGAGCCCCCTCAAGAGTTAAGAACCAAACATAGCTCACTAGGTGAACAGGCACTAAAGGAAGAGCAATAGCCTTCCGTATCGTGACCAAACTTCTGGATTATCCTCGTACAATGTTGGAAGGAAGATGACTAGGACTTGTGCATAACTACAAGAATTCTGCTCTATGTTTGCTTAGAGACGTGGGCATATTTCTGATAGTACTGAAACCGCAGTTTGTTGGTTGTTTAAGTAAAAAGAAAAAGAAACCCAAGCAGTCGCTGGTTTGGGAGCAGCTCCAGCATGTTATCCATAACGGTTACAAAAAGGAAAAAAATCCACCAATATGTGTTTTTGAAAGCTGGGAGTCATCCATCAGCCTATAAGGGAGAGTGGATGCTAAGCCTTCGCCATCTGGTCTCTCTTCAGGGAAAACAGATGATGGAGTGATGGGAGGAAATTCCACTCCCCCCCAAAAAAAAAACAAAAACAAAAACAACAGACAATAAAAAAACACACACATTCACTCACAGACACACACACACACGAAAGCCCTTAAAGGGCTATTATATCTTTATTCAAAACTTAATTTATTTAAAATGTACACTCGTCCCAGCCAGGCAAGCTTATGTGCATTTCGCATTTTCTGATTATACCCATGACCTCTTCTACGCTATTGGTTCGGTTAATTCATGGTCGTCCCCATCTTCATGCCTTTGGTCGAAGTTGGGTTCATTGAAAATTGAGTTGTTATCTTTGACAGATTTATTTACTTTTATAAGGAGTTCCATTCCCCAAAACCCTTTCACCTCCAGCAGAGATCTCAGAAATGCTTATTCCCACATACCAGCTCGCAAAGTATCATGGAAGTTCTCATTCCGAGGCAAAGTTTACCTGTTCAAAGCCATGCCATTCAGTCTAAATTTAACTCCTTGGGTGTTCACTCGTCCAATGGCTGATGCAAGGAATTCCTTTCGACTCCCCAAATCTGGATCTGATTCTTTCTACCAATGCCAGCGATTTGGGATGGGGAGCAACTCTCAATTCTCTGAACCTTCAGACTCAAGATCTATGGACCGAGGATCATGCAGATTTACATATCAACCAGAAAGAGATGTTAGCGATTCTTCTGCCTGTGAAGCTGTGATTATCTCTCCTCTTGAACCACCATGTCCTGATTTTATTGGATAATTTGACAGTAGTTGCATACATTTGGAACCAAGGCAGAACTCAATCCTTTCCAATGTATGAACTAATGAGAGATCTCCTACGAGCTCAACATAACAATATACAGCTTATATTAAGACACATACCAGGTTGCCTCAGTGTGCTGAAGTGCTATCCCGCAAAGGCAAGATTTTTCCTTTCGAATAGATGTTGAACAAGGAGGTGTTCAAGTCAATCTGCCAGAAATGGGGAACTCCCATCGACTTATGTACAACAAGAATAAAATATCAGCCAGACATGTTCGTTTCTCCTTGCGTAGACCATCTTGTGTATGCAGTCAAAGCTCGATTGACCGACTGAAACGAGATCGGCGGCTATGCCTTTCCACAATTGCCAATTCTTCAGTGTGTGATCAACAAAATCCAGACATCATATTGCAGAATCATACTATCAACAGAACATGAGGATCAATCAAATCAGACCTCTTCTGTTAGACATTCAAATTTGTCTTCCTCTATGGGATGATCTTCATCAGGGTCAGTCCAAGAAGTCTGCATTTGATCTACTGCACCTTCACACCTGTTTTTTTTATCAGATCCTGTCTCACAAGTAGACGTTTTTCCAGAAGAGCAGATGACAGCATTTCTGAGCTCAGATGCAGATTACTGCGCTAGCTTACAGTGCTAAATGGTTTGTCTTTACGCGTTGGTACAGTGATAGCAGAGTTGATTTTGAACATCTGTCCATTTCGCAGATCTCTACTTTTCTGGTCTTTCTTTTTGAGTCTCAGGGCATTCAACCTATTACTTTAAATCAAAGCTTTAGATCCATGCTTTCAGAAACTTTTTTTTCACGAGGTCTTGTATCGGCACAGATTCCTTCCTCTCTAACCTGTGAATTATTTCACGCTTAAAAGACCTAAGACTATCAGAATTAAGCCTGCAGGAACCTTTCATGGGCCCTGCTTTACCTTGGTGAGTCTTCATTTGAGCTGCTTGATGATGCTGATCTGAACTTCCTTACTTACAAGACTGCTTTTCCTCTAGCCTTCACCTTGGCAAAATGTGTCAGTGAATTACATGTGCTTTCTTTTGAACCTGAATTCTTTAGAAGTTTTGGTAATACAATTACTTTCACAACTAACACTTCTTTCTTAGCCAAGAATCAAGTACCTAATGTAGCCCCTTTACCTGTTGGTATTACAGCTTTTCCTCCACAAGACCTGTCTGGACAAAGAACAGTGTTATGTCCTGTTCATGTGATACAGACAGGGACCAGCCGAGAGGGGAATTTTTGGGAGACTTCATGTCTCCCTCCAGTAAAAAATAGGGAGACTGCAGAGCCCAGTAGGGAGACTTCATAGGCAAGTCGGGAAAATTAAGAATATTTATGTACCACCCCCTGCCGCCCCCTCATATTTTCAGCTTGTGGTCCTCCATTAACACCCGATTAATCCAGGTCCATTTGTCTTTGATATATGATGCATCTGTGTCAGGTTAAAAAATCACAAAGTAATTATTGATTGAAAATCCTCCCACTGCTACCCTCTCATTCATGTCCCCTCCCCTCTTCTTCGTGCCAATCCCCCCAGCACCCTCCTGTGATTGCCTTTCACCAAAGTCTACTAAGCTAGTAATTTCCAAAGTCTGAAAGTGTGAGCAGGACCAGATGTGAGAAGGTTGCTCAGAAGGTACTTTTTCAAGATCCTTCATATGCACTTCTATTCCTTGTAGAAAGCTTTTCTTGTCACCATAAAGCTTTTTTTCATGTGTTTCAATTCCATTCGTGTTTTTCTGGGAATAAACGGCCCAACAGTTAACAGTCTTCAGCAAAACGAAATAAAAATACAGTCTTAGAAAATACGTCCGTTGTGTATACATTTTCAGCAGAGAATTTTCGGCATCCCAAGCCACGTAACCTACTTTCAAACTGGTTTATTTTGTTGAGTCGCATAAGTCACCTATTTCCGTTTTGACACTTGCAGCTCCGACTGAAACAAAACAAAATAGAAATAAAAAATCCGCAAAAAGCGACAACGGACAATTGATTCTCCTGTGATTTCAAATAAAGAGCCGTTTATTTGACCAATTAAAATGCCCATTTATCACACTCAAGCACATTCGATTCTTGAAAATAATTGTTTTTATGTAAACCTTGGATCACTCAGTTCAGCCTTTCCTCATTTTGTCCAATTTTTAGAGGGTGACTTGTAATCGCCCCGACTATTCTTCTAGATTTTTTTGGGGGCTTGGAAGGGTGACATAATCGCCCTAGTCGCCCTCATGGCTGGTCCCTGGATACAGACTTATGTCTCTCATACCCATTTCATTAGGACAGACACAAAGAGGTTTTACTCATCCCTAATTCCAGGAAGAAAAGATATCTCTCCACACTTGATGTCTTGTTGGATCCAAGCCTGCATCTGCAATGCTTATGAACAACATACTACAGCGGATTGTATTTCCAACAATATCTCTGCTCAAGAAGTTTGAGCTCTGGCTACTTCATGGGCATACGCTAACTCTGTGTCTATTTCCAACCTCATGCAAGCATCATACTGGAGAAATACTCAGAAACCTACAAGAACAAGCCAGAGATATTTATTTATTCCTTGGGTTCTGTCATCGCTGCTCAATCCATTATTGCGCCACGTCAGCATTAGGCACAATTTCAGGTTTTTAATTTATCTCTGAGCATTAGTCTATCCTGTTTTGTCTTTAGATATGTTGTTAAATGGTATGTAAAGATGAGTTTCCTAACACTTTATCCAGGTATGTTTCTCAAAAAGTCGGGTATACTGGATTGCGCCTGCCCGTGAGTGTGTGCATCTGTCTGTGTGTCCGAATGTCCATCTGGCCACACTCAGATGTCTGTTCGCATTATAACTTCAACATTACTGCTCAGATTTCGATGAAATTTCATACAGATGTTCACGATCATGAGATCTTTAAGGAGCATCAGCCATTTTGCTGTTGGAATATTTTTAGCTCACCTGAGCGAAGCTCAAGGGGAGCTTTACTAATCACTTTCTGTCCGTCGTCCATCCATCCATCGTCCATCTGACGTTAACTTTACATTATCGACTTCTCACAAACTACTCAACCAAATTGAACCAAATCTGGTGTGCATGTTCCCTATCATATGCCAATTCAGATTTGTTCAAATCAAGTTGACCTGCCCCTTGGTAGGGCCACGACCAAGAAATGAGCCTAAATCTTAAAAAATCTTCTTCTCATGAACCAGCAGTAGCAGAGACTTTAGGTGTGCAGCTTCCTTTTGAGGTGTAGACTCAGATTTGTTCAAGAGAAGTTCTAGGGACTATATTTGCCATCGTTATGGGAGGGGCAAGAATTTTTGCCCTGCCCAAAATTTCTATTTTGCAAACCGAGAGGCTGATTTGAGCCAAATTTGATACGAGGTTTTATTGGGACAGAAGTATTTAATTTATGCCAAAAAAAAATTTCCCCTCACCCCATGGGAACCACAGGAGCTAAAAATAGAAAAAATTTAAAACGCCCATATCTCCAAAACTGCACTGCACTGAGAACTTTTATTTGGTGTGAAGCTTCCTTAGGACCAACAGAATGGAATGGTAAAAAAAAATTGCTATCGGTTTTATCACAGGGTACTTTTTCGGGACTTTGAAAAAGTCCTGAGTCAGCATTTTTTAACACTGTGGGTAATGGGGAAAACATTGCAGAATCTTCTCCCAAACCACTGTCCAAAGGCTTTCATATTTCACATGTAACATCATTGGACGATTGATTCACATATTTGTTGAAATCAATTCCCTGGATCCATATTTGGACTCTCTATGGGAGCGCAAATGTTCAAATTAGTGCAGTATGAGGAATATTCTTTAAAAATCTTCTTCAGATCCACCAATCAGTATCTTTTGATATTTGGTATGCAGCATCCTTAGAGGGGTGAGATTCAAGATTGTTCAAGCCAAGTCCCTGGGTTTACATATTTGGGCTCACTGTGGGAGCCCGAATTGTAACTTTGTTCAATATGAGGAATTTTCTTTAAAAATCTTCTTCTTCAGATTCAGCAGTCCGAATTTTTTTATATTTGGTATGCAGCATCCTTAGGGCGGTGAGATTCAAGATTGTTTAATCCAAGTCCCTGGGTTCATATTTGGGCTCCCTGTGGGAGCACATAGAATACATTCGTACTCCGGGACGAATTATTTGCTCTTATTTTATTTTTATGGTTGTATTGTCGGAAAACGGATGATATTTGTGACTATTTTTGGTTCGAGTTTTATAATGAGGAGAGCGGAAGTGAAAAGCTTTCATTGAAACCATATACCCCCAATGTTTCGCGTGTGCTTATACCCTGGATGTTGCATGCTCTCATATAACGTTTATGTTGGGGCACCTTTGCCGTGGCTATTTGTCCAAGGCATTCCGACCAATCAAAAGACAGAATTTATCGGGATATAGGGACAAGTAAATTTCATAAATGTTAATGGACATAGCCATAATTATAATTCACATAAAAATGGTTTATTGCTGTTACTTGTACAGTTCAATGTCAGCAGTTTAAATGATCATTGTTGATGTTGTACAAAATTTTGTTTCTTAATAGACTCAGTCAAATAGTATACAAGGTGTAGTCCCTGTGGGAAGCCCAGGGAGTAAAGCAGAGCTTGTTTACTGTGGTAAACAAGCTGGGTTTTACCAATAAAATAGGACCTGGTCACCAATGCCTGGGGTGTAAGTCCTCTAAAATAGGCAACATGGGTATAAATGATCGGTTGGACTTGCCTTTTTAGCTTAACTTGACAAAGTCAAGATAAGCTATTGTCATCATGTGTGCGGAAGTCTGTTAGTCTGTGAGTCTGCAAGTCTGTTCAGCCCAAAACCTGAAAACCATTAGCACAGTCTGCAGGTCGTATTTATGAAGGGATTTCATTGTAACTTGGTAGGATGCCTCTGTATAATGCCTAAATGAGAACGTCCCCTTTTGGGCATGATCTGTCTACCATGATGGCTGCCCAAGCCCGAAACCCAAAAACTTTTAGCACAGTCTGCAGGTCATGTTTAATATGGAGGGATTTCATTGTAACTTGGTAGGATGACTCCTTATGATGTCTAGATGAGAATTTCCCCATTTGGGCATGATCTGCCAACCGTGACGACTGCCTGAGCCCAAAACCCAAAAACCTTTAGCACAGTCAACAGGTCATATTTATTGAGGAATTTCATTGTAACTTGGTGGGTTGACTTCATATAATGTCTAGATGAGAGAGAAAGTCCCCTTTTGGACGTGATTGGGCAACTGTGATGGCTACAGGGGCCCGAAACCCGAAAATCTTTAGCACAGTCTACAGGTCATATTTATGAAGGGATTTCATTGTCGCTTGGTAGGACTCCAAATAATGTCTAGTTGAGAACATCCCATCTTGATCGCGATCATTCAGCTTTGATGGGTGCCTGAGCCCAAAAACCTTGAGCATAGGCAAAAGGTCATATTTATGGAAGGTTTTTATTGTAACCTGTTAGGTTGACTCCATATAATGCCTAGATGATGACATCCCCTTTTGGTCAGGATTGGTCAACAGTGTTGGCTACAGGTGCCCGAAGCCCGAAAACCTTGAGCACAGTCTACAGGTCATATTTATGAAGGGATTTCATTGTAACTTCGTAGGATCTCTCCAGATGAGATTGTCCCCTTTGGTTGTGATCATTCAACCATGATGCCCGAGCCCGAAGCCCGAAAACCTTTAGAACAGTCTTCAGGTCATATTTATGAACGGATTTCATTGTAGCTTGGTAGGATGTCTCCAAATAATGTCTAGATGAGAACATCCCCTTTTGGTTGCGATCATTCAGCCTTTATGGCTGCCCAAGCCCAAAGACCTTTAGCATAGTCTATAGGTCGTATTTATGGAAGGATTTCATTGTAACTTGTTAGGTTGACTCCATATAATGCCTAGATGATGACATCCCCTTTTGGTCGTGATTGGTCATCTGTGATGGCTGCAGGTGCCCGAAGCCAGAAAATCTTGAGCACAGTCTACAGGTCATATTTATGAAGGGATTTCATTGTAACTTCATAGGATCACTCCAGATGATGCCCAGATGAGAATGTCCCCTTTTGCTTGCGATCATTCAACCATTATGGCTGCCCGAGCCCGAAGCCCAAATACCTTTAGCACAGTCTACAGGTCATATTTATGAAGGAATTTCATTGTAACTTGGTAGGTTTGACTTCATATGTCTTGATGAGAACGTCCCCTTTTGGACACGATTGGGCAACTGTGACAGCTACAGGGGCCCAAAGCCCGAAAACCTTGAGAACAGTCTACAGGTCATAATTATGAAGGGATTTCATTGTCGCTTGGTAGGATGACTCCAAATAATGTCTAGATGAGAACGCCCCCTTTTAGTTGCGATCATTCAGCCTTGATGACTGCCTGAGCCCAAAAACCTTTAGCATAGTCAAAAGGTCGTATTTATGGAAGGATTTCATTGTAACTTGTTAGGTTGACTACATATAATGCCTAGATGATGACATCCTCTTTTGGTCGTGATTGGTCAACTGTGATGGCTACAGGTGCCCGAAAATCTTGAGCGCAGTCTACAGGTCATATTTATGAAGGGATTTCATTGTAACTTTGAAGGATCACTCCAGATGATGCCCAGATGAGAATACCCCTTTTGGTTGCATCATTCAACCATGATGGCTGCCTGAGCCCAAAGCCCGAAAACCTTTAGCACAGTCTTCAGTTCATATTTATGAAGGGATTTTCATTGTAACTTGGTAGGTTGACTTCATATAATGTCTAGATGAGAACAGCCCCTTTTGGACACCATTCGGCAACTGTGACAGCTACAGGGGCCTGAAGCCCGAAAACCTTTAGCACAGTCTACAGGTGATATTTATGAAGGGATTTCATTGTACCTTGGTAGGATGACTCCAAATAATGTCTAGATGAGAACGTCCTCTTTTGGTCGCGACAATTCAGCCTTGATGGCTGCCCGAGCCCCAAACACCAAAACCTTTAGCATAGTCTATAGGTCATATTTATGGAAAGATTTCATTGTAACTTGTTAGTTTGACTCCATATAATGCCTAGATGATGACATCCCCTTTTGGTCATGATTGGTCAACTGTGACGGTTTCAGGGGCCCGAAGCCCGAAAACCTTGAGCATAGTCTACAGGTCATATTTATGAAGGGATTTCATTGTAACTTCGTAGGATCACTCCAGATGATAATGTCCCCTTTTGGTTGCGATCATTCAGCCATGATGGCTGCCCGAGCCCGAAGCCCGAAAACCTTTAGCACAGTCTTCAGGCCATATTGATGAAGGGATTTCAATGTAACTTGATAGGATGACTCGTTTTGGAATAATTTCACTGTAACTTGATAACTTTCGTTGATATACGTTAACTGTGAGGGCCACATACATTAACTGTGAGGTCATATTAACCCACCCCTCAGCTCTTTAGTACAGTGTACACCTCATATTATTTTTATCAAAAACATAGTATACAGGGAACAGAAATGAACATATTCCCAATTATCACAATTCTTGTCTTATTTCATAATCCTTCCATAAACATTGAACATTATCCTTTTCATCAAACACAACACACAAGTTAAGCTACAGTGCCATTGACACTTTCATTATGATTAGCCATTATGTAGAAATATGTGACCTTAAACACCAATAAATAAATAATGGGTGAAGCAAAGCAGCTTTCAGTGAAATGCAACTTATGTCAATATGTCAAATGGATTTACAGGTGAACTAGGCGATGAGTGGCCATGTTATTCACATACTATTTGGGGTATTAACTGTAAGAGGTGTCTACTGGACAGACAGTCAGAATTGGTTGAGTTCTGGGCAAACAATATTATAATACTAATACAGTAGAATCCTCTTAATTGAATATCCATTAAACCATCTATTTCAGACAGTACATACATGAGAAGATAACCATATATTTCTCTGATGGATAACAATGATTCCCCCTTAAAATCGAATATGAACTCATGCGGTATCAGTACATGTCATGAAATTAATATTGACTGGGGCATCACAAAGATGACCAGTTAGGGGAGGGTGGACAGAGGGGGTGTGTAGGGCTGCATTGTATATCGATAATTTTCAAGATGTCTTGAGTTTTAAATGTAGTTCTGAGTGAATAATTTTATCCCTTTACCCAATGAATTGTCCGTGTGTACCCATGTAATATACAAATTCAGCAGTTGAAAAAATAATTTTCAACAAAGCTATATCATGTGACCCCTGAGCTCATTCCAATGAGGGGTCACATGATATTGTTTTGTAGAAATTTATGGAAAAATCTGATAAACTATTATTTAAAATAATAAATTTTGATATTGTCTGCATTGGGAAAGGGGTTTCAAACCGCATCATCAAGGCATGCTGATTCATTCGACTGTGATGCCTCAAGTCTTGATGTGGTACTTACGTTCAGATATCTGAACAGTTTTCAATATACCAATATACCGCGGTATTTATTTGAATACAAATACTGGTATTCAGTCTTGAATATCGTGCAGCCCTACGGGTGCATGTAAACGCTATTTGCTCCGACTGTGATGGCTCAAGTCCAAAATGATTGATAATCCGACTACTTCATCAATGCAAGCCTTGATAATGTAGTTAGAATATTTGTCAGGATTATAGTTAAAAAAAAACCCCACTTAATTGGATATCTCTTAATTGTATATCCCTGTTAATTGAATATAATTTCCCAACACAAAACCATTTACCATATCTCAAGTACAAATTTGACCTGTTAATTGAATAAAGGTTATAGAGTAAACTCCTGTTAATTGAATACAAAATCTTGTAACCTATCGAGAAGTTACCCTGACTCTCCCATGTTTTCCTTCGTTTGTAGACCTATTTGGCCTCAGTACATGTACATCTAATACAGGCATTTAATCTATTATATCTTGTTTGACAGAGCTCATTGAGCTCTGTCAAACAAGTTAAACAGAATAAATGCTAAGTTTATCTTTAGAATACAGGAAGTGACACAATCCCTGTTAATTGAATACTCCTAGTAATTGAATAATTTTCATTGGCAAAGTGGCTATTCAATTAACAGGGTGTCACTGTTAATTGAATACTCGTTTTAATTGAATAATTTTCATCGGCTAAGTGGCTACTCAATTAACAGCTTACAGGGTTCCACTGTAGTGAATAAATAAAATACACATGTAGTAGTTATGACACAATATATTTATTCAGTTGACACTTACCATACCGGTGTGACCATCTGAGCGATCGATTCGGACTCCCGTGTTGTGTCCTTGGGCAAAGCACTTAACCCTGATTGTCCACATGAGGGCATGATGACGCCGTGTACTAAGGCATACTGCACGTCGATGGTATGCATGTCTTCAACCAATCGAACCCTGCCTGTGCTGCAGTGCGGGGTTACGATGTTGGGGAGTTGGCAGCTGCTCGTCGTTGCTCGGTGGTTCTCTCCGGGTCCTCCAGCTTCGTCCACCCGTAAAACTGTCACAGTCATGATTAGCCAAAACTGTCACAGTCATGATTATCCATTGTGCATAAGTATGTGACCTTAAAAACCAATAAATAAATAAATAAATTGAAATGTGCTTTAGTGGCTTTACGCTGTACATGTTAGCTTGTTCTTTGCTCAGCAGTAGAAAAAAAAGTTTCTCTAAAATTATGTAAAAGGCACTCACCAATAAATGGTAATAAAACAATTATGTATGAAGAACATCTTGCTAAACTAAGCCCTCCTCCCCCCCCCCCCCCCCCCCCCCTTCCCCTTGCTGGTAGCTTTTTGAAGAAAATAATACTTACGTTACAAATCACCTTTGAAAAATAATGGAGTATTCTACCAGTTAAATTTAATGCTTTTCGACATAAAACATATCGTTGGTGGCCTTTCGAAAGGTCATATTTCCCATTTTGGTGTGAAACACTTGTTCACCAATTAGGAATCAACAGGTCCAATTACATAAGCTGTACAAGAACAGAAGGAATTTATCTGGGTGAATTGTGTTTTTTGGTCTGAAATGTTCATATGTGGTTCTTAACTCTTAACCCGCTGATTATTTTTTAACCTTTACCCAACGAATCGGCCACATCCGCCCACGTAGTATGCAAATTCAGCAGTTGAAAAAAGATTATTTTTCCAAAAATTTCAACAAAACCATATCATGTGACCCCTCGTTGGAATGAGCTTGTCAAGTTCGTTCCAACGAGGGGTCACATGATATGGTTTTGATGAAATTCTTTGAAAAATTTGAAAAAATGATATTTAAAATAATAAATTTTGATATCGTCTGTGTTGGGTAATGGGTTAAATATGTTTCATCAAATCTAGTCATGGCTGCTAAGGAGCAGCCAAGACAAGATTTCATGAAAACTTCATCTATGTTTTAACTTCAGGAATCACTGGTGAAAAACTTCCTACAATTTACACAGGTAAAATTTATTAAATATGCCCAAATTATACTGATTTCAGTGTCAAGATAAATCCTGTCCTGGGCAGAAATATCAGCCTGCAGTTAAATGTCGTATCTTCAAAGCACTTTTCAAAAAGTAGGGAGCGCTGTTTCTTAACCCTTTACCCAACGTAACTGCCAAAACCAGCCAGCGCTATTCTTAAAAATCACCAATTAATTTCCATTATTTTTTTCATTTTTGTCTCAAAAACATAGGCTATGACCCCTCTTTGGAACAGGCTTACAACACCCAATAAATAAATACCATACCGGTACTCCAAATTGGTCATGCTTGTCCCCCAACAGCCCACTACAGAACAAACCATACTTTTTTACCTTTTGCAGGACTTATATTTCGACAAGAATCTGAGAATCGATCTATGCAAAGATTCACATAAGAAAACCTCAGTGGTAGACTGTGTCCTTGGGCAAAGCACTTTATCCTGGTTGTCTACATAGGGGCACGATGACACCGTGTACCAAGGTGTACTGCACATCGCTGGTGCACATGTCTTAACCGCTGTAACCCTGCTTGAGCAGTGCTTGAACAGAGTTATAATGTTGGGGAGCTGACAGTTGCTCGTCGCTACTCAGTGGTTCTCTCCGGGTACTCCGGCTTCCTCCATTAGTAAAACTGTCACGGTCATGATAAGCCATTGTGCATAAGTATGTGACCTTAAACCCCAGTAAATAAATAAATCCATAAGAAAACCAGTGAGAATCCATGCTAGGATTCGCCTGAAAGTCAATTTAACCCTTTTCCTAACAGACCGGCAGCAAATTAACCAATAGGGGGCGCGGTGGCTCGGTAGGTAGAGGTGCAGGCCGTGAGGTCCTCGGATTGAATCCCACCTGTGGCAACCATGTTGTGTCCTTTGGCAAGACACTTCACCCCCATTGCCCATGTGGGGGCACAGTGGCGTTGTGTACTAAGGCATACTGCATGTCGATGGTGCACTTGTCTTCAACCAGTGCTAACCCTGCTTATGTGGAGTTAGTATGTTGGAGAGCTGACAGTTGTTCACCGTTGCTCGGCGGTTCTCTCTGAGAACTCTGGCTTCCTCCACCTGTAAAACTGTCGTGGTCATGATTAGCCATTGTGCAGAAATATGTGACCTTAAACACCAATAAATAAATAATATAAATAAATTAACCAATGCAAGGCTAACATGACCTGAAATATCCTGACACTTTGTCGATAAAATTGTACGAATATGGCTGTCATTAGAACTGGCTCATTGGACCATTTCCAATGACATCCATATTTGTAAGGTTTTTTTGGTAAATATTGTTTATTAACTTAACTTGACAAAGTCAAGATAAGCTATTGCCATCACGCGTGCGAAAGTCTGTTAGTCTGTGAGTCTGTTCACATTTTCCTTTAGCATGTTCTACACCCTGCAGTTCTTGTCTGATCATCACGAAATTTCATATGCAGGTTTGGGGTCATGTCTAGATGAGAACGTCCCCTTTTGGTCGCGATCCCGGTATGGTTGCCCAAGCCCAAAACCTGAAAACCATTAGCACAGTCTACAGGTCGTATTTATGAAGGGATTTCATTGTAACTTGGTAAGATGCCTCTGTATAATGCCTAGATGAGAACGTCCCCTTTTGGGCATGATCTGTCAACCGTAATGGCTGCCCAAGCCCAAAACCCAAAAACTTTTAGCACAGTCTGCAGGTCATGTTTAATATGGAGGGATTTCATTGTAACTTGGTAGGATGACTCCTTATGATGTCCAGATGAGAATTTCCCCATTTGGGCGTAATCTGCCAACCGTGACGACTGCCCGAGCCCAAAACCCGAAAACCTTTAGCACAGTCTACAGGTCATATTTATTGAGGAATTTCATTGTAACTTGGTAGGTTGACTTCATATAATGTCTAGATGAGAAAGTCCTCTTTTGGACGTGATTGGGCAACTGTGACGGCTATAGGGGCCCGAAGCCCGAAAACATTTAGAACAGTCTACAGGTCATATTTATGAAGGGATTTCATTGTAACTTGGTAGGATGACTCCAAATAATGTCTAGATGAGAACGCCCATTTTGATCGCGATCATTCAGCCTTTGATGGGTGCCCGAGCCCCAAAACCTTTAGCGTAGGCAAAAGGTCATATTTATGGAAGGATTTCATTGTAACCTGTTAGGTTGACTCCATATGATGCCTAGATGATGACATCCCCTTTTGGTCGTGATTGGTCAGCTGTGATGGCTATTGGTACCCAAAGCCCAAAAAACTTGAGCACAGTCTACAGGTCATATTTATGAAGCGATTTCATTGTAACTTGGTAGGTTTGACTTCATATAATGTCTAGATGAGAACGTCCCCTTTTGGACATGATTGGGCAACTGTGATGGCTACAGGGGCCCGGAGCCCGAAAACCTTTAGCACAGTCTACAGGTCATATTTATGAAGGGATTTCATTGTAACTTGGTAGGTTTGACTTCATATAATGTCTAGATGAGAACGTCCCCTTTCGGACACGATTGGGCAACTGTGACTGCTACAGGGGCCCGAAGCCCGATGACTCCAAATAATGTCTAGATGAGAACATCCCCTTTTGGTCGCGATCATTCAGCCTTTATGGCTGCCCGAGCCCAAAGACCATTAGCATAGTCTATAGGTCGTATTTATGGAAGGATTTTATTGGAACTTGTTAGGTTGACTCCATATAATGCCTAGATGATGACATCCCCTTTTGGTCGTGATTGGTCAGCTGTGATGGCTACAGGTGCCCGAAACCAGTTCCGCTTTACTAGTAAAATAGGACCCAGTCACCAATGCTTGGGGTGAAAGTCCTCTAAAATGGGCAACATGTTGATCAATGATTGACTAAACTTGACTTCATCTCCATGTTGTGTCACGATTAGCCATAGTGCATAAATATGTGACGTTAACCACCAACAAACAAACAAATACAGGTGCCTGAAGCCCGAAAATCTTGAGCACAGTCTACAGGTCATATTTATGAAGGGATTTCATTGTAACTTCGTAGGATCACTCCAGATGATGCCCAAATGAGAATGTCCTCTTTTGGTTGCGATCATTCAACCATGATGGCTGCCCAAGCCCGAAGCCTGAATACCTTTAGCACAGTCCACAGGTCGTATATATGAAGGGATTTCATTGTAACTTGGTAGGTTTGACTTCATATAATGTCTAGATGAGAACGTCCCCTTTTGGACACGATTGGTCAACTGTGACAGCTACAGGGGCTCAAACCCAAAAACCTTTAGAACAGTCTACAGGTCATAATTATGAAGGGATTTCATTGTAGCTTGGTAGGATGATTCCAAATGATGTCTAGATGAGAATGTCCCCTTTTGGTCACGATCATTCAGCCTTGATGCCTGAGTCCAAAAACCTTTAGCATAGTCTATAGGTCGTATTTATGGAAGGATTTCATTGTAACTTGTTTGGTTGACTCTGTATAATGCCTAGATGATGACATCAACTTTTGGTCGTGATTGGTCAACTGTGATGGCTACAGGTGCCAGAAGCCCGAAAATCTTGAGCACAATCTACAGGTCATATTTATGAAGGGATTTCATTGTAACTTCGTAGGATCACTCCAGATGAGAATGTCCCCTGTTATAGCCCCCATATTATATTGAGATTGATATATCCTTAAGTTGATAATTATGTGAGAAAGATTTTTTTTTTATTTCTGCATTTTCTGACTGGTCTAACTCTTTTGCACTCAGTGACCTTGTTTACATCTTTGTTACACTGATATATTGTACATATAGCTGTTGATTGTTTAATTGTTTAAATAGGTCAATGACCTTGTTTACTTGAACTTTAACAGAATCCCCCAGAAACTAATAGAACATTGCAGAAACTTCCTCTTCTGGGGCATTCTATCTGGTTACTATATAAAGGTTTGTCAACAGAATTCAGAAACTCATTCTTTTAGAAAGCCATTTCAGAAAGACTCACTTCAGTTGTTTCCATTGGAGATTATTATTGTTTCAGAACAGTGCATTTATTATAGAAGCAGTGCTTCTTTGTGAATTTGGAAGATTGATTCCAAAAGAGAATTTTGAAGAGAATCTATTCATCTTGGAAAAGAGAATTTATACTTTCTGTGAAACAGAATAATATTATTTTGTGAACAGCCAGGATTCTACTGGATTATTTGGAAATTACCTGTGGCGCCAATACTTCTTGGGTTTTTACTCCATTTGAATTTTACAGAGCATTTTATTATATTTTATTGGAGACTGCTGAAATTTCAAAGTGAAAATTTTATTACAAATCTTTTATTGAAGAGACATTCTTGGATTTAATACTACATGTACCAGCTGGTAACTTTCTTCACAAGATTCTTCACCACTGGATTACTGGATTCTGTCAAACTGTACTTTGGACTAATTCAATAATTGATAAGTACCACTGTTTTTATTTTCTGTAAACCAATTAGTGTAAAAGGTCTTTGTATCATTTTTTTAGCTGAACTTTGGCGAAGCCAAATTTGAGCTTATGCCATGGCCTGTCGTCCGTCTGGCCGTCTGTCCGTCTGTCCATCTGTCCGTCATCAATTGGATACGGCTCGGGCTAGAGGCCGTATTTATGAACCGATCTTTACGAAACTTCTTGGGTACCTTTGTTATGACCGTGGGACGAGAACGAGTGTTTTTGGGTCCGGTCCGAAATTCAAGATGGCCAATGGCAGCCATTTTGTACAAAATTTGGTGCAATCAGATTTTTGCACAGAACTTCCATATGAAAGCGCTGATTTGAATAATTTTTTGTGTGAATGTTTAGTACCATGGGATACATCACATATAATACGGGTTTTTTTCTCGTGCAGAAATTATGCAAATTAGATGAACTTTGATTTTTTCAGTGCTACTTACACACAGTAAGTACACATGTTAATACGGCTCAGGCTAGAGTCTGTATTTATGAACCGATCTTCACGAAACGTCTTGGGTACCTTTGTTATCACCTTGGGACAAGAACGAGTGTTTCTGGGTGCGGTCCAAAATTCAAGATGGCTGCCAGTGGCCATTTTGTACCGAAATTAGATCTAATCAGTTTTTTGTACACAACTTCTATATACGGCTCAGGCTAGAGGCCGTATTTATGAACTGATCTTTACGAAACTTCTTGGGTACCTTTGTTATCACCGTGGGATGAGAACGAGTGTTTTTGGGTGTGGTCCAAAATTCAAGATGGCCACCAGCGGCCATTTTGTACCAAAATTAATGCAATCAGTCTTTTGTACAGAACTTCTGTATGAAAGTTCTGATTTGAATATATTTTTGTATGAATGTTTAGTAACATGGAATACATCACATATAGTACGGGTTTTTTTCTCGTGCAGAAATTATGCAAATTAGATGAACTTTGATTTATTCAGTGCTACTTATACACTGTAAGTGCACATGTCAATACGGCTCGGGCTAGAGGCTGTATTTATGAACCGATCTTCACAAAACTTCTTGGGTACCTTTGTTATCTCCTTGGGACGAGAACGAGTGTTTCTGGGTGCAGTCCAGAATTCAAGATGGCTGCCAGTGGCCATTTTGTACCGAAATTAGGTCCAATCAGTTTTTTGTCACAACTTCTACACAGCTCATATTTGTGAACTGATCTTGTTATCACTGTGCTATGAGAACAAATATTTTGGGGTTCAGTCAGACCCACTCTGGGACTCAAAGATTTTTTTCTAGTTTAGCATCTGACTGTCACCCACCTTTACAATACTTTACCTATACATTTGTTACAGGCAACGGTCAGTATTTATGTACAGACCGTTACAATACTTTATATGTACCTTTGTTATCAGGTCATTACCTAGATGTTTGTCATTGCTGTGTCACATACTATACATGTACATGTCTTTGTCTTGACAAGTTGAGCTACAGTGTCATTGACACTTTCATTTAGGCCACTCAAAGTAGATCTTCTGTTTCTCAGGCCATTATTTGTGAAATTGCATGCATGGAGCGGTTTTTTATTTTATTTTTTATTTCAGTAATTACTTCTTTGCCATCAAAAGTTCATGTTCTTGGTTCAAGTTTTAGGTCTGATAATCTACAGAATAGCATGGGTGGTGGTGTATTTCATCCCTTGAGTGCAAGAAGGCTTTGCAATGCTAAAGCATTGCAAAGCCTTCTTGCACTCAAGGGACAAATTCATCAATTTTTTTAACTTGGGTAAAATATCAGACATAAACCATTTAATTTTTATTTTTTTTAAGTTTAAATTGGTTATAAAAAGAGAGTATGCGGCAGCCAAAAGGACCATGCGGGAGGGCCTGAGAAACAGATTTTTTATTTTTTAGGCCTTATATTAATTTTTTTTAATTAAATTTCAGAATAGATAAATTCATAGTTATTGTTGCTGATTCTCAGATTTCTTTCTTGTTACCAATATCAATAATATTTCCACACCGTAACATCCCCTTTTGGTTGCGATCATTCAACCATGATGGCTGCCCGAGCCCAAAGCCCAAAAACCTTTAGCACAGTCTATAAGTCATATTTATGAAGGGATTTCATTGTAACTTGGTAGGTTGACTTCATATAATGTCTAAATGAGAACGTCCCCTTTGGACGCAATTGGGAAACTGACGGCTACAGGGGCCCGAAGCCCGAAAACCTTTAGCACAGTCTACAGGCCATATTTATGAAGGGATTTCATTGTAACTTGGTAGGATGACTCCAAATAATGTCTAGATGAGAACAGCCCCTTTTGGATACCATTAGGCAACTGTGACGGCTACAGGGGCCTGAAGCCTGAAAACCTTTAGCACAGTCTACAGGTGATATTTATGAAGGGATTTCATAGTACCTTGGTACGATGACTCCAAATAATGTCTAGATGAGAACGTCCCCTTTTGATCGCGATCATTCAGCCTTTATGGCTGCCGAGCCCAAAACCCCAAAACCTTTAGCATAGTCTATAGGTCATATTTATGGAAGGATTTCATTGTAACCTGTTAGTTTGACTCCATATAATGCCTAGATGATGACATCCCCCTTTGGTCATGATTGGTCAACTGTGACGGCTTCAGGAGCCGGAAGTCCGAAAACCTTGAGCACAGTCTACAGGTCATATTTATGAAGGGATTTCATTGTAACTTCGTAGGATCACTCCAGATGATGCCCAGATGAGAATGTCCCCTTTTGGTTGCGATCATTCAACCATGATGGCTGCCAAAGCCCAAAAACCTTTAGCACAGTCTACAGGTCATATTTATGAAGGGATTTCATTGTAACTTGGTAGGAACTTGACTTCATGTAATGTTTAGATGAGAACGTCCCCTTTGGACGCAATTGGGAAACTGACGTCTACAGGGACCTGAAGCCCGAAAACCTTCAGCACAGTCTACAGGCCATATTTATGAAGGGATTTCAATGTAACTTGATAGGATGACACATTTTGGAGTAATTTTACTGTCACTTGGTAACTTTTGTTGATACACGTTAACTGTGAGGGTCACATACATTAACTGTGAGGTCATATTAACCCACCCCTCAGCTCTTTAGTACAATGTACACCTCATATTATTTTTTATCAAAAACATAGCATACAGGGAACAGAAATGAATATATTCCCAATTATCACAATTCTTGTCTTATTTCATAATCCTTTTATAAACATTGAACATTATCTTTTTCATCAAACACAACACATAAGTTAAGCTACAGTGTCATTGACACTTTCATTGGTACTGGTATACCGGTTTGGGTACCCAAATCTAGGCACCCAAACTCATTGTATTTGTGTATAATCTCCATCCCATTGTCGCCTAAAATAGTTGAAATTCAGCAAAAATTATACTTGACTAAAACCAACACAAAGCTAATTCCTTGAATCCCAAACTAGGATACTTTAGCTGATTAAAAATATGCCTGAGGCAATTGCACTCTGATAAAAAGAACGCACGGACAGGTATGTGGAAAGCACTTGGTGGCATTACGGTAATTTCAGCTTTTGTGTCTTTTAAAAACGCTTTGTTCAGTACAATAATCCTACTTTCAGTTTCCATCTCTATGGCCTTTGGTTATACCTGCGGCATATATGGGCAGGTAGGTGTTCCCAAATTATCCCTGAATGGCCCTGGTTTTGTTAAAATTATTTAAAAAAATTGTTAAAAACAATCAGCAAAAAAAAATTGATATAGTCTGCATTGGTTAAAGGGTTAAAAACACCTACAAATAAATAAATAAATGGTTAACGGGTTAAAAACACCTACAAATAAATAAATAAATAAATAAATAAATAAATAAATAAATAAAAAGCACTGCTATTCCAGCCTTTTCAATAGTGTTCAGATAATGGCTTTCATATTTAAGACAGTCTACTGATCAAGTAATCAGTCAATCCTCTGAGCTGCTATGATAGACAGAAAACCACAATCAGCGGATCATTCAGTCCTATTACCAGTCTGATTTAGGTATTATCAGTGATAAAAGTTGTCTTCTGGAAAATGAGATAAATAAAACAAACCTTCCAAACTGCATGATGCAAAATCCTAGGTTTGGAGAACTTCAGATGCTTGTGTCAAGATAACATATCTGACATTTCACTATTTGCAGACTGCAAAGCATACATCTTCCCCTGGAAACCTTTACAGATTATGTTTTGGGATCAAATTGCTCAGAAATAGCTTCATTTTGTGTCTAACATTGACATATGCTGTTCAGATTGCTAATATTGATGTCTGAGAGGTAAGGTGACACAACCCTTTCTGTACTAAATTAAATTTAACATTGCCAAAATTTTTTCATTGCAAGTACTAGTGTCTGAATATTTTCACCTATTAAATTGTTAGATTAATTCATAAATTGTGAAAAATCATTTTTTGTGATTTATTGAAAAATACATATTGGCATCCTCAAATGGCTTATAATTCATATGAACAAAATATTGGTTCTTGTAACTGAATATAAAACCTTTATAACCCTTTTCCTAACAAATCATCTGCATCCACCTGCGTAATTTGCAAATTAGAGCAGTTGAAAGAAATTTTCCAAAATATTTGCATTAGGTAAAGAGATAAATCTTTATTGTGGCCTCTGCAATTCTCACAGGGTTCCTGTAGGGCTTTAAAAAATTTCTACTTGAAAAAACAAATGTGAGATCCTTGAAAAGTCTTAAATTTTTTAAATATGTGCTTTAAAAAGTCTCAGAAATGGCAGAGGTCAGGAAATATGTGCATTGATTGTATGAATAGATCATTGATCTCAAAACAACTGGATTACTGAAACTTCAGCAAAAAACTTCTCCACAATCCCAAGAGGGCATTGGATCAGTCAACAAGGTAACTCCTCCCTTCATTGATGTTTGATGATGTGTAAGCTGTAATCCTGTGACTGTAGTCACAACATAACAGCTTTCATATCATTAAACATCAAACAAAAGCCAAATATGAAACTAGTACAGTGGAGCCCTGTTAATTGAATAGTCACTTTGCCAATGAAAATTATTCAATTAACAGGAGTATTCAATTAACAGGGATAGTGTCACTTTCCTGTATTCTAGAGATAAACTTAGCATTTATTCTATTATATCTTGTTTGACAGAGCTCCATGATTAAATGCCTGTATTGGATGAACTGAGGCCAAATAGCCCTTTAAACAAAGGAAAACTGGGGAGAGTCCGGGTAATTTCTCGACAGGTTACAAGATGTTTTATTCAATTAACAGGAGTTCACTCTTTTACCTATATTCAATTAACAGATCATATTTGTACAGGAGGTATGGTAAATGGTTTTGTGTTGGGAAATTATATTCAATTAACAGGGTTATTCAGTTAAGAGATATACAATTAAGTGGGCTCCACTGTAATGTGTTATCAACTTTCCAATCTTGGCACTTCTGACTTGTCAATAATAACTGAAATATGTTGTAAATATTCAGTTTGTATTGCTGTAAATAATGTACATACAGTAAGAATATTCACTCTTTAAAAATTGATCGTCGATTGTGAAGCATCAGTAATTTGAAAAGCTTTGAGAAAATTTTTATTTGTTGAGCATTGTTTGCAGCAACAACTGCACCCCACCTCAAGATGGTGGCAGGTGAAGCACTTTTCTGTATGTCATTTAGCATTCTTGCAATCCAGTTGTATAGTGATAGTGTGGTAGATGTACAAAATCACCCTGTGTGGTCTGTATGTTAGAGTGACTGAGCTTGAAAAGTCTCGATTTCTATTTTTAGCTTAACTTGTCAAAGTCAAGATAAGATATTGCCATCACTCGTGCAGAAGTCTGTTAGTCTGTGAGTCTGTTCACATTTTCCTTTAGCAAAGGCTACAGGGATTTCATTGTAACTTGACTCTGTATGTTGTCTAGATGAGAACTTCCCCATTTGGTCGCAATCTGTCAACCGTGACCGGTGCCCGAGCCCAAAACCCAAAAACCTTTAGCACAGTCTACAGGTCATATTAATAGAGAGATTTCATTGTACCTCATTTTATATCTAGATAAGAATGTCCCATTTTGGTTGCGATCAGTCATCTGTGACGGCTACAGGGGCCCAAAGCCTGAAAACCTTTAACACAGTCTACAGGTCGTATTTATGAAGGGATTTCATTGTAACTTGGTAGGATGACTCCAGATAATGTCTAGATGAGAACGTCCCCTTTTGGTCATTATTGTTCAACTGGGATGGCTACCCAAGCCCAAAACCTGAAAACCTTTATCCCAGACTACAGGTCATATTTATGAAGGGATTTCAATGTAACTTGGTAGGATGACTCAGTATAATGTCTAGATGAGGATGTCCCCTTTTGGTTGCGATTGGTCAACCATGATGGCTACACAGTCCCAAAGCCCGAAAATCTTTAGCACAGTCTACAGGCAATATTTATGAAGGAATTTGGGGGCGCGGTGGCTCAGTAGGTAGAGGTGCAGGCTGCAAGCCGAGAGGTCCTCGGTTCGAATCCCACCTGCGGCAACTGCTTTGTGTCCTTGGGCAAGACACTTCACCCCCATTGTCCACGTGGGGGCACGGTGATGTTGTGTACTAAGGCATAGTGCACGTCGATGGTGCACTGTCTTCAACCAATGCTAACCCTTCTTGTGTGGAGTTAGTATGTTGGGGAGCTGACAGTTGCTCGCCGTTGCTCGGTGGTTCTATCTGGGTAGTCCGCCTTCCTCCACCCGTAAAACTGTCGAGGTCATGATTAGCCATTGTGCAGAAATATGTGACATTAAAACACTAATAAATAAATAAATATGAAGGAATTTCATTGTAACATGATAGGATGACTTGTTTTGGAATAATTTCACTATAACTTTGTAACTTTGGTTGACATACATTAACTGACTGCCACATTAACCCTTAAGCCCCCATATAGCCCCAAAGCGTCACTTTTATATTGCATTGAAGCAGGTGCTCCCTTGTGTAATCTTTTTTATTACTCTTGTGTGTAGACTGAATTTTCCCTGGCAGTGGTTCTACATCACTGCTGGCTGCCTGTATAGGCAGCCAGCAGTGATGTAGAATCACTGCCAAGTCATCAATAACTATGTAAGCAGAAAAAGGCCATAAATACTTTAAAATTAATCCGAGGACTTAAGGGCTGTATTTATGAAGGGATTTCATTTTAACTTGATAGGATGACTCGTATTGGAATAATTTCACTGTAACTTGGTAACTTTGGTTGACATACATTAACTGTGAGGGCCACATTAACCCACCCCTTAATTCTTTAGTACAGTCTACACCTCATTTTATTTTTATTGAAAACATAGCATACAGGGAACAGAAATTAACATATTCTCAACTATAACAATTCTTGTCGTATTTCATAATCCTTTCATAAACATCGAACATTATCCTTTTCATTAAACACAACACACTGTCAAGTTAAGCTACAGTGTCATTGACACTTTCATTTTTTATAAACTTTTCAAATTCAGTTTATGTTTTAAAAAAAATTAAAAAGCTTTGTTCGTAAAGGGTTAACATGTGTTATCAGTGTACAACAGGAGTTCAACCATGGTCATCTCATGGTATCCTAGGATGCTTACACATCTTGTACCATTTGGTTGTTTTGCATTGTAATGGATAGAGCTGTAGGTTTCTAAATTTCTTGTTCGGTTTCGGTTTTGGTTTTTCAGGTGGAGAAAAACCTCGGTTCGGTTCGGTTTTCAGTTTGTTCATGAGGCAAAGTAAAATTCAATAAAACTCATTCTTATGTCCGGAGTCATAACTGAATGGTAGTGAAATTGAGTGAAACTCAATGAATGCAAGAAATAGGCTTATAATACATGAAGAATCAGGAAGGCCAATATAATAATTACCTAAATATACAGAACTTTTATTGTGCTTGGCCATTTTTCGAGGTCTGACACCTACACGCAACTTGAGGAAAGCTGCAAACACAACTAAACTGAAATGTCGGAAATTCACAGAATGCAGCCTTCCCAGAGTAGTGAGAGTACCCAGACACTGCCATTGGCAGTGTCTGGATACTCTCACTACTCTGGGATGGCTACATTCTGTGAATTTCTGCAGGAAGAGAGTATTTAATAAAAAACAAAAAACCTTAGATTATGAGATGTCGACGGTTTCGGTTTTTTAAAAAAACTAAAAACCTCGGTTCGGTTTCGGTTAACCTACAGCTCTAGTAATGGACCTGTCATGAGAGACCACCTGTTTTGAGAGGCCACTTTTGCCTGGAAAAAGGAGTGGTTTCACAGGATAGGTTCTATTGTAGCAGGTATGGATTCTCACAACCATTTTCTCGAGAATCCAAATTGGTTCTCCCAAATATAGATGAAATATGAGCCCTGCCCCATTGGGACAACTTGTTACAATGGCAAGTTTTAAGCTATGTTTTGGAGGCAAAAAATGAATGTGTTAGGTTATACAAGAATAAAAATTCCCAGGGGCATTTTCTAGTCTTGTTAGGTAAAGTGTTGAATATTCTTCAGAAACCTTGTATTTTTCTTGGAATAACCAAGAGCTTCAGTATGAACTAGGAAGCAGCTTGAAAGTACAGTTGATTATCATTTAACCTTTTATCAAACACAACATGCTGGCACACAATATTTTTTCCAAGGTAACCAAAAAAAATTCCTTGTTTCGCTATTATAATATTAGAATGTTCCTTTCATGTTCTATCGGTCGATAGTACCTGAGTTTGTGTGATTTCTGAAATAAAACCTGAAGCAGCAAAGCTGCTGAAGGCTTTATTTCATAAATCACTCAAACTCAGGTACTATCGACCGATAGAACATGAAAAGAAATGTTCTAATTATTTTATCATGCCGAACAAAAAATAACTTTCATTGTTAAAGCGTTAACTGCAACATGCCATCAATTTTGTAACAACAATGTAGTCGAATTCAAAAACATGACGTAATTTTGAATGAATGACATTTTTTCGAAAATGACTTGTCACAAGTGCCATCATTTTGGGAGTTTCTATTTCACCAAACCCCAGTGTTTACAACTGCATCATGCTGTTCATGTTATAATTCATTGTTAATGCTTGTGTGATAAGTGGTATAAATTAATGGAATATAAATTCATGTTTCTCAGACGACGACAGTTGATAGAATTAATTGGAGTGAAACAATTTATTTTGAACTTGAGGCGGAGGCTCAGTGAGGTCGAGGAGTACTAAACTTGTGGAAATATAATTGATTGAAGTCATAACTCATATTCAGGATTCACTGAAGTGGTGAGTTTTTAATATTTCTGATTCTTTTGAATTCATTGTTTGCAGTTAAAATTGAAAACACACCCACTGAAGATGATATATTCGTTGGTAAGTTTGTGTCTATCGGTGACGAAAAAAGTTAAACAGACACGGCGCCAGCGTTTAGTGTTCAGAAATTCCAATCGACTCTAATCAATGGAAGTGGAGCTTACATTTTCTTCGTTCTCTTGTCTCCAGGGAAAAACGTTCCGATATTACCCGTGTTTTGCCCCAAAACTTCAGTACCATGACTTTTAGAAGGTGTCAAATTAACCAATCACGGCTGATGTTACAAACGTGAGGCATAATAACAATATATAGCTGATGACAACTTGAGCTCATTGCAGTGGTGGCTTATATTTCTTGTGGAATCAAAAATTGGTAAAATAATAAAATTTGATTGGTGATTTTATGCATTGTTTTGAATGGACTTGGCCCCCTGTTTTAGGTAAAGGGTTTTTAAAAGCTGCAAATACAGTGAAACCTGGTTAATTGAATACTGATAGACTCTTTGCCAATGAAAATTATTGAGACGGAAATAACAGAAATATTCAATTGGAATTGATTTGGTCACTTTCCTGTATTCTAGTGGTACACTTCATTCAACATGGACTGGTCATAATCCCCACATGGGCAGTGATGTCCAGTACTTCATTTATTAAATTTTTAATGATTATTCCTATAATTAGTGTTTTAACCCTTTACTCAACGTAACGACCAAAACCGGCCAGCGCTATTCTCAAAAATTGTCAATTAATTTTCAAAATATTTAAATTTTTTGTCTCAGAAACATAGGTTATGACCCCTCGTTGGAACGAGCTCGTCGAGCTCATTCCAATGAGGGATCATAACCTATGTTTTTGAGACAAAAAATGAAAAAAATTAGTAATTCAAGAATTTTTTTGCAAGTTTCGTCTGCTTTTCATGTTAGGTAAAGGGTTAAATTGAACATTATTGTGTTTGTGGAAATACTGCCCACCTATGGAAAGTGCGCAATCCATGGCGGTGGTTCTGTGACTGAGTATTTATTCTATTATATCTTGTTTGACAAAGCTTCAGAGGCCAAAAAGATCTATAAACAAGGAGAATTCAGTAATTGTCAGGGTGCTAATAGTTAAACTACCAGGAGACAATTTTTGGTTGAATTGTGTTAACAATCCAGACCTATGGTTTGGCGACGATCGGTGTGCATCCGGGCATCCTCACAAAGTTAGAGCAATAACTTGAACAATGTTCTCCGATTTGACTAATATTTGCCATACAGATATTTAGCAATAATATCTAAAGCGAGTTTGAAAACTGGTCCGGCCTGATTTTTTGTTACAGAGTTATGGGCCTTAATTAGTCATTTTTTATAAATTTTGAGCTCATTAGCATAATAACTTGAACAAAAGTTCTCCGATTTGACTAATATTTGCCATAAAAGATTTTTGCAATAATATCTCAAGCAAGTTCGAAAACTGGCCTGGCCCATCTCTTTCATTACACAGTTATGGGCCTTAATTAAATAATTTTTACGAATTCTGAACTTGTTAGCATTATAACTTGAACAAAGGTTCCAGATTTGAAAACTAGAATATGATTGATAACCGGGTTATGGACATGCAATTCTCTCTGATTGCCACCACCACTCGATGCCTGCATCTGCGATGCATACCTCTTGCTTTTGGATTTAATTTGATGGGCTGAACTCCCTTTATTTTCTACCTACTCACAATTGTTTACAATTGGCTGTAACATAAGTGCAAGCCCTACTTCGGAACTAACTCAAGCTTTTAGAATCTTTTCCAAATGAGTTGGAAAAGTACTAGAGTGCAAAAGCACGAAAAAGATCGAAAAAAGGGTCGAGCGAGACCAGCGCTCGAAATTACAGGTACTCTCTCTGCACACCTCTTGCGTTTACCGAGCGCATGCGCAACAACCGTGACGTCAATTCCTTTTATTTCCGCCATTTGTACATGGTCGGAAATTTTTGTGACTCGTGCTAATTTGCTGTTTATTCTCCCCTATAAGACGGCTTTTCTTCTAGCGTTTGCTTCTGCTCGTCGAGTCAGTGAGCTTCATGCGCCATCTGTTGATTCTGCCTTCTTCCGAAATGAGGCTAACAGTGTCACCTTCACTACTGATTGCTCTTTTCTGGCTAAGAATCAACTTCCTGATTCGGTACCTCCTCCCATCTGCATTCGGGCTCTCCCTGCTGTAGGTGGCCGGAGGCCTCTTCTTTGTCCTGTTCGTGCGATCAAGACTTATATTACTCGCACTCAGTTCATTAGGAGGGGTCGGAAGAGATTCTTTGTCTTTCATTCCTAAGAGGCAGTCTATCTCTTCCCATTCTATTTCCAGGTGGATCTGTCTTGCAATCAAGCTGGCTTATTCTCGCTTGTCTGTGTCGGATCTTGTTTCAAGCCGGCTTAATGCTCATGAGGTTCATGCCATTTCTACATCCTGGGCGTTCTCCAATTCTGTTTCGCTCTGGGATGTTATGAATGCGGCTTACTGGAGGAATGTTTCTACCTTCTCCTCCTTTTATCTCCGCCACCTTCAGCAGCAATCTGAGGACCTTTATTCTTTAGGCCCTCTCGTTGCTGCTCAGGCTGTTGTGCACCCTCGTTAAAATTGTTTTTATCGAGGTTGTGCTTCGCTCAGCTTTGTTCTTTTTAGGTGCCTTCTCTCTATCTTCATTACAGGTTTCGTTATTGTTCTCTGCCATCCTTGCTTTCTTTCTGCTACTCTTGTTGGTATTGGTTATGTGATTCACCTCCTCCTATTGTTTATTCAGCCAATTGTAAACAATTGTGAGTAGGTTGAAAAGAAATTAAAATTTTTTAGTAAATTTTGTTTCTTAACATACCTACCACAATTGTTTACCGGAGGCCCACCCTCCTTGGGGATATCTTTGATATCGATGCCTCCCCGCTAAATCACAAACTTCTCGTTGGCGGAAATACGGAATTGACGTGACGGTTGTTGTGCATGCGCTCGGTAAACGCAAGAGGTGTGCAGAGAGAGTACCTGTTATTTCGAGCACTGGTCTCGCTCGACCCTTTTTTCGATCTTTTTCGTGCTTTTGCACTCTAGTACTTTTCCAACTCGTTTGGAAAAGATTCTAAAAGCTTGAGTTAGTACCGAAGTTGGGCTTGCACTTATGTTACAGCCAATTGTAAACAATTGTGGTAGGTATGTTAAGAAACAAAATTTACTGAAAAATTTTAATTTTCCAGAACCACACACACATGATAAAATGTTGAAAATTTCATTTTTTATTTTATTTTATTTTTGCAGTTTGCCATGCAGAACTCAATGCTGTCTTAAACAAGAATTCCGCTGATGTGAAGAACTGTACAATGTATGTTGCTCTGTTTCCATGTAATGAATGTGCAAAAATTGTAATACAGTCTGGAATTAAGGAAGTTGTGTACTATTCTGATAAGTACTCGAACCTTCCACATTTTCAAGCATCAAAAAGAATGTTGGATTTAGCTGAAGTTAAATATAGGTAATCTTTTTAGTTCACCTGACTGGGTGTTACCATCACTTGGCATCCATTGTCCATCATCCATTAAATTTTGCATTTCAATTTTCGTCAGAATCACTGAGCCAAATCCAGAGATATTCCACACAAGCCTGAATATAAGCAACCTGTCATTTGCAAAATGGGGTCCCCAGAGGGTGAATTTGCTGATGCTGTCCCATACAGTGGGCTAATTTATCCTCTAGGTACATCTTTCTGTTTTGGATTGAGACCTTGATTCAGACTAAGGTTCACAGAGGGTAAACTTTGTGAAGCTGTGCAGGGTAGCATCACCAAATTCACCCTCTGGGGACCTCAGTTTGCAGATGACAGCCTGCTTATTTTCAGGCTTGATTCAACACACATTATCATTTTTGATACTCTTTCAAAGTTTTTTAAAATGAAATTGCTAATCCCTCTTGGATAAGGGCAATGCTCAAAAAGCCTAGAATGCTTTCAAAATCTTATATACACAGTGACAGTGCTTAGAGATTTGGTATGCCACTTCCTTTAGTAATCAAATTCAAATTTGTTCAAAGAACTTGAGAACATTGAAGCTCTTCCAAGGAGGGGGGAAATTTATAGTCCTGCCCCAAATATCAATTTTCAGAATCAGTCTGCCAAGTTGAACCTAATTGGGTATGCTGCATGCCTGAATATAAGCAACCTGTCATTTGCAAAATGGAGTCCCCAAAGGATGAATTTGCTGATGCTATCCCATACAGTGGGTCAATTTATCCTCTAGGTACATCTTTCTGTTTTGGCTTGAGATCTTGATTCAAACTGAGGTTCACAGAGGGTAAATTTTGTGATGCTACACTGCTGTGCAGGGTAGCATCACCAAATTTAGCATCTGAGGGCCTCATTTTGCAGATGACAGTCTGCTTATTTTCAGGCTTAGTATGCTGTATTATTGCATGACATGCAATTCATTTCTGTCTAAAAAACAATTTTGTGCATTCACAGGAGCTGAAAATAGAAAAAATACATTCAAATACAAGAATTTCCTGAATTATATGAGACAGATATTTGTAATATGGTTTGAAGTTTTCTTAGGAGTTAAAGAATCAAATGGGCTGAAAAAAGGTGTTTTTATTTCCTTCAAGGGTCACTGTATACTGTTGGTAATGGGAAAGCAATTAACAGTGCTCACATGATCTGCTGTCTGCATTAAATGTTGTAGGTCCATGATTGTTTAAAGAAATGTTTTGGGGGAAAAATCATCCAGAGAGAAGTGAAATTCTTAGCCCCATGCAAATTTCAATTTTTCGGAACCAATTATCTGATTTGACCTGTAATAGGAACCCCAAGCAGGCCATAGGCCTGCGAAGGGTTCCTCATACCCAGTCAGATAAATGTGTTCCAGAACAGAATTCTCTATAGCCGTCAATGTGATTTTTTGAAGTGGACAGTAAATTTCAATAAAAAAATCATGTAACTTCCAGTGTCGAATTGCCCATTCAATTGCAATTGGCCTATCCCTCTGGGAATGCTTTGGCTGAATATTCGATCGTTTTTTTGTTGCACTTGCAACCTATTTCGCTTCAAAGCTTTGTGTGATATATACATATCTACACTTCAGGGGTAACCGAGGTCTTCTCATGTGAGAACCTCTACAAATCAGCAGCCTGCCAAAGTGTTATTATTACTCAAATTCTGTCCTTCTGGAGGTTTGTCAATATGCTCAGCTGAAGATCTCGTTATTTCAAATCGAACTCTCCTGATTTTGTTGCAGCTTGTCTGCCAGTGATAACCTTAATAAAAAAAAATGCACATATAACCGATAATATAACTGATAATTGTTGTTATATTAGTGTGATTGTATACATTGACACGTATCTCGTGAAGTATCAAGATGAATAGAAACACAGTTTTTGAATTATCCGAATGTTAAGGTGTTGTAAAAGTAAGGAAAAGTTTGCTTTAAAAAACGGTACATGGACATTTCGACCGCAAGCTGAGTTGTCCGCTTACAATTTTATCCATTTCGTCCACCAATGCACCAAATTGTCTGCTAGCAATTTTGCCAAATTCGTCGGCTTGCAATTTTACGAAATTCGTCCGACAAGGGTATGAATATCATAAAAACATGGAATATATAAAATTAATGATATTTATTCAGTGTCAAACGAAATAATGATATTTATTCAGTACACAATATTCACAAGATAATAGCAGCATAGCATAGGAAATATTTTTCAATGAATAATTGCAAAATTATAAGTTTATGTTACAAAACTAAATATAACAAGTTTTGATGCATTTCTTAATATAATTATAACAAGTTTTGATGCGTTTCTTAATATAATTAATTCCTGTAATACATTTGCTATTTATTTTGTGATTTTTCATTGTAAAGTGCCGGTGACACTCTTCCATGAATAATTGCAAAATTATAAGATTATGTTGCGGAACTTAATATAACAAAAATTAATTCTTATAATACATTTGCTAATAATTTTGCAATTATTCACTGTAAAGCACCGGTGGCGCTCTTCAATGAATAATTGCACAATTATAAGATTATGTTGTGGAACTTAATATAACATACATATACTTTAAAAACTTTTGCTGTAATAATATAATTATTTTTGGTAATCCATTGAATAAACAGTAAACCAGGCTTGTCATTTTGAAAATTGCAGCAGGGCCATTATGGTTCGCCTAAAATCACCACCGGAGGGCCATTTTGGGTTCACCTAAAATGACCCCAGGAGGGTCATTTATGATTTGCGGGGGCCGTATTGTTTCAGCCTGATGGGTAGACAACTAATATCATTTCAAGGTACAGTACTTAGAGAGTGGATTGTAACTAAATCACCCATGGAGTGGAGTTATCATGCGAACTATAACTTTCAAATTTTATACACATTGACAAAAAACACAAGCAATGTTCCAGCCAATGAAACCCCGGGTTTAACCCGGAGGTCCATTGGTTGAAACTTTGCCTGTGCTTGTTATGCTTTGCAACAAATTTGCAATTATTGCTTGGGTAGAATCTCCACTCGGTGGGTGATTTAGTGATAATACACTCTCCACATACTGTACATGGTTTGTGTAATTATGATGTATCTCATCAATAGAGATATTGATAATCTGGCATTTATGTTCACAGCCCGTCGTGTATTACGTCGGCGTTCGTCAAATGTTCCAACGAAACTGTGTGATAGTTTTCTTTTCAATGTTGATTGTTGTTTAGTAGAGTGCGGAGATGTAGTTTGAAAATTTATCAACAGTCTTTGAAGAAGGCCAAGAGGCCGAAAGCTTGATGAAGAGCAATATTGAGTTGTTTTACATTAAGATATATTACAATAGATAATATACAATAAATTATACAATAAAATTATTATATAAATAAATAAATAAAAAAAAAATGATTCAAAATACAATACTTCAATACTTTCCCCCAGCGGACGAGTTTCGGACAAGTTGGGTAAAATTGCTGCGGACGACTTGGGTAAAATTGCATTGCAGCAGACGACTTGGGTAAAATTGCAGCAGACAATTTGGTTAGCGGACGAAATGGGTGTAATTCGAAAAAAGTGATACTGACAGGTTGCTTTCAGTCCTGTTAGAAATCAAAACAAAGTAATAATGTGTTACTTTTTTGTGCCATCTGTATTTCTGAACAGTGCTTCGTAGTTTTGAACACTAAAAAATGGAAAATAATAACCTTTTTGGATATTTACCGCTATTGAAAATGGCATGTCATCTTTATTCGGGAACTGTAGGAAGATTCGGCTCAGAGAAAACTCGGCCCAGGGAAGATTCGTCCAAAAGAAAAGCAGTACACATCTGTTTGGATATTTTAGATACGCTACGATATTCGTTTTAACTCCTAAAAAATAATTCTTAAAAAAAAATATTAGTATATTGCTCGATATTTATTAAAAAAAATATTAATATACATGTATATCGTCGAGCAATTATCTCTGCAGTAAATTCACATTCGATGTGTTCTGTAATAATTAACGTCTCTCATCTGTGAGAATGGTATCCAGTTACTTCGGCTCTAAGTCATTTTGGCCTCTGGTCACTTCGACCTAAAGTCATTTCGGCCCAGTCATTTTGGCCCCTTGGTCATTTCAGCACCATTTTGAGAGATCTATAAAGATCAGCGCATAGTTCATATTTAGAAATAATGGGTAATTACCTTTATTAAGTAATGTTCAGTTATTTGTATTGACACAGTGTACAGAAAAGTTTTACATGACATTAAAACTTATCCATGTGTTCAGTTTTACATACATTTAAGATGCTATCCATATAAGTAAGAGAAATTTGTTTACTTTGAAATTTCGCAAAGTATATGCAGTCCTCTCATTCATTCATATTGTTATGCACAATTCCTAGTCACCTTCCAGGTCGAGGTTCACAGGGTTTCTTTTTCCTTTCTTTTTTCTAAAGCAACCACCAAACTGCAATTTCGATACTACCATAAATATGTTCACATTTTCTAAAACACAGAGCAGAATTCTTGTAGTTATGTGCAATTCCTAGTCACCTTCCAGTTCGAGGTCCACAGGGGCCTGATCCCAGTACCCCACTTCCAATTCGCACACTCAAACCAAATAACATTACTGACCCTCACTTCCGACTCTCGTGAATTCATAAGCAAATAAAATTATTCAGGTTGCAAGGGATTTCAAATCCCACATCGGCCATGTGCACCTTCGGCATGCTGAAACTTTGCATTCATTTATTCATCATGAAAGAAAATCTACTAGGCATTAAGGAATACCATATATGTTTACCTGAATATCTATTTGAGGTATAAATGTTGAAAAACAATTAAATAGAAAAATGTTTAAATTCAAACAATATTTAAAGATATTTTAGAGGCCGAAATGACTTGGTATATTGGCGCTAAATTGACTTGATGCCGTAATGACTGGGGCTGATATGACTTGATGCCAAAGTGACTGGAATTCGTGAGAATTGCCTCCAAACTGTCCTCCAACAATTTGACTCAAACTGGATACTAATCTAACCCAAACCATCCTCTGGCAATTTGCCCCAAACCGTCCTCCAGAATAGGAGTGCATGATTCTTATTGATTTAATTATTGGGGTTTAATGACACTTCGACAGCCAGCGTCACTTCATGTTGGACAGTTTTACAGGTGGGAAAAGCCAGAGAGAACCACTGAGCAATGACAAACAACAAACGTACAAACAGCACACAAGCTGGTTTAGCATTGGTTGAAGACAAGTGTACGATTGACATGTAGTATGCCTTGCTACACAATGCCACCACGTGGGCAATGGGAATGAAGTGTATTGCCCAAGGGAACAAAGTGGTTGCCGCATTGGGATTCAATTGAGGACCTTTTGGCTTGCAGACTGCACCTCTAACTACGGAGCCCTTTAACCTTCAAAACTCTCTAGTACCAACTAAACATGTTGTAGAATGACCACTTGAAAATTTCTCAAGTTCATAGTTTCATTATTAGTTTGTGATACTTGTTTTTGCTGTACAGTGGAACTCTGTTAATTGAAGAGCCACTTTGCCAATGAAAATTATTCAATTAATAGTATTCAATTAACAGGGATTGTGTCACTTTCCTGTATTCCAGAGATAAACTTAGCATTTATTCTATTATATTTTTGTTTGACAGAGCTTCATGATCTCTGTCAAACAAGATATAATAGATTAAATGCCTGTATTGGATGCACTGAGGCCAAATTGGTCTATAACCAAAGGAAAACTTGGAAGAGTCAGGGTAATTTCTTGACATGTTACAAGATTTTTTATTCAATTAACAGGAGATTACTGTTTATCTGATAACCATAGAGTATAACACCCGTTGTATATACTTGAAGTATATACAATGGGTGTTGTATATAATTATAATTTATGCGAACGACCTTTGACCTCGTTCGATTCCATTTTCATTCATTCATAAACTTCGTAATGCAAGTTTGAATTCTACGTTGAAGGAGCAAGTGAAATTTGATCGAAATATATATGACATATTTTCTATAAGTATAAACGTGTAAATTTTCAGTTTAGTTTGCTGTAATAAACAAATAATTACAACCTACTTCGTTCAAAACTTTACTAGACTGTCGTAATGTGTAATGCACTATTTATAGCTACGTCTACGTCCACGATCAAAGTACTGCTCCAATTACACGTTCGTCTGCTACGTGAAAAAAAACGTTTCGTACGAATTGTAAACAAAAACAAAAGTGGACCATAAATAATGGAAATTGGAAACTTCTCTAAAGTTAAAGCTAAAAAAGACATGAATAATAGATCAACTGCAACCAGTGGTTTTGCCTGTACAGCAACAACCAAAAGATCGCGTTTGCTTTGTCTCATTTTCTACGGAGGCCCGTGGGAATGAGCATAAAAGTGAATATAAGCCTCAACTATTGAAACTGCTGTTTGTTATCAGATAAAAACAATATACATATGGCCATACAAAGTTGATTGTCTGTTTCTCAGGCCATTTTTTCCAAAAAAGCATGTGGGCGGGCGTTTTTTTTTTTTTCTTTTTATTTTCTCCCCGAGAGGTTGTTTGTGGTAATTTGACCCCCACCCAAACGCCTGGTGGACCATGCAAAATTTCGCAAATATATTGGTTATTCACCACAGGGGTGTTGGGTCGTAAATGAAGTGGGGTTTGAATGTTTGTTTTTTCAGTGAAACATGAAAATTATAACACAGGACGAAAGTCACGAAACGCCTCGTGGGTGAAACGTCTCGGGTTGAAACGTCTCTGGGACAAATCAAATGTCGAAGTGCCAACTTTCAGAGATTTATTTGACCAAAAAAAAAAAATCCTTTCACAACCTGCCTAATAAAATCGTGAATCGCAATTTTCCCCCATTATATTCAAAATTATCACAACCCATTTGAACGGGCAGTTCATCCATAAATCATATTTTTTTTAAATCTGAAAATGAAATACAAAACGAATGTTTGCGTGTTTTTATTAACCAATTCGACCGCACATACCTGCCTATATGCGATTTATTTTCAACTATGACTGTTACTTTTATATCAAGCAACGGTTACTATTAGTTATCCAATTATCCTGCATCTCAAATGCATTTATTTAAATTAACTGGGAAACTCGTAATGGTTTCAAATAACAGTACACAAATTCCCAATGACGGCCATTTACAATACAAATGTTACTAAAAATAAATGCCAGGAGACTGTGTTCCATTCAACATAGCACCTGACTTTGCAGACTTTCTGAGGGTTGGTGCGAATCAAACGTGGTGCGAATCGACCATTCCCCTTTGTGACTGTTTGTTGTCAGACTGAAAGACACCTTCCTTCTTGCTGTCATTATGACTTACCTTTTACAGAATAAAACACTTTCTGTCGTGAATATTGCTAGAACCCACCCACTTCATTAAGGTATGATGTAGAAAAAGCTTGAAGTGTGTTAATTTAAAATTTGCGAACGCATCGATATCGATTTACCGAAATGAGCACAATATCTCAAATTTTTTGAAGATTTTTTTTTGTGTCATAAAAAGGTTGCATGCGCACCAAAAATGACCATGCGCGCGGGCCTGAGAAACAGAGGTTCTTTTTTTGATGGCCTATAGTGTTTTTTTATATCTGGTTTATACAACTCGTTGAAATATAGTTAATATTTTTTCGGCAGAGCCTCGAAAATATTAACTATATTTCAACTCGCTGTATAAACCAGATATAAAAAAACACTATATGTATATTGTCTATATAACCTATATTCAATTAACAGGTC
The DNA here is from genome assembly GCA_031216915.1 of Pictodentalium vernedei. Lineage (NCBI taxonomy): Eukaryota > Metazoa > Mollusca > Scaphopoda > Dentaliida > Dentaliidae > Pictodentalium > Pictodentalium vernedei. The sequence goes on along the minus strand of CM062297.1, from coordinate 837,212,906 downwards.
AAATTTATACTTGAGGCATGGTAAATGGTTTTGTGTTGGGAAATTATATTCAATTAACAGGGATATACAATTAAGAGATATCCAATTAAGTGGGCTCCACTGTATAACCAAAGCCCCCCCACCCCCTCTCCCCCCACCCCAATCAAAACCATCATTCAAAAGTCTTGGATTCAGCAAATTTAATTTCTTTATTTATAGGGGTTTAACAACACTTTTTACAGCCAGGGCCACCTCATGTTGGACAGTTTAACTGGGGAAGGAACCCAGGGTACCTGGAAAGAACCACAGAGCAATGGCAAGCAACTGTCAAGCTCCTTAACATAGTAACTCCAAACAAGCAGAGTTAGCATTGGTTGAAGACAAATGCATCATTGATGTGCAGTACGCTTCAGTACAGTTGCCGCTGGTGGGATTCGAACTGAGAAACTTTTAGCTTGTTTTGGGAAGGTTTTTTTTGTGCCCGCTTCATTTAGGTTTGTTTGGGCTCAAACATGAAGATTGGCAACCAAAATTATAAATTTGTCAGCTATGCTTCAATAATATCACATTTCTTTTTCAGACAGTACATACCACATCAGAAGAAGATAACCATAGATTTCTCTGTGATGGATAATAGCTCTACATTGGCTGACAGTCTGAGCAGAATACAGTTAAATACTGAGGAACATAAATAGATTTATCTTACACAAGCATATTTCCGCCAATGCAAGTAAAAACATCTAGACAAACTACCAGTGTGTATTGAGGGTAGCAACTGCATGTGCAGTCATTCGATTCAGAAAGCGAAACTCTTTTATTTGCACTCAATTAGCATCAAGTTATTACACATATTGAGGTCACCATTTTTGGTAACTGTAATTAAATTACAAATAAATCACCAGCTCAATGAAATACATTAGACTAGATCATTTTTGACATAATATTTTTATGTGGGCATACCATGTGTTAACCCTTTACCCAACGAATCAGATGCATCTGCCTGCATAATATGCAAATTCAGCAATTGAAAAAATAGTATTTTTCAAAAAAAAATTTCAACAAAATCATATCATGTGACCCCTCATTGGACTGAGCTCATCGAGTCGTTGGACTGAGCTCAGTCCAACGAGGGGTCACATATCATGTGACCCCTCGATGGACTGAGCTCATCGAGCTCGTTCCAATTTCAACGAAATCATATCATGTGACCCCTCGTTGGACTGAGCTCATCGAGCTCGTTCCAACATGATATTGAAATTATTTTTTTTTAAATTATAAAATGATATTTTAAATAATAAATTTTGATATCGTCTGCGTTGGGTAAAGGGTTAAAAATTAAAAATAAAACAAAGAAACACATGACTAAATCACTATTATCATAGATTATAAAATTTAACAGTTGAAGAATTAGTAGAAAATTGAATGGGGATTACGTCATGCATATCTCTGTACCGTGAAGTCATGATCTTCATTCATAAAGAAATCAGTTCATAGAGGCAGAATGATTGTCAAAACAGATGTGCCTGATCCCTTCATTATAAGAACAAGTCAAGAAAGGGAGAAATATTTTTTGATAAATTGGTTTATTTCCATTATTTCCATTATGTGGGTTTCTGAGATGGTGGAATGATGTCTCTTCCCAATAGACTCTTTGATATGTACCCAGAGATGAGGTCTCAACTTCAATACACCATATCAGAATCCCTCATGGTGTTAATAACTCTTTTTATATTTCTTTTTAGAACTACAGCTCTTGGTATCATAACAGGGTTCTCATGCCTAACTGAATAGCTTGTACCTTTCTTCGTTCCTAGGGTTGTCAGTCAATTTTAATAAACTTTGGGGTCTCATAAGATTTGGTTGAGAGATACAGTGGAACCCACTTAATTGGATATCTCTTAACCGAATAACTCTGTTAATTGAATATAATTTCCAGTACAAATTTGACCTGTTAATTGAATATAGGTTACAGAGTAAACTCCTGTTAATTGAATAAAAAGTCTTGTAACTTATCTAGAAATTACTCTGACTCTCCCCAGTTTTCCTTTGTTTATATACCTATTTGGCCTCAGTACATCCAATGCAGGCATTGGTTAAATTCCCAGTTGCATTATGGGAAAAATGGCTACTTGAAATTTGGATATTTTGACAGAGTGAAGGGAGTTAATTGAATAGTTTTCATTGGCAAAGTGGTTATTCAATTAACAGGGTTCCACTGTGCTAGTATGGAAGTCTTCAATACTATACCTTCCCTAACACAACTGCTATAGCCAACCAGCACTATTCACAAAAATCACCATTCATGTTTTATTATTTGTTCAATATTTGTCTTCAAACCACTGTTTATGATCCCTCAGTGGGATGAACCCATTAAGATTATTCCTGTGAAGGGTCATAAGCCTTTTGTGGAGACAAATAAAATGAAATCTTTCTTTTTTTTATGTCAGATATTTTTCTGGAAGTGTCATCTTTTTATATACGGCCGCTCATATGAGCGGGCTGTATTATAGTATGGCAATGTCCGTCTGTCTGTCCATCCGTCCGTCTGCCTGTCCATCCATCTGTCTGCTAGCTTTTGTTTGTCCACAAGATGACTTGAAAACAATACATCCAACAGATACTGTTGTTTTTATGGTTGATTAGTCATGACTAGAGGATGGTTCCTTTCAATAACCAGCATCAATGTCCATCCATCCGTCTGTCCGTTCGTCTGTCCATCTGTCCGATGCTTTTGTTTATCCACGTGATAACTTGAAAAAAATTCTTCCAACAGATACTGTTTTTTTTATGGTTGATTAGTCACGACTAGAGAATGGTTCCTTTTGATAACCAGCATTCAGGCATACCCAATGTGGCCACCACAGCAGCCATCTTGGACTTTCAGGGACTTTTTATTGTTCACGCGATAACTTGAAAACTATAGATCCAACAGATGCTGCTTTTTTATGGTTGATTAATCGTGACTAGAGGATGGTTCCTTTCGATAACCAGCATTCTGGCATATCCAATATGGCCACCATGGCAACCATCTGGGAGTTTGGGTGACTTTTGATTCTCCACGCAATAACTTGAAAACAATATATTCAACTTTAATGGGTTGTAAGCCAGGAATATACAATTATTTTTGAAGGAATTTTTGACCTTTTGTTCAAATAAAAATTTCTTCACAAGCGCAATTTCTTCATAGGCGGTGTATATTGATCCACTGCCTGGCGGTGTACTTGTTATCACATTAAGTAAAGAACTGGGGGCACGGTAACTGCAGCAGGTAGAGGTGCAGGCTGCAATCCGAGAGGCCCTCGGTTCGAATCCCACCTGAGGCAACCGCGTTGTGTCCTTGGGCAAGACACTTCACCCCCATTGCCCACATGGGGGCATGGTGACGTTGTGTACTGAGGCGTACTGCACATCGATGGTGCACCTGTTTTCAACCAATGCTAACCCTGCTTGTGTGGAGTTAGTATGTTGGGGAGCTGACAGTTGCTTGCCGTTGCTCGGTGGTTCTCTCCGGGTACTCCGGATTCCTCCACCCGTAAAACTGTCGAGGTCATGATTAGCCATTGTGCAGAAATATGTGACCTTAAACACCAATAAATAAATAATTAATAAGTAAAGAATTAGGACAATCAAAACATTTTCTTGTCTATTCATTTCAGTGTCAAATCTTGGCTGTTACACATACAGCTAAGAACTGACTAGCAACCACTGCAAAGCTGCTTGACCTACAGGCTTTGGTGTGCTGGAAGTTTTCGAAAATTGCCTGGGCCTTGAAGAAATTTTAAAATAAAATGTTTCAGGAGCTTTGTAACTCTTTGGGTTTTTATTACTTGATGAAGGGGCATTGCATTTTTGTTCAAATCAACATGCCCAGCCCCATAGGGAGGGGGTGGGGGAAATTGCTCTATAATAATATTTTTCAAATCTTCTCATGAACCAGTGTCTTTATATTTGGTATGGCACTTCCTTTTGAAGTGTAGAATCAAGTTTGTTCTTTGTAGAGCAATATTTTCTTTGTAATGGGGGGGGGGGGGGGGGGGGGGGGTTTGGGCAAGATTTTTTGCCCCACCCAAAATTTCTATTTTCTGAATCGATGTTCTGATTTGAACCGAATTTGGTATGTGGAATTATTGGGTCATAAGTACTCAACTCATGCAAAAAAATGTTTTCCTGTGTTCCCGTGGGAAACCTAGGAGCTGAACATAGAAATATTTTCAAACGCCCATATTTCCCAAACCATACGGAACAGAGAACTGTTATTTGGTATGAAGCATCCTTAGGATCAGTAGAATTGAATGGTAAAAAAATTGCCATCATTATCTCAGGGTGTTCTCTAGCGGGGCATCAAAAAAAATTCTGAGTCTGCCTATTTGCAAAAATTTAATAAAAAAACTTTCTCCAGAACCAATGGGCAGAATCTTTTGATATTTGGAATACAGCATCTGGGGGTAGAGGTGGGAGGGTATGGGGAAGAAGGTGTAAGATACCAGTTTGTTAAATTTGGGTTCAATACAGGAGCCCAGATTTTTAACTTAAGGCGATATGGGCAATAATCTTTAAAAAAATCTCCTTCAGAACCAGTGGTCAGAATGTTTGGCATACATCATTGTTACGAGGGTCAGATTCAAGATTGTTCAAGCCAAGTCCCTAGGTTAATATTTAGGTTTCCTATGGAAGCCCAAATTTTTACTTTTGCAATATAGGGGATAATATAATATTAAAAAAAAGTAGGGGATATCCAAACTGATGTTGATATTTTCAGAAAATGGTATTGGATACATGTGATCGGACACATCAATATACTACCAAGTGTATTATGGATCATGAATGTCACCAGCCCATGAAAACTTCATGCCTGTTTTTCGTGGGCTGGTGACATTCATGATCCACAATAAACGGTGGGGTTAATGTCTGTGGAGTACGTTTTGAAATTTTCATTTGTACTGGACGGGCTTTTTCGGAGGTCTCGTAATTCCTTTCTTTGTATAAACTCGTTCATCAATAGTTTCTGGTCGAAACGTAACTTTTGAGGTATGCGAAGATTGACACGTGATGAATGTTTGCATGTCGTTGGTATGATGGAAGCTGGCAACAGACAGACTCTAGTGGCTCAAATTCTCAGCATTACTCAATCAGTGATTAGCAGGTTGTGGTCATGCTACCGTCATACAGGCAATGTTGATGTCGGTTAGGTTGTCCAAGGGCAACAACTGCTAACCATGATTGTTTCATCCAAACCACAATATTATGTAACTGTCAAAGTGCCTCAGAAATTGGACAACCAGCTGCACCGAGCAACAGATGTGTGAGTCAGTGGTCAGACTATCAGAAATCGCCTATACAGCTGGAATCTGTACACTTGATGACCTCGAATAATTCCATGCTTGACTGAACGTCACATCGCAGCAAGATGTAATTGATGTGCAGCACGACAGCGCTGGGACAATCATTAGTGGAGCAACGTCATGTTTTCAGATGAATCGAGGTTCACTCTCAACTTCCAACTTCAGGCGAAAAAGAGTTTGGCGGTGGTGGAAAGAACTATACCATGATGTAACCGTTAGGCAGCATGATCGTTTTGGTGGTGGATCGACTACGGTGACAAGCAGAACAGTTCTACATATCATCTACATATTCATGTCAGGGCAGTACTACCGTAACAACATGTTAGCTGCTCATGCAGTGCCATTTGCACGACGTCACAGCCGTCGATTCATTTTCCAAGATAACAATGCAAGAGCACATAGGGCCGTGTCACTACAGAGTTCCTCCAGGAGCAGAACATCACTACACTGCCTTGGCCAGCACAAAGTCCAGACCTTTCACCAATCGAGCAAGTCTGGGATGTGCCTGGCAGGCGCCTACGACAGATTCAAGTTTGTTCAAATCGATTCCCTGGGTTTATATTTGGGATCCCTAGGGGAGTCCGAATTTAACTTAGTGCTGCAATATGGGGAAATTTCTTTAAAAATCTTCTTCTTCAGATCCACAAGTTAAAATACTTTCATAATGTAGTATACAGCATCTCCAGGAGAGTCAGATTCAAGTGTGTTCAAATCGAATCCCTGGATTAATATTTGGGCTCTCTATTGAAGCCCAAAGTTCAACTTTGTGCAATATGAGGAAATTTCTTCAAAAATCTTCTTCTTCTGATCTCCCAATCAGAATGCTTTCATAGTTGGTATACAACATCTGGGGGGTGGGGGTTGGGGACATAACAACCATTGGAAGTTTGGCAGTGCATGTCTATAGCTGATAGAATTGGAAACAGGAAGACCTATAATAATAATCATCTGACATGGACACTAGAGTTATGAATAATTTCATGACTTCATTCCTCTGTAGTGTTGATGAACCACGGCTAACTGAATGTGACCCAAAATACTTCTTTGAACCACTTTGTCAGGTGAGCAATTAAGGCCCCTTAGGGCCTCTTGTTTTACAACCAGGTATGGGAACCCTTCTTGAAAATGTAAAGAACAGTATTTCATGTTGAATTTACAGTGCCAAAACCTTGTATGTACAGGCCTTAAAATTCGTCCCGATTTGTGAGAATCAGTTTTGATTCTGGGAATATCAGATTTATTTTAATTTAGAATTTGAAATTACTGATTTGAGGTGTACCCTCAGGGGTGTGATATTTCAGTTTTTTATCTGATTTCAGTTTTTTTTTCTTGCCCAACTACATATTTTTATTTCTTTAAATTTACATGAAAATGGTCCTTCAGACCATTTTCATGTAAATTCAAAGAACTAAAATGGCCACAAAAGCTTTATCTCTACAGGACTTCAGTTATATGGAGATATAAAGCTTGATTTTGCAACCTTTCCACCATGCAAACATGATTTCAGTTTTTTTCATCTGGTCTCAATCACATCCCTGTACCCTTGTCATAGTGGGTTCAACCAGTTCATGATCCCTAGTAAAAACAAATTTCGTATTTACTATTAGGGAGCGTGGTGGCTCAGTGGTTACAGCTTGGACTTCAAACTGAAAGGTCCACGGTTTGATCCCCACCAGGGTTTACTGAATTGTGTCCTTGGGCAAGTCACTTAATCTCGATTGCCCATGTAGAGGCACGGTGACGCTGTGTACTAAGGCGTACTGCACGTGGATGGTGCACTTGTCTTCAACCAATGCTAACCGTGCTTGTGCGGAGTTAGTACGTTGAGGAGTCTGGCAGTTGCTCACCATTGCTTGATGGTTCTCTCCGGGTACTCCGGCTTCCTCCACCTGTCAAACTGTCTGACACAAACGTGACTCTGGCTGTCGAGAGTGTCGATAAACGCCAATAAATAAATACTTATTTACCAGAGTTTAACCCTCAAGGGCCTTATTAAGTTCCAATTTCTATGAGAGGTTTCAGATGGGCATGTACAAGCAGAATGCATATACCATCATGCAGGCTTTTAGTTATCTTGCTGATGGTAGTTACAGTACATTTGCAGTGGTTTCTAATGAAGTCTATAGGCAGCCGAGATTTCACTAGACACCACTGCCAAGGCACTTTGTTACCTTATTGCAAGGAAGCAAAAGATAAGTAGAATTCTCCAGGCCTTTAATGATTATTTATTTATGTTTAAGGTCACATTCTTATGCATAATGGCTAATCGTGACCAGGACAGTTTTACGGGTGGAGGAAGCCAGAGTACTCTGAGAGAACCACTGAGCATCGACAAGCAATTTTCAGTTCCTCAACATTCTCTGTTCAAGCTCCGCTCAAGCAGGGTTACAGCAGTTGAAGACATGTGCACCATCGACGTGCAGTACCCCTTAGTACACGGCATCATCGTGCCCCATGTAGGCAACCGGAATAAAGTGCCTTGCCCAAGAACACAACACTGGTCGTCTCAGATGGGGATCAACCTCGGGACCTCTAGCATAGAATTCCAATAGTCTACCACTATAATGATACTAATGCTAAAGCATTGCAAAGCCTTCTTGCACTCAAGGGACAATTTTATTAACTTGGGTAAAATATCAGACATAATCCATTCGATTTTGATTTTTTTCAAGTTTGGATAGGTTATAAAAAGAGAGTATGCGGCAGCCAAAAGGACCATGCAGGAGGGCCTGAGAAACAGATTTTTAATTTTTTTAAGCCTAATGCACATTAAACTTGATAGAGCACCGATTTTTAGCTTAACTTGACAAAGTTAAGATAAGCTATTGCCATCACGTGTGCGGAAGTCTGTGAGTCTGTTCACATTTTCCTTTAGCACAGGCTACACCCCTTAGTTCTTGTCTGATCGTCACGAAATTTCATATGCTGGTTTGGGGTCGTGTCTAGATGAGAACGTCCCCTTTTGGTCACGATCGGTCAACCGGTATGGTTGCCTGAGCCCAAAACCATTAGCACAGTCTACAGGTTGTATTTATGAAGGGATTTCATTGTAATTTGGTAGGTTGCCTCTGTATAATGTCTTAGATGAGAACGTCCCCTTTTGGTCATGATCTGTCAACTGTGATGGCTTCCCAAGTCTGAAACCCCAAAACTTTTAGCACAGTCTGCAGGTCATATTTAATATGGAGGGATTTCATTGTAACTTGGTAGGATGACTCCATATGATGTCTAGATGAGAACTTCCCCATTGGTCATGATCTGTCAACCATGACGACTGCCCAAGCTCAAAACCCGAAAACCTCTAGCACAGTCTACAGGTCATATTTATGGAGGGATTTCATTGTAACTTGGTAGGTTGACTTCATATAATGTCTAGAGGAGAATGTCCCCTTTTTGGACTCGATTGGGCAACTGTGATGGCTACAGGGGCCCGAAGCCCAAAAACCTTTTAGCACAGTCTACAGATCATATTTATGAAGGGATTTCATTGTATCTTGGTAGGATGACTCCAATAATGTCCAGATGAGAATGTCCCCTTTTGGTCGCGATCATTCAGCCTTGATGGCTGCCCTAGCCCAAAACCTTTAGCATAGTCTATAGGTTGTATTTATGGAAGGATTTCATTGTAACTTGTTAGGTTGACTCCATATAATGCCTAGATGATGACATCCCCTTTTGGTCGTGATTGGTCAACTGTGACGGGTACAGGGGCCCGAAGCCCGAAAACCTAGAGCACAGTCTACAGGTGATATTTATGAAGGGATTTCATTGTAACTTCGTATGATCACTCCAGGTAATGCCCAGATGAGAACGTCCCCTTTTGGTCACAATCAGTCAACCATGATGGCTGTCCAAGCCCAAAACCCGAAAAACTTTAGTACTGACTACAGGTCGTATTTGTGAAGGGATTTCATTGTAACTTGGTGGAATGACCCAGTATAATGTCGAGATGAGGACGCCCCTTTTAGTTGCAATCGGTCAGCCATGATGGCTAAACAGGCCTGAAGCCAGAAAACCTTTAGCACAGTCTACAGGCCATATTTATGAAGGGATTTCAATGTAACTTGATAGGATGACTCGTTTTGGAATAATTTCACTGTAACTTGGTAACTTTCGTTGACATACATTAACTGTGAGGGCCATATACATTAAATGTGAGGGCCACATTAACTCACCCCCAGTTCTTTAGTACAGTCTACACCACATATTATTTGTATTAAAAACATAGCATACAGGGACCAGAAATTAACTTATTCCCAATTAACACAATTCTTGTCTTATTTTATAATCCTTTCATAAACATAGAACATTATCGTTTTCGTCAAACACAACGCACAGACAAGTTAAGCTACAGTGTCATTGACGCTTTCTTTTATTGTAATTCTCAGACAATTTTCCAATTTTATTTATTTTTATATCTTATCTATAATTTAATATTCTTGAATGACATCCAAGTTGTTTGCATATATTTGGTTGAGGTGAATTTTTCATAACTTCATAAATAATTTTTGTATTTTCATAACTTCATAAATAATTTTTGTATCGCGTGAATGTTTTTTCTTTATCTGCGACCATTTGTTGAAATAATTGTGGGCATGATCAACAGTTGAAATTAAAGGGTAATTGGTGTTGGAATGCTGTTAAGTTGTTGAATTTCATGCACTATTTAGGCTATTAAAAAAAAATTCTTGTTTCTCAGGCACCTCCCTTGTCATACAAAGCAGCCTCATCACCTGGAAATTTCTTCTGTGACACTGTTTTGCACTTTTACGACAAATATTTAACCAACTATACCTTGTTTGACAGAGCTCACAGAGCTCTGTCAAACAAGACATAGTTGGTTAAATTTTCAACTACATTATTTGAATTTTTCATGCTGAAAACATTAGTTTTTCGAATAATAGTTTTTAAATTTCTGATTCTAACTATTTTCAGAACTCTTTTGTGAATAATCAAAAGAAGAAAAGCCTGCCTTCCTCATAAAATTGAGGAAAAATTGTCCTGAAAAACACATTTTTTTTGGCCTTGCATCCAAACAGTTCTTCATCACTGTCCACAGAAATGTAAGTCGGTGCTGAAACTTAGCAAGGCTACATTCATTATAATACTGATAAATTAAAGTACAAATTAGTATTCATGTGGTTTGTTCACACTAGTTTCTCTCTTGAGTATTCAACACTGCATGTATCAGCCTGTGTAGAAAATAATAAAACTTTCATCTGTCAAAGAGGTGATACTACTGTAATGATGTAAATGGCAGAGACTTTGGCCGAATCACAGTACATTAAAATACAAACAACCATGCTAAATTAAATTATAACAATTGAAATGATTTATCTCTCACTTTATCAGAGTATGAATATGGTGATGGGCATGTTAAATTTTGTATGAAGTACTACACATGAATATGGGATAGCCTGCACAGAATGTGTCTCTCTTCGCACAGAGGACAGCCATTTTACGTCTCCACCCAATAGGACGGATTCGCTGTGACAGCATCAACTCCACAATTGATGCTGACAGAGTGTGTTCGAACACCTCAAGAACTTTCCTTGACCGGGGTTCGAACCCGGGACCTCCACTCGGCCACCACTCTCCTTTCATTTCAAAGGAGAAGCATTGAGTGACTGTGGGGCCCTGTCAAGCATTGCCTCTTCCTTGCATAGCCAATGCGTATTAGTTCATTCCCATCGATAGCAACTGATTTAAGTGATGTATGATGTCTCGCTATGCACTTCATACAACTTCACGCCCATCCACATTCATACTCCGATAAAGTAACAGATAATTCATTTCAATTCTTATATGAATGGTTTGTGAAATGATATCTGGTTATGTGTAATTTAATGAAATGAACTTGGACAGCAATTATATTATTTTTTTTTCATCTGACTGGTACAGAACCCAAACTTGCTGGACCACCATTTATTATACAGCAGGATCCTGTTAACCCTTTACCCAACGAATCGGCTGCATCCACCCGCGTAATATGCAAATTCAGCAGTTGAAAAAATATTATTTTTTAAAAAATTTCAACAAAACCATATCGTGATCCCTCGTTGGAAAGAGCTCGTCGAGCTCGTTCCAACGAGGGGTCACATGATATGGTTTTGTTGAAATTTTTTGAGAAATTTCAAAAAATGATATTCAGAATAATAAATTTTGATATCGTCTGCGTTGGGTAAAGGGTTAATTGAACAGCTACTTTGCTGTTGCAAAATGTTCAGTTAACAAGTGTGTTCAATTAACAGGAATTTTGTCATTTTTCTGTATTCTATGATTCTATTCTATGATAATCTGTGAATGTATTCTACGTGTATTATACCTTGTTTGACAGGGCTCATGAAGCTTGGTCAGACAAGATGTAATAGACGGAAAACTTATATTGGATCTAGTGAGATCAACAGGTTTGTAAATTGTAGGGAATTTAGTGATTGTCAGAGTGATCCTTTTCTGACCACGCCCCCTTTTATCATGTTTGGAGGACCTATATATATCAGGGACCAGCCGTGAGGGCGATTATATCGCCCTTCTAAGCCCAAAGTCACCTAGAAAAATAGTCGGGGCGATTACAAGTCACCCTCTAAAAATTGCCCAAAATGACAAAGTTCCTGCAGGCCTTGTAAAACCTTGAAAAGCCTTGAATTTGAAAATCAATTTTCAAGGCCTGGAAAGTCATTGAATTTCCTCAAACTCCACAAGTGGCCTGGGAAATCCTTGAAGACAGCCTTTCAAAATATAAAAAACCTTTTTTGTGGTGGGCTTCATAAAATGTGAAGGTAAAAATGTCCAGAAATTGTATTGATAACATTGAAAAACCATGAATTTAACTTCTGTGAAGTCTTGAAAAACCTTGAATATAGATTGAAAATGGCCTTGAAAAGCCAGGAATTCAATTACTGATTAGTTGCAGGAACCCTGAATGAGGAAAGCTGAACTGAGTGATCTGACCAAGGTTTACATAAAAACAATTATTTTCAAGAATTGAATGTGCTTGAGTGTGACAAATGGGCATTTTCATTCGTCAAATAAGCGACCATTCATTTGAAATCACAGGACAATCAATTGTCCATTGTCTCTTTTTGCAGATTTTTAGCTCATCTTGACAAAGTCAAGCTGAGCTAATCTCATCGCTCTCCATCCGTCCATCTGTCCGTCCATCATCTGTCATCACCATGTTTGGGTCTTCTCCTCGAAAGCCACTGGGCCAATTCAAGTGAAAGTTTGTGTGAGTGATGGTCCCAAAGGGGCATTGCATTTTTGTTCAACTCAACATGCCCAGCCCCATAGGGAAGGAGTGGGGGAAAATGCTCCAAAATATTTTTAAAATCTTCTTCTCAAGAACCAGTGTGTATAATGACTTGATATTTGCTATGGAGCTTCCTTTGGAGGTGTAGAATCATGTTTGTTAAAACGAAGTTCGTGGAGCAATATTTGGCTTTGTAATGGGAGGGGTAAGATTTTTGGCCCCACCCAAACTTTCTGTTTTCTGAACTGATGGTCCGGTATGAACCAAATTTGGTATGTGGTATTATTGGGTCATAAGTACTTGACCCATGCAAAAAAAAAATTCCCGCATCCCCATGAAACCCTGGGAGCTAAAAATAGAATATTTTCAAACGCCCATATTTTCCAAATCACACAGAACAGAGAGCTGTTATTTGGTATGAAATATCCTCGGGACCAGTAGAATATAATGGTAAAAAAAAATTACCATCGGTAATGTTAGGGTGTTCTGTAATGGGCATTGAAAAAATGCTGAGTCGGCATATTTGCAAAAATTTTAAAAAATCTTTTCTCCAGAATCAATCATCAGAATCTTTTGATATTCGGTGTATAACATTCATAGAGGGGTCAGATACAAGTTTGTTGAAATAAAGCTCATTGGTTCATATTTGGGCTCACTATAGGAGCCCAAATTTTTAACATAGCGTAATATGGGGAATATTCTTTAAAAATCTTCTTCAGAACCACCAGTCAGAATCTTTTAATGTTTGGTATACATCATTGTTATGAGGGTCAGATTCAAGATTGTTCAAACCAAGTCCCTAGGTTAATATTTAGGCTTCCTACAGAAGCCCAAATTTTAAGTTTGTTCAATATGGGGGATAATTTTAAAAAAAATCTTCTTCTTCAGATCCACCAATCAGATTGCTTTCATATTTGGTATGCAACATATTTAGGGGGGTCAGATTCAATTTTGTTCAAATCAGATCCCGTGGTATATATTTGAGCTTGCAATGGTAGCGCAAATTTTTACTTAGTGCAATATGAGCAAATTTCTTTAAAAATCTTCTTCTTCAGATCCACCAGTCGGAATGCTTTCATATTTGGTATACAACATCTCTAGGGGAGTCAGATTCCAGTTTGTTCAATTCGAGTGCCTGGGTTAATATTTGGGCTCCATATGGGAACCTGAAATTTAACTTAGTACAATATGAGGGAATTTCTTCAAAAATCTTCTTCAGATCCACTAGACAGAATGCTTTCATATTTGGTATACACCATCTCTAGGGGAATCAGATTCAGGTTTGTTCAAATCGGATCAATAGGTTAATATTTAGTCTCGCTAGAATTGGCCATTGTGCTGAAGAATTAAAAATTTTGTATTCAGTACCCTCTAGAGTTGTGTAACTAAGATTAATCCACATAGGTTGTATCAAGGGGATTCATAGGGGAGCTCAACATTAGACTTTATGATCAACTGAAGGAAAGGCATGATGCCCAGATTATTTTTGTCACTCCTTAGGGACTCGAGGATTGACAGTGTAGCCTATGGAGATGGCTTGCTTAATGTACTCATTCTTGGACTCAGTTTATATATGTGTTCTGTTCAAGATGAGCACTTCAGGCCATGTGGGGCCTCTTGTTTTATTTCTATTTTGTTTCGTTTCAGTTGGAGCTTCAAGTGTCAAAACGAAAATAGGTGACTTGCACAACTGAATAAAGTAATCCAGTTTGAAAGTAGGTTACGTCGCTTAGGATGCCGAAAATTCTCTGCTGAAAATATATACACAACGGACGTATTTTCTAAAACTGTAGTTTTATTTCGTTTTTCTGACAACTGTTAACTGTTGGGCCATCTATTCCCAGAAAAACATGAATGGAATTGAAATACGTGAAAAAAAAGCTTTAGTGATGACAAGAAAAGCTTTGTACAGGGCACAAGTTTGCTTATGAAGGATCTTGAAAAAGTAACTTCCAAGCAACCTTCTTACATCTGGTACTGTTCACACTTTCAGACTTAGGAAATTATTAGCTTAGTAGACTTTGGTGAAAGGCAACCAGGAGGGTGCTTGGGGATTGGCAAGAAGAAGAGGGGAGGGGTCATGAAGGAGAGGGTAGCAGTGGGGGATTTTCATTCAGTAATTACTTTGTGATTTTTTAACCTGATATAGATGCATCATAGTCAACTGGACCTGGATTAATCGGGCGTTAATGGAGGACCACAAGCTAAAAATATGAAGGGGGCGGCAGGGAGTGGTACATGAATATTCTTAATTTTCTCTACTTGCCTATGAAGTCTTCTTACTTGACTCTGCAGTCTCCCTATTTTTTTCTGGAGGGAGACATGAAGTCTCCCTAAAATTCCCCCTAGGCTGGTCCCTGGTATATATGTTTGTATGTGAAGAATTGTAATAAAAATTTATAGCACAGTGGTAACTCTATCATATGATCCATTGTTTAAAAAATGCTCTGGGTTCTTTGTAACAATAAATCAGATGATAGCGTTAATGCCAAAACATGCAGAATTTTATAGTAAAATACTCCACAGTAGTCGTAATCAGTAAGATAATTACCTCAGTACAGTGGAGCCCATAAGCTTTAACTCTTCTGGGCCTGGACAAGAGTCCTGAATTCCTACCAGCTCACAGCTGATATACATCTAGTGGCTTAGCAGTGATTTCTAGTCAAGTCTAGGCTGCCTTAATAGGCAGCCAAGACGTGACTAGATACCACTCCCTACCAAATTTGTCAGTATCCTTTCACATTTGGTATACAACATCTCTTGGGGGGTGGGGCGAGGGGGTTAGATTCAAGCTTGTTCAAATTGAGTCCCTGGGTCAATATTTGGGCTCCCCATGGAAGTCCGAATTTTAACTTTGTGCAATATGGGGAGAAATCTTTAAAAATCTTCTTCAGACTCATCAAAAATATTCTTTTAATATTTGGTATATAACATCTCTAGGGGGGTCAGATTCAAGTTTGTTCAAATCGGTCATCAGTCATATTCTTTTGATATTTGGTATACAACATCTCTAGGGGGGGTCAGATTCAAGTTTGTTCAAATCGGATCCCTGGGTTGATATTTGGGCTCTTTATTGGAGTCTGAAGTTTAACTTCGTGCAATATGCGAAAATTTCTTTTAACATCTTCTTCAGATCCACCAGTCAGAATCCTTTCATATTTGATATACAACATCTCTAGGGGGTGCAGATTCAAGTTGTTCAAATTGAGTCCCTGTGTCAATATTTGGGCTCCCTATGGGAGTCCGAATTTTAACTTAGTGCAATATGGGGAATAATCTTTACCCACTTAACTGTGTATGACAGATATATCCATCCCATGTAACCTTTATACTAATGCGTAAGACAGACAAATACATCAAATAATTATAGCATCCAGCTACGTTATGAGGGAATCCACAGTGAACCTGTTATGTTCATAAACCAGTTTCACACAAGTTTGCTCATTCTCCATACAGAGTTGTCATTCTTCCTTTGCTATTTTCGGATTGTAAATTTAGCACCAAACTACGTCATGTGGGAATTCTCGTGCAAGCTGTTCCATTTATAATATATCACCGGTTTTGTTTTGTTTCTGAGACACCTGACTGCTATTTCTTGCTGACATTTGTGCAAAAATGTCTGCGTCTAAGAAAAAGCGATTGTCTGAAGATGATGTTTTGCAATGTGTATTGGAATCTGATGATGAGTTATCGTCTTTAGATAGAGAATTGGAAAATGAAGTGGGGCACGGTTATTTAGTTGGGGCGACTGATATAGACACTGAAGTTGAAAGTAAAAATAAATGCATGGATTCCAGTACTGCTGATTCAGATTCGGAGCAGGCCTCAAATGACTGAAAAAATAAGAAAAATACACTTGTTTTGTAGTATGTCACCACAGTTTATTACATACACAAAAAGGAGTTTTCTTTTTCAAAATTTATTTTGCAATGGGGTAAATTTAACTGATTTGATTACATGCAGTTAACTGGTTAAAAATCTTCTTCTTCAGGTCCACCAGTCAGATTCTTTTGATATTTGGTATACAACATCTCTATGGGGGTTAGATTCAAGTTTGTTCAAATAAAGTTCCGGAGTTAATATTATAACATAATACCATATGAGGGAATTTCTTTAAAAATCTTTTTAAATCATCCACCAGTCAGAATATTTTCATAATAGGTGTATAACATCTCTAGGGGGGTCAGATTCAAGATTGTTCAAATCGGGCCCTTGTGTTAATATTTGGGCTCTTTATTGGGGCCCATAGTTTAACTTCGTGCAATATGTGAGAAAATTTCGTGAAAAATCTTCTTCGGATCCATCAGTCAGAATCTTTTCATATTTGGGGTGTGGCATCTCTTGCGCTGTCAGATTCAAGTTTCTTCAATTCGAGTCCCTGGGTTAATATGTAAGCTCTGCATGCCAATCACTTACTGATACACTCATCTCTTTTGACAACTTGAGCCAGGTGAGCATATTAGGCTCAATTGAGCCTCTGGTTATTCTACCAAAGGACTGCTTGGTATACTTTCCACATTGACAGAGACCTAAAAGCTTCATAAATTATCACAATCCATTGGCAAATACAATTAGTCTGTACTTCTCATTTTGAGAACAAACAGGAAGACATCACAATATTTGATACCGACATGCCCTGCCCCCCACCCACCCCACTACACCTCCAAATATAAGATGGGATTGCAAAATTTATTAAGCTGATTTTTTAAAAGAAAAATATCATCAGTGGTCTGATAACTTGCTTTCTTGTCACTTTTTGTGTTGAAGCATTTCCTTCACATCATAACATTACTCAGTCATGTTATGTCCAATCACATGCATTCTTTTATGGCATTCATACATCACATTCTTACACACTATCCCGATTCCATACATGGTGTATCTAGAATATTTCCTAATGTCTGTATTGCACAGTATTGCATATGTACAGGAGTCATGGTATAAAAGTCTTCTGTGCTTTCAAAGAATTACACTGCATACATACCACTGAATTTCTCACATTCATGGACCTATTTGACCTCAGGACATCCAAAATAAGAATTTAACCCTTTACCCAATGTAACGCCAAAACTGACCAGAACTATTCACAAAAAACAAACATTTTCATAATTTTTTCCCCCTTTTTTGCCTTGAAAACGTAGCTTATGACCCTCATCAGAACAAGCCTGTTGAGCTTGTACGATGAGTGGTCAGATGCTAAAAATGAAAAAAAAAAATAGTCATTCAATAATTTTGTTTGCAAGTGTGATCTGCTTTTCATGTCAGGTAAAGGGTTAAGCTATTATATCTTGTTTCACAGAGCTTCATTTATAATAGGTTAAATGCTAAGTTTATGACTTGAATCCATGAAAATTATCAAATTCCTATTCATAGAATACTCCTATTAATTGAATATTTTTCACTGGCAAAGTGACCATTCAATTAAGATGGTTTTACTGTACTTGTACCAGTATATGTTATTTCACGATCTTC
The DNA here is from genome assembly GCA_031216915.1 of Pictodentalium vernedei. NCBI lineage: Eukaryota > Metazoa > Mollusca > Scaphopoda > Dentaliida > Dentaliidae > Pictodentalium > Pictodentalium vernedei. Next base: position 837,194,864 of record CM062297.1, on the reverse strand, counting down.
CAGAGAGCCTTATGTTAAAAACTTTGATAATGGACATGAGGAAATGGCTCAGTGTTTTTCACATTAGCTACAGACACCATTCCATTTCATGTAATACAGTCTTCTTCCATCAGTATAGGCTTTACATAGAGGCATGATTCCCATGGTTCCTTATCATCCCTGAAAGTAGAATTCAGAACTCTGTTGCAATGGACATGGAAAGTCTTTCCTTGATAATGGAATCCGGCATTGAGAGGAGATTATGTTCATTAATATTTAGCTTGCCTTACTGAATATTGCTGGAATGGATCTGCTCTGTAAAACAAGCCATTAATTGAAAATAGAATATGTTTTCCTTTTGGGAATTGACTAATTAAAACTCTTGTTCAATCCATTCCAGTGCAGGGCTATAAGGTAAGTTTGAACACTTTTTGTGCCCGTGAAAAAACTTTTCGGGGGGCATTTGGTACAGCCTATAACAAAGTTTACCATTAGGTGATATTCTTTTGTAAATGATGCCATATTGGCACCTTATTTTGGCGATATTCCTATGGTCTTAATGCGATATTTTCAACATGTTGTAGCAAATATGGCAAGACAAACATGCACGTGGCACGATATTTTCATAACTATCGTTCGTAATTTTTTAGGATGAAAACAAGAATACGTTTAATAATATGGATGATGTGATTCATGCAAAGTTTTTTATGTTAAACAAACTGATGTAGACGATGTATTCCTTGATGTCGGTGTACTTAAAGCTCAGATTTCCCTTGGCCTACCCGGCTTAACGAGTATCCTTGAGAATATGTTTAGATGACTGCGGTTTAAACATTTATAAATATAAAGCTCTCAGTCTTTAAAGTCAAAGGGAGAGGGGAATTCTTCCTTTTGTGTTCGATACCGACAATATCTAACACGAAATTGGATGATGTAAAGTGAAATAGAAATATTCGTGAAAGCAAAATTAGTTTAGTTGTATTATTAATATGTGTGTGATATAATTTGGACACATTTTAAAATATATATTATAAATTTTAAGGAAATATAAAGTGCTTACATGTTTGTTTGAATTAAATTCCACAATGAAAAATATCCTCCATAATCCTTCGTAATATTCAAAAATTATCCAGAATTATATACACATAAGCAAGAGTACATCCATCCATCACTAGAAACTGTTGAACTGACTATAAAATACTATGTTCAATTTCAGGATTGTTTTTTTAGCTTCGTGCTTATTAACCCTTTACCCAACGAATCGGCTGCATCCGCCCGCGTAATATGCAAATTCAGCAGTTGAAAAAATAGTATTTTTTCAAAAAAAATTTCAACAAAACCATATCGTGTGACCCCTCGTTGGAACGAGCTCATTGAGCTCATTCCAATAGGGGTCACATGATATGGTTTTGTTGAAATTTTTTGAAAAAAATTAAAAAATGATATTTAAAATAATAAATTTTGATATCGTCTGCGTTGGGTAAAGGGTTAAAACATGATGTCTTTGTGTATTCATTTGTTTTGTAATTGCATTGAAATGATCGTTGTTAACAATTATTTGAGTGTTTATGTTTGTTTATTGTTTAGCAGCGATATGACTTCACTAATTTTTTGTGCTTTCTTTAACTGAAATGATTAATGTTAATAATTAATCATGTGTTGTTTTTTAATATGAACTACTGTACTATTTGTAACTTGTTCTTTGATGCTTCGTCATCTTAGTGCGTTCGACCAGCCAAATCACGACCAACTGACGCACTATTAATATAAAAATATTGTGATATTCAAATACGAATGTGACGCAAATATCGCCCAAATAGCTCATTATTATCGCAACTAGGTCCACTTTATTGTAGGCTATACTGTAGTGTTTGTCATTTCCGTCCAGCCATCTGTCTGTACGTCGGGAAGATTTTCGTGTCCACTCCATAACTCTGATACTTTGTTGGATTTTGTTGAAACTTGGGGAAGATGTGTCGTGCACAAAATATTTTTTTTTTCGATGGAGGTCAAGGCACAGATCAAGGTCATAGTTCAGGGGCATCCATGGCCATGTGGTCACTGTTAGTCTTGTTGAGAATAGAACTGACTGGTTTAGGCCATAGCATCAGGTAAAGAGTTGATATGGATGAGATTTACGCTAAGGCTGTAAAGGGTTAAAGTTACTCAGTCAGTAATAAAAATTCTTGATAACCAGAAAGTGTGACTAACCATGTGTAGCACACAGGGTTAGTCACACTTTCTGATTATAAAGAATTTTCATAAAGGTTAATGCCATATCACACACTACATGAAAATGTTCACTCACTGAGACTGTGTAATGCCACAGAGTTAATCAGATAAATATAGATTATCATGATAATGTACATATCCTATGGTTTGTATCAGATTCGAGGCGGTGTCCAGAATGGGATCTCAACGAGCCGGCTTTGCCAGCGAGTTGTGATCCCATTTTTGGACACCACCGAGAATCTGATGCAAATCACAGGACATGCACATTATCATGATAATTCATTTATCTAACAATTCTGTCACATAAACTGATTAAATCTTAACCCTTTACCCAACGTAACGGCCAAAACCGGCCAATGCTATTCACAAAAATCGCCAGTTAATTTTCATTATTTTTTCATTTTTTGTCTCAAAAACATAGGTTATGACCCCTCGTTGGAACGAGCTCGTTCCAATGAGTGGTCATAACCTATGTTTTTGAGACAAAAAATTAGTTATTGAATAATTGCAAGTGTCGTCTGCTTTTCATGTTAGGTAAAAGGTTAAATTATTTTTAAACATTTTTGGAACATTATGTTCGGTCGATCACTGAAATGCAAATAGAATGTATCCATGCGCCTGTTATGATAGCCCATAGCTACTGGAAATGAGTCGTCTATATGATACGGAATCAGAATGAGTCGTCTATATGATATGGAATCGGAACACATTATGTGATAAGTACTGTTTCAGGCCAAAAACTATATGATTGTTAGATAATAGAGGTGATCTTATAACCAGAAGGAAGAGTGACTAACTATGTGAATTGCACAGTTAGTTGGTATGCTAAAATATACTGACTAACCGTAGGCATTACACAGGGTTAATTGATAGGCTGCCATATCACACACTACATAAAAATATACACTAAGGCTGTAAAAATGTGCAGGGTTAGTGGTTACATGTTACATAGGGTGTAGGATTTAAAGAAATAATGGAAATATTTTAAGGTGACAGCTCACATAAGCTTCAGCTTGTTGCTGGATCCGCTTTCCAATTCTTTGTTCTGTGCATATTTATATTTGCTCACAATATAGCTTGTCATCATAATGTTTCATAGTTCTGGAAATAAGATATTGTTTAAGCCTTTACCCAACGAATCGCCTGCATCCGCCCGCGTAATATGCAAATTCAGCAGTTGAAAAATACTATTTTTCGAAAAATTTCAACAAAACCATGTCATGTAACCCCTCTTTGGAACGAGTTCATAGAACTTGTTCCAATGAGGGTATCACATGATATGGTTTTGTTGAAATGTTTTGAAAAAATTGAATTAAAATAATAAATTTTGATATCGTTTGCATTGGGTAAAGAGTTAAACTGAAATATTTATACTGGATTGTGGAAATATCTTTTGAAAGTGAATTTCAAAAATGAAAACATATTCTATTTACTATTAATAGCTTGTTGCAGGTAAAATATCTGCCCAATAGAATTAGAATCATGCATCAGCTTTTTGATAAGATTATGAAATGAAAATAAAGTTGACAATACTTTAGAACCTTGTTAATTGAATGGAGCTCTGTCAAACGAGATACATGTGTAATAGACTAAATGCTTGTATTGGATGCATTGAGGCCAAATCGGTCCATAAACAAGGGGAAGTCAGTGATTGTCGGGGAAATTTCTCTAAATATTATAAGATTTTTCAACCCATTAACAGGAGTTAACTCTGTAACCTTTATCCAATTAACAGGTCAAATTTGTTCTGCTGGTATAGTAAATGGTTTTGTGTTTGGGAGTTATTTTCATTTAACAGGGTTGTTCAATTAACTCTCTGCACACTGATGTCTTAATATTAGTTTCATGCTGCAAAATGTTTTTATATACAGCTAGGAATTTAACGAGTTCAATCTCGTTTGACAGAGCTCATTGAGCTCTGTCAAACAAGACTGAATTGGTTAATTCCCAGTTGCATTATGGGAAGAATTTGCTGCTGAGAAATTTCTGCATTTTGACATCATGTGCTCTGTGCAGAGGGTTAAGAGGTATCCAATTAAGTGGGCTCCACTCTGTTGGATTCAAACTCCCTCAGCTTACATGTAACTTTGTTTTCTCCCACTGGCTGCCAATTGAGATATATGTATCCCAGGCGAGATACCTGGGCAAGACAAATCTCTCTTACCCACCCACATGACCATCGTCATTTGAATATTTAATGATTGTAAGACTATTTCATCAAACAGGTCCTCTTGCTGAGCTTACATTGGCACAGCCACCTGTCTAACCATCACACCACTTGAGGATGATTTTACTTTGACCACACGTCACATGGCATCATCAAATTCAATAATTTCAAAAGTGATGTCGGTGAAATGTCTGCCGTTCCAGTCCGCTTCGGTATGTTAACCAATCGCTATAATGAGCTACTGTTTGTTTTAGGAAATTCAGGAATTCCATTCATTAAGTGTTTAATTCACCTTGCAAACATGTCTCCATTCATAATTATTTAATAAACAAAGACCTATCCCGTAGGAACACCAGGAAGTAAAGTTGTGCTTGTTTACTGGGTAATCAAACTGTTTTATTGGTAAAATAGGACCCGGCTACCAATGCCTGGGGTGGAAGTCGTCTAAAATGGGTATAAACGATTGGCTGGCCTTGACTTTATCTCCTTGTTGTGGTCATGATTAGGACTGAAATGGTTGGATCATTTTCACAACCGACTAACCGAAAGTTATAACCAGTTAATATCCGGTTATCCATAGCCATTACTTCACCAATCTGGGATCAAAACTATAGGAATTGGAAAGCAGTATTCTCAGAAACTATTCTGTTGTATGTGTACAAATGAACATTGTTGAGTACTCGACAACATTCGTTTGTATACATACTGCGGAATAGTTTTTGCGGTTACTTAGTACTCACGGAAATTGCCAATCATTAATGAAGTCTTGAAGCCAAAGTCGATTATTTCTCAATATATACAGTGCTGCTTCGAGGTGTAATCTATCCCAAAGGAGAAGCGGCAAATTTACTACATTTTTACCGTGGAATGACGATCACTATCGATATTTCGGATAATCAGTTGACTTTTTTTTCAAATCAGGTAGGTAACCGGTTTCAAACTGATTATCTGGTTAACCATTTCAGTACTAGTCATGATTAGCCATTGTGCAGAAATAGTTGACTTTAAACACCAATAAATAAACAAAGACCTCTGATGGTATTGGTAACTTCATTAAAGATTCGGTTAAGTCAAGTCTTGATTGAGAAACATTTCTTACATTGTTTCAAAGAAAATGAATGTTTATGGTATTTTAACCCTTTACCCAATGTAACGGCCAAAACCGGCCAGCGCTCTTCACAAAAGATGCCAATTAATTCTTATTTTTTCATTTTTTGTCTCAAAAACATAGGTTATGACCCCTTTTTGGAACGAGCTCATCGATCTCATTCCAATGAGGGGTCATAACCTATGTTTTTGAGATAAAAAATAAAAAAAATTAGTTATTCAAGAATTTTGTTTGCAAGTGTCGTCTGCTTTTCATGTTAAAGGGTTAAAATAAATCGTCTGGAATATTTCAGTTGGTCACAAAAGTGATCTGTAAATTCCCATTTCTTGCTAACTGAAATATCCCAGACGAGTGAATCAAAACAAAGACAATGGACTATTTAAAGGCTAGACTGGCCCCAGGCCATAAACAGCATCAAATTCCTTACTAAATTTGACTGTTGGCCTGAGAGATCTTGCATACCAGTATCAGGTGACAGAAGTTCTTATTTATTTATTTATTTATTTATTTATTTATTTATTGATGTTTAAGGTCACATATTTCTGCACAATGGCTAATCGTGACCACAAGTTGGATATTAAAGTCAAGTCCAGCCAATCCTTTATATCCATGTTGCACATTTTAGAGGACTTCCACCTCCAAGCAATGGTGACTGGGTTCTATTTTACCAGTTAAAGCAGAACTTGTTTACCACATTAAACTTGCACTGCTTCACTTCCCAGGGTTCCTGTGGAAAAGGTGACCGAAGTCCTTCTAATTTTGCCATTTCATAATGTATTTCCATGTGGTGCTAATGCTACTGCAACAGCTGTATTAACTGCAGAGTGTGCTCTTTGTATTTTGGGGGTTTTATGAAAAATGTACATCGTTTATATTAATTTTTTTATAATCATTAACTTTATCAAAGAATAAGAACAAACATTGTAATGTGCTATAAGCTGATGTGAATACAGAAATTTCCTTTTCGATCAGATTTTTGTTTTGTTATATTTAGTTTGATAGACCCAACTCATATACTGATTTTAGAATATCCCTTAAAGGCTCTGGTCAGGGTCAGGGTTTAACCATTGATACCAAGCATCAGGCTCATGTACAGCCATTGCTATCCACACAAATCACCACACAAATTATATTAATTTTTTCAATTTTTGCCTCAGAAACAAAGTTTAGGACTCCTTATTGGAACGAACACGTCGAGTTTACTCCTATAAGGGGTGATGAGCAATATTTTAAGCAAAAATTCTAATTTTTAGTTGTTGGAAGACTTTTTTTGCATGTTATATAAAGGGTTAATTTATGAAGTTCTAGATTATTTCTTTTCGTCAGAAATTGTTTTTATTTATTTTTCTTGGTGTGGGGTTCGTAAAATGGTGTTGGAAGAAAACAAAACCATATTCAGTCATATCTCAAAAACTGTTGGAGGTATCAATAAAATATTGCAGAAACATGTATTCTAGATATCTCTTTCCACCTCCACCTGATTTATGTCAGGAGTTGACTAGGTTTCAGAGTTATGTCCCATGGTGTGCATACTGGTATAATGCGATTTTGCTATTTCTGCAGTTTGTTTTTATACCACCCACTTGAAAAGTGGGCGGTATATAGCATTCATGGTGTCCGTACTTCCGTACTTACGTATGTCCGTACATCCGTACTTCCGTACGTCCGTACGTCTGTGACGCTTTGGGGGTACACATCTGCTATCCGCTACTCCTCTTAAACCAGTGGGTGGATTTCATTGAAACTTACAGGCATTCTTTTCTATACATTATAGATGTGCACCTCCTATTTTGCTTTCAGGTATTTTTATTTTTTACTCTTTCCCAAAGGGCGAAATGAACTTAGCCAAATTGTTGTGATGCTTTAGGGGGGTACACTCCTGCTATCCGCTACTCCTCTTATACCAGTGGGCGAATTTCATTGAAACTCTCAGACATTCTTTTATATACATTATAGATGTGCACCTTCTATTCTGCTTTCAGGTATTTTTTTTTTTTTTTTTGGGGGGGGGGGGGGGGTTGTCAGTGTTTGTGCTCTCTACATTAAACACACTTTTACTGCTGTAAAATGTTTCTTGGTGGGAGTGGGTGGTATCATTTAGTGAGCAGTGCTCACAGTTTTTCTAGTTGTTATTGTTATTTTGGATGAACTCATTAAGTTGTAATTGGTAAAGCTATTACAGAATATATGTTCGATTATCATTCTTGATTTGCATTTGTTGACAAAATTTGGAATGCACAACATCAACCTTTACTTTGGATATTAGTTAAAAATATTGTGACCACAATCTCACCTAAGATTTTATTTCCTTATTCTTTTATCTTCTGATTTTTTATGTCTTGAGATAAAGTCTAGAAAGAGGCAGTACATGTTTAATGACTAAGAAAACACATAACTTTGGAATGGAATTTTACCAGAGTAAAAGTCTTATTTATACAGTTAAAACTATCACGAACTGTGCGCTTATCTAGGCTTAATTGCGCGCAATTGTCATATCAAATGGCCTCCAAAGCATGGCAGGTTCTCCTGATTACACATAGCAAACACAGGCAATGTTTCTGCCAATGGACCTCCGGGTCACCCGGAGGTCCATTGGCTGAAACATTGCTTGTGCACAGGTCATATGTACAGAATTTGATAGCCTTACTACGGTCACAATGCGTAGATTAACGTGCAAATCGACGTGCTATTTGTGCACATTTCATGACAGGACTTCTAGTTTTAACTGTACATCAACATATGGAGAGTGGGTTATCACTGAAATACCTGCAGAGCAATTTCCACCAGGAAAAAAATGTCTTAATATCAGTGAACAAAGCAGAAGTTGCACAAGCAGAAGATGATGATGCAGAAATCAATAATAAAATAGATACTCAATAGTCTATTATGCCACTCACGACCCACTCTCTCGAATACAATGTCATTCTGGATAAGACAGGAGGGGTTGTGTGGTCATTCAAACAGACACCTCCCATACCATTTCTGAGTTACAATTATACCAGTCATGCTCCATGAGCTCTGTCAAACAGGATATAATAGATTAAATGCCTGTATTGGATGAATTGAGGCCAAACAGGTCTATAAACAAAGGAAAACTGGGGCAAGTCAGGGTAATTTCTCAACAGGTTACAAGATCTTTTATTCAATTAACAGGAGTTTACTTTATAACCTATATTCAATTGACCGGTCAAATTTGTACTGGAGGTATGGGAAATGGTTTTGTGTTGGGAAATTATATTCAATTAAGAGGGTTATTCATTTAAGAGATATCCAATTAAGTGGGCTCCACTGTAATAGGTAGAAAATATAATTCTAGAAAGTACAATTGTGAAAGAATTTTAGTATTGGCTCCATATTTTCCAAAGTATATAATCGTTTATGAGTGTTCTATAGGATTGGCATCTCTTATGTGACTTCAGTATACTTTGTAGATCACACATGTAGCAAAAATTTATAGGTTTCATTATATTTTGGGTCTGTAAGTACATAACATTTGAAATTTGCAATACATGTGGATATGATATGTCATTTATAAGATTAGGTAAGTTACAAACCAGTCTCCATCCAACTATTGTAAACATGTGCACTCTGTAATTCATATCCCATTTGGGTATATCTTAATAGCAGGGCACTCTTCAAAAGCAATGTGATCCCTTTAAGAGACTCAGAATGGCTCAAAATGAAACGGGTAGTTATGTAGCACTTCATCAGACTAAAGAAGTTAACCCAAGATGAACAGTTACTAGGTGAGTATCTGTGACCCTCCAACCAGTTGAAGTATCTTACTTAGAGGTGTCGTTCCAGAGGGACCCTCTCCACTCATGTTTCCAGATGTAGGGGGGAAGAAATTGTAACCACTTGCACCGTATAAATCATGCATACCTCTGGTAAAAGAAAGAAAATACACCAACATGTATCTTATGCAATTTTCTCGCCTGTTAACATTCATGTTCAGTTTTTAGAAATGTTAGGCATGATGTTAGCATCTCATGGAATGAACAAATGACTGCAAAATCTTTTTAAAGAAATTCATTTTTAGGAAATATCCCTGCGTACATGCCAAGATATTTACTTAGCTATGCAACTGTGGTCTTTCTCAGATTCTTTTTCTGATTTGTGTAAGATGCCCTGAAAATTAACCATTAATCTCGCCGGAATAAAATGTTAACTGTGTCTTCCCGATCCCATAACAGTTCTGCACCATATGATAAAAGCTGTTGGTTCCTCGTAATGTTGAAAAGTCCACAGGTGTTGTCTTGGTGAAAGAGAGTTGTTTTGTGTGAGGTCAGTGGTGAATCTTTCCTCCAAACATAATAACATTCATTCTGGCACTGATACCTCTCCCGGAATACCGTTTCATTAATTCGTTTTTTGGAAATCCTTCCCCCTGCGATATAAGGGTGGCTAATATTGAGACATCAGCAGAGGCATAAAAAGGAAATTATTTATTTGTCTTCTCTTTTTTTGGGGTGGGGGGGGGTGGGGGACATGTCATTGCACAGGGATGACCGACATTGTGCATGTCACAGGGAGAGCATGGGAGGGTTTGGAAGTTCTTTTTTAGGGGGGATAAACACCTCTGGATTCTACCCTACTGGAAATCAATATCTTCCTGTGAAGAAAGATCCATTTTTATGCCAGTAACTGGGTTGATTATCATGCTAACAAGAAATAAGACAAGTGTAAACCTTAGTTTACTAACAAATTTCATTTGCTGGGGTGCAGTAGTTTTTAAAATCAAATTTACAAAGGATCTTGTAAAATGTTTATAGGATTGGAGAAATTCCAGCATTGCAGATAACAAATATATGAATCATGATTACAGTTGTTCAGTTACATTTGTCATCAGTCATTTATATGATAACAACTGAGGGTCTGAAAATGTTCACTTACTGTTGTAATTGTCCTTTGAATTAAAAATACCTCAACATGTGCAGAAATACAGTTAGGACTTCAACAAATTTATCCAATTCCATTTCTCACAGTCAGAACTATATTTATGTCCAAGTTGAGGTCTTTTATTCATCATGTAGGTAGCAAATTTTCTTATAGAACAGTTGCTTTGAATCTATGGATTAGAAGTGATTTTTTTAAGTGACAAAGTTAGTTTTTCAGCCACCTGATATGCCTTTATTTGATCCAATTTCTGTTCACTTCTCCAGTCTGCATATTTTTATACTGTACCAATGACCCAGACATAGCTGGTGCTAACTCTTAAAATTCTAGGGCCAAACACAAATTTTGCCCCCCCCAATCCCTAAAATTTGCATCTAAAACCAAACGAAATCATGTCCTGAAGGTCCTCCATACTTTGCCCTCACTGCGCATGCGCAGTGTCAAGGACGTCCCAAAATTGGCGCCAATTATCATTCTTTGTTTGGCCCTTCATCAGTTCACATCTGACTGATATTTGTGCTTGTAAATCTCAGTTTAAATGATGCCAGACACATAAATATTAGAGAAATGGTGGATATAAAGTGCATATAGAAGGAGGAGAGGAAAAATGAGTGACAGAAAATATTCAGGGCTGTAACTTAAAATTTTTTAATGAAATTATGTTAAGTTGCCTATTTTCGAGGCATGGGCCTGTTGTTGTCATTCTTGCTATGAAGTTTCACTGCTTATTCAGTGTTTTCTCTGTCCTTGTCCTTTAAATCCCCCCTTGCTATTCTCCCATGCTTTTGGCATATTTTTGAGTAATATTATTACTAAAATTTCTTGGGAGATTTAGCTGGGTAACAGAATGAATTCTGTTCTTTTCCCCATGTTTACGTTCTCACCCATGGGTGTTTAGGCGTAGTGTTCTGCATCTACCATCTGATGTTCCGCAGATTCTTCCCTGGAAGTCTGTTTTGAATCAGATAGTGTATTATTGGTAACTGATTTCGGGCCAGGATTATCAGTGCCTGGAGTCATGTTTCTGGTGTTTATACACTTCTTGTTTACATTGGCAACAGTCTCTTTTGAGGGGGACTTTTTGTGTTTGTACTAGTTTTATTCATTACAAGATACATTATTATTATTCGTAAGTGTTGCATTAATTGTTTAAAATATTTTTAAAATTTTTGTCCACACTTAGGCTTGGGATCCATTGGGGCTCAACGAACTTTTCAGAAACTTGGGCTTTGCTGAAAAAATATTTTTTCAAAAATTATTTTTGATTTCATTTATTTTTTCTATGTTCATGGATCATGTTATTATGTATCTTTGTTTGCAGGGGTTTGTGCGAGTACTAGCACTTATTGTTTTCTTTTCACAGTGAAAGGATATTGTTCAAATTGTAATGAGAGGAAATCTTCCTCTGACTTTCATGATCATTGTATAAATTGTAGTCAGTGTACTTGCACTAACTCCTGTTCAGTATGTGAATTTTGGGATGACAAACATTGGAAACGTGTGTCACAGTATGTTGTTAGCGGGGAAAGGGCTATGCCGGTCCTTTCTCCGCAGGGTCACTCGAGTTTATCAGTTTCTATTTCAGAGGAACAAGAACAGGGTGATGTTTCTGTGATATCTTCCAAAGGTGCGCCTCCGTCGTCACAATCAAATGAAGAGTTAGCGGCAAAAGTGCTCATGGAGATACGCCAATTGCCTAAGAGGTCCCTAGTAGGATCAACGGCGTTGACGTCCGCTAGCTCGCCCGGTGTAGCGTCCATTCATCGAATGGTTCAACAGCAGGGTTCGTCCGTTGCGGTCCAGGAAGGAGATTTGGGTGTTGCGAGCACTATAAATATTCAAGGTGCACACCCAGTGACGGCAGATAAGAGGAGAGAACGGAGGAAGCCTAGTAGTCCGGTTCCTAGCTCGTCCAGGTCCATCCGGGCTGCGAGCGAGAGAGGCCCCTCTCTCGTACAACAACATCTGGGACCAGATGTTGTTGTACAAAATGTTTCGCAAGCGGAGCAGAGTCCGCCGATCGGGACGCTCCATTGTTTAGACAGTACGGAGAGACTGTACAAAAGGCTTCCTCATCCTCTCAGCAGCGCACACGACCGCACCTTGGCTACATGATCGCGGATATCCAGCCAGCTTCGCCGATCAGGGATTCCACGGCGACCAGGTCACGCCATCCGGTAGCCAGGGACAAGAGGCCTGTAGACTCCGGACGTTCGCATAAGAGAAGTATGCAGGAGTCAGTTTACTCAGAGCTTCCGGCGGCTAAGCAGCGTAAGACCGCTACTCCGCAGGCCTCGGTGACGGACGTGCTAGCCCAGATAGCACAAATTATCGCAGCATCCCAGCAACCGACAGAATCGGTATCAGATCAAGAATTATCCGACAACGCTGGGTCGGTACGCTCCGCCGAAGCATCGGGTGCGGACGACCGAGAACATCATGAGGTCCGACAGGATGGCGAAAGGGATACCAAGGACTTGGAGCTATCCCTCTCGGAGCAACATAAAGCTGCCGTAGATTTCATCCGGCACTTCCTTCCACAAGTTGTTCCGTCGGGCCAGACTGCTGCGATACTGGATAAGAGACTGATAGCGTCATTGGACACTGAATTTTTTGAGCGGTTCAGAGACATCGTCCCTGAGTTTCTGACACAGTCCAATAATGTCACAAGAACATTCGAATTATTGAACGACGATATCTATAAGCTTGCTTCCAAAACAGGCAAAGCTGGTTTCTTGTCCGCTAATGCTCTCAACCTGCCTTTCATCAATTCAAGGAATAAATTCGATACGGCAGGACAGGGAATATCGAGAGTTCCTCTGCGTCTAGACGACGAAGCGGAAGACTTGGAATTGTCATTACCGTCGTCTATGTCTATTCCAACCGCGACGTTGGAAACGACAATAACGTCTAAGAGAGCAAGCTTAGACGCTTTATCATACGCAGACCACCTTACAAAGGCGTTATCATTGCATCTTCAAGGGAAAGAATTCCAGGATATACAATCCTCATTAAGACTTCTTTCAAGGTTCAAGGGCAGTAGCTTATTCCACGTATAACTCTGCCCTTTCAGTGGCAAACCTGGAGTTGGTTAGACGTGACGCAGCCCTAGCTACATCCACACGGGTGGATAGTAAGGTGAAGAACTCTCTCAGAGTCGCTTCGGTCTCCGGAGAGCTTCTCTTCGATGGTAAGCTTTCAGCAATCTATGATAAGATAACTAAGAAAGCTTCGGATTCTCTGCTTTTTAATTCCGCTTCCAAAAAGTCGGATACAGCAGAGAAGAGTAAGACAGGCACTTCTGGGACAAATACGCCCAAGAGAGGTTCCTATAGAGGTTCTTATACGTCCTCTAGGTCTTATTCTAGAGACCGTCAAGGCAGCGACTCACGTGCGGGATGTTCTTCGGGCCGAGACAACCGGTCTGACGTCCCGAGGTCGACGGGATGAGGTGCGGATCGTGGAGGATGTGGTTTCTCCTTCCGCAGGCCTCGCAGGTCCAGGAGGTGATGGTTTGAACCTCTATCGTGTTCTGGTTGGCAGAAGGTTATCGAGTTTTACAGATGAGTGGGCGTCGATTACAGACGACCCCTGGGTCAGAGGGGTAATTTCGGAAGGACTAAGAATATCCTTCAAACAAAAGCCTCCATTAACTCGAAGTCCAAAATGGACTCGGCTTCCGTCAAATCCGCAGAAAAGAGACGCTCTTTTATCGGAAGTACGGTCTCTTTTGATGAAGAACGTGGTAGAGGTCGTAGAAGACCAGGAATCACCGGGTTTCTACAGCCATCTGTTTCTGGTTCTGAAACCAGACGGCTCGTTCCGTCCAGTCATAGATCTGAGCTGGATAAACAAGCTGATCGTCGCTCCGAAGTTCTATACGGAGACGATTCGATCGGTCAGAGCGAGTATTCGGGTGAACGATTATGCTACAAGCATAGATCTCAAAGATGCGTATTTTCACGTCATGGTACATCCGACATTCAGAAAGTATCTACGCTTCGCAGTCCTAGGAGTTGTATATCAATTCCGGGCGATGTGCTTCGGATTGAACCTAGCGCCCTGGGCTTTCACTTGAATAATGAACTCGGTAATGATACATTTCCGAGCTCATTCGTCTGCGGTAACGTCGGCCTACCTGGAAGACATTCTTCAGAGATACGGCAACGAGTTAGCGCTTCAGAACGATGTGCAGAATCTGCTTCTATTGCTCCGACGTCTCGGTTTTGTTATAAACGAGGAGAAGTCGGATCTGGTGCCGTCCAAGTCATTCACTCATCTGGGAATGAGCTTCGAGACGCACAACAATCTCGTTCGTCTGCCGTTAACCAGAGCGAAGTTAATCAGTTGTTACGCTCGCTATTGTCTTCAAGCAGACAAAGTCACAGCGAGGGAGTTCATGAGACTGATAGGTCTGTGCGGAGCCGCTGCGGATCTCATTCCGATGGGGCGGTTGCGCACTCGTCCTCTCCAAATTTTCTTGACTCAGAATTGGAGTGTGAAGATTCATTCACTCGATTCAGACGTTCTCTTGTCAGATCAAGTGAAACAAGAGATTCAGACTTGGGCAAACATTCAGTGGTTGACTCAGGGAGTTCCGCTGCAGTTGCCGGATCCGGGTTTTACGATTATGACGGATGCCAGTCAAACAGGTTGGGGTGCAACATTGATCCCAACGGATTCGAAGTGCCAGGGTCTTTGGGGTCCGCAGTTTCTAAGCAAGCACATAAACATCAAGGAACTGATGTCGATTTGGCTTGCGTTACGTCATTGGATGGACATTATTCAGAAAGCTCATGTCCAAATCCTGTCTGACAATTCGACAGTAGTGGCGTATATCCGGGACCAGGGAGGCACTCATTCCGTTCCGTTATTCAATTTAACAGAAAGAATCTTTCTGTTTGCTCTAGAACACCAAGTTCTACTTTCGGTCCGTCATATACCAGGTCGTCTGAATGTACTAGCAGACTCCCTTTCACGGAAGGGTCGCTTGTTGCCATCAGAGTGGACTCTCAACAAACAGGTATTCAATCAGATTTGCTACCAATGGGAACGGCCAATGATAGACTTATTTGCGACACATCTCAACAATCAGTTGCAGACGTATGTGTCACCATGTCCGGATCCACGAGCATACGCAGTAGACGCTCTATCGATCTCGTGGGACGGAATGATAGGATATGCGTATCCTTCAGCGCCGTTAATACAGCAAGTATTGCTAAAGATAAAACAATCTCAATGCAGGATTCTGTTGGTAGCATCTCTGTCTCCACAGAGACCATGGATAAATCTACTCAGATGTCTGCTGTGGGACTTACCGGAAAAGCTTCCTCCATGGGAGGATCTTCTTTCGCAGGGGAAATCGCGTCAGCTTCATCACAACCCGCAAGGTCTCAACCTTCACATATTTCCGTTGTTCGGTCCTGCTTGCATGGCAAGCATTTTACAGGACGAGCAGTGGACGCGATTTCTAACTGTAGGAGGACCTCCTCTTCGCTAAACTATGCGGCTAAGTGGAAGGTCTTTCGTCGTTGGTGTAGGGATCATTCTGTAGATATTTTTGATCCCTCCATACCAGACATTGCAAACTTTCTAGTATACTTGTTTGACGAGATCAAACTGCAGCCTGTTACTATTAAAGGTTATAGGTCTATGTTATCTGATACCTATGCACACCATGATAGTTTACAAATTGGATCTAATGTCTCTTTATCTAAGTTAGTTAGAAACTTCTCGATAAATAGACCCAGAACTCTTAGATTAATTCCTAAATGGAATTTAGCTTGGGTTCTTCTTAAACTGAAAGAAAAGCCATTTGAGCCTCTTGGGACAGTAGATTTCAAATTCTTGTCTTATAAGACAGCTTTTCTCTTAGCTTTCTCTTCTGCTAGAAGAGTCAGTGAGCTTCATGCACTATCGGTGGACGATTCTCACTATCGTAGTGTTGGGAACACTATTACCTTTACTACTAATGTTGGATTTTTAGCTAAGAATCAGGCTCCTAATAAATATCCGGAACCTATTGTTATTAAGGCTCTTCCGTCTTCAGACGGGCGTAGGCCTTTACTCTGTCCTGTTAGAGCTTTACGTATTTATAAACAAAGATCTCAGTTTATCAGAAAGGGACGAAAACGCTTCTTTCTGTCTCTAATGCCCAATAGAAAGGACATTTCGGTCCATTCTATTGCTAGATGGATTCAATTAACTATCTGTACTGCTTATGATAATCTATCTTCTGCTCAGCAGTCTGTGCTTAAGATTTCGGCTCATGAAGTAAGGGCTCCTTCTACATCTTGGGCTTATGCAAATAGTGTTGCTATTACAGATTTAATGAAGGCTGCTTATTGGTCTCAGCCATCCACATTCACGAATTTTTATCTCAGAAATATTGAGTCCATTTCTGGAGACCTGCATTGTTTAGGTCCGTTATCTGTTGCTCAGAATGTCGTCCACTAAACAGTTGCAACTATAGTTATGCAGGCTTTCTGTTCTGGCAGTGACTCCGTCCTGCTGCCCTCTTCGCTCTGGGCTATTTGACCCAGGGCAAGGGGAAGGGGGGGGGGGGGGATGTTCCCTTAGGTCACCTGCTTTATAGTGAAAAGCAAGGGGATTCCTCCTCCGGGGTCAATAATTCTGAGTCATTACCGGGATGGTTTTAAAGTGTAATATTAATGTTAAAAATTCATTCATGTCATATTTTTAAAGTGTAGCTCGGTGTGAAGCATTTGTATATGTCAAGTGTCAAACGGGCGTTAATATACAATCCCCGGACACTTTTAAAAGAATATAAAGAGTCTCAATTCTCTGGACTAACTTTATTTATTGGCCTACTTTAAAAATAATTAGTATAAGGGGTTATACTGGATGTTAATAGATAACATGAATGTTATTATGCTCAGTTATAGAGGGTATTGTATCTTTCTAATTTATCATAAATAAGTAAGATACATGTAAAGCCTAATACTCCTTTTCTCCTTGAGGGGTTGACTCTATTTATACAGTTGAGCTTATTGGATTTTCCTCTATGTCCTAGGCCCTCCAGCCTTTTTACTATTCAGCTATGTCTGGGTCATTGGTACAGTATAAAAATGTTAAAAAATTTACAGTAATTTATATATTTTTTATACTTACCAATGACCCAGACGGGGATGGCCCTCCCAGGAGTTGGGAACTCATACCTCCCCGCTGAGTACATAGCGCTGACCAGGCACTGCTTGTAAGAATGATAATTGGTGCCAATTTCGGGACGTCCTTGACACTGCGCATGCGCAGTGAGGGCAACGTATGGAGGACCTTCAGGACATGATTTCTTTTGGTTTTAGATGCAAATTTTGGGGATTGGGGGGGGGGGGGGGCAAAATTTGTGTTTGGCCCTAGAATTTTAAGAGTTAGCACCAGCTATGTCTGGGTCATTGGTAAGTATAAAAAATATATAAATTACTATAAATTTTTTAACTTTTTGGGGTTACCCTGCATATATATGTGAGCTATATTATTTCATTGCCAAAGTTCAATGAAGTTTGCTGCTAGTGGCCATCTTCAATTTTGCTGGTCAATCCTTCAGCATACCCTGCAGCTCACATCCCTTAACTGATCATTTTAAAATTTCAATATGCTTATTTGGGATAATATCCAGATTTGAGTTTCATCACATTTTGATAAACAATGGTCACTCGGGCAATCATCTTGGATTTTACCAGTTAGTGATGAACCAATAACCGGAATCGGCAGCGGTCACTTATGGGGCATCGGCCAATTATGACAACCATCAATTTCCAGTTATTCTATATTTGACACTGACTATTAACCCTTTACCCAACGCAGACGATATCAAAATTTATTATTTTAATATCAATTTTTTCAAACTTTTTAAAACACTTCATTAAAACCATATCACGTGACCCCTCGTTGGAACGAGCTCGATGAGCTCGTTCCAATGAGTGGTCACATGATATGGTTTTGTTGAAACGTTTTGAAAAATAATATTTTTTCAACTGCTGAATTTGCATATTACGCGGGCGGATGAGGCCGATTCGTTGAGTAAAGGGTTAAAATCTCTGATATCTGGCTATTTCAATAAAGTTTCCGCATTAAAAACGTGTGTAGTACATATCGGAATACTTAGGGGTTTACAGAGCCGAGATATTACAGAATTTACCACCTGCAATCGGTACTAGACTGCCTCTATTCTCAGCTGATCGAAGTCACTGGTCTTTAACCCTTTACCTAACCTGAAAAGCAGACGACACTTGCAAAAATAATTCTTGAATAACTAATTTTTTTCATTTTTTGTCTCAAAAACATAGGTTATGACCCCTCGTTGGAACGAGCTCGACGGTCATAACCTATGTTTTTGAGACAAAAAATGAAAAAAATAATGAAAATTAATTGGCGATTTTTGAGAATAGCGCTGGCAGGTTTTGGCCGTTACGTTGGGTAAAGGGTTAATCATGCTTGATTCATGGTGCTGCACAACGTTGCATGGGGTACATGTATAAATAAAATGTGTTCAGTTGTTAGTCTGTAGTGCTTCATGATGTTTGATCCCCATCCGGAACGACCCAGGTTGTGTCCTTGGGCAAGGCATTTTATCCCAGTTGCCTACATTGGGGCATGATGACGCTGCGTACTAAGGCCTACTTCACGTCGATGGTTCACATGTCTTTAACTGCTGTAACCCTGCTTGAGCGGAGCTTGAACATAGAATGTTGTGTTGAGCTGACAGTTGTTCGTTGATGCTCGGTGGTTCTCATTGGGTACTCCAGCTTCCTCCACCCATAAAACTGTCACAGTTACGATTAGCCATTGTGCATAAGTATGTGGCCGTAAACACCAATAAATAAATAAATATAAATGGTACTTCATGATGCAAGCATCACAATACAATAAGTAATTAAAATTGGAGAAAAACTAAAAAAAAAAAACCACTTTTTGGGGGTTTGTCAAGGTCATTTTTTAATTCAGTTACCTTCCTTGATGTTTCCAATGTTGATTGCAGAGAAGAAATGCATCAAGGGAGGTAACAAGTTGAACAATGAACATTAAATAATATATTCTGATGTTGCGTGTGTATCTGTAAACAATGTGTCATACAACTTCACAACACACATTAACATCAAAGTTATTATTCAATTAAGACACAAAGTATCTTCCTGGTTAATACAACCAAGTATATTATATTCTTACACAAAACCATATTAACACTATTTATCAGAATAACACACAATCATCACAAGAAAACAATATCGTGTGATTCATGGATTGTATCATTTATAACGAACTTCCACCACCTCAACTCCCCAAAATGTAAATATTATTTTGGCTAATATTGCCCAGCACTGAACATACTTATGTGGTATTAAGCTTTAGTAATTGGTGATTTATCAACGAAATTCTGCAGTATAATAGGCACTAACAGATTTTCTTCTGGGTCCTATTTCAACCATTGGAATCAGCATAATTGGAAGAGAAATAATCGGTAATCAATTCATAGCAAGTTTTGATAATCGGTTCATCACTATTACCGGTTAGTCAGTGCAGATTCCCTAGAAGAGCCTGTATCAATCATCAGTTGAACATGAAATTACATTTGCAGGTTTGGGATGTGAGCTATAGAATTTGATAAAGGGACTTGAAAGACATGGTCACCGGGGTCCATACACTGTGACTTGTGTCCCTCAATCAACAAGCTAGAAATTTTGTAATGCTTGTTTGGGAAACATCTAGATGTGAGGTTTTGAAGCAAAGTGGCTGTCCTTTTAGCCATTTTTGACTTGCCCTTTATTCAATGGAAATTCCATTGCCATGTTCTTCATAACTCATAACACTCATTCAATCAACACAAAATTTTATTTGACAACTTTATGGTGACAGACCTTTGTCGCCATCTTGGATTTTGGAGTTAAAAGTTGGGGCATACCCAACAGCCCTCAAATGATCATCTTGAAATTCCATATGCACATTGGAGCAACATATGGAGGTAGTGCAGATTCCACTCAATTGGATATGTCTTAAGTGAATGAACATGTTAATTTAATAGAAGTTCTAAACACAAAACCATTTATCTTCAGAACAAATTTGACTTGTTATTTCCATGTACATTGTAGAGTTAACTCCCATTAATTGGTTAAAAACTCTTGCAATATGTCAAGAAATTACACTCTCACTCTCACCAAATTCTCTTGTTTATAGAGCTGATTGGCCTGAGTACTTCCAGTACAGGCATTTATTGTATTATAGGGGGCGTTTTCATCCTGACATTATACAGAGTCATTCTACCAAGTTACAATGAAATCCCTTCGTAAATATGACCTGTAGACTGCTAAAGGTTTTGGGGTTTCAGGCTCGCAAAGCTGTCACAGTTGACCGTTCACAACCAAAAGGGGGCGTTCTCATCTAGACATGACCAAGAACCTGCATATGAAATTTCCTGATGATCGGACAAAAATCTAAATTTTATAGTAAATTTCCTTTCTTATTATACTTACCACAATTGTTTACTACAGGCTTGCACTACAGTGGAAGTCCCTAACTCGGATAAAATACTCTCTATTTTTGTCTTTCCCAAGCAGTTTGGGAAAGAAAAGTGGTGCAAAAGCACCAAGAAAAAATAAGCCAAAACTGGGTCGAGTGCAACCGGCGCAGACCCAGTACGGGACGCTCTCTCCCAAGTACAACTCCACGACTTCCGTTGCCAGTGCGCGTATACCGTCTCTAAAGACTCATTCTTTTTGAATCCGTCAACGTTAGAGTTATGTGATCAGCGGGGAGGAAAGATTCTTTACCCGTAAAGAAGACGGGAGGGCCTCCATGTAAACAATTGTGGTAGGTATAATAAGAAAGGAAATTTACTATAAAATTTAGATTTCTTATCAACCTACTCACAATTGTTTACTACAGGCTGAATAGACAATAGGCCGGAGGGAATCGCATAACCAACCCACACATAACCCCAGTGCACTAGAACCGTGAAGCAGAAGGAAGAGGTCCCGAGGCTTATCAACCATAACGTCGCAATCATTGGTAAAGGACAATGAAAGAAGACATATGGGCCTGTGTGACACACAGACAGAAAATGGGCAGTAACAGCACAATGCTGAAACTGACCTTCAAGAAGCCTAATGGCTATGGCAGACAACAGCCTGAGCAGAAGAAAGAGATCCCAGGGCAAAAAGGTCCTCCGACTGCTCCTGCAACTGGCGCAGATAAAAGGTGGAGAAAGTAGAGGCATTTCTCCAGTAGGCTGCCTGCATAACATCCGACAACTTGACGGAGTTAGAATAAGCCCAAGAGGTGGATAGTGCCCACACCTCGTGGTCAGAAATACGATAGGTAATACAATCGCCAGCTGCTAAACGACCGTAAGCCGTACGAATAGCAAGACAAATACATCGAGAAACGGATTGAGGAGAGATCTTCTGTCGACCCGGAATAAGAGACAGAAAAAAACGTTTCCTGCCTTTCCGTATGAAACGTGTCCAATCGAGATAAATGCGAATAGCACGGACTGGACAGAGCAAAGGGTGATTACCCTCAACAGAAGGAAGAGCCCTGATACAGATAGGAGGAGGAGTAGTATCTGGTAACTGATTCTTGGCCAAAAAAGAGCAATCAGTGGTAAAAGTAACACTGTTGGGAGAGCTCCTAAAAAAGGCCGGGTCAGCCGAGAGGGCGTGAAGCTCACTAACCCATCTGGCCGAAGCAAATGCCATCAGAAAAGCCATCTTATATGTGAGAAAATGCATATCCACCTGGGATAAAGGTTCGAACGCCCCCCCCCCCCCCCCTCCCAAGCAAAGCAGCACCCACAAAAGATTCCATCGTGGAGTAAGCTGCAAAGTCTGAGGCCTTTTCAAAGAAAAGTGCCAAACAAGCTTGGAGAGGTAAGGATTAGTGCCGATACGACGCTTCCCCACATAAGAAAAAGTCTCTGAAAGCATGGACCTGCAACCCTTGATGGTAACAGGCTGGAGACCCCGAGAATCAAACAGATGTACCAGAAACTCCGCAATCTGTGAAATCGAAGGATTTGCATAATCAACAGTGATCAGCACACCATCGACAGAAGACCTTCCATTTAGCTGCATAAGCTAAACCAGTAGAGTGCCTCCTTGAAGAAGAAATGCACTCCACTGCTCGTCTCGAAAAACCTCTACGGAGGAGACAGGACCTGACAAAAGATATGCGTGAAGGCACAATGAAGTCGGGTCGACGTGAAATCTCCTCGGGCGACCTTGACAAAGAAGGTCGCGATGTAGCGGGAGACGTGCCGGAACTGCTGCCATCAGCGAGCGGAGCTGATTGATCCACACCCGCTGAGACGACAGGGGAGCGATCAGAATGATTCGACAACTGCAGGTTCGAATTTTGGCTAGAACCTGAGGCAGAATCGGAACCGGCGGGAAGGCGTAGCCGACTAGACCGTTCCAATCGAGTGACAGAGCATCCACGGCAAAAGCCAGAGGATCTGGACACGGGGACACGAAAGTGTTCCATCAAGTCGCAAAGAGGTCGATGTGGGGACGTCCCCAGAGATCGCAAAGCGATGCGAACACTGCCCTGTGGAGCATCCACTCGGTGGAAAAAACCCTGCCCTGTCGGGATAGGGAGTCGGCTAGGACGTTCAGACGACCGGGAATGTGACGAACAACCACTCCGGCGTGAACATCCTGAGCGAGAAGTAGAAGATCCCGAGCTAATTCGTACATCGGAACCGAGTGCGTGCCGCCCTGGTTCCGAATGTAAGCCACCACTGTCGAATTGTCGGACAGCAGAAGGACCTGGCGATTCGACAGGTGAGGGATCCACTGCCTGAAACTCAGAAGAGCAAGAAGCTCCTTCTGGTTGATGTGTAAAGCTGCTTGATCCTGGTCCCACATCCCGTGTCGGGAAAGACCAAGAGGATCCAACGTCGCACCCCATCCGAGATCGCTGGCATCTGCCGTCAGAACGCGATCGGACGTGGGTAAGTCCAATGGAACACCCTGCGTAATCCACTGAACATCTGTCCAGGGAAGAAGGTGAGGATACAGAGATTCTGGAAACGGAAACACCTGATCCAGAGAATCTACATTCGGCCTCCAACGACTGAGCAGAAAGTGTTGGAGAGGTCTGACACGCAGCCGACCTAGAGGAATGAGATCCGTCACCGAACCGAAGAGTCAGAGCAAAAGCTGAGAGAATCACAGCCTTGGCCTGGGGAACCGCTACCAAACTGAATTGGGTTTGGAAAGCCATCCCCAGATGACAAAACGACTGAGAAGGGACCAGGTCCGACTTCTCCTCGTTGACTCTGAATCCTAGCGACGTGAGCAAGCTCAACAGAGTGGCGACATCCGACTCCAGTAAGGCAGCATTGGAATGCCTCTGGAGGATATCGTCCAGATATGCCAAAGTAGTCACCCTGGACTGTGTGCAATGGAACGCTATCACATGCGACATCAGTCTGGTGAAGGCCCAAGGAGCCAGGATTATGTATACTACACATAATTCTGTACATTTATGTTGAATTTCAGTATAACTGATCCATTAATAAAAGAGTTATAAAAAGAAATATTTTTGGAATCGGTAATTTCAGAGTCGGGGTCGGGGTCGGAGTACACTTTTTAGTGACAACCAAAAAGAATGAGTCTTTAGAGACGGTATATGCGCACTGGCAACAGAAGTCGTGGAGTTGTACTTGGGAGAGAACGTCCCATACTGGGTCTGCGCCGGTTGCACTCGACCCAGTTTTGGCTTATTTTTTCTTGGTGCTTTTGCACCACCTTTCTTTCCCAAATTGCTTGAGAAAGACAAAAATAGAGAGTATTTTATGCGAGTTAGGGACTTCCACTGTAGTGCAAGCCTGTAGTAAACAATTGTGAGTAGGTTGATAAGAAACTATGGTGTGTAGACTGTGCTAAAGAAAATGTGAACAGACTCACAGACTTGCACACACGTGATGGCAATAGCTTATCTTGACTTTGTCAAATTAAGCTAAAAATGAAAAATAAAACAAAGAAACACACAGCTGAAACACTATTGTAAACTGCAGTGGTCATAGTACAAGTAGGACAGTGAATGGGATTATGTCATGCACAGCACAAGAATGCAATACCATGATGTCATGAGCTCTGTCAAACAAGATTTAATAGAATAAATGCTAAGTTTCTCTCTAGAATACAGGAAAGTGACACAATCCCTGTTAATTGAATACTTTTTATTGGCAGAGTGGCTATTCAATTAACAGGGTTGCACTGTTTCAAAAAACAAAAGTTGAAAGAGCCATCAGTCTCCACCTTAACCATCTGCAAACAGGTTTTAAAATCAAGCCAGGAAATAAGCAGACTGTCATCTGCAAAATGAGGTCCACAGCAGGGTAGCATCACTAAATTTACCCTCTGTGAACCCCGGTCTGAATCAGAGTCTCAATAAACAGAGGATAAATTGGCCCACTGTATGGACAGCATCGTCAAATTCACCCTCTGGGGACCTCATTCTGCAAATGTCAGTCTGCTTATTTTCAGGCCTGTTCAAAATACCCAAATTTAAGCAATAGTTTTTTCCTATGATGCAACTAGGAATTTAACACATTTTCTCAAGAGCTCTGTCAAACATGATTGAATTGGTTAAATTCCTTGTAACTCATGTTAGTTGAATACTTTTCACTGGTAATGTGCCTATTCATTTAACCCCTTACCTGACGATTTGCCCGTATCCGCCCGCGTAATTTGCAAATTTTTCAACAAAACCATATCATGTGACCCCTCATTGGAACGAGCTCATCGAGCTCGTTCCAATGAGGGGTCACATGATATGGTTTTGTTGAAAATTTTTTGAAACATTTAAAAAAAATTATAGTAATTAAAATAATAAATTTTGATATTCTCTACATTGGGTAAAGGGTTAACAGGGTTCTGTATTTGTATCTTATCACTGCATCAGATAGAGAAGGGACAAGCAAGGTGCTCTTTTGATATGACCTAAAATAATTTTTAGTAGAGTTTTTGAAAAAGAGAGCAGGTTGAGGTCTGCAGATGTCTAGAACTGAAAACTGTTATGGATGGATTTTTAAAAAGTTGGAGACAAGAAATAGGCTGCGCTCGCGCTTTCTACCAAAAATTATCTCTTTGTGAGGGGGCGCAGTGGCATTGCGGTAACCAGTTCTCATCAGATCACCGAAGAAAAGTAACGTCGAGCCTGGTTAGTTCTCAGATGGGTGACTGTCTGAGCGATCGATTCTGACTCCTGCATTGTGTCCTTGGGCAAGGCACTTAACCCCGATTGTCCACATGGGGGAACGATGACGCCGTGTGCTAAGGCGTACTGAATGTCGATGGTGCACATGTCTTCAACCAATCTAATCCTGCCTGTGCTGCAGTGCAGAGTTACGATGGTGGGGAGCTGGCAGCTGCTGGTCGGTGGTTCTCTCCGGGTACTCCCGCTTCCTCCATCCGTAAAACTGTCACGGTCATGATTAGCCATTGTGCATAAGTATTTGACCTTAAATACCAATAAATAAATAAATAAATATCTCTTTGTGAAAATTCACTAATCTTCAGTTGGTTAGCATAGTAATTTAAACAAACAACAAGCCATTTATATGAGTATTCAACGATATCTTCATTGACTTCGATTTATTGCTCTTCATTACCCAGTTTTCAGGATTTTGAGCTTGTTAGTGTGACAACTTGAACAAATGTCGACTGATTCAATTGCTATTTGGTATATGATTCTTTCAAGAGAACATCTTGATCGTGTTCAAAAAGCAATCAAGGCTGATTTTAAGAGTGGAGTTTTTGTACTTCATTTTCGTGAATTTTGAGCTCATTAGTGCCACAACTCAAAACAAATATGAAATGATTTGACTGATATTTGGTATACAAGTCTTTTACAACAATATCTTGATCAACTTAAAAAATCGGATTGGTCCAATCTTGTCAGCAGAGTTGCATATCCTTAATTAATTTTCACGAAGGCTAAAAGTCAGCTGATTTGATTGATAGTTGGTCAGCATATTTGTAAGTCTTTCATAACAATATCTTGATCAAGTTCAACAACCAGTACGGTCAGTTTTTGTAAGTTAATGCCCTTAAATAGTTAAACTTCATGAATTTTGATCTCGTTCATTCGATACCTGGAAGAAACATCAACTGATTCGATTGGTATTTGGGATATGAGTTTGTCACAACAATATTTTGATTGAGTTAAAAAAAAAACAACCCAGTTCAGTGTGATTGTTCTTTGCAGAGTTATGGCCCTTAGTTTATTTTCACAAATTTGAGCTTGTTTATGTGATAACTCGCACAAACATCAAATGATTTTATCGTTATTTGGTATATGAGTTTTTCATAATATCTTGATTGAGATCGACAACCAGTGTGGTCTGATTATCTTGACAGAGTTATGCCCCTCATCAGATAATTTTTATGAATTTTCAGCTCGTAAATATAATAACTCAAACAAAGGTCAGCCAAAAATTTGAATGTGATGCAAAAACCTCTTGAGTAATCAGAAAAAAATCAAAATTAACAATTAACCTGCTGAGTATTTTAAAGATATTTTTCATCAAATCTAGTCATGGCTGCTGCAAAGCAGCCATGACTAGATTTGATGAAACATTCATGAAAATTTGACTCAAGAATACACTGGTCAAACAGTTGGTTTGTAGTGGCAAGAGATTTCCGGTTGTGGACAGGAATATCCACCAGCAGCATGCAAGGTGTTAAAATTCTTGTCTTCCAGTAAATTCCACTTGAATTGATTCTTCAGTCCAGTGTCTAACTCACTCACCAGTGAAGAATCCTGATTTATAATATTTCTTGTTCTAACTTATTGACAAGAATGATAACTGGCAAAGCACAAAAATTATGTACACATATTTCATTTCACTACAAAGGAAAAAATATATATTTCCAGTTGATGACTCTACCAAAAAGAAAATCAAACACAAAACCCAAAACAGACAGAAAGCCATAAATTTAGCAAAAGGTGGAATACTTACATTTCTAAATAATGCTCCACTTCCTAGATGTTCCATGGGGTAACAAAGAAAACAACAACTGTGATATAAAATAATTTTAATCAAGATTGTTGATATGCATACAAATAATATACATATATATGTTTATATTGTATAGATCTGTAATCATCTTGTCTTTGAGAAAAAACCATATGGAATGATCATTTATCCAGCATATTTTGTAACAAATCACATCCTCAGGGTGAGAGCTACTTGGACTGCATGTATTCTATAAACGTTAAAAAATTTATAGTAATTTATATATTTTTTATACTTACCAATGACCCAGACATAGCTGGTGCTAACTCTTAAAATATAGGGCCAAACACAAATTTTGCCCCCCAATCCCCAAAATTTGCATCTAAAACTAAAGAAAACATGTCCTGAAAGGCCCTCCACACTTCGCCCCTACTGCGCATGCGCAGTGTCAAGGACGTTCCGAAATTGGCGCCATTTATCATTCTAATAACCAGTGCCTGGTAAGCGCTATGTACTCAGCGGGGAGGCAAGAGTTCCCAACTCCTGGGAGGGCCATCCCCGTCTGGGTCATTGGTAAGTATAAAAAATATATAAATTACTATAAATTTTTTAACATTTTTATACTGTACCAATGACCCAGACATAGCTGAATAGTAAAAAGGCTGGAGGGCCAAGGACATAGAGCAAAATGGAATACGCTCAATAAAATAAAATAGAGTCATCCCCTGTAGGGAAAAGAAGTAATAGGCCTTACATGTATCTTTCTTATTTATGATAAATTAGAAAGATACAACACCTTCCAAAAATTGAGCTTCATACATCCATGTACTCTATTAATATCCAATAATCCTTATACTAATAATTTTTAAAGTAAGCCAATAATAAAGTAAGTCTAGAGAATAGAGACTCTTATACTCCTAAAAGTGTGTGAGAATTGCATAATCATGTCCGTTGACATATGCAATATTCAAAAGCTATACTTTAAAAACTAAGACTTGAATGAATTTTATAAACTTAAACTTCTCACTAAACAACCATCCCAATAACAGCTCAGAATTACTAACTCCGGAGGAGGTATCCCCTTGTTTTCATAGTAAAAACAGGTGACCCAAGGGAACACCCTCCCCCCCCCCCCCTTTTTCTTGCCCTGGGTCAAATAGCCCAGAGCGAAGAGGGCAGCCGAACAGAGACACTGCCGAAACAGACAGCCTACCTAGCTATAGTAGCAACTGTTAAGTGAATGACATTCTGAGCAGTAGATAATAGACCTAACAATAGAGGCCTCCAGAAATGGACTCAATATTTCTGAGATAAAATTCATGAATGGATGGCTGAGCGCAATGAGCAGCCTTCAAAAATCTATAATAGCAACACTATTAATGTAAGCCCAAGAAGTAGAAGAACTCTTACTTCATGAGCCGAAATCTTAAGCACAACTGCTAAGCCAATGATATACCATAAGCAGTACGCTAGTTAATAGAATCCATTAACAATAAAATGGAGCGTAACGTCCTTCTACTAGACATCAAAGACAGAAGAAGCTTACGCCCTTGTAATAAACAGATATCTGTTTATAAATACATAAACTGTACCCGGAAAGAGTAAAGGCCTATGCCCATACGAAGACGGAAGGACCTTAAAATAATAGGTTCCGGATAATAGGAGCCTAACTCTTATGCAACAATCCAACCTAAATAGTAATGGAAGTATAGATTCCGAAACTATGAAAGTGAAAATCATCCATCGATAGTGCATGAAACTCACTGACTCTACAGTAAAAGAGAAACCAACAGAATTACTGTCTAAAAGGTCAGAATTTGAAAACTGCTGTTTCCAGAGGCTCAAATGATTACTTAGCTAAATAAGAACCTGAAGTTAAAATCCGTATAGGAATTTAATCTAAAGATTCTAAGTCTATTTATCAAAAAGTTACTAACTGACTTAGATAAAGAGACAAAAGACTCAATTGTAAACTATCGTAGAGTGCATAGGTATGAGGTAACATAAACCTATAACCTAAATAACAACAGGCTGCAGTAGATCTTGTGAAACAAGTATACTAAAAAATAGCAATGAGTAGTATGGAGGGATCAACCATATGAACATAATGATCCCTAAAAAAGTTACTAACTGACTTAGATAAAGAGACAAAAGACTCAATTGTAAACTATCGTAGAGTGCATAGGTATGAGGTAACATAAACCTATAACCTAAATAACAACAGGCTGCAGTAGATCTTGTGAAACAAGTATACTAAAAAATAGCAATGAGTAGTATGGAGGGATCAACCATATGAACATAATGATCCCTACACCACGACGGAAGAGCCTCCACTTTAGTCGCATAGAATAGCGAAGAAGAGGATCTCCTATAGTAAGAAATCGCGTCCAAAGCTCGTCCAGTACAGTGCTTACAATGCAATACGGACCACACAACGGAATACATGAAGGTTGCGACCTTGCTGGTTGTGATAAAGATGACACGATTTACCCAGTGAAAAAAGATCCTCACATAGAGGAAGATTTCACGTTAAGATCCACAGTAGACAAGAGAGTAAATTACTCATGATCTCTGTGAAGATAGAGATGCTATCAACAGAAATGTATTGTGGTTGTTTATCTTAGCAATACCTGCTAAAACAACAGCGCCGGAGGATACGCGTATCCTATCATTCCGTCCTATAGATCAATAGAGCGTTAACAGTATTAGCTCAGAGATCTGGACAAGCCAACACATACGTCTGCAATTGATTAGCAAGCTGTGTCATAAATAAAACATCATTGGGCGCTCCCATAGATAGCAAATCTGATTGAATACTTGTTTGTTGAGAGTCCATTCTGACAGCAACAAGCGACCCGTAAGAGAACGGGAGTGCGATAAAACAATCAGACGACCCAGAATATGACGGACCAAAACTGAACTTGGTGTACTATAACCAACAGACGGATTCTTTCCATTAAATTGAATAACGGAAACGAAAGAGTGCCTCCCTGGTTCCGGAGATACGCCACTACTGTCGAATTAAAGGACAGGAATTTGGGCATGCGTTTCTGAATAATGTTCATGCAATGACATAAAGCAAGCCTAAAAAACATTATTCCACGGAAGTTAAACTGATAGCTAAAAGACTGCGGAACCCAAAGACCCTGGCACTTCGAATCCGTAGGGATCAGTATATATCCCAATCTGTTTGACTGGCAACCGTCATAACAGCCACACTCGGGTCCGGCAACTGCGGCGGCACTCTCTGAGTCAACCACCGAATGTTTGCCCCAGTCTGAATCTCTTGTAACACTAGATAGACAAGAGAATGTATAAATCAAGCAATTCATGGATTGCCGGAAAGTTGCCGTCGAAGAGAAGCTCCTCCGAGAACGAAGCGACTCTGAGAGAGTTCTTAACCTACTATCCACGCGTGGATGTAGCTAGGGCTGCATCACGTCTAACCAACTCCAATCAGCCACTGAAGGGCGGAGTTATACGTGAACAAACTACTGCCCTCAAAAGAAATTACATTGAGAATAATATCCCGTAAATCTTTTCTTGAAGACGTAATGATAACGCCTCAGTAAGGCAGATTACGTATAATAAAGCGTCTAAGTTAAGTCTACTATACATAATGTCGTTCCCAACATTGAAATTGGAAAAGACATAAACGGCGAAAAAGAATATATGCAGTCTTTAATCACACCGTCTAGACGCATATGAACTCTCGGTATGCCCTGCTCTGCCAAAATAAACTATATGTAAAAAAGATAAAATGGCAGAAATGAGCCACGCGGACAAGAAACTAAACTATCATGCTTATTAGCAGGCTTGTATATATATAAATATATAGCGTCGAAAAATAAAACACATGTTGTAATGACAATATTGGACTGCGTCGGTAAGTCAGGGACAAAGTCCCTGTACCGATCGAAAAATCCGAGTCCAATGACGCTATAAGTCTCTTATCCAAGATCGCAGCAATGAAGTCCGAAAAATAATCACTGGAAGAAATGCCATAAGATATGAAAGGCATCTTCCGATACTACTAAAGGGAAAACTCGAAATCTTTCGAATCCCTTTCGCCATCCTGTCGGACCCTATAAAGCGTTCGGTCGTCCGTAGCTTGATGCAACCGCGGACCGCACCGACCCAGCGCCGTCGGATAATTCCTGATTCGACCGAGAAACCGACAATTGCTGGGATGCTGCGAAACAACTGTGCTAACTCGGATAGCACGTCCGTCACTGAGGCCTGAGGAGCAGCGGTCTTATGATGCATTGCCGCAGGAAGCTCCGAGATAGTTACCCCGTGCATACTTCCAATATGCGAGCGAACGGAGTGTATAGGCCTCGTGTCCCTTGGCTACCGGATGGCGCGACCTATTCGCTGTGGAATCACTGAATGCCGAAACTGATCGGATACTCGAGGTCACGTAGCCAATGTGCGGTCGTGTGCCCTGCTGTGAGGATGAGGAAGCATTAAAGACAGTCTCTCGGACTGTCAATATAACGGAGCGTCCCGAGCAACGGACATATGCTCCGAATGTAAAATATCTGAACCACAACATGCGGTCCCCTATGTTGTTGGCTTCCTCCGATCTGTCCTCAATCTGCCGTCACTGGGTGAGTACTAAAGTAATTAAAGTGCTCGCATCACCCAAATCTCCTTCCTAGACCGCAACGGACGAACCCGGCAGCCGAACCATTCGATGAATGTACGCTACACCGGGTGAGCTAGCGAATGTCACTCCGTAAGTGATAGACATATTCCATGAGCACTTATTGCCGCTAACTCTTCATTAACTATGACGACAGAGGCACACTTTTGAAAGACATCTCCATAACTCTTCGAACAAGAAACCAGAAATGCTTGGATAGCAAGCATAAAATAATAATATATATAGCGTCGTTCAATAATTCGAAAGTTTGTGTGACATTATTGGACTATGTAGGAACTGAGGGACGATGTCCCTGAACCGAACCAAAAATTTCTAAGTCCACCGACGCTATCAGTTTCTTATCCGGCATCGCAGCATATGTTGTTCCGAAAGGGAAAGCTTGAAATCCACCGAATCCCTTTCGGTATCCCGTCGGACCGGATGAAACTTTCGGACGTCCGTACCCGCTTCCGCGGAGCGTCCCGACCCAGCATCGTCGGATAAAATATATGCGACAGATTCAGTTGATGCTGGGATGCTGCGATAAACTGTGCTATTAAGGAAAGCACGTCCGTTCCCGAGGCCTGTGCAGTAGCGGACTTACGATGCATTCGCTGGAAGCTCCGTGTACGTTGACTCCCGCACACTTCCTATGCGAACGTCCGGAGTCTGCAGGCCTCGAGTCCCCGGCTACCGACCCAGCGCTGTCGGATAATTCTCGATCCGACACCGTTTCTATCGGCTGCTGGGATGCTGCGATAAGCTGTGCTATGTGCACAAGAATGTCCGGCGTCGAGACCTGCGGAGGCGCAGTCTATCGCTGCTTCGCCGAGGGCAGCTCCGCATCAGATGGCTCCCGCATACTTTTCCTATGCGAACGTCCGGAGTCCATCGGTCTCGAATCCCTGGCTGCCGGATGGTGTGACCTGGTCGCCGAAGAATCCTTGATCGGCGAAGCTGGTAATATATCGGCGGTCACGCAGCCAAGGTGCGGTTGTGTGCGCTGACGAGAAGAGGAAGCCTTAGCAGTCTCAGCGGACTGCCTATACAACGGAGCGTCCCGAGCGACGGACGTATGCTCCGCTAACGACACATTTGTACCACAACATCTGGGGCCAGATGTTGTTAAACGAGAGAGGGGCCTCTCTCGCTTGCCGTCCGGATGGTCCGGAACGAGCTATGAACCGGACTAAAAGGCTTCCTCCGTTCTCCCTCCGATCCGCCGTCACTGGGTGTGCATTAAGTTAATTTTATAGTGCTCGCATCACCCCAAAATTCCTTCTAGACCGCAACGGACGAACCCGGCTGCCGAACCATTCGGTGAATGGACGCTACACCGGGCGAGCTAGCGGACGTCAAAGGCCGTCAAACCTACTAGGGTCCTCTTAGGCAATTGGCGTATTACATGAGCACTTTTCCGCTAGCCCTTCATTAATTGTGACGACGGAGGCACACTGTTGGAAGACATCACAGATACATCACCCTAATCTTGATCGTCTGAAATAGAAATTGATAAAGTAGAGTGACCCTGCGGGGAAAGGACCGGAGTGTCCAAATCCCCAACAACATACCGTGACATACGCTTCCCATATTGTCATCGAAATCATACGATACAGAACAGGAGTTAATGCGAGTACACTGACCACATATAGAATGATAATAAGGTCAGAGGAAGACTTCCTCTTAAAACAATTGATCAATATCCTTTCAATGTGAAAAGAAAACAAGTCCTGGTACTCGCACTAACCCCTGGCAATCAAAATACATAACAATAATATGATCCATTAATATAGAAAAAATAATTGAAATCAAAATATTTTGAAAAAATATTTTTTCAGAACAGCCCAAGTTTCTGAAAAGTAACGTTGAGCCCCAATGGATCCCAAGCCTAAGTGTGGACAAAAATTTTAAAAATATTTTAAACAATTTATTCAACACTTACGAACAATAATAATGTATCTAGTTATGATTAAAATAACATAAAGATATTATTATTTAGAAATCCCCCCCTCACACAGAGGGCTCTTGTAAATGTAAACAATGAGTGTAAAAACACTAAAATAAGACTCCAGGCACCCAGGCCCGAAATCAGTTACCAAAAATACACCATCTGATGCAAAACAGAGACTTCCAGGGAAGAAACTGCAGAACATCAGATGGTAGATGCAGAACACAACGCCTAACCACCCGTAGGTGAAGACGTAAACATGGGGAAAGAACAGAATTCATTCTGTTATTCAGCTAAAACTCCCAAGAAATTTTAGTAATAATAATTACAGAAATTATGCCAAAAGCATGGGAGAATAGCAAGGGGGAACTTAAAGGACAGGGAGAGAGGAAAAACACTTGAAAAAACAGTGTAACTAAATAATCAGAATGACAACAAAATGGCTGCTGCCTTGAAAATAGGTAACTTAACATAATTTCATTAAAAAATTTTAAGTTACAGCCCTGATAATATTCTGTCACACATTCTTTTCCTCTCCTCCTTTTCTATCCTCCTTAGAATCACTATTTCACTAATATTTATGTGTCTGGCGTCATTTAAACTGAGATTTAAAAGCACAAAGATCAGTCAGATGTTAACTGATGAAGGGCCAAACTTAGAATGATAAATGGCGCCAATTTCGGAACGTCCTTGACACTGCGCATGCGCAGTAGGGGCGAAGTGTGGAGGGCCTTTCAGGACATGTTTTCTTTAGTTTTAGATGCAAATTTTGGGGATTGGGGGGCAAAATTTGTGTTTGGCCCTATATTTTAAGAGTTAGCACCAGCTATGTCTGGGTCATTGGTACAGTATAAAAATATTATTTTTTACAATTTAGTTTGTCATGATTTCTAACATGACTTCATCAAATTTTTTAAAAATCCAAACATTTTTTGAAAAAAAGGAAAACTTTGACTTGGTAAATGTTGGAAATTTTTTTTTAAAAATGGAATGTTTTAAAAAAATGTACCTTATATACAAATTGATCCACTCTCCATTATTAATATATAACAAAAGTTACCTCCCCTCCCTCTGATGTCAAACTTGTTCTTTTCTTCTTTTTAATGAGTTTTAACACTTTCGACAGCCAGGGTCACCTCGTGCCTGAGAATTTTACAGGTGGAGAAAGGTGGAGTACGCATAGAGAACTAGTGAGCAGTGGCAAGCAACTATCAAACTCCCCAATGCACTAACTCCGCACCAGCAGGGTTAGAATTGATTGAAGGCCAGTGCACCATTGATGTGCAGTACGCCTCAGTACAAGGTGGCCCTATGCTCCCACATGGGCAATCAGGATTATGTGCCCTGCCCAGGTCACAATTCAGTTAACCCTTTACCTAACGTAACGGCCAAAACCGGCCAGCGCTATTCTCAAAAATCGCCAATTAATTTTCATTATTTTTTTCATTTTTTGTCTCAAAAACATAGGTTATGACCCCTCGTCGAGCTCGTTCCTACGAGGGGTCATAACCTATGTTTTTGAGACAAAAAATGAAAAAAATTAGTTATTCAAGAATTTTTTTTGCAAGTGTCGTCTGCTTTTCATGTTAGGTAAAGGGTTAAGCCTGGTGGGTATCAAACAGTGGACCTTTCAGTTTGAAGCCCAATTCCATAACAGAGCCACTGTGCAACCTAATTCACTCATCTGCAGTACCCCTCACCCTGATTAACCCTTTACCTAACATGAAAAGCTGACGACACTTGCAAAAAAAAATTCTTGAATAACTAATATTTTGTCTCAAAACATAGGTTATGACCCCTCTTTGGAATGAGCTCGTCAAGCTCATTCCGATGAGGGGTTATAACCTATGTTTTTGAGACAAAAAAATAATGAAAATTAATAGGCGATTTTTGTGAATAGCGCTGGCCGGTTTTGGCTGTTACGTCTGGTAAAGGGTTAAGAATATAACCTATTTTATCTTTGTGTTAGTATGTAAATAACCCTTTATCTAATGTAATGATCTGATCAGGCCTATGCTATTCCAAAAAAATACATTCAATTTTTGCCTCAATATTACAGTCCATGACTCCTCAAATTATCAAAAATTGTTTTGAGTTCAAGTATCATTTCCAAGTAGTGTTTAACCTTTTATTAAACATCATGTACAGATGCCCAATACAGGCTCCAGCTTATAGTTATCTTAGCAAAAAAATTCATTTGCACTTTGTTTTCTCATGTCTAAAAGAGGAATATCGCAAATAAGTGGAAGTGTTTTTTTTTACCAAGACATGTATGTGCACAAACTTGTCTCTTGGGCTGCCATAACTATCAATTTTCATAATTGACTAATTGCCACCATTAATCAATTAATAGTCGTTTCCCATGAATTCAGCAATCTTTAATATACGTACACATTTAAAATGATGTACAAATGTGTTCATTAGTCCTGTTCACTCCAGTCACCATGCTGAGATAAAATGTAAACACCAAAATATCCCCGACTATTTGTAGAGTTTAAATAGGAGAACCTTTGTGTGAATGTTTCATTTGCGTAACTAATTTCCAGAAATTTCAAACATAAACATCCATTCCTAAACAAGTAAGTTGGTACTAAAAGTGAACTGACGGTTGTGACAAGTTTACAACTTTCTCAGTTCAGATTGTTCTAATGGGGTTGTTCGAATGTACAAGACTCAAGATACTTCTGTTTACTCTGCAGGTTGCAATACTTCCCAAACCATGAATCATTTTAACCCTATACCCAATGAATCGCCCCCATCCACCCACGTAATATGCAAATTCAGTAGTTGAAAAAATATTATTTTTAAAACAATTCCAACAAAACCATATCATGTGACCCCTCGTTGGAACGAGCTCACCAAGCTCGTTCCGACGAGGGGTCTCATGATATGGTTTTGTTGAATTTTTTGAAACTTTGAAAAAATGATATTTAAAATAATAAATTTTGATATCATCTGCGTTGGGTAATGGGTTAAACTGTTCTGAAGAAATGAAAAGAATGAAGAGACTCAACCCGACTTAATTACGTGACGTCATTCAGCATGTTGATTATGGAGTGAAAAACGTTATGCAATCATCAAACGAAAGAGGATGTTAGATCTCTCATTGAAATTAACAATGCTGGGAATTTCTTCGGCTACAGTATGGACCAGGGACTGATCAAATGGCAAGGCTCAGTGTTTTTAAATTATGTTGTTGCACAATCATGAGGGAAAACATTGGCCTCTGGATATCAAAAGTAACTGGTTAGTCATTTCAAAGTTCAATAATAAACTAACTGTTCATTCATCTCAATATACAGTGCAATTTAAACCTAACTTGTGTCACTTTGAAAATGAACGACGATCGACTAAAAATAAAAACCGACGACTACCGCTGTAGTCAAAGGTTAGTCGACTAATCGAATAATCCTGACAGCCCTACTTTTTCTAATAGTCTTGCTCTGTCACACTTAACATGGCATCTCAGCTTTGGTCTTGTTAACTCTGACCCTAACTCAGCTGAATTGACATAACTGTCTAGCTCTGTCTTGAGGATATGACTGATTTTATTTTTAACAGTTCTTAGGCACAGAGCTTACGATTAACACTTTATATAACATGACTAAAGGGCATTTGAAAAAAAATGTCTTTTTAATAATCAAGTAATTTTATTTTTTGCAGCAAAAACAGACTTTATGGCCCTTCATTGGAGCTAGCTTAATGAGCCCATTCCAATGAGGGGGACATATGCTATATGTTTTTGATGAAATTTTAAAAAAAATGAATAAGTTAGTTGAAAAGCACTGACCGGTTACAGCCATTCTGTTAGGTAAAGCATTAACCCTTTATCCAACACAGACGGTATCAAAATTTATTATTTTAAATATCATTTTTTAAATTTTTTCAAAAATTTCAACAAAATCATATCATGTGACCCCTCATTGGAACAAGGTCAACGAGCTCGTTCCGAGGGGTTACATGAAATGGTTTTGTTGAAATTTTTTTTAAAAATAATATTTTTTCAAATGCTGAATTTGCATATTACTCGGGTGGATGCTGGCGATTCGTTGGGTAAAGGGTTAACCCCTAATCTCTGGAAGTGCTACAGAATTTTTTCCACTCACCCATTTTCTTCTCTTGTTTAACTATGAATTTAACTAATTATATCTTGCCTGACAGAGCTCACTGAGCTCTGTCAAACACGGTATA
This sequence comes from Pictodentalium vernedei, assembly GCA_031216915.1. Taxonomy (NCBI): domain Eukaryota; kingdom Metazoa; phylum Mollusca; class Scaphopoda; order Dentaliida; family Dentaliidae; genus Pictodentalium; species Pictodentalium vernedei. The sequence continues at coordinate 837,156,720 of CM062297.1, read as the reverse complement.
TCTGATTAAAAATCAAACTGTATTACTGGAAATATTTGCTGCTGAAAACTTTGCCAGTTTGACTACAGAGTGAGAGGGTTAATTAAGAAATTTGCCATCAGAGTGAAAGGAGTCCTGTGATACATGAACATGAAAATAAAGGGCATTTTTACAGAAATATGAATATTTACAAACAAAAATGATAGGAATGAAAAATTATACATTTGTTTCAACAAAGAATATTGGAACTATCGAAAGTTTATATACCATCCTGGACTCACAGGTTTGAACAATTCTATTGATTTCTGTTCTACCTTGCATTTCACACACATTAAAGTGACACCCTTCTATGAAATTTTGCAGTTATTTGCATGTTTAGCTGAATTTGAACATTTTCCAGACATCTCTCAGCTCTGACAAATTAAACCTCTGTATGTGTATACAAAAATACATTCCTCAGTTCACTTGAGCAAAATTTTGCCAAAGTACAACTGTGACTTTGACCCATTGTATGAGCTCTCTCAGATAAAATATCACTGGTTTTATTCTTTGTTTAAAAATCAAAACAGTTTTGCCTAATAAAATGCTGCAATTCAGTGTGGTAATTGGTTGGGACACTTATTGCATAATTTCTATATTTTTCTTTTCACTTTTTGTTTAGGGGATTGCATTATCAGTGGCAAAAGAAAAAATTTTTCTGGAAATTTTTACACAACTTTTTTTTAACTAGTATTTCAAACAACCTCTCACCTAACACAAGCTGCTAAACACAAAAAAACAATGTTGTTTTTTTTAAACCTTTACCAACACAAACAATATCAAAATTTGGGGGATTTTTTAAACTTTTGAAAATATTTCAACAATACCGTATCATGTGACCCATCAAATGGAACAAGCTCATTCCAATGAAGGTCACATAAGATGATTTTGTTGACATTTTTTTTTAAATATTTTTTTTCAACTGTACAGTTTTTAAATTTTGTGGGTGAATGCATTCGATTCATTAGGTAGTGGGTTAAAGAATCAAACATTTCATTACATTCTTCAAAACCAAAGCTGATGACCCCTCAATGAGCTTGCATCAATGAGGGATTATAAGCTATGACAATTTTTGTATGGTTTTGGGCAGAATAAAAAAAGGTACTGGGGTTCAGAACCGAGTAATGGGTTGGTAGCAGCACTGAGAATGGCACATCTAATATTCTGATAATGCAAGTGATAAGACGATCGCAGTCAATTCGTGTAAACAGTAATCGGGAAAAAAAAAGAGTTAACAGTGAATTTGGGGGTCAAATTCAATCAATAAACATGTGTTAGTTAGGCTGAAAAACTGTAAAATCTATCTACTATATACTATCGACTGACCTGCCAAGCTGCCACAAATGCCGATCACAGATTGTCAATAACATGGGGTTGGTGGGTGGGTTTATACACGTAACTACAAAGCTGTGGACAGCAGGTCAACTAGGGAGCGCGGTGGCTCAGTAGGTAGAGGTGCAGGCTGCAAGCCAAGAGGTCCTCGGTCCGAATCCCACCTGCAGCAACCGCGTTGTGTCTTTGGGCAAGACACTTCATCTCCATTGCCCGAGTGGGGGCACGATGACACCGTGTACTAAGGCGTACTGCACGTCAATGGTACGCATGTCTTCAACCAATTTAACCTTGCCTGTGCTGCAGTGCCAAGTTACGATGTTGGGGAGCTGGCAGCTGCTCGGTGGTTCTCTCCGGGTACTCCGGCTTCCTCCACCCGTAAAACTGTCACGGTCATGATTAGCCATTATGCATAAATATGTGACCTTAAACATCAATAAATAAATAATAAGCAGGTCTACTGCGGGTGATTTCCAAATATGCATTTTCATTTTGTTGTTTGCAGCAATTTTCAACAATGTCTGCAACCCGCGTGTTCGAGCTTGTAATCAATGGACACCCTAATAGTAAGACACAGTAATAATTTGAAGTAGACCATATAGATTTCACCTATCTGACATACTAGAGTTCGTCTCAAACAGGTCGCCCCTTGAGTTCCAATGTGTTCTATGTGCCAGTAGGCACATAGAACACATTGGAACTCAAGGGACGGGGTGGCAGGACTCTAGTCTTTGAAGGTCCAACATTATGGAAACATTCAATTAACTCGTTACTGCCAGTGTCTATAGATTCTGTCGTGTTACTCGTGTATCACATTCACATATAATAACTATGAGTACCGGAACCATCGGTTCTGAAGGATGGGAATCAGTACCGATTAAAATGCCGAGTACCGCTGGTATCGGTTCCAGTACCGATTGCAAACTCTGATTGGAATGAAGGTCACATGAGATAATTACTTCATACTTTAAAACCAAAGGTGATGATCCCTCAATGAGCTTGTATCAATGAGGGGTTATAAGCTATGACAATTTTTGTATGGTTTTGGGCAGAATAGAAAAAGATTTTACTGAAAGGATAAAAATTAAAATGGCCAGTTTGCAAAGTCCATCTGTCTGTTCATAAAACTTATTTTAAACAAAATTCATACAGTTAAATCGAAAAGTCCTGTCACGAACTGTGCGCTTATCTAGGCTTAATTGTGCTTAGGAATTGTGCGCAATTGCCATATCGAATGGCATCCAAAGCACAGCAGGTTCTCCTGGTTACTCATAGCAAACACAGGCAATGTTTCTGCCAATGGACCATCAGATTACCCGGAGGTCCATTGGCTGAAACATTGCTTGTTCACAGGCAATATGGACAGAATTTGATAGCATTACTATGGTCATAATGAGTAGATTAACACACAGATTGAAATGCTATTTGTGTGCATTTCATGACAGGACTTCTAGTTTTAACCGTAGGCTGCATTACAAATTTCAAACACTGGGTGGTGTCACTTTGTGCATTGTATTAGTCTAATAATATGTGTCTTTATTGTAGTCTGGGTCAAACTCATCTCCTTGATCAAAATGTTCTTGGTAACCATATGAGTAGCCTTGGTTGAATTTCTTCTCTGTTCCATATCTCAGTTCATTCTTCAAGTGAGCTGCCATTTCTTGATATCTCGAATAAAGTATGCACACAAGAAGAATCTGGAGAAAATGTGAAAGAAAGATACTTCAAAATATGTGTAAAAGTTTGCTCACAAACGAACGAAATGGTTTTGCGTGCCGAAGGCGCGCAGGGATGGTATAGGGAACAAATCCTTATCGACCATCGGTGACTGTATATTAGCATTTTTGATGCTGCACCATGTCTCGACGTGTCAAAGGAGGAAAGGGAAGGAGCAGGTTTAGCGGCGTTTATGTTTCTTGTTTTTTTTCTTATGAGGAGGAGGCTGTGTTGGTGATGTTGTATGTGTAGGAGTTGTTGGAGGAGTTGTTGGAAAAGTTGTTTCTGTTTGGATGGATAGTTTTTGAGCTGCCATTGTTATTTTCTTTTTCTTTATGAACTCATCTACTCTTTTATATCTCTCTTCTATGGATAGTCCTATCAGGTTGGGGAAGGCGTTTTCTGTTGGTGGAGTTGATTTGGTGGTGATCTCAGTCAGGCTTTTTGGTGCCGAGGGGAGAGGTGAGTGGGGTTCTGGAAGAGGCGAGAAGACAGCTTCCGATTCCAACTCTGTCTCCACAGGACCTTCCTCATCTATAGTCATCAGCTGTGAAGCTGGGGACAAGATGGGAGTCTCTGTGGGAGTGGGAGCGGAACTGGTGGCTGTCTCTGTCTCCTCCTTTACCTCACCCCTCTCTCTCTTCTTTTCCAGAAAAGCCTCCAAGCGCCGGAAATCCCTGTGCTTGGTGGAAGTCCATCTCCTTCTTCCTACTCTTTCTCTTTTCCTTTTCCTTTTCAGGGCCTCCTGACCTTCTCGGGTGAGGACCAGTGTGTGAGGGGATCCTCTCACTAAAGGTGCTACCTCTCCCCAAGGAGGGTGGTGTTTTGGTGTTCTCTGCTGGTTCAACTTTAAATTCCAGGTTCAGATGGACGCTCTCGCCCATTTCCTGGATAGTCCAAGAGATGGGACAAGAGACGCCCAGAGCTGAGATGGCTTTCTTGAGTCGAGCTGGTAATTCCAGGTTTTCCATAATCAATCAGTTGCTCGTACTCTGAGGTCAGAAGTGTGAATGATTTGATATGTATGTGAAGGACGAATGACTGAATGAAAGGTAAAAGTTTGCTTTAATCCTTAGCCCTTTGAACACTGGTTGTATTTTCCATGACAGTTAAATGGCAGAAATTGGAAGAGTCCATATCCATTATTTGGGGGTAGAACAATTGATATTTTCAACGTGCAGCCTTCAGGCTGCACGTTGAAAATATGAATTGTTCTACCATACACGTTCACTTAGTAGCCATCTTACTTAATGAAATTATGATATATCGTGTTCCTGCAGCGGAAAAGCAGCCTCTCGTGTTGAAAGAGTTAACAGCCCAATTCCAACTTTAATCACTTTTTCTGCAACAAAATTGGTGCCCCATCATGCAGTATTTCAGTAGATTCCAAGTTACATTCAAAGTGCCTTAGCAGTTATTTCTTTCCAAATCTTGGCTGCCTGTATAGGCAGTTAAGACTTGCTTTGAAACAACTGCAAAGTCATAGTACGTGACTGTCAAAGTATAGAACTAGACTGAAACAGCACATGGACACAGGAGGTTGAAATGCAAACAGTGATTTGTTATTTCTGATTTCTTTAAAAATAATTCTCTTTCTGTTTTGTTTATTTTTGATGCTTTAACCATTTTCGTACAGACCTGAGTTTACTGGTGGCAGTAAAATTCTGTTTCTCTAGTTTGAAATGTCTCTTATTTTTTAAAACCAGTGAGCCAAATTCATTCAAGGCACAGGCCATCTTTGGAGTAAACCTTTTCTCCTTTGTTCAGATGAAGCTGCTGTCATCTTCAGGCTGGTGGAATTTACTCTTTTGAATCCCCCCCCCCCCCACTCCAATTACTATATCCCTTGGGTTGGGGTTAATGCTCCATAAGCCTAAAATGCTTTAAAAATTCTTTTTTTATAAGCCACTTGCAATAAAGCTTAGATTTCTTGTTTGGAACTTACTTTGGTAATGCAGATTCACTTTTTTTCAAAGAAACTCAGCGAGTCAAAAATTTGGGCTATACTCAAAATTTTTATTTTTCAGATCTAATGGGCAAATATAAACCAAATTGGTAATGTAGAATATAACTGGGTTAGGGCTGACACGGTTGTCTCATTTTCGTAACCGATTAACCGAGAGCTATAACCGGATAATATCCGGTTATCCGTGGCCATTATTTCACTGAATATGGGATCAAAACTACAGGACTTAGAAAGCAGAATTCTTAAACTATTCCGTAGTGTGTATACATACGAACGTTGTCGAGTACTCGACAACGTTCGTTTGTATACACACTACGGAATAGTTTCTGCGATAACACATTACTCACAGAAACTGCCGATCATTAACGAAGTCTTGAACGCCAAAGTCGATTATTTCTCAAAAAAGACAACGCGGCTTCGATGTGTAATCTTTCACAAAGGAGAAGTGACAGATTTACTACGTTTTAAACCTGGAATGACGATCGCTATCGATATTTCGGATAACCGGTTGACAGTTTTTCTAATCGGTTAGGTAGCTAACTGGTTTTCAAACCGATTATCCGGTTAACCATTTCAATACTAAACTGGGTTATAAGTATTTCATTTATGTCAGATATTTTGGGGGGAGGTAGAGAGAGCCACAGTAGCTGAAAATGAAACAAAAATGTCATTCGGTTGTTGTTTTTTAATACTTCACAGAACAGAACTTGTCAGGAAGCTTTCCCAAGGCCAGCAGAATTGAATGGCCAAAAAAGGTGCCTTTAGTTTTGTTATAGCAAATCAAAAAATTGCTCTTGCTGATGATCACCTACTGATACACTCATCTCTTTTGACAATTTGAGCCAAGCGAGCATTTTTGGCTCACTTGAGTCTCAGGTTTATGCCCCCACCTCGAATAGTCGGGCCATATTGTTTTACCCCTGTCCGTCCGTCCATTCACATCTAGGGTACATTGTTTCTCTGGCTAACTCCTTTCATAGTTTTCAAGCTAGAATGTTTTTATTTCACAGGATGCTTGAACATATACCAGAAGTGTGCATATTGTGAAGATTTTGATTTGCTTCAATATTTCACAAAAATTACAGATTGTTGAACCTGGTCATTTTTTTTTGGAGAATTTCACCTGTACAATAAATCGTTTGTCCATCTTAAGTACCGGTACATGGTAGAACTTGCAGGGGCATTATGTGTGTTTTACAGACACAGCACTTGTACAAGTACAGTAGTACCTGTCTTGAGAGACCGCCCTTTTTGCCATGGAAAAGTGGTATCTCAAAACAGATGGTCTCTCATGACAGGTCCATTATAGAGTAAAACAACCCATTGGTACAAGGTCACAGTGGTCTCTCATGACAGTGGTCTCTCAAGACAGGTTTTACTGTAAGTATCAATTGTAATATTAATAATATGGTAAATTCGAGTTGAAAACAAAACTTTAGGTAAAGAAAACATTGAAATGTGACTGTGTATAGTCTGAATCAAGTTGCGTATTTTCCTTCCTTTGCAAGGAACTACCTACCATTACCAAAGACAAATATTCTAAACACATTGATATAAATACAGTACAGCCCACTTAACTGGATATCTCTTAACTGAATAACACTGTTAACTGAATATAATTTCAAAACACAAAACTATTTACCACACCTCCAGTACAAATTTGACCTGTTAATTGTCCCCCCAAAAATTATTAAAATAGCCGCTGTCCATGTGTTTGTCCATCTCACCTTGGTTTCCCGATGATAACTTTAGTTATGGTTAGCCAAATGAAATGAAATTTGGTATTATGTGTATCAACATAAAATACAGGTCAAGTTCAAATCAAGGTGCAGTCCAATAATTTTTGCCACAGTTATGCCCCTTTTTATCAACTTTGAAAATTCATTTTGTTTGGTTTCCCATTGATAACTTTACTTGTTTACAAAATCAAATAAAATTTGGTATCGAGATGTGTCAATATAAAATACAAGTTGAGTTCAAATTGGGGTTTGGTCTGACACTTTTTGCCAGAGTTATGTCCCTTTTTCAACTTTGAAAAATTCATTTTTTTCAAATTTACCTCGAATTGCACACAAGCAGCCTTTTTTGGATTTTGGTTCTAGAGTAAACTCCTGTTAATTGAATAAAAAATCTTGCAAACTGTTGAGAAATTACCCTGACTCTCCCTAGTTTTTCTTTGTTTTTTGACCTATTTGGCCTCTGTCCATCCAATAGAGGCATTTACTCTATTATATCTTATTTGACAGAGCTCATGGAGTTCTGTCAAACAAGATATAAGAGAATAAATGTGAAGTTTATCTCTAGAATACAGGAAAATGACACAATCTCTGTTAATTGAATACTCCTGTTAATTGAATAATTTCCATTGGCAAAGTGACTATTCAATTCACAGGGTTCCACTGTATTGTCAATTTTGGGAGTTTGCATAGTTATGTTTTCTATTGGGAAATAAGTGATATATGATATGACTGACATAGTTGCTTCTCCATTTTCTTTCACAAGTGTTTATTTATTTATTAGGGTTTAATGACACATTAACAGCCAGGGTCATATCATGTCTGCGACAGTTTTATGGGTGGAGGAAGCCGGAGTGCCTGGAGAGAACCACTGAGCAACGACGAGCAGCTGTCAGCTCTCCAACATTGTAACTCTGAACTCTGCACTGTGGCACAAGCAGGGTAAGATTGGTTGAAGACATGTGCACCATTGACGTGCAGTATGCCTTAGTACACAGCATCATCGTGCCCCCATGTTGGCAATCGGGGTGAAGTGCCTTGCTCAAGAGCACAACGTGGGAGCGTGAATGAGTCACTGAAATGGTCACCCATCCAACTACTAACCATGCTCGACGTTGCTTAACTGGTAGAGTGCTGGAAGCCCATATTTGGGCTTTATCATGAAGAGCAGGTGCTTTAACTTAAAGGCATCATTTTTGGTAAATCAGCTTCATACTACCTTTGAAGTTAAATAATTTTGTCTGTTAGGACTTGCCTTGTTACAAATCATGAGAGAGTGCCCATAGGCACTCACTCATGAATTGTAACAAGGCAAAGATGCATGAACAATTTTTGATGACCAAAAATAATTCAGCACTCTACCAGTTAACTTCAGTGATCTGAGATGAGAACCAGTTAATGCGATGCCATGTTCATTGTTTTGTAAATAAAGGTCATGTGAGAGGTGGAATATAGAAAATGTTCATAAAGTCTATACAAGAATAATGAATGCTATCATTTCCTTCCTATAGTAGAAAGAATCATATTTAAAATTTTATTGTTGGTGTAGTGTTTAAATAATCTAGCTCCATCTTACTTAGCCAAATTGATCCAATATTCACCAAGGTCTTATATCACCAGGTCTAGTACAAAACCTTTACTTAAAGTTCATTTTCACAAGCATGTTATATTTGCTGATAGATCATTTGGTTTCACTGGGCCCCATCTTTGGAATTCTCTTCCAGATGACATAAAGTCTTGTGAGTCACTTCAGAAATTCCGGAGTAAACTGAAAACCTACCTATTCAAGAGAGCTTTCTCCACAGTTTGATTACCAAACTGAAAGTGATTATACAGTACCATAGAATGTTTCTCATCCATTATGTGCATGAGTTAAAAGTTATGAGCGCTTTATCAAGTCTTATTATTATTATTATCAATTTTGCAAATAAGTTAATTTGACTTAAGAAAATGATTCAATCGATAGTGAATAATACTGAATTAATTACCAGTTCAAAGGTTCACCTGGTAACACTTATCACATTTTTCTTGAAATAACGAACACAAAATTAAAATAAGTTGAAGGGGGCGAGGTGGTGTTGTGGTAACTGGTTCTCCTCAGATCACCGAAGTTAAGCAACATCGAGCACGGTTAATCCTTGGATGGGTGACCGTCTGAGCGATCGATTCGGACTCCTACGTTGTGTCCTTGGGCAAGGTACTTCACCCTGATTGTCCACATGGGGGCATGATGACGTGTACTAAGGCCTTCTGCACGTCGATGGTGTGCATGTCTTCAACGAATCTAACCCGGCCTGTGCTGCAGTGCAGAGTTATGATGTTGGGGAGCTGCTCGACGTTGCTCGGTGGTTCTCTCTGGGTACTACGGCTTCCTCCACCCATAAATCTGTCACCGACACGATATAACCGTGGCTGTTAATGTGTCGTTAAACCCAAATAAATAAATAAATAGGTTAGAAATTAAAGTACATGCAGTTGAGTCCACTTAATTAGATTGATATATTTTAATTGAAAAACCTTGTTAAATGAATATAACTTCCAAACACCAAATAATTTACACCTTCAATACAAATTTATCCTGTTCACTGCACATAGGTTATCTAGTAAAAACCAGTGGATTGAAGAAAAAAACTTATATGTCGAGACATTATCCTGGCAATCACGAATACCCCATCTTTATAGACCTACATGGTTCAGTCCATTCAATACAGGCATTTGATACATTACATCTTGTTTGACAGATCTCATAGAGCTCTGTCAAACTAGATTTTATAGAATAAATGCTCAGTTTATCTCTAGAATCCCGGAAAGTGACCAAATCCCTGTTAATTGGATGCTCTTTTTAGTTGATTAATTTTTACTGGCCAAATGTCTATTCACTTAATAGGATTCCACTGTATTGAAAATTTGCACGTCATCTCTTTGTAAATTGATGGAATTTTCAGCAGTTCAAGAAAGCTACAGTCTGTACAAGTGGTGTTAATTTGTTTGTTTTTTTAACCCTTTGAACACTGGCGGTATCTTCCATGTCAGTTCAATGACAGCAGTTGGAAGAGTCCACATTCATTATTTGGGGGTAGACCAATTAAGGCTGCACGTTGAAAATATTGATTGGTCTACACCGTACATTTACCTTGTTGCCATTCACTTAATGACATTACGGCATAGCTTGTGACCCGACCGGAAAAACTGCCTCTGGGGTCCAAAGGGTTAATATCATGCACATACTTAACCCCTATCACACTGGTAGTGCAACAGAATTTTCTCCAATCACTGTTTTTCTCTTGTTTAACTATGAATTTAACCAATTATATCTTGTTTGACAGAGCTCAGTGAGCTCTGTCAATCAAGGTATTTTTGGGTGAATATCAAACTGCATTATGGGAAATATTTGCTGCTGAAAACATTGCCACTTTGACATCAGAGTGCAGTGAGTGAAACATTGCATGAAAAAAAGAGCAAAAATTCTTACAATTCCGTAATTCAAAATGGGAATGAAAATGATTTATAAAAATTTTTTACCATTACTGCATGTGGTAACTGAAAACTAGAATGAAGTATGTTTTTGTTAAAATATTTCATAACATAACACACAAGCATATATACTTACATTGAGAAGAAATCGTGCTGTGGTGTATAAAAACACAAATACAAGGAAGGCAAGTCGCTGAAATAAAAACAATTAACTATTAACCCCAAAACGTCAACTTGGTCTTCAAGTGGTAGAGTGACAAATTATTTTTGGTCGTCAAAATATGTTCACATGTCCTTGCCTTGTCACAAATTGTCAGAAACTGGAACTCTCCTATACACTGTAGCAATGTAAATCTACACAGATGAAATAATTTCACTTCAAATATCATGTGAAGCACATCCACAAAATATGAAGCATTTAAAGTGCAGTTTCTGCATTTTAAAATGAAGCCCAAATGTGAGCTTTCAGCATTCAACCAGTTGACCCTTTACCTATGAATCGGAAAAATCTGCCTGCACAATTTTCAAATCAAGCAGTTGAAAAAATTATATTATTAAAAAAATTTCAAAACCATATCATGTCACCCTTCACTGGAATGAGATAGTCGAGCTTGTTCCAGTGAAGTTTCACATGATATTGTTTTGTTGAAGCTTTCAGAAAAATGTTAAAAAACAATAATTAAAATAAGAAATTTTGATGTCCTGTGCAGGGCTGTCACGATTTCTGATTTTAGGAATTGATTAATCGTCACAAATAATCGATAATAATTTATTAATCATACCAAGATGACCCTCCCCTCCCTCTCTTTGATGTCATTAAAACTGAAGTTCAAGTCAGTTGACCAACGTCAAGTAAACAACGAAGATGATCCTCTTGTAGGTACATTCAAAGCTTTGATGTTCTGAACAATTGAACCGTCAGTGTAATAATCAAGACCGGTCGTCAGTTGCGAACTTCACAAGTTCGCAACTGTCAACTGGTCTTGGTTATTACACTGACAGTTCAAAAGTGCAGAACATCAAAGCTTTGAATGTACCTAAAAGACAAATGCTTCTAACGGCTTCTTGAGGTTTAGCATCGACATTCTTGAACTTTTACCTTTAGAAACAACAGTTTTTTCATCAAATTTTAAAGAGTCCTTGTATGTATATACTGAGTCAAAAAAGAAAGTATATAATAAACTTTGAGGAGCAATTCTTTTAATATTATCGACTTTAATCCCAAATAAATTATTGTAAATTCATATTTCAAGCCTAGCTGTATGAATTTGCATAATTTCATGTTCTTATTTGCCAGCGTCACATCAGAACGTCGCAATTCAGACATGGGGTGAAATGAAAAGTTCACACATGCAGTCAATAGCGTTTATGTCCACCGTTTGCCTATTGGGTGACAAGACATCGACAGTGCATGGACCTGACAAGTCTCTGGATGTCACCCTATGGTATTGTGTTCCACTCCTGCCTTAGAACATTACGTAAAGTGCCTAACGTCTGAAGATCATGAAGTCGTACCCGACGGTCCAACTGGACCCAAAGATGCTCAATTGGCGACAAATCTGGGGAAAGTGGGGGCCAGGGAAGAAGTTTGATGCTCTGCTCCTCACGAAAGTCACAACAGATACGTGCCACATGACATCGGGCATTGTCTTGCTGGAGTAACTGCAATCCAACGTTAGCGTTGAACAACAGGACAACAACAGCATTAAGAATTTCGTCCCTATATCACTGTCCATTCAGATTAGCATCGATGAACATCAACTGTGTTCGATGGTGCAAGGCAATTTCTGCCCAAACCATTACACTACCCCCGCCGAAACAGTCGCATTCCCGCACGAAAGAATCAGAAAACCGTTCTCCTCGTCGGCGATACACTCTTGCCCTGGTACAATGACATTGGGTGAGGATTGGTCCATGGTATGGAACCTACTGTGGATACCGTGTTCAGCAAGTCTGTTGCGGACAGTTTGTGCACTGATTCTATTGTTAGTTCTACCAGGAGTAATTGCTACTGTCCTCATCGCCAGAAGGAAGCAATCCCGCAAGTGAGACGTCCTGATGTGTCAGTTTTGTGCAGGGGTCCTAACTCTTGGTTGACCTGAACGTGGTCGGTCGGCTGTAGATAGTGGCCACGGGAACTCAGCAGCGAGCCCATCTATAGGTATCCCAGCCTCTTGCATACCAATGACACACAACCTCTGATTTTCAGTTAACCTTGGCATTTTTTAAAATGTTGGAAGACAAAAATTAGAGGTACTGTGAGCAAACTCACAAAGTGATCCCCCCCCCCCCCACGCCTGAAATGTATAAGTTAGATTATCTACCCTTGGAAAAGTCAGAACGGAATTATATTGCTTCATGCACATCTTCATATGGAGTTCTTCTATTGTGTAAAGTTTCATGAAAATTCTTCAAACGGCTTAGGAGAAGTTGCGCTTACAAGGATGGACAGACGGTATAAGTTAGATTATCTCCCCTTGGAAATGTCAGAACGGAATTATATTGCTTCATGCACATCTTTATATGGAGATCTTCTATTGTGTAAAGTTTCATGAAAATTCTTCAAATGGTTTAGGAGGAGTTGCGCTTATAAGGATGGACAGACGGTATAAGTTAGATTATCTCCCCTTGGAAATGTCAGAACGGAATTATATTGCTTCATGCACATCTTCATATGGAGTTCTTCCATTGTGTAAAGTTTCAAGAAAATTCTTCAAACGGTTTAGGAGGAGTTGCGCTTACAAGGATGGACAGACGGACGGACAGGCTGATTCCTATATACCCCCCCAAACTTTGTTTGCGGAGGGTATAACTAGCATGTTTTCTTAATAACCCAGGCTCTCTAGCACAACATAACACAAAGAAAAGCTTTGGTCACCCATTCAATTTGACATTCTCGGGTAGCATGTGATATTTTGAAATCCATAGCAAAATTGTTTTCGGTTGGGTGGACAACAACATAGGGCTGCACGATATTCAAAACTGAATACCGGTATCGGTATTCAAAAAAATACCGCGGTATACCGGTATATCGAAAACTGTTCAGATATATGAACACAAGTACCACAATCGAGACTCGAGGCATCACAGTCGGAACGATTTAGCATGTCTTGATGATGCGGTTCGAAACACCTTTACCCAACGCAGGCGATATGAAAATTTATTATTTTCAAAGTTAATTTATCAAATTTCCCGCAAAGATTTCAACAAAACTATATCATGTGACCCCTCATTGGAACGAGCTCAATGAGCTCGTTCCAATGCGGGGTCACACGATATAGTTTTGTTGAAATTTTTTTTTAATTATTTTTTTCAACTGCTGAATTTGTATATCATGAGGGCACAAGCAGACAATTTCTTGGATAAAGGGATAATATTATTCATTCGGGGCTACAGTTAAAAAACTCAAGACATCTTGAAAATTAAATTGTGGGTAAATAACTAATGACGATAAACCGATATTTTTGTAATTACACCGGTATTCAATCGATATTGGTTTGAATACCGGTATATATCGGTTTATCGATATACCGTGCAGCTCTACAACAACATGTCATTAAACTTTTTGCACGACTTCTTGTCCACACACATGCAACATTAGAACTATTATATTTCATCCTTCAAGCTATTTCTTCACATTTGTTGCTATTATACTTTCTTTTTTGACTCAGTAAAAATATCAAGGATTTCTCTTGCCAGACAAGTACAATGGTGCCCACTTAGGCACCACAAAGTAGATCTTCTCTCTCTCAGGCCATTTTTTTGTAAAATTGCATGTGGGCAGGCATTTTTTATTTTATTTTTTATTCTGGTTAATTATTTCTTTGCCATCAAAAGTTCATGTTCTTGGGTTTTTTTTATGTTTTAGTCCTCATAATCTACAGAATAGCATATGGGTGGTTGTGTATTTTGTCCCTTAAGTGCAAGAGCACTCAAAGGACAAATTTATCAATTTTATTAACTTGGGTAAAATATCAGACATAAACCATTTAATTTTGTTTTTTTTATAGTTTGCATTGGTTATAAAAAGAGGGGCATGCATCAGCCTAAAGGACCATGCAGGAGGGCCTGAGAAACAGATTTTCAACTATTTTAGGCCTTAATTGGATATCTTAACCCTTTACCCAACGCTGACGATATCAAAATTTATTATTTTAAATATCATTTTTTCAAATTTAAAAAAAAAATTCAACAAAACTATATCATATGACACCTTGCTGGAACGAGCTCAACGAGCTCGTTCCAACGAGTGATCACATGATATGGTTTTGTTGAAATTTTTTGAAAAATAATATTTTTTCAACTGCCGAATTTGCATTTTACGCAGGCGGATGCGGCCGATTCGTTGGGTAAAGGGTTAACTGATTAACTCCGTCAATTGAATATAACTTTCAAACACAAAACCATTTACCACACCTTCAGTACAAATTTGACCTGTTAATTGCTTTTGACTTATGGAGTAAACTCCTGTTCATTGAATGAAAAAAAAATTGAAAATGTTGTGAAAGTACCCCGACAGTTTCAAAAAATTCCATTTGTTTAAATTTTCAGAATTATTTTAGCCTTTTTCAATAATGTGTCACATCACCGCTTAATCCTCTTCAGTACAGCCATCGTGGACTGGTCACATCCTACGCATGATCAATATTTCCACATACGCAGTGATATTAGATTCCAAACATTAATTTTAAGAATAATCATCAAACAATTAATGAAGCACCGCGGGCAACTCAGTGCTTCAGTAATTAAAGCTGGTACAGTGGAGCCCACTTTATTGGATATATCTTAACTGAATAACCCTGTTAATTGAATATAATTTCTCAACACAAAACCATTTACCATACCTCCAGTACAAATTTGACCTGTTAATTGAATATAGGTTATAGAGTAAACTCCTGTTAATTGAATAAAAAATCTTGTAACCTGTCGAGAAATTACCCTGACCTGCCCCAGTTTTCCTTTGTTTGCAGACCTATTTGGCCTCCAATACAGGCATTTAATCTATTATATTTTGTTTGACAGAGCTCATGGAGCTCTGTCAAACAAGATATAATAGAATAAATGCCAAGTTTATCTCCAGAAGACAGAAAAGTGACACAATCCCTGTTAATTGAATACTCCTGTTAATTGAATAATTTTCAATGGCAAAGTGGCTATTCAATTAACAGGGTTCCACTGTATTGGGTTTGATGACTCAAGATCTCATGTAGACTTAAATCTGAGTTCAATTTTGAACTTAACCTTTAACCTAATGAATCACCTGCATCCACCCATGTTATTTTCAAATTACGCAGTTGAAAAAATTATATTTTTCAAAATATTCATAAAAACCCATATCAGGAGCCCTCCCCCCCCCCCCCCTTTCTCGGAATGAGCTCATTGAGCTCAGCCCAGTGAGAGGGTTACGATATTGTTTTGTAGAAATTTTTTGTAATATTTAAAAAAAAAACAATAATTAAAATAATAAATTTTGATATCTTTTGCGTTGGGTAAAGTGTTCTCAAAATATCCGAATTGAGTAAAATTCAGACTTATGTTCACTTATGGACTTAAGTCTGACTTAAGATTTTTCAGAATATGGGGGCCATGACATGCATACGCCAGTGGGTTGAGATTTCATAAATAATATACTGCAAAATCATGACAGACTTTCGAAAAAAAAAGACATGATATATTATATGTTCTCACATTCCTTTTTCAGACAGGTTAGATTCTTTGGTATTTTGGAGAGAAAAGAAATGGGAATTTCATCCAGTTCATAACTCAGTGGCACTTCAACTGAAATTCTCTTTTGTAATCACCGTATCAAAACTATATGATGAAATAAAGGTATACAGATGTAGAAACTTACAAATGTGTTCTTCCTGTAGTAGTAGAATTCAAAGAAACTGAAACAAAACTCCACAAACAAATAGACGTACATCCAGTAAATGAATCCCTTTGCTGTGTTCATGTACATGATAGGATGCTGTAAATATAAAAAAAAAACCCATCAGTCAGAGATAAAATAAGACGAACAGAAACAACCCAGCCACTGGTATCCCTGAACCCAAAAGTGATGGCTGGGACAGAGTTTTTCGAAATTTGAGTTCTCATTATCATGTGACCTTGGCCTTCGTTCTTTGGACCTCGTAGTGTTGCACAACACATCTTTCCTTCATCCTTTACACTTGTACAGTGCAGTCCACGTAATTAGATATCTATGAACTGAATAACCCTGTTAATTGAATACAAATTCCTAACACAAAACCAATCATATACTATATGATATACAGTATATGATTGGGTTAAGAACTTAAAGATAGAGAGCGCAAATGCTCCAAGTCTTTCAGCAATAATAACATTTAGTCTGTAGTTCACGTTTCCGCTATCCTCCACATGCTATATTACAGGATGTGCAGGATAGCGGAAACATGAACTACAGACTCCACAGTGAATCACAGTAACAAGTTGTGAGCACGTTCATTTGCTCTCTAACTTCATAATAATGATGGATATGAGGAAATATTTCAAAATACACTACACATTTCCACAATGTGCATACAATGTATTATATAACATGCCCAGAGTTACCAAGCTTGCCCATCAGATGGCAGTAACTTGATGCTTTCTTTAACACAAACGTGTATACCAATTCAATCATTATAACATATCTTAAATAAAGCAAATGTGTTAAAATCTAATAATATGGTATTACCAAATGTAAGATTTTAACACATTTCACTTCATTAAAGGTATTTTATAATGATCAGACAGGTCCAGAAACGGGCCAAGCAAGAATATCGGACCACCTAGGGTTGGATCAGACCAGACTGGACCACCTTTCCCCTGGACCAGACCACCACTGGCAGCCTGGTCTGGTCCGCATCCCTAAAAAACATATTCCATTTTCAATTAATAGCTGGTTGTTTGTATGTCCAATGGGATTCACTTTCAGAGCAACCTCAGTACAAGAAGAAAATGATGTTTAGCCAATCATTTAGGAGTATGTCACACATTTTCCAGGGCTTTCCCCACTGCCCCTGCCTCTCCCATGTATTACTACCTCAGCCTGTACAGGATAGCGGAACAGTGGAACCCTGTTAATTGAATATCCACCTTGCCAATGAAACTTTATTCAATTAACAGAAGTATTCAACTGATAGGGATTTGGTAACATTCCTGCATTTTAGAGATGAACTGAGTATTTATTCTATTATATCTTGTTTGACAGAGCTCAAAGATCTCTGTTGAACCAGATATAATATATTGAATGTCGGTATTGGAGGTACTGGGGCCACACAGGTATATACACAAGGGGAATTTGATGAATGTTGAGGTAATTTCTTAACTAGTTGAGTGCTAGAAGCCCCTATTTGGGCTCCATTCCAACATGTAGCTTTCACAAGTTAAAGGCTTCATAAATGTACTCTATGGATGCACTCCATATAATCTTTGAAGTGAAATCATTCACTCTGTATGGACTTCCCTTGTTTCAATTCAAGGGAGAGTGCCTGTAGTCACTCTCCCTAAAATTGTAACAAGACAAAAACATGGGAACAAATTTGATGACGAAAAATAATTTAGCACTTTAAATTAATAGGAGTTTAATCTGTACAGTTAAAACTAGATGTGCTGTCACGAACTGTGCTCTTATCTCAGCATAATTGCGTGCATGAATTGCACACAATTGCCATATCGAATGACATCTAAAGCACGGCAGGTTCTCCTGGTTACTCATTGCAAACACAGGTAATGTTTCTGCCAACGGACCTCTGGGTTACCTGGAGGTCCATTGGCTGAAACATTGCTTGTGCACAGGCCATATGTACAGAATTTGATAGCCTTACTATGGTCATAACGTGTTGATTAACGTGCAGATTGATGTGCTATTTGTGTGCATTTCATGACAGGACTTCTAGGTTTAACTGTAACCTACATATACTTTAACCAAGATATGGGATATGGTTTTGTATTTGGACATTATATTCAATTAACAGGGATATTCAGTTAAAAGATATACAATTAAGCAGGCTCCATTGTACCAGTCAAAAGAGAAGATGTTATACACCAGGGATTCTTTTGTATGTCTACAGGGGCCAAATATGGGACCCTTTCCTAATGACATTTAGGCATGATTTTTCCCCCTAATTCTCAACCCCAAATTTTCCATTCTCCGTCACATTTGAGCAAAAAATTAAATGCACAATTCTTGTCCTGAACTGGATGATCATAAGGCCTCAGAAAGCCATTGCTTTTCTGAGGCCTTATGACCACTCAGTTCAGTTCTGGACACAAACTGTGCATTAAACTGAAATTGCTTAGAAAAAAGCTTAGAAAGTGTCTAAATTCAAAGGTACAATACAGTCGGTGTGGACTGGCCATAATCCACATGTGGGCAGTGATGTCCACACATGTGTACAGTACGTGGAGAGTGGATTGTAACTAAATCACCCATGGAGTGGAGTTATCACCCAAGCTATAACTTTCAAATTTTGTACATATCAACAAAAAACACAAGCAATGTTTCAGCCAATGGACCTCCGAGTTTAACCCGGAGGTCCATTGACTGAAACTTTGCTTGTGCTGGTTATGCTTTGCAACAAATTTGCAATTATTGCTTGGGTGGAATCTCCACTCTGCGGTGATTTAGTGATAATACACTCTCCACGTACTGTATACCAGGTAATAAAAATCATCATCAGCAAAATTTAAAATTTAAATTTTTTTGGATAATTATTCCAATAATTAGTGTTTGCTGTCTAATGTTATTGTGTCTGTGGAAATACTGCTCACTCTGTGGAAAGTGACCAGCCCGTGGAGACCGTACTGTAAATGACAAGCTCTTTTTAATAGGATAAGAACAGGTCAACAAAGCAAAGGAACTTTAGATTCTAAGTGAATATCTGTTACAAAACTTACTTCCAGTATATTATATATGCAGTTGCTTAGGTGACTTGAGTTTCCTTGAGTTTTATTGTTCTCTGTTCAATTTGAATGTAAACTTTCTTAGTCTCTGAATATTTCTTCCCTTCCAAAACAGTTTCCCTATTGGAGCCTCATGATGCAAATTTTCTCAATGGCATGTGTGCCAGACCCTTTCGCAATTAGGGCAGAAAAATCCCTGTACACTCTGAAAATACTCCTAATTTTTGGCCAACAATTAACCTAACAACCAAAGCTAAAACTAAGATGAGCCGGCAATAAATCAATCACACAACACAGTCTCGTAAAAAATAAACAAAAGAAAGGTAATACCTACCCTCCATATCACTTGTAGGATCATAAATGCTGCAAACAATATGGCTATAGAATGACAAATAACCATCACAACATCACTAGCAAGGAAGGCTGAAAATTGAAAAAGAAAATATTATTCATACATAACCTTTCAAGATACATGTATAGGACTGTGATATCAAAGCAGCCGTCTCAAACATGCAAAACATTTAGACCATTCGAATGAGACTAAATACATATTATTGCTACAATGAAGTGACCTGGGTCATAGTATCACGTTGAGTTGAGGAGGTCAGATTGTTGGATCAAACGAGCTGCCACAGGCAGCAAGTTTGATCCGTCAATCTGACCTCCTCAACGAGATGTAATGCGATGACCCAGATCACTTCACTGTAGCGATAAAAGGTTTATTATATGACTAATAGTTCAGCATGGCATGCCAACACTAGCATTAACAATTAGCCCCAACCATTTTTTTGTAAATTGGATTGAAGTAAAAAAGAACTATTTTTGTTTACACATATTTTTGTAACAGGCGCACACATCCCGCGAATTCCCCGATGTGCATGAATACGATAAAAAAATATGAATACGTCACGCATGCAGGAATGGCAATGCTTAGACGCAAAATAGTCGGAGCCATTTTTGTTAACAGTTTACCTAACAAATCTGCCATATCTGCACTCATGATATACAGTTAAAACTAGAAGTCCTGTCACAAACTGTGCGCTTATCTAGGCTTAACTGCGCGTAGGAATTGCACGCAATTGCCATATCGGATGGCATCCAAAGCAAGCCAGGTTCACCTGGTAACTCATAGCAAATACAGGCAATGTGCCTGCCAAAGGCCCTCCGGAGGTCCATTGGCAGAAACATTGCTTGTGCACAGGCCATATTTACAGAATTTGATATCCTTACTATGGTCATAACGTGTAAATTAACGCGCAGATCGACGTGCTATTTGTGCGCATTTCATGACAGGACTTATAGTTTTAACTGTACAAGTTTTTCTATTCAAATTTTGTTTTTTCATTTCTCTACTTCAAAACATACCTCATGACCTATTAATGGAACAAACTTGATGAGCTTGTTCCAATATGGAGTAATAAGCCATGGTTAGAAGTAAATAAAAAATGAAAAAATCTGATGTTTCAGAAAAATAATTTGTACTGTTGGCTTCAACCTGTGTAAGGTAAAGGATTAAAGATGCAGTACATGGTGCGCGGACATTTCCCCATCGGACATTTCCCCATCCGGACATTTCACCATCGGACAATTCCCCATCTGGACATTTCCCCATCAAGGGCGGACATTTCCCCATCAGCATTCCCCCCATCAGAGACGAACATTTGCCCATCGGAGGTGGACATTTCCCCGTCGGATATTAACACCTTTCTCCATCGAGGGCAGAAGTTTTCATTTTTTATTCTTTTATAACTCGAAAAACAACATCTCGGCATATGGTATAGGCATTAGCACATTTTAGCACAATCTGATTTTCACAACAATGAAAACACAACATCAATAATAAAAAACAAGAATTTTTTTCTGGTTACAAATGTATGTATATAAATATGTTTGCTTATAAATCTCTTGCACATGCTTCTTGTTGAGTTGCTTGATAAACACGGATGCATTCATTGACATTTACTTCAATGAAGACGCGACTGTTTATCAATCAACTTAACAATATTTTTGAACGAAAGTAGCTTGACAGAAAGAACAAATATTAAAATTGCAATGAAAGTTAAAAAATTTATAGTAATTTATATATTTTTTATACTTACCAATGACCCAGACTTAGCTGGTGCTAACTCTAACAAAACCAGGGCCAAACACAAATTTTGCCCCCCAATCCCCAAAATTTGTATCCAAAACAAAAAGAAATCATGTCCTAAAGGACCTCCATACTACGCCTCTACTGCGCATGCGCAGTGACGCAGACGTCCCGAAATTGGCGCCAATTATCATTCTTACTGGCAGTGCCTGGTCAGCGCAATGTACTCAGCGGGGAGGCAAGAGTTCCCAACTCCAGGGAGGGCCATCCCCGTCTGGGTCATTGGTAAGTACATGTATAAAAAATATATAAATTACTATAAATTTTTTAACATTTTTATACTGTACCAATGACCCAGACTTAGCTGAATAGTAAACAGGCTGGAGGGCCTAGGACATAGAGGAAAATCCAATAAGCTCAACTATATAGTAAAGAGGTAACCCCTTAAGGAGAAAAGGAGTATTAGGCTTTACATGTATCTTTCTTATTTAATATTAAATTAGAAAGATACACTACCCTTAATAATTGAGCACAATAACATTCATGTTCTCTATTAACATCCAGTATATCCCTTATACTAATTATTTTTAAAGCAAGCCAATAAATAAAGTAGTCCAGAGAATTGAGACTCTTTATAGTCATTTAAAAGTGTCCGAGTATTGTATATTAAAGCCCGTTTGACACTTGACATATACAAATGCTTCACACCGAGCTACACTTTAAAAATAAGACATGAATGAAATTAACATTAATATTACACTTTAAAACCATCCCGGAAGCGACTCAGAAATACTGACTTGGAGGAGGCATTCCCTTGCTTTTCACTATAAAGCAGGTGACCTAAGGGAACACCCCCCCCCCCCCCTTCCCCTTGCCCTGGGTCAAATAGCCCAGAGCGAAGAGGGCAGCCGGACAGAGTCACTGCCGGAACAGAAAGCCTGCATAACTATAGTTGCAACTGTTAAGTGGACGACATTCTGAGCAACAGATAACGGACCTAAACAATGCAGGTCTCCAGAAATGGACTCAATATTTCTGAGATAAAAATTCGTAAATGTGGATGGCTGAGACCAATAAGCAGCCTTCATTAAATCTGTAATAGCAACACTATTAGCATAAGCCCAGGAAGTAGAAAGAGCTCTTACTTCATGAGCAGAAATCTTAAGCACAGACTGCTGAGAAGAAGATAAATCTTCATAAGCAGTACGGATAGTTAATTGAATCCATCTAGCAATAGAATGGACTGAAATGTCCTTTCTATTAGGCATCAAAGACAGAAAGAAACGTTTCCGTCCCTTTCTGATAAACTGAGATCTCTGTTTATAGATACGTAATGCTCTAACAGGACAGAGTAAAGGCCTACGCCCATCTGAAGACGGAAGAGCCTTAATAACAATAGGTTCCGGATATTTATTAGGAGCCTGATTCTTAGCTAAAAAACCTACATTAGTAGTGAAGGTGATAGTGTTCCCAACACTACGATAATGAGAATCATCCACCGATAGTGCATGAAGCTCACTGACTCTTCTAGCAGAAGAGAAAGCTAAGAGAAAAGCTGTCTTATAAGATAAGAATTTGAAATCTACTGTCCCAAGAGGTTCAAATGGCTTTTCCTTCAATTTAAGAAGAACCCAAGCTAAATTCCACTTAGGAATTAATCTAAGAGTTCTGGGTCTATTTATCGAAAAGTTTCTAACCAACTTAGATAAAGAGACATTAGATCCAATTTGTAAACTATCATGATGTGCATAGGTATCAGATAACATAGATCTATAACCCTTTATAGTAACAGGCTGCAGTTTGATTTCGTCAAACAAGTATACTAGAAAGTTTGCAATGTCTGGTATAGAGGGATCGAATATATCTACAGAATGATCCCTACACCAACGACAAAAAACCTTCCACTTAGCCGCATAGTTTAGCGAAGAGGAGGTCCTCCTACAGTTAGAAATCGCGTCCACTGCTCGTCCTGTAAAGTGCTTGCCATGCAAGAAGGACCGCACAACGGAAAAACGTGAAGGTTGAGACCTTGCGGGTTGTGATGGAGTTGGCGCGATTTCCCCTGCGAAAGAAGATCCTCCCGTGGAGGAAGCTTCCGCGGTAGGTCCCACAACAGACACCTGAGTAGATTTATCCACGGTCTCTGTGGCGACAGAGATGCTACCAACAGAATCTTGCATTGAGATTGTTTTATCTTTAGCAATACTTGTTGAATTAACGGCGCTGGAGGATACGCATATCCTATCATTCCGTCCCAAGGGATCGACAGAGCGTCTACTGCAAATGCTCTTGGATCCGGACACGGAGACACATACGTCTGCAACTGATTGTTGAGATGTGTCGCAAATAAGTCTATCATTGGCCGTTCCCATTGGTAGCAAATCTGATTGAATACTTGTTTGTTGAGAGTCCACTCCGACGGCAACAAGCGACCCTTTCGTGAAAGGGAGTCTGCTAGCACATTCAGACGACCCGGTATGTGACGGACCGAAAGAAGAACGTGATGTTCTAGCGCAAACAGAAGGATTCTTTCCATTAGATTGAACAACGGAACTGAATGAGTGCCTCCCTGATTCCGTATATACGCCACTACTGTCGTATTGTCAGATAGGATTTGGACATGAGCATCGTGAATAATGTCCATCCAGTGACGTAACGCAAGCCAAATTGACATCATTTCCTTGATGTTTATGTGCTTGCACAGGAATTGCGGATCCCAAAGACCCTGGCATCTCGAATCCGTTGGGATTAATGATGCACCCCAACCTGTTTGACTGGCATCCGTCATAACGGTAAAACTCGGATCCGGCAACTGCAGCGGAACTCCCTGAGTTAACCACTGAATGTTTGCCCAAGTCTGAATCTCTTGTTTCACTTGATCTGACAAGAGAACGTCTACATCGAGCGAATGAATTTTCACACTCCAATTCTGAGTCAAGAAAATTTGAAGAGGACGTGTGCGTAACCGCCCCATCGGAATGAGATCCGCGGCGGCTCCGCACAGACCTATCAGTCTCATAAATTCTCTCGCCGTGACTTTGTCTGCATGCAGACAATAGTGAGCGTAACAACTGACTAATTTCGCTCTGGTTAACGGCAGACGAACGAGATTGTTGTGCATCTCGAAGCTCATTCCCAGATGAGTGAATGACTTGGACGGCACCAGATCCGACTTCTCCTCGTTTACTATAAAACCGAGACGTCGGAGCAATAGAAGAAGATTCTGAACATCGTTCTGAAGCGTTAACTCGTTGCCGTACCTCTGAAGAATGTCGTCCAGGTAGGCCGACGTTACCGCAGACGAATGAGCTCGGAAGTAGATCATTACCGAGTTCTTTACCCGAGTGAAAGCCCAGGGTGCTAGATTCAATCCGAAGCACATCGCCCGGAATTGATACACCACTCCTAGGACTGCGAAGCGTAGATACTTTCGGAATGTCGGATGTACCATGACGTGAAAGTACGCATCTTTGAGATCTATGCTCGTTGCATAATCTTTCACCCGAATACTCGCTCTGACCGATCGAATCGTCTCCATATAAAACTTCGGAGCGACGATCAGCTTGTTTATCCAGCTCAAATCTATGACTGGACGGAACGAGCCGTCTGGTTTTGGAACCAGAAACAGATGGCTGTAGAATCCCGGAGATTCCTGGTTTTCTACGACCTCTACCGCGTTCTTCATTAAAAGAGACTGCACCTCTGATAACAGAGCATCTCTTTTCTGCGGATTTGACGGAAGATGAGTCCACTTTGGACTTCGAGTTAATGGAGGCTTTCGTTTGAAGGATATCTTTAGACCTTCCGAAGTCACTCCTCTCACCCAAGGGTCGTCCGTAATCGACGCCCATTCTTGTGAAAAGCTCGACAACCTTCCGCCAACCGGAACGCGATAGAGGTTTAAGCCATCACCTCCTGGACCTGCGAGGCCTGCGGTAGGGGAAACCACGTCTGCCACGGCCCGCACCTCGCCCCGTCGACCTTGGGGTGTCCAACCGATTGTCCCGGCCTGAAGGACGTCCCGAACGAGAGTCGCTATCCTGACGGTCTCTCGAATAAGACCAAGAGGACGCACCGGAACCTCTCTTGGGCGCATTAGACCCAGAAGTGCCTGTCTCATTCGTGTCTGCTGTATCCGACTTCTTAGGAGCAGATTTGAACAACAGAGAATCCTTAGCTTTCTTTGTAATTTTATCATAAATAGCGGAAAGCTTGCCGTCAAAGAGAAGTTCTCCTGAGACCGAAGCGACTCTAAGAGAGTTCTTCACCTTAGAATCCACTAGTGTGGATGTAGCTAGGGCTGCGTCACGTCTAACCAACTCCAGATTTGCCACTGAAAGGGCGGAGTTACACGTGGAATAAGCTACTGCCCTTGAAAGAAGTCTTAAAGAGGATTGTATATCCTGAAACTCTTTCCCCTGAAGGCGCAGAGATAACACCTTAGTAAGGTGATCTGCGTAAGATAAGGCATCTAAATGGGCTCTGTTAGACGCAATAGCTGTTTCCAACACCGCGGTTGGAATAGAAGCTGACGACGGTAATGATAGCTCTAAGTCTTCCGCCTCGTCGTCCATACGCAGAGGAACTCTCGGTATACCCTGTCCTGCCGTATCGAATTTATTCCTTGCATTAATGAAAGGCAGGTTGAGAGTATTAGCGGACAAGAAACCTGCTTTCCCCGTCCTGGAAGCAAGTTTAAATATAGCGTCGTTCAATAATTCAAATGTTCTTGCAACATTATTGGACTGCGACGGAAACTCGGGAGCGATGTCCCTGAACCGCTCAAAAAATTCAGAGTCCAATGACGCTATAATTCTCTTGTCCGGAAGCGCAGCAGTCTGGCCCGACGGAACAACTTGAGGGAGAAAGTGCCGGATGAAGTCCACGGCAGCTTTATGTTGTTCCGAAAGGGATAGCTCCAAATCATCCATATCCCTTTCACCATCCAGTCGGACCTCATGATGTTCCCGGTCGTCTGCCCCCGATGCTTCGGCGGAGCGTACCGACCCAGCGCCGTCGGATAATTCTCGATCCGACACCGTTTCTGTCGGCTGCTGGGATGCTGCGATAAGCTGTGCTATCTGCACAAGAATGTCCGGCGTCGAGACCTGCGGAGGCGCAGTCTTTCGCTGCTTCGCCGAGGGCAGCTCCGCATCAGATGGCTCCCGCATACTTTTCCTATGCGAACGTCCGGAGTCCATCGGTCTCGAATCCCTGGCTGCCGGATGGTGTGACCTGGTCGCCGAAGAATCCTTGATCGGCGAAGCTGGTAATATATCGGCGGTCACGCAGCCAAGGTGCGGTCGTGTGCGCTGACGAGAAGAGGAAGCCTTAACAGTCTCTGCGGACTGCTTATACAACGGAGCGTCCCGAGCGACGGACGTATGCTCCGCTAAAGACACATTTTGTACTGAGAGAGTAGAGTGACCTTGCGGAGAAAGAGCCGGCATCGCCCTTTCTCCAGAAACAACATATCGTGACACACGTTTCCAATGTTTCTCATCCCAATATTCACATATAGGACAGGGATTAATGCGAGAACACTGACTACAATTAATACAATGATCATGAAAGTCAGAGGAAGATTTCTTCCTATTACAATTTGAACAACGTCCCTTCATTGTGAAAGAACAACAATAAGTCCTAGTTACTCGCAAAAACCCCTGACACAAAGATACATAATAACATGATCCATTAATAAATGAAAAAACAATTGCAAATCAAAATAATTTTGAAAAAATATTTTTTCAGCGAAGCCCAAGTTGCTGAAAAGTAACGTTGAGCCCTGATGGATCCGATGGCAAAGTGTGGTCAAAAATTTTAAATTTATATTAAATAATTAATGAGACACTTACGGATAATATAAATGTATCTTATAGTGAGATAAACTACAGCAAAGGCAAACAGCCCCCCTCAAAAAAGGCTGTTGCCAATGTAAACAAACAGTGTAAAAACACCAGAAAACATGACTCCAGGCACTGAAAAAACTGGCCCGGAATCAGTCATCAAATTACACTCTATCTGATGCAAAACAGAGACTCCCAGGGGAGAATCTGCAGAACATCAGATGGAAGATGCAGAACACAAACGTTATACACCCATGGGTGAAAACGTAACTATGGGGAAAATAACAGAAAACATTCTGTAACCAAGCAACTCTCCCAGGAAATTTTAGAAATGAAATTTCTCAAAAATATGCCAAAAGCATGGGAGAATTGCAAGGGGGGACTTTAGAAGGCTAGGGGAGAGGAAACACTGAATAAGCAGTGCAACATTTAGCAAGAATGACAACAAGAGGCCCATGCCTCGAAAATAGGCAACTGAACATAATTTCATCAAAAAATTTTAAGTACAGCCCTGATTATTTTTTGTCACTTCTTTTTCCTCTCCTCCTTCTATCCTCCTTAGAATCACATTTTCTCCGAAAATTACGTGTCTGGCATCCTTTAAACTGAGATTTACAAGCACAAAGATCAGTGAGATGTTGACTGATGAAGGGCCAAACAGAGAATGATAATTGGCGCCAATTTCGGGACGTAGAGGCGTAGTATGGAGGTCCTTTAGGACATGATTTCTTTTTGTTTTGGATGCAAATTTTGGGGATTGGGGGGCAAAATTTGTGTTTGGCCCTGGTTTTGTTAGAGTTAGCACCAGCTAAGTCTGGGTCATTGGTACAGTATAAAAATACATCCATTTTGTTCAATCCACTTGTGTGATAAAAAGTGATGTATTCATTGTATTTCACACCAGTGAAGAGATGACCATTTATCAATCATCTCAACAAAAAGTTAACTGTAAATTGCTACGAAAACAGAACACAAATGTCTTATAAACACGAACAATTCAAACAATATTACCCATGTAGGCTCAATAAAAAGGGAATGATACACAACAAATCAACTGGAAAATTTCAAACAGACCCACAAAAAAATTAGAAATGGATGGTGAAAAGTCCGCATGGGGAATTGTCCGTTTTTCTATTAAGCAGAATGGGGTAATGTCCGATGGGGAAATGTTCGGCCTAAATGGGATGGGGTAATGTACGGATGGGGAAATGTCCGATGGGGAAATGTCCGGCAATGTTGGGCTATATGAGTCAATTTTCTTTTTTGCATGTAATAACTCCCAATCCTTCAAAATGCATTTTGGAAATAATTGCCTAAGTGACAATTTGTGTGTGTGTGTGGAGGTGGGGTGGGGTGGGGGGTTTGGGGGGGTGGGTGGGGGGGAGGGGCAGTTGTGGAACCTATATTGAAACCTGGCCTGTATTACTAGCTGAAAAATACACATATCAACTTTGGTTCAAATCAAATAATCCAAACTGGAGTTATCAGTCGGAAACCAATTGTTTACAGACAGACGGATGGACGGACGAAAGTCATGACTATAGCCCTGACTATAAACAGTCAGGCTAAAAATGCATTTTGTACCAAAGAAAAAATATTGCCTGAATGGCCCTGGGTGAAGAGGAGGTGGGGTGGGGGATGAGGCGTGGGGGAGAGTGGGGGTGTGTTAGGGGAGTCCATTTTTTTTTCCACATGTGGTCAGTCTAAATCCTTCAGAATGCATTTTGAGCAGAGAAAAAAAAATGCCTAACTGGCACCATGGGGCTGGGGGGTGCTGTTTGTCTGGGTTTTTAACCACAAACATTAACGAAAACAGTAAAAAAGCATTTTTGCCGAAAGAAAAAAAAGTGCCTAATTGCCCCCCCCCCCCAGGGGGGGGGGGGAGGGGGCTGGAGGGGAGAGGGGGTAAGGGGGGGACTACGTGAGTTTAAAAAAAGGTTCTGCAAGTAGTGACTGTAAATAGTTCAACATGCATATTCGAGGAAAGAAAAAAGAAAAATTTTTAAAAATGCCTAATTTGGGGGGGGGGGGGGGGGGGGGCAGTGGTGTTCGGGTTTTTAACCAAAACTGTAAACAAGCATTTTTGACGAAATAAAAAAAAAGTGCCTAATTGGCCCCCAGCAGGGGGGGGTGGGGGGGGGGGGGGGAGGGGGTACGTAAGTTTAAAAAAAGGTTCCACATGTAGTGACTGTAAATAGTTCAAAATGCATATTGGAGAAAAGAAGGAAAAAAAAAGCCTAATGGGGGGGGGGGGGGGGGGGTAGGGGTGGTGGTGTTTGTCTGGGTTTTTAACCACAAACTTGGAGTTTCGGGCTTGGGCAGCCATCACGGTTGACAGATCATGCCCAAACGGGGACGTTCTCATCTAGGCATTATACAGAGGCATTCTATGAAGTTGCAATGAAATCCCTTCATAAATACGACCTGTAGACTGTGCTAATGGTTTTCGTGTTTGGGGCTCGGGCAGCCATACCGGTTGACCGATCATGACCAAAAGGGGACATTCTCATGTAGACATGACCTAAAACCTGCATATGAAATTTTGTGACGAGCAGACAAGAAATACCGGGTATAGTCTGTACTTGAAGGTTGAATAAAAAACTTTAACCACAAACATTAACCAAAACTTCAAATGTCAACTAAACAGGAAAAAGACAAAAAAAAAAAAAAAAAAAAAAACCAAACAATTGAACCCTCAGTAAAAAACTTTAACCACAAACTTTAACCAAAACTCTAAATGTTAACAGAAAAAGACAGACGGACAGACGGATGGACAGATGGACAAAAGTCATTACTATAGCACTCACTGTAAACAGACGTAAAATGTAAAGTGCCAATGACACTGTAGCTCAACTTGTGTAATAAATGAACATGTATAGTATGTGACACAACAATGACACACATCTAGGTAATGACCTGATACAAAGGCACATGTAAAGTATTGTAAAGGTCTGTATATAAATACTGACCATATGTCAGTAACAAATGTACAGGTAAAGTATTGTAAAGGTGGCTGACAGTTAGATGCTAAACTAGAAAAGAAAATCTCTAACGGGTTAATGTTACAATGGGGATACTTGTATGGTGCATCATCAGCCAAATGTTTGCAACTGTTTTGGCCTGTTTTATTCAAACCCTTCTAAGATTGATTCATACTAATTAATAAATACTTGTCCAGTCCTTCTTAAAATATAGGTATTTGAATTTTTTATCTTTTTGCTCATAGGGTTCCCACAGGTGAGGAGGTTTTATTGTTTCTCATTGGAAATATTATTATTTATTTATTTATTTATTGGTGTTTAAGGTCATATATTTCTGCACAATGGCTAATCATGACCATGACAGTTTTACGGGTGGAGGAAGCCGGAGTACCCGGAGAGAACCACCGAGCAACGGCGAGCAACTGTCAGCTCCCCAACATACTAACCCACCACAAGCAGGGTTAGCAATGGTTGAAGACAGGTGCACTATCGACGTGCAGTACGCTTTTAGTACATAGCGTCACCGTGCCCCCACATGGGCAATGGAGATGAAGTGTCTTGCCCAAGGACACAACGCGGTTGCCGCAGGTGGGATTCGAACCGAGGACCTCTCGGCTTGCAGCCTGCACCTCTACCTACTAAGCCACCGTGCCCCCTCTCATTGGAAATAGAAAATAAGGTTGTGCTAATAATGTTTACCCTCCCCAAACAACACCAAATATTAACACAGAAACTTGGCATCAACACATTTGAATATACACATTCTAGGGATGCTGAATTCAAGAAACATTATTTTTGTCTGGTGTTTTGGTAAAAGATTGTTAATTATCTTCCTTTTTGAGTCCCCGAGTGGATCTGACTGAACCCAAAAATATTTGTTCTCATACCACAGTGATAACAAAGGCACCAAATAAAATTATAGCAAACATTACTGACATAAAAAAAATCTTCTTTACAGGCTCTGTACAAATGAAAGTGTCAATGACACTGTGGCTCAACTTGTTTAAGACATGTACATGTATAGTATGTGACACAACAATGACAAACATCTAGGTAATGTACTGATAACAAAAGACATGTAAAGTATTGTAACGGTCTGTACATAAATGCTGACCGTATGGTGTAGCCTGTAACAAATATATAGGTAAAGTATTGTAAAAGTGGGGTGACAGTTAGATGCTAAACTAGAAAAGAAATCTTTCGAGTCCCAGAGTGGGTCTGACTGTCTACTAGAAAGATTCAGTAGACATTGTCCCAAATGAGAAACAGGGATATTGCACTGAACTGTTTGAAGAATTAAAGGTGTAACTTTGTAAACAAAAAACTTTAACCAAAAACTTTAAAATGGAAGTTGTAAGTTAAATTGCCATACAAAAAAGGGTTAAAAATTTCCCAAAATAACATGAAACATAATGAGAATGATACAATCAATAGTATGATACAATCAATTAATTAATATTAATTTAAAAGAAAAAAAACTTTAACCTTGACTAAAAAGCTTTAACCACAAACTTTAACCAAAACTCTAAATGTTAACAGACAGACAGACAGACAGACAGACAGACAGACAGACAGATGAAAGTCATGACTACAGTTAAAACTAGAAGTCCTGTCACGAAATGTGCACTTATCTAGGCTTAATTGCGTGTAGAAATTGCGTGCAACTGCCATATCGAATATTATCCAAACCACGGCAGGTTCTTCTGGTTACTCATAGCAAACACAGGCAATATTTCTGCCAATGGACCTTCGGGTTACCCGGAGGTCCATTGGCTGAAACATTGTTGTACATAATTTGGCAGCCTTACTATGGTCATAACGCGCAGATTAATGCGCAGATCAATGTGCTATTTGTGCGCATTTCGTGACAGGACTTCTAGTTTTAACTGTATAGCCCCAAACTGTAAACAGTCAGGCTAAAAAGGAGATTTAAAAGCACAGATGTCAGTTCATTGTTGCTGACTTTAGGGCCAAACAAAGAACGATGGTTTGCGCCAATTTCTGTACCTTTCTGGATATTGTGCATGCGCAGATCTCAAAAGTATGGAGGACCATCTAGGACTTGATTTTTTCGGTTTTGCATGCAAATTTTGGGGACTGGGGGGGGCAAAATTTGTGTTTGGCCCTGGATTAATTTGAGTTAGCACCAGCTAGTCTGGGCCATTGGTTGTCATATGAAAGTTAAAAAATTTATAGTAATTTATATATTTTTTATACTTACCAATGACCCAGACATAGCTGGTGCTAACTCTTAAAATTCTAGGGCCAAACACAAATTTTGCCCCCCCCCCCCCCCCCCAAATCCCCCAAATTTGCATCTAAAACCAAAAAAAATCATGTCCTGAAGGTCCTCCATACTTTGCCTTCACTGCGCATGCGCAGTGTCAAGGACATCCCGAAATTGGCGCCAATTATCATTCTTACAAGCAGTGCCTGGTCAGCACTATGTACTCAGCGGGGAGGTATGAGTTCCCAACTCCTGGGAGGGCCATCCCCGTCTGGGTCATTGGTAAGTATAAAAAATATATAAATTACTATAAATTTTTTAACATTTTTATACTGTATCAATGACCCAGACATAGCTGAATAGTAAAAAGGCTGGAGGGCCTAGGACAAAGAGGAAAATCCAATAAGCTCAACTATATAAATAGAGTCAACCCCTCGAGGAGAAAAGGAGTATTAGGCTTTACATGTATCTTTCTTATTTTATGATAAATTAGAAAGACACAACACCCTCCATAATTGAGCATAATAACATTCATGTTCTCTATTAACATCCAGTATAACACCTTATACTAATTATTTTTAAAGTAAGCCAATAAATAAAGTTAGTCCAGAGAATTGAGACTCTTTATATTCTCTTAAAAGTGTCTGAGGATTGTATATTAACGCCCGTTTGACACGTGACATATACAAATGCTTCACACCGAGCTACACTTTAAAAATATGACATGAATGAATTTTTAACATTAATATTACACTTTAAAACCATCCCGGAAACGACTCAGAATTACTGACTCCGGAGGAGGAATTCCCTTGCTTTTCACTATAAAGCAGATGACCTAAGGGAACACCCTCCTCCCCCCACTCCCCTTCCCCTTGCCCTGGGTCAAATAGCCCAGAGTGAAGAGGGCAGCAGGACGGAGTCACTGCCGGAACAGAAAGCCTGCATAACTATAGTTGCAACTGTTTCGTGGACGACATTCTGAGCAACAGATAACAGACCTAAACAATGCAGGTCTCCAGAAATGGACTCAATATTTCTGAGATAAAAATTCGTGAATGTGGATGGCTGAGACCAATAAGCAGCCTTCATTATAATTGTAATATCAACACTATTTGCGTAAGCCCAAGATGTAGAAAGAGCTCTTACTTCATGAGCCGAAATCTTAAGCACAGACTGCTGAGAAGAAGATAAATCTTCATAAGCAGTATGGATAGTTAATTGAATCCATCTAGCAACAGAATGGACCGAAATGTCCTTTCTATTAGACATCAGAGACAGAAAGAAACGTTTTCGTCCCTTTCTGATAAACTGAGATCTCTGTTTATAAATACGTAAAGCTCTAACAGGACAGAGTAAAGGCCTATGCCCCTCTGAAGACGGCAGCGCCTTAATAACAATAGGTTCCGGATATTTATTAGGAGCCTGATTCTTAGCTAAAAATCCAACATTAGTAGTAAAGGTAATAGTGTTCCCGACACTACGATAGTGAGAATCGTCCACCGATAGTGCATGAAGCTCACTGACTCTTCTAGCAGAAGAGAAAGCTAAGAGAAATGCTGTCTTATAAGACAAGAATTTGAAATCTACTGCCCCAAGAGGCTCAAATGGCTTTTCTTTCAGTTTAAGAAGAACCCAAGCTAAATTCCATTTAGGAATTAATCTAAGAGTTCTGGGTCTATTTATCGAGAAGTTTCTAATTTAGATAAAGAGACATTAGATCCAATTTGTAAACTACCATGGTGTGCATAGGTATCAGATAACATAGACCTATAACCTTTAATAGTAACAGGCTGCAGTTTGATCTCGTCAAACAAGTACACTAGAAAGTTTGCAATGTCTGGTATGGAGGGATCAAAAATATCAACAGAATGATCCCTACACCAACGACGAAAAACCTTCCACTTAGCCGCATAGTTTAGCGAAGAGGAGGTCCTCCTACAGTTAGAAATCGTGTCCACTGCTCGTGCTGTAAAGTGCTTGCCATGCAAGAAGGACGGAAAAACGTGAAGGTTGAGACCTTGCGGGTTGTGATGAAGTTGACGCGGTTTCCCCTGCGAAAGAAGATCCTCCCGTGGAGGAAGCTTTCGAGGTAGGTCCCACAACAGACACCTGAGTAGATTTATCCACGGTCTCTGTGGAGACAGCAAAGATGCTACCAACAGAATCTTGCATTGAGAATGTTTTATTTTTAGCAATACTTGCTGAATCAATGGCGCTGGAGGATACGCATATCCTATCATTCCGTCCCATGAGATCGATAGAGCATCTACTGCAAATGCTTTTGGATCCGGACACGGTGACACATACGTCTGCAACTGATTGTTGAGATGTGTCGCAAATAAGTCTATCATTGGCCGTTCCCATTGGTAGCAAATCTGATTGAATACTTGTTTGTTGAGAGTCCACTCAGACGGCAACAAGCGACCCTTCCGTGAAAGGGAGTCTGCTAGTACATTCAGACGACCCGGTATATGACGGACCGAAAGTAGAACTTGATGTTCTAGAGCAAACAGAAGGATTCTTTCTGTTAAATTGAATAACGGAACGGAATGAGTGCCTCCCTGGTTCCGTATATACGCCACTACTGTCGTATTGTCGGACAGGATTTGGACATGAGCTTTGTGAATAATGTCCATCCAATGACGTAACGCAAGCCAAATTGACATCATTTCCTTGATGTTTATGTGCTTGCTTAGGAACTGTGGATCCCAAAGACCCTGGCATCTCGAATCCGTTGGGATCAATGATGCACCCCAACCTGTTTGACTGGCATCCGTCATAATCGTAAAACTCAGATCCGGCAACTGCAGCGGAACTCCCTGAGTTAACCACTGAATGTTTGCCCAAGTCTGAATCTCTTGTTTCACTTGATCTGACAAGAGAACGTCTATGTCGAGCGAATGAATCTTCACACTCCAATTCTGAGTCAAGAAAATTTGGAGAGGATGAGTGTGTAACCGCCCCATCAGAATGAGATCTGCAGCGGCTCCGCACAGACCTATCAGTCTCATGAACTCTCTCACTGTGACTTTGTCTGCATGAAGACAATAGCGAGCGTAACAACTGACTAATTTCGCTCTGGTTAACGGCAGACGAACGAGATTGTGCGTCTCGAAGCTCATTCCCAGATGAGTGAATGACTTGGACGGCACCAGATCCGACTTCTCCTCGTTTATAACAAAACCGAGACGTCGGAGCAATAGAAGCAGATTCTGCACATCGTTCTGAAGCGTTAACTCGTTGCCATACCTCTGAAGAATGTCGTCCAGGTAGGCCAACGTTACCGCAGACGAATGAGCTCGGAAATACATCATTACCGAGTTCATTACCTGAGTGAAAGCCCAGGGTGCTAGGTTCAATCCGAAGCACATCGCCCGGAATTGATACACCACTCCTAGGACTGCGAAGCGTAGATACTTTCTGAATGTCGGATGTACCATGACATGAAAGTACGCATCTTTGAGATCTATGCTTGTAGCATAATCGTTCACCCGAATACTCGCTCTGACCGACCGAATCGTCTCCATATAGAACTTCGGAGCGACGATCAGCTTGTTTATCCAGCTCAAATCTATGACTGGACGGAACGAGCCGTCTGGTTTCGGAACCAGAAACAGATGGCTGTAGAATCCCGGTGTTTCCAGGTCTTCTACGACCTCTACCGCGTTCTTCATTAAAAGAGACTACACCTCCGATAACAGAGCGTCTCTTTTCTGCGGATTTGACGGAAGTTGAGTCCATTTTGGACTTCGAGTTAATGGAGGCTTTCGTTTGAAGGATATTCTTAGACCTTCCGAAATCACCCCTCTCACCCAAGGGTCGTCCGTAATCGACGCCCACTCTTCTGAAAAACTCGACAACCTTCCGCCAACCGGAACACGATAGAGGTTGAAACCATCACCTCCTGGACCTGCGAGGCCTGCGGGAGGAGAAACCACGTCCTCCACGACCCGCACCTCGTCCCGTCGACCTCGGGGCGTCCGACCGGTTGTCCCGACCTGAAGGACGTCCCGCACGTGAGTCGCTGCCTTGACGGTCTCTTGAATAAGACCAAGAGGACGCACCGGAACTTCTATAGGAACCTCTCTTGGGCGCATTAGTCCCAGAAGTGCCTGTCTTACTCTTATCTGCCGTATCCGACTTTTTGGAAGTGGATTTAAACAGCAGAGAATCCGAAGCTTTCTTAGTAATTTTATCGTAGATTGCAGAAAGCTTGCCGTCGAAGAGAAGTTCTCCGGAGACCGAAGCGACTCTGAGAGAGTTCTTCACCTTACTATCCACGCGTGTGGATGTAGCAAGGGCTGTCCAACTCCAGGTTTGCCACTGAAAGGGCGGAGTTATACGTGGAATAAGCTACTGCCCTTGAAAGACGTCTTAAAGAGGATTGTATATCCTGGAATTCTTTCCCTTGAAGACGCAGTGATAACACCTTTGTAAGGTGGTCTGCATAAGATAAAGCGTCTAAACTGGCCCTGTTAGACGTAATTGTCGTATCCAACACCGCGGTTGGAATGGACGTAGACGACGGTAATGACAATTCTAAGTCTTCCGCCTCGTCGTCAAGACGCAGAGGAACTCGCGGAATACCCTGTCCTGCCGTATCGAATTTATTCCTTGCATTAATGAAAGGCAGGTTAAGAGCATTGGCGGACAAGAAACCAGCTTTGCCTGTTTTGGAAGCAAGCTTGAAGATAGCGTCGTTCAATAATTCAAATGTTCTTGTGACATTATTGGACTGAGACGGAAACTCAGGGACGATGTCTCTGAACCGCTCGAAGAATTCAGTGTCCAATGATGCTATCAGTCTCTTATCCGGTACCGCAGCAGTCTGACCCGACGGAACAACTTGAGGAAGGAAGTGCCGGATGAAATCCACGGCAGCTTTATGTTGTTCCGAAAGGGATAGCTCCAAGTCATCCGTATCCTTTTCGCCATCCGGTCGGACCTCATGATGCTCCTGGTCGTCCGCACCCGATGGTTCGGCGGAGCGTACCGACCCAGCGCCGTCGGATAATTCCCGATCCAACACCGATTCTGTCGATTGCTGGGATGCTGCGATAATTTGTGCTATCTGAGCTAGCACGTCCGTCATCGAGGCCTGCGGAGTAGCGGTCTTTCGCTGCTTAGCCGCGGGAAGATCCGCATCAACTGACTCCCGCATACTCTTCCTATGCGAACGTCCGGAGTCTAACGGCCTCGTGTCCATGGCTACCGGATGGCGTGACCTGGTCGCCGATGAATCCCTGATCGGCGAAGCTGGTAGAATATCCGCAGTCACGTAGCCAAGGTGCGGTCGTGTGCGCTGGTGAGAGGATGAGGAAGCCTGAGCAGTCTCAGCGGACTGCCTATACAACGGAGCGTCCCGAGCGACGGATGTGTACTCCGCTTGCGACACATTTTGTACCACAACATCTGGTCCCAGATGTTGTTGTACGAGAGAGGGGCCTCTCTCGCTCGCAACCCGGCTGGACCTGGACGAGCTAGGAACCAGACTAGAAGGCTTCCTCCGATCTGTCCTATTATCCGCCGTCACTGGGTGTGCACCTTGTATGTTTATAGTGCTCGCATCACCCAACATTTCCTCCTGTACCGCAACCGACGAACCCGGCTGCCGAACCATTCGGTGAATGGACACTACACCGGGCGAGCTAGCGGACGACAGCACCGTCGATCCTACTCGGGACCTCTTAGGCAACTGTCGTATCTCCATGAGCACTTTTGCCGCTAGCTCTGCATTCAATTGTGATGACGGAAGTGCACTTTTGGAAGATAACATGGAAACATCACCCTGTTCTTGTTCCTCTGAAATAGAAACTGATAGACTAGAGTGACCCTGCGGAGAAAGGACCGGTATAGCCCTTTCTCCACTAACAACATACCGTGACACATGTTTCCAATGTTTGCCATCCCAATATTCACATATTGAACAGGAGTTAGTGCGAGTACACTGACTACAATTAATACAATGATCATGAAAGTCAGAGGAAGATTTCTTACTATTACAATTTGAACAATATCTTTTCATTGTGAAAAGACAACAACAAGTCCTAGTACTCGCACAAACCCCTAAAAACAAAGATACATACACATGTAATAACATGATCCATTAACATCGAAAAAACAATTGAAATCCAAAATAATTTTTGAAAAATATTTTTTCAGCGAAGCCCAAGTTTCTGAAAAGTAACGTTAGGCCCCAATGGATCCCAAGGCTAAGTGTGGTCAAAAATTTTAAAATTATTTTAAATAATTAATGCAACACTTACAGATAATAATAATGTATCTTGTAATGAGATAAACTACTCCAAAGGCAAAAAGCCCCCCTCAAAAGAGACTGTTGCCAATGTAAACAAGAAGTGTATAAACACCAGAAAACATGACTCCAGGCACTGACAATACTGGCCCGAAATCAGTTATCAACAATACACACTATCTGATGCAAAATAGAGACTTCCAGGGAAGAATCTGCAGAACATCAGATGGTAGATGCAGAACACAACGTCTAAACACCCATGGGTGAGAACGTAAACATGGGGAAAATAACAGAATTCATTCTGTAACCAAGCTAATTCTCCCAAGAAATTTTAGTCGTAATCTTACTCAAAAATATGCCAAAAGCATGGGAGAATAGCAAGGGGGGACTTACAGGATAAGGAGAGAGGAAACACTGAATAAGCAGTGCAACTTCATAGCAAGAATGACAACAACAGGCCCATGCCTCGAAAATAGGCAACTTAACATAATTTCATTACAAAATTTTAAGTTACAGCCCTGAATATTTTCTGTCACTCCTTTTTCCTCTCCTCCTTCTATATCCTCCTTAGAATCACCATTTCTCCAATATTTATGTGTCTGGCATCATTTAAACTGAGATTTACAAGCACAAAGATCAGTGAGATGTTACATGTAATTGATGAAGGGCCAAACAAAGAATGATAATTGGTGCCAATTTCGGAACGTCCTTGACACTGCGCATGCGCAGTAAGGGCAAAGTATGGAGGTCCTTCAGGACATGATTTCTTTTGGTTTTAGATGCAAATTTGGGGGATTGGGGGGCAAAATTTGTGTTTGGCCCTAGATTTTTAAGAGTTAGAACCAGCTATGTCTGGGTCATTGGTACAGTATAAAAATATATATAATTCTCGTACGTAGTACGAGAGGGATGAATTTCCCCTTTTCAGATGGACCCTGCAAGTGACGTCATTGTCACATCACCCAGCTATATCATGTTTAGTTTTCATGGTAGCCCATGTGAGTGGCTATCATGAAATCATCACCATAATGATATGTGATGTTAGTGCAAAATGTATCTGCAATCATCGATACAGATGATCAAGAGCATGGGAACCAAATAGGATGTGTCAGCTGGGGATTCTCCAGACAGGTGGGTTTGTAAGAAAGTCGGTTTGAGGCTTTTGGGTAAGATTGGGGGCATGCCAACAAGCTTTGGGGAGTCAAGAGGTGAGCGCTCAAACACTGCTATTAATCATAATTATTAATATAACAATGAGCTCATGAACTACGTACCGTGGCAAGCCATTCTAGATAAGCCTTTAGGTCAGAATAATCCACAAACAAATTTAAAAAAATTAAATCTTCTATTCCCTATTTTGTCTTCACTGGAAGAATCGAACAAATCATATCCCCGTCGTACTCCCTGCCCCCACATCTCCATCCTTTCCTTCCTCATTACATGTGTGATAGGTTTCTGCATAGTTTATTTGCTGTACAGTACATATTTATTTATTTATTGGTGTTTAAGGTCACATACTTATGCACAATGGCTAATCGTGACCATGACAGTTTTACAGGTGGAGGAAGCCAGAGTACCCGGAGAGAACCACCGAGCAACGACGAGCAGCTGTCAGCTCTCCAACATCGTAACTCTGAACTCTGCACCACAGCACAGGCAGGGTTAGATTGGTTGAAAACATGCGCACCATCGATGTGCAGTACGCCTCGGTACACAGCATCATCGTGCCCCCATGTAGGCAATCGGGGTGAAGTGTCTTGCCCAAGGACACAACGCGGTTGCCGCAGCTGGGATTCGAACCGAGGACCTCTCGGCTTGCAGCCTGCACCTCTACCAACTGAGCCACCGTGCCCCCATACAGTACATGGAGAGTGGATTGTAACAAAATCACCTGGGGAGTGAAGTTATCACCCAAAGTATCACTTTCAAATTCTGTACATGTGGACAAAGAACACAAGCAATGTTTCAACCAATGGACCTCCGGGTAAAACCCGGAGGTCCATTGGCTGGAACTTTGCTTATACTTGTTATGCTTTGCAACAAATTTGCAATTACTGTTTGGGTGGAATCTCCACTCTGTGGGTGATTTAGTGATAATACACTCTCCATGTACTGTATGTGCATAACAGGTAAATTCCGATTTACATCTTGATTCAGTTTTATTAAACAACCTGATATTGTTAGATGTTGGCTTGTCTTACTTAACTCTTTGCATGCTGCTGGTGGATATTCCTTCACAGCACAGGGTTTTTCTTGTTACTGAAATAAGTATTTGTTGGGCACATTTAATCATATTTGCCCCGTGTAAATTGAATGGATTTTTTCACCAATGATTTCTTGTGTTACATTTATTTTAATTGTTCATCAAATCTAGTCATGGCTGCTTTAAAGCAGCCATGACTAGATTTGATGAAAAATATCTAGGAAATACTCAGACGACTAAGAGTTAATTGAATAAAAAAAATCTGACAGGGATTTTTCTAGGTGTATTGGGAATGGGTCCAAGGGCCCGTGCAATTGGGAAAAAAACATCTTATAAGACCAAATTGGAAATCCTGTTGATGCAGTAGAGTGGAGAAAAGTGCACATTTCTTCTCTACAGGTACATTAAAAATGAAGAAGTTGGTTTTATTAATTGAAATTATGGTTTTACAGTTCTTTTATCAGCATAATAAGACCAACTTTTGCAGTAAAAATCATAAATGTTATGGCCAAGTTGATACTGGTTACCAATTGGGAATTTAATGTTACAAATTGGGAAAAATCATGCCTAAATCTCATTGGGAATGGGGCCTATATTCGGCCCCTGTCGTCACCTAGAAAAATCCCTGTCTGATGTCCACTTGTTTCCCATGTGACTGATTTCTTGCTGTTAAACAGCTTATTGTCTCTTTTGGGAGCCTGGTGGCAAAGTGGTTATGACATTGTACTTCAAACTGAAAGATCCACAGTTTGATCCCTGCTAGGGGATGCCCAGTGTTGTGTCTTTGGGCAAGGCACTTAATCCTTATTGCTCACATGGGGGCACAGTGGCACCATGTACTGAAGCGTACTGCACATGGATGGTGCACTTGTCTTCAACCAATGCTAACCCCGCTTGTGTGGAGTTTCAGTTAAAACTAGAAGTCCTGTCGCGAACTGTGCACTTATCTTGGCTTAATTGCATGAAGGAAATGCGCGCAACTGCCATATCGAATGTCATCCAAAGCACGACAGGTTCTCCTGGTTACTCATAGCAAACATAGGCAATGTTTCTGCCAATGGACCTCTGGGTTACCCGGAGGTCTATTGGCTCAAATATTGCTTGTGCGCAGGCCATATGTACAGAAATTGATAGCATTACTATGGGCATAACACATAGATTAACATACATATCAATGTGCTATTTGTGCACATTTCATGACAGGACTTCTAGTTTTAACTGTAGTACATGGGGGAGTCTGACAGTTGCTTGTTGTTGCTTGGTGGTTATCTCTGGGTACTCCAGCTGCCTCCATCCATTAAAATTTTCTGACAGGGGATGACCCTGGCTAACAAAAGTGTCATTAAAACCCAATGAATAAATAAATAAATAACAAGTACAGTTAAAACTAGAAGTCCTGACACCAACTGTGCACTTATCTGGGCTTAATTGCGCATAGGAATTGCGCGCAGTTGTCATATCGAATGGCATCCAAATCATGGCAGGTTCTCCTGGTTACTCATAGCAAACACAGGCAATGTTTCTGCCAATGGACCTCCGGGTTACCCAGAGGTTCCTTGGCAGAAACAATTCCTGTGTTTGACGTGCTATCTGTGCGCATTTCATGACAGGATCGACGTTCTATCTGTGCGCATTTCATGACAGGACTTCTAGTTTTAACTGTACTGTCTCTTTCAACACTGTTGAACTGCACCATATTACTCGTTTTAAAGTAGGTTTGTACTTGAGATGCATGTCTATTACACCATCTCCCTAGGCAAAGGAGCCTCATAATGAGTATCAGAACAAATTAATGCCCCAATACATTGCAACTGAGACAGAAAAGCATTAATATAAAGATATAACTTGAGGCACAATTGATGAAAAACATTTTCCTTATTGTTTTTTCAAGAGGCCACAGTGTATGATTAAGGTTGAATTTTAATTGATTATTGTACCTGGTGCTTCATTAATTAAATTTTTGATGATTTTTCCTCCAATTAGTATTTGGAAGCTACCTGTACAGTTAAAACTAGAAGTCCTGTCATGAAATGCGCACAAATAGCATGTCGATCTGTGCGTTAATCTACTTGTTATGACCATAGTAAGGCTATCAAATTCTGTACATACAGCCTGTGCACAAGCAATGTTTCAGCCAATGGACCTCCGGGTAACCCGGAGGTCCATTGGCAGAAACATTGCCTGTGTTTGCTATGAGTAACCAGGAGAACCTGTCTTGCTTTGGATGCCATTCGATATGGCAATTGCACAAAATTCCTAGGCGCAATTAAGCCTAGATAAGCACACAGTTCGTGACAGGACTTCTAGTTTTAACTGTAATAGTATTGCATCCATGTAAATATTGCTCATCCACAGAAAGTGACCAGTTCATAATGGCTGTACTGCAGTTGAGGGAGATAAATCCAACTTGAAAATTGAACCGAAAAGATGATTACGTACCCCAAAAACATTGTGTATGGTTTGAAATGTACAGAATCAAGTAAATGTGAAAAGATTTGCAAATCATATTACAGTTAAAACTAGAAGTCCTGTCATGCGCACAAATAGCATGTCGATCTGTGCGTTAATCTACGAGTTATGACCATAGTAAAGCTATCAAATTCTGTACATATGGTCTGTGCACAAGCAAAGTTTCAGCCAACGGACCTCCGGGTAAACCGGAGGCCCATTGGCAGAAATATTGCCTGTGTTTGCTATGAGTAACCAGGAGAACCTGCCATTCTTTGGATGCCATTCGATATGGCAAATGCGCGAAATTCCTATGTGCAATTAAGCCTAGATAAGCGCACAGTTCGTGACAGGACTTCTAGTTTTAACTGTAGGTCAGCTCAAAGGTGCCGTGAACATTTGAGTGACAGAATAACAGACACCATCTTTGAATGTTATTTAATAGAGTGAGGTGATAAACAGACCTACAGTACGTGGAGAGTGTATTACCACTAAATCACCCGCAGAGTGGAGATTCCACCCAAGCAATAATTGCAAATTTGTTGCAAAGCATAACCAGTACCAGCAAAGTTTCAGCCAATGGACCTCCGGGTGAAACCCAGAGGTCCATTGGCTGAAACATTGCTTGTGTTTTTTTGTCGATGTATACAAAATTTGAAAGTTATAGCTTGGGTGATAACTCCACTCCATGGGTGATTTAGTTACAATCCACTCTCCACGTACTGTACATTATACTTTTCTCTTGAATGCTAGAATGGAGATTAGAATATCACTGCATTCAGAGCATATTACAAAACTTTCCAATATGACAAATTCATTATACAGGTCGTTGGCAGGGTACACAACCCCATGTACCCTGTGGTGGATGACCTGATAAGTGAGCTGGTCTCTGAATATCAGTTTCATGCCAGAGATTCTGGGATTGATCCTCGGCCAGGGAAAGTTCCCAAGGTGTCCGAACACTCTCTGTCACGGACTGTCAGCTTCAATTGTGGTTTTGATGCTGCCACAGCATTCTGTCATATCGGGTGGGGGCATAAAATGGCTGTCTGCTGGGCAGAGAGAGATACACTCCATGCAAGCTAAAGATGCCTTTGTAGTATTTGAGAAGAGTGAAGCCACCGAGTTGCCGCAACAA
Organism: Pictodentalium vernedei; assembly: GCA_031216915.1. Classification (NCBI taxonomy): domain Eukaryota; kingdom Metazoa; phylum Mollusca; class Scaphopoda; order Dentaliida; family Dentaliidae; genus Pictodentalium; species Pictodentalium vernedei. Next base: position 837,112,386 of record CM062297.1, on the reverse strand, counting down.
AGGTCATCCTACACAACTGGGCCATCGGGTCAAGGAGAAGTGTTAATATAAGTTGCCGAACTTGTTCGTCAATCCTTGTAAAACAAAAGAGCTCAAAATACCCTGTCAGAATTTTATGCGCCCTAAGCCGCAGGCGAAGGGTACATAAAATTCTGTGAGGGTAAATGGGGTTGTGTACTCTGCCAAAGACCTTACCATTACCGTACAACCACTGTGGACTGGTCGTAATCTATGTGTGGGTAGTGATGTCCACGCATGCATTTACCAGGTAATGAAAATCATAATCAGCAAAATTTTAATTAATAAAGCACTGGGTTGTACCCGGTTCTTCATTAACTAAATTTATTATGATTATTTCTATAATTCGTGTTTGGAATCTAACATTATTACCTCTGTGGAAATATTGCCCATCCGTGGAAAGTGACCAGTCCACAGCAGCTGTACTACAATACAGTTAAAACTAGAAGTCCTGTCACGAACTGTGAGCAATTATCTAGGCTTAATTGCACATAGAAATTGCATGCAATTGCCATAATGAATGGCATCCAAAGCACGACAGGTTCTCCTGGTTACTCAAAGCAAACACAGGCAATGTTTCTGCCAATGAACCTCTGGGTTACCCGGAAGTCCATTGGCTGAAACACTGCTTGTACAGAATTTGATAGCCTTACTATGGTCATAACACATACTCGCGTAGATTAACGTGCAAATTTGTGTGCATTTCATGACAGGACTTCTAGTTTTAACTGTTGTATGTTTTTTTTATATTCACTAAGTGCACCTTACCTTGCCAAAAGTGAGCTCTCCATAATGTGTGAAATCCTTGACTTATTTCAAAATCAGTAGTATAAGCAATCAGATCTACAATTCTCAGTACAAGTGCAAAAATGGCTGTGAACTGAAATGAAATGAAAGAAAAAAAGACTGAAAAAGCCACAGACAAACATTGTAGGCTTGCTTATATTCTGGCAATTAACTCTTAACCCACTGAGTATTTTCAAACTATTTTTTCATGAAATCTAGTCATGGCTGCTGTTAAGCAGCCATGACTAAATTTGATGAAAAATTAATTTGTAAGTATAATGCAAGAAATGATTAGTGAAAAGTTAAAAAATTTATAGTAATTTATATATTTTTTATACTTACCAATGACCCAGACATAGCTGGTGCTAACTCTTAAAATATAGGGCCAAACACAAATTTTGCCCCCCAATCCCCAAAATTTGCATCTAAAACTAAAGAAAACATGTCCAGAGAGGCCCTCCACACCTCGCCCCCACTGCGCATGCGCAGTGTCAAGGACGTTCCGAAATTGGCGCCATTTATCATTCTAATAACCAGTGCCTGGTAAGCGCTATGTACTCAGCGGGGAGGCAAGAGTTCCCAACTCCTGGGAGGGCCATCCCCGTCTGGGTCATTGGTAAGTATAAAAAATATATAAATTACTATAAATTTTTTAACATTTTTATACTGTACCAATGACCCAGACATAGCTGAATAGTAAAAAGGCTGGAGGGCCAAGGACATAGAGCAAAATGGAATACGCTCAATAAAATAAAATAGAGTCATCCCCTGTAGGGAAAAGAAGTAATAGGCCTTACATGTATCTTTCTTATTTATGATAAATTAGAAAGATACAACACCTTCCAAAAATTGAGCTTCATACATCCATGTACTCTATTAATATCCAATAATCCTTATACTAATAATTTTTAAAGTAAGCCAATAATAAAGTAAGTCTAGAGAATAGAGACTCTTATACTCCTAAAAGTGTGTGAGAATTGCATAATCATGTCCGTCGACATATGCAATATTCAAAAGCTATACTTTAAAAACTAAGACTTGAATGAATTTTATAAACTTAAACTTCTCACTAAACAACCATCCTAAAAACAGCTCAGAATTACTAACTCCGGAGGAGGTATCCCCTTGTTTTCATAGTAAAAACAGGTGACCCAAGGGAACACCCTCCCCCCCCCCCCCTTTTTCTTGCCCTGGGTCAAATAGCCCAGAGCGAAGAGGGCAGCCGAACGGAGACACTGCCGAAACAGACAGCCTACCTAGCTATAGTAGCAACTGTTAAGTGAATGACATTCTGAGCAGTAGATAATAGACCTAACAATAGAGGCCTCCAGAAATGGACTCGATATTTCTGAGATAAAATTCATGAATGGATGGCTGAGCGCAATGAGCAGCCTTCAAAAATCTATAATAGAACACTATTAATGTAAGCCCAAGAAGTAGAAGAACTCTTACTTCATGAGCCGAAATCTTAAGCACAACTGCTAAGCCAATGATATACCATAAGCAGTACGCTAGTTAATAGAATCCATTAACAATAAAATGGAGCGTAACGTCCTTCTACTAGACATCAAAGACAGAAGAAGCTTACGCCCTTGTAATAAACAGATATCTGTTTATAAATACATAAACTGTACCCGGAAAGAGTAAAGGCCTATGCCCATACGAAGACGGAAGGACCTTAAAATAATAGGTTCCGGATAATAGGAGCCTAACTCTTATGCAACAATCCAACCTAAATAGTAACGGAAGTATTGATTCCGAAACTATGAAAGTGAAAATCATCCATCGATAGTGCATGAAACTCACTGACTCTACAGTAAAAGAGAAACCAACAGAATTACTGTCTAAAAGGTCAGAATTTGAAAACTACTGTTTCCAGAGGCTCAAATGATTACTTAGCTAAATAAGAACCTGAAGTTAAAATCCGTATAGGAATTTAATCTAAAGATTCTAAGTCTATTTATCAAAAAGTTACTAACTGACTTAGATAAAGAGACAAAAGACTCAATTGTAAACTATCGTAGAGTGCATAGGTATGAGGTAACATAAACCTATAACCTAAATAACAACAGGCTGCAGTAGATCTTGTGAAACAAGTATACTAAAAAATAGCAATGAGTAGTATGGAGGGATCAACCATATGAACATAATGATCCCTACACCACGACGGAAGAGCCTCCACTTTAGTCGCATAGAATAGCGAAGAAGAGGATCTCCTATAGTAAGAAATCGCGTCCAAAGCTCGTCCAGTACAGTGCTTACAATGCAATATGGACCACACAACGGAAAACATGAAGGTTGCGACCTTGCTGGTTGTGATAAAAATGACACGATTTACCCAGTGAAAAAAGATCCTCACATAGAGGAAGATTTCACGTTAAGATCCACAGTAGACAAGAGAGTAAATTACTCATGATCTCTGTGAAGATAGAGATGCTATCAACAGAAATATATAGTGGTTGTTTATCTTAGCAATACCTGCTAAAAACAACAGCGCCGGAGGATACGCGTATCCTATCATTCTGTCCTATAGATCAATAGAGCGTTAACAGTATTAGCTCAGAGATCTGGACAAGCCAACACATACGTCTGCAATTGATTAGCCAACTGTGTCATAAATAAAACATCATTGGGCGCTCCCATAGATAGCAAATCTGATTGAATACTTGTTTGTTGAGAGTCCATTCTGACAGCAACAAGCGACCCGTAAGAGAACGGGAGTGCGATAAAACAATCAGACGACCCAGAATATGACGGACCAAAACTGAACTTGGTGTACTATAACCAACAGACGGATTCTTTCCATTAAATTGAATAACGGAAACGAAAGAGTGCCTCCCTGGTTCCGGAGATACGCCACTACTGTCGAATTAAAGGACAGGAATTTGGGCATGCGTTTCTGAATAATGTTCATGCAATGACATAAAGCAAGCCTAAAAAACATTATTCCGCGGAAGTTAACTGATAGCTAAAAGACTGCGGAACCCAAAGACCCTGGCACTTCGAATCCGTAGGGATCAGTATATATCCCAATCTGTTTGACTGGCAACCGTCATAACAGCCACACTCGGGTCCGGCAACTGCGGCGGCACTCTCTGAGTCAACCACCGAATGTTTGCCCCAGTCTGAATCTCTTGTAACACTAGATAGACAAGAGAATGTAAAAATCAAGCAATTCATGGATTGCCGGAAAGTTGCCGTCGAAGAGAAGCTCCTCCGAGAACGAAGCGACTCTGAGAGAGTTCTTAACCTACTATCCACGCGTGGATGTAGCTAGGGCTGCCTCACGTCTAACCAACTCCAATCAGCCACTGAAGGGCGGAGTTATACGTGAACAAACTACTGCCCTCAAAAGAAATTACATTGAGAATAATATCCCGTAAATCTTTTCTTGAAGACGTAATGATAACGCCTCAGTAAGGCGGATTACGTATAATAAAGCGTCTAAGTTAAGTCTAATATACATAATGTCGTTCCCAACATAGAAATTGGAAAAGACATAAACGGTGAAAAAGAATATATGCAGTCTTTAATCACACCGTCTAGACGCATATGAACTCTCGGTATGCCCTGCTCTGCCAAAATAAACTATATGTAAAAAAGATAAAATGGCAGAAATGAGCCACGCGGACAAGAAACTAAACTATCATGCTTAGTAGCCGTCTTGTATATATATATAAATATATAGCGTCGAAAAATAAAACACATGTTGTAATGACAATATTGGACTGCGTCGGTAAGTCAGGGACAAAGTCCCTGTACCGATCGAAAAATCCGAGTCCAATGACGCTATAAGTCTCTTATCCAAGATCGCAGCAATGAAGTCCGAAAAATAATCACTGGAAGAAATGCCAGAAGATATGAAAGGCATCTTCCGATACTACTAAAGGGAAAACTCGAAATCTTTCGAATCCCTTTCGCCATCCTGTCGGACCCTATAAAGCGTTCGGTCGTCCGTAGCTTGATGCAACCGCGGAGCGCACCGACCCAGCGCCGTCGGATAATTCCTGATTCGACCGAGAAACCGTCAATTGCTGGGATGCTGCGAAACAACTGTGCTAACTCGGATAGCACGTCCGTCACTGAGGCCTGAGGAGCAGCGGTCTTACGATGCATTGCCGCAGGAAGCTCCGAGATCGTTACCCCGTGCATACTTCCAATATGCGAGCGAACGGAGTGTATAGGCCTCGTGTCCCTTGGCTACCGGATGGCGCGACCTATTCGCTGTGGAATCACTGAATGCCGAAACTGATCGGATACTCGAGGTCACGTAGCCAATGTGCGGTCGTGTGCCCTGCTGTGAGGATGAGGAAGCATTAAAGACAGTCTCTCGGACTGTCAATATAACGGAGCGTCCCGAGCAACGGACATATGCTCCGAATGTAAAATATCTGAACCACAACATGCGGTCCCCTATGTTGTTGGCTTCCTCCGATCTGTCCTCAATCTGCCGTCATTGGGTGAGTACTAAAGTAATTAAAGTGCTCGCATCACCCAAATCTCCTTCCTAGACCGCAACGGACGAACCCGGCAGCCGAACCATTCGATGAATGTACGCTACACCGGGTGAGCTAGCGAATGTCACTCCGTAAGCGATAGACATATTCCATGAGCACTTATTGCCGCTAACTCTTCATTAACTATGACGACAGAGGCACACTTTTGAAAGACATCTCCATAACTCTTCGAACAAGAAACCAGAAATGCTTGGATAGCAAGCATAAAATAATAATATATATAGCGTCGTTCAATAATTCGAAAGTTTGTGTGACATTATTGGACTATGTCGGAACTGAGGGACGATGTCCCTGAACCGAACCAAAAATTTCTAAGTCCACCGACGCTATCAGTTTCTTATCCGGCATCGCAGCATATGTTGTTCCGAAAGGGAAAGCTTGAAATCCACCGAATCCCTTTCGGTATCCCGTCGGACCGGATGAAACTTTCGGACGTCCGTACCCGCTTCCGCGGAGCGTCCCGACCCAGCATCGTCGGATAAAATATATGCGACAGATTCAGTTGATGCTGGGATGCTGCGATAAACTGTGCTATTAAGGAAAGCACGTTCGTTCCCGAGGCCTGTGCAGTAGCGGACTTACGATGCATTGCCGCTGGAAGCTCCGTGTACGTTGACTCCCGCATACTTCCTATGCGAACGTCCGGAGTCTGCAGGCCTCGAGTCCCCGGCTACCGACCCAGCGCTGTCGGATAATTCTCGATCCGACACCGTTTCTGTCGGCTGCTGGGATGCTGCGATAAGCTGTGCTATGTGCACAAGAATGTCCGGCGTCGAGACCTGCGGAGGCGCAGTCTATCGCTGCTTCGCCGAGGGCAGCTCCGCATCAGATGGCTCCCGCATACTTTTCCTATGCGAACATCCGGAGTCCATCGGTCTCGAATCCCTGGCTGCCGGATGGTGTGACCTGGTCGCCGAAGAATCCTTGATCGGCGAAGCTGGTAATATATCGGCGGTCACGCAGCCAAGGTGCGGTCGTGTGCGCTGACGAGAAGAGGAAGCCTTAGCAGTCTCAGCAGACTGCCTATACAACGGAGCGTCCCGAGCGACGGACGTATGCTCCGCTAACGACACATTTGTACCACAACATCTGGGGCCAGATGTTGTTGAACGAGAGAGGGGCCTCTCTCGCTTGCCGTCCGGATGGACCGGAACGAGCTATGAACCGGACTAAAAGGCTTCCTCCGTTCTCCCTCCGATCCGCCGTCACTGGGTGTGCATTAAGTTAATTTTATAGTGCTCGCATCACCCCAAAATTCCTTCTAGACCGCAACGGACGAACCCGGCTGCCGAACCATTCGGTGAATGGACGCTACACCGGGCGAGCTAGCGGACGTCAAAGGCCGTCGAACCTACTAGGGTCCTCTTAGGCAATTGGCGTATTACATGAGCACTTTTCCGCTAGCCCTTCATTAATTGTGACGACGGAGGCACACTGTTGGAAGACATCACAGATACATCACCCTAATCTTGATCGTCTGAAATAGAAATTGATAAAGTAGAGTGACCCTGCGGGGAAAGGACCGGAGTGTCCAAATCCCCAACAACATACCGTGACATACGCTTCCCATATTGTCAACGATACAGAACCGGAGTTAATGCGAGTACACTGACCACATATAGAATGATAATAAGGTCAGAGGAAGACTTCCTCTTAAAACAATTGATCAATATCCTTTCAATGTGAAAAGAAAACAAGTCCTGGTACTCGCACTAACCCCTGGCAATCAAAATACATAATAATAATATGATCCATTAAAATAGAAAAAATAATTGAAATCAAAATATTTTGAAAAAATATTTTTTCAGAACAGCCCAAGTTTCTGAAAAGTAACGTTGAGCCCCAATGGATCCCAAGCCTAAGTGTGGACAAAAATTTTAAAAATATTTTAAACAATTTATTCAACACTTACGAACAATAATAATGTATCTAGTTATGATTGAAATAACATAAAGATATTATTATTTAGAAATCCCCCCCTCACACAGAGGGCTGTTGTAAATGTAAACAATGAGTGTAAAAACACTAAAATAAGACTCCAGGCACCCAGGCCCGAAATCAGTTACCAAAAATACACCATCTGATGCAAAACAGAGACTTCCAGGGAAGAAACTGCAGAACATCAGATGGTAGATGCAGAACACAACGCCTAACCACCCGTAGGTGAAGACGTAAACATGGGGAAAGAACAGAATTCATTCTGTTATTCAGCTAAACTCCCAAGAAATTTTAGTAATAATAATTACAGAAATTATGCCAAAAGCATGGGAGAATAGCAAGGGGGAACTTAAAGGACAGGGAGAGAGGAAAAACACTTGTAAACACAGTGTAACTAAATAATCAGAATGACAACAAAATGGCTGCTGCCTTGAAAATAGGTAACTTAACATAATTTCATTAAAAAATTTTAAGTTACAGCCCTGATAATATTCTGTCACACATTCTTTTCCTCTCCTCCTTTTCTATCCTCCTTAGAATCACCATTTCACTAATATTTATTTGTCTGGCATCATTTAAACTGAGATTTAAAAGCACAAAGATCAGTCAGATGTTAACTGATGAAGGGCCAAACTTAGAATGATAAATGGCGCCAATTTCGGAACGTCCTTGACACTGCGCATGCGCAGTGGGGGCGAGGTGTGGAGGGCCTCTCTGGACATGTTTTCTTTAGTTTTAGATGCAAATTTTGGGGATTGGGGGGCAAAATTTGTGTTTGGCCCTATATTTTAAGAGTTAGCACCAGCTATGTCTGGGTCATTGGTACAGTATAAAAATATACATGCAACCTACAAGGTGAAGTTTTGATTAAATACACCAAAAAATACTTATTACAGTGGCAATAGAAATTCTGTCCATGGCAGGAATATCTGCCAGCTGCATGCAAAGAGTTACAGTTAAAACTAGAAGTCCTGTCACGAACTGTGCGCTTATCTACGCTTAATTGTGCGTAGGAATTGCACTCAATTGCCATATCAAATGGCATCCAAAGCACGGCAGCTGGTTCTCCTGGTTACTCATAGCAAAAACAGGCAATGCTTCTGCCAATGGACCTCCGGGTAACCTGGAGGTCCATTTGCCGAAACATTACTTGTGCACAGGCCATATGTACATAATTTGATAGCCCTACTATGCTCATAATGCATAGATTAACATGCAGATCGACGTGCAGATTGACGTGCTATTTGTGCGCATTTCATGAGAGGACCTCTAGTTTCAACTGTGGTGCCTTAGTGGACAATCCCTGTTCATGTATTATTCCCATCCTTTTTTTAAAAAGGGGACACTGTCCTACCCTCATTTGTACAATCATTTTTTTCTTTTTGAAATGCAGAAATTCTCCAGTTATTCAGTTGGATATATACATCAGAAAATACCACTTTGGGAAATATCTGCAGCTTGATGATTTTCCACTTTTTGCTTACCGGTACATAATTTTAACGAACATGCATGTACCTAAAATTCAAAATCCCTCAATTGATCCTAGAGGTTTTGGACTTTTTATGTGCAATGTCTTAATTATCAGGGTTAGTCTGAGAATGGCAGCAAGCAGACCTAAAAGTCTGTACAGTTCAAATTAAAATTATGTGTAACAAAAAATGGATGATATATTACAGTTAAAACTAGAAGTCCTGTCACGAATTGTGCGCTTATCTAGGCTTAATTGTGCATATGAATTGCGCGCAATTGTCATATAGAATGGCATCCAAAGCACGGCAGATTCTCCTGGTTACTCATAGCAAACACAGGCAATGTGTCTGTCAATGGACCTCCGGGTTACCCGGCGGTCCATTGGCTGAAACATTGCTTGTGCACAGGCCATATATACAGAATTTGATAGCCTTAGTATGGTCATAATGCGTAGATCGACGTGCTATTTGTGCGCATTTCATGACAGGACTTCTAGTTTTAATTGTACATGTAAGTGTGAAACCATTATGGATGATGGAGTCAGATTTGTTGACCAAGTATGATGTTCCATGTGTGCCTTATGAATGATGTCAGTGTCTGTAATTTGGGAAGCCTGAATATATTTGTGCCTGAAGAGAATGTTCTTATTATAAACAGGGATTTACAGTACAGTTGCCTTGGACTGATTTTTATTACCTGGTAAACGCATGCGTGAACATCACTGCCCATATATACATTTACCAGGTAATAAAAATCATCATCAGGAAAATTTTAATTAATGAAGCACTGGGTTGCACCCGGTGCTTCATTAATTAACTTTTTTATGATTATTCCTTTAATTTGTATTTGTAATCTAATATTATTGTGTCTGTGGAAATATTGACATTTTGACAGCTACACTTGTTTTGAGTTTCTCTCCAGAGTACTGCAAACTATCACTGTCATACCTAATCTTGTAGGCTCATATTCGGGAAGCATCCATCAGCTCTGCTGGTATTTTCTTGACCTTACAGAGTACAGTTAAAACTAGAAGTCCTGTCACAAACTGTGCACTTATCTAAACTTAATTGCGCGTAGGAATTGCGCGCAATTGCCATATCGAATAGCATCCAAAGCACGACAGGTTCTCATGGTTACTCAAAGCAAACACAGGCAATGTTTCTGCCAAAGGGACCTCCGGGTTACCCGGAGGTCCATTGGCTGAAACATTGCTTGTGCACAGGCCATATGTACAAAATTTGATAGCCATACTATGGTTATAACGCGTAGATTAACGCGCAGATCAACATGCTATTTGTGCGCATTTTATGACAGGGCTTCTAATTTTAACTGTATGTGAGTTACTGCTAAGGTGACCATTCCACTCAAGTTTTCGTTTCAATAAAAAATGCTCCCCATCTGCTTAACATGACAGTGGAACCCTTCTGATTGAAAAGAATTAGCTCAGGGAGTTCTGTCAAACAAGATACAGTTAAAACTAGAAGTCCTGTCATGAACTGTGTGCTTATCTAGGCTTAATTGTGTGTAGGAATTGCGCGCATTTGACATATCGAATGGTATCCAAAGCACGGCAGGGTCTCCTGGTTACTCATAGCAAACACAGGCAATATTTCTGCCAATGGACCTCAGGGTTACCCAGAGGTCCGTTGGCTGAAACATTGTTTGTGCACAGGCCATATGCACAGAACTTGATAGCCTTACTATGGTCATAACACGTAGATTAACATGCAGATCGACGTGCTATTTGTACGCATTTCATGACAGGACTTCTAGTTTTAACTGTACATGTACTAATGCAAAATATAGGTCTATCAATCTGCACCAATGAGAAATTCACTAAATGTCTGTGTAATTCTGTGATAAATCATAAGATTTTTATTTAATTAACAAGAGTTGACTCTTTAACCTATAACAAGGTGTGATGAATGGCTTGGTGTTTGAAATTTATATACAATTAACTGAATTATTTAGTTCAAAGATATACAATTAAGTGGGTTCAAATGTTTATCAATAATCCCCCCATGCAGCAGAACAAAAAGTAGGGCTAGTAGTGATATTTTTATTTTATTAATTAGCTCAACTTTGACGTAGACAAATTTGAGGTTTTGTCATGGCCTGTCGTCCGTCAACAATTCAATATCAGTTGGGCTAGATGCCATATTTATGAACCGATCTTTACGAAACTTCTTGGGTACATTTGTTATCACCGTGGGATGAGAACTAGTGTTATTGGGTCAGGGTGCAGTCCAAAATTCAAGATGACCACCAGCAGCCATTTTGTACCAAAATTAGTGCAATCAGTTTTTTGTACAGAATTTCTGTATGAAAGTTCTGATTTGAATAAATTTTTGTTTGAATGTTTAGTAACATGGAATACACCACATATAATACAGGTTTTTTTCTCATGCAGAAATTGTACAAATTAGAGGAACTTTGATTTATTCAGTGTTACTTATACACAGTAAGTGCACATGTCAATAGGGCTTGGGCTAGAGGCTGTATTTATGAACCAATCTTCACAAAACTTCTTGGGTACCTTTGTTATCACTTTGGGATGAGAACAAGTGTTTTTGGGTGCAGTCCGAAAGTCAAGATGCAGGCCAGTGGCCATTTTATACTGAAATTAGATGCAATCAATTTTTGTACAGAACTTCTAGGCCTATGTTTGTTACCATCACTGGATAATAATGAGTGCTTTTGGGCACGGCCCAAAATTCAAAATGCCCGTCAGCAGTCATATTTACAGGAATTGGGTGTAAAATATTTTTTATACAGAACCTGTAAAGAAGATTTTATACATGTACATGTATGTCAGTAATGTTTGCTATAAATTTATTGGGTGCCTTTGTTATCAGTGTGGTATGAGAACAAATATTTTGGGGTTCAAACAGACCCAATCGGGGGTCAAAAAGGGAGATAATTAAAAATCTTTTCCAAAAATGCTAGACAAAATAATGTTTCTTGAATTCAGCATCCCCAGGATGTGCATATTCAAATGTGTTGAAGCCAAGTTCCTGAGTTAATATTTGGTGTTGTTTGGGGAGGGTAAACATTATTAGCACAACCCCATTTTCTATTTCCAATGAAAAAAATAAAACCTCCTCACCCGTGGGAACCCTATGAGCTAAAGATAAAAAAAATCAAATACCTATATTTTAAGAAAGACTGGACAAATATTTATTAATTAGTATGAATCAACCCTAGAAAGGTTTGAATCAAACAGGCCAAAACAATTGCTAACATTTGGCTTATAGTGCACCATACAAGGATCCCCATTATAACATTAACCCCATGGCCTATGGAGATTTCTTTTCTAGTTTAGCATCTAACTGTCACCCACCGTTACAATACTTTACCTGTACATTTGTTACAGGCTACAGCCAGTATTTATGTACAGACTTTTACAATACTTTATGTGTACCTCTGTTATCAGGTCATTACCTAGATGTGTGTCATTGCTGTATCACATACTATACATGTACATGTCTTACACAAGTTGAGCTACAGTGTCAATGACACTTTCATTTTTGTTTTGTTTCGTTTTGTAAGTGTTCTGCAAGTCTTGTAAAAGAAAAAATGTGGCTGATATATATTGGATAGGTATATTTCTTGGTGTACACTGATGACTGACTGAAAGGGTATACTGAGCTAAATATGACTCAGCTTGTGCGGCTGTGCTTTATTTTCAACTTGCGGTAATCTTGTCCACATGGAAAAATTCAAGTTGCAATGCATATCAAGGGGTAATGAAAGCTTGAATTTCCACTTGTACTGATTGACTGAATTACACACTCCCCTTGTATAAAATTATTATTTTTTTTTTTCATTTTGAATTTCATTCCATTACAAAATGTATACACATTATATACAAATGTTCTGATTTTATCCAATAAAAGTTTTTCAGAAAGCAGGGATTTTTTAGGGTCGTGGGGCAAGAGGTCCATTGACTGAAATTTTGCTTACTAGTATGCATTATTAGAGGAATTATCAGTAATTATGTGCGTGATAATTCCACTCCATGGGTGTTTTAGTGGTAATTCACTACTGTTGCACCTAACTCATTCACACCTGTATGCCTACACTTCGCAACAAGTAACGAATTGGGAGATGTCCTTAGCGTACAATCAATAAAGGTGGGATGACACTCATTCACTTTATATTGAGACACACGTGTGATATTTGTGTGGTAAGTTACTTACAACTACATAACCGTAACCTAACTTCGATGCTGTGTACAGATTAAAACACAGAAATCTGTACATCAACGCCATTTTGGCTGTTTTGATTTTCCCGTCTTCCTTGATCTGTCGTCGCTTCAAATTTACACCTTTGGGGAGAATGTATTATTGTAATGACGTACAATTTACCATCGAGACTCTGTTTAGTTTTATGATAAAACCGTAAAAAATCACTCTTACAGTTTAAAATTAATTTGGTTGATAAATTACGACAAAACAAGTTTAGTAGTTCTTTTCATTTTGCAACAACACATTCGACTTCCTTGATATTTTAATTTAGGAAATGAGCTCTCCCCACAGGTGAGAAACGTTTGTCATTTCAAAGGAATGCTTGCATTCGTCAGATTTCCACTTCAAATTTGAACAAGAAAATTTCGATGCTGGCATCAACGCCTGAGAAACGAATCCTGAAGAGAATTTCTTTAAATGGCCAACAGAGACCATGATTCATGATAGATGGTGAAACTGAAAACTTCATCAAATTTTTTCAACACTACTTGGTCTATTTTCCTTAGTTTCAACCATTAAATGTGCAATAGGAGAATACAGGAAGAATCGGACCCTAGAAGAATCGGACCCTGGAAGAATCGGACCTTTTTGTGGAAGAATCGGCCCCTGGAAGAATCGGACCCCGAGTGGTTGGAAGAATCGGACTTTTTTTGGAAGAATCGAACCTCGGGTAGTTGACTGAAGGAATGGTGCGTGAAGTGTTCGCACACCGAAGGCGCGCTGGGACTGAAGATGGAGGTACGACCCCCCCCCCCCCCACCTCTCTTGCCCACTCAACGACTATACTAGTTTTCTACTCTTGCAGCCACCAAGAAGTCGTCGGCAGAGCGGTTTCACCTGTCCGCCCTGCTTGTGAGTAAATAAATAAAAAGGGAAGGACACTATTAATAAATAAATATAAAAATTTCTAAAGGTGGAGGGGTCAGTCCCCTCATTTGAAGAGAGATAGCAAGCCCGACTTATAGGCAGCCCAGCCGCCAACGCGGGGGGGGGGGGGGGGGCGTTACGTCGGTATGCTCGGGCGAACCTTCTTTAAGCAGAGTCCACTCTGTAGTCGGGCAAGCTTATCTCGTTGTGAAATAAATATATAGAAAAGTCAAAATGGGGTGAGCCAAAAGGTAGGGAAATTTTAGGGGCAGCAGGATCCCAGTCGCATCCCAGAACGTCCTTATATAGTGTGTTTTTCGGGGTTTTTTTGTCCAGTGTGTTTTTATTTTGTTACATGAGATCAGCGGTGTTTTGATAATAATTATGCCCCTGTATAACTTTAATTTTGTAAATATTATGTCACTCATTTATTGTTATTGTTATTTATTATTGCTCAAAAAATGGTTAAAAAATATAAAGATATATATATGAAAAAATAAAAAGAATTTTATCTTCAAACGTTCTTCTGTTATCAATCACTCCTGCTGCCCATGCTCAACGAATATTACTCGAAGTCTGATTCTTCCAAAATTCACTCCTGCTGTCCATGCTCATCGAATATTACCCGAGGTCCGATTCTTCCAAAAAGGTCCGATTCTTCTAACCACTCAGGGTCCGATTCTTCCAGGGGCCGATCTTCCAGGGTTCGATTCTTCCACAAAAAGGTCCGATTCTTCCAGGGTCCGATTCTTCCAGGGTCCGATTCTTCCTGTTCCCCAATAGGAAATAGGGAAATCTATATTTAGACCTAAATACAAACTTTGCAATGCAGACATTGACCTGGCGGCGACTCAGTGTGGTGGGCTTCACTGGCGTAGCCTGTCAGTGTGTGTTTGTGTAGAAGAGCGGGTGGGGGGGGGGGGGGGGGGGGGTGTTGACACAGCCAGAGACGGAATGCCACCACCCCAACGCAGTCACTGTGAGACAGTACAGTCGCCATGACTGGCCACTTTCCACGATTGGGCAATATTTCCACTTACGCAATAGGCTAATATTAGATTCCAAACACTAATAAAAGGAATAATCACCAAAAATTTAATTAACGAAGCACCGGGTACTTCCTTAATTAAAATTTTGCTGATGATAATTTTTATTACCTCACTGCCCACTGGTGGATTACAACCAGTCCACGGCGACTGTACTGTCGTTGCTTATGGAGAGTTAAACTGTTTCTACACCACCTGTTGGATATTAGAGAAATCCTTTCTAACCTGGGTATAATAATAATGGTGCCATAAGAATTTAGAAAATGGTATTTGTTGATTTTTTAAATTTTGTAAAAACATATCCAACAATTTTTATCCCCCGGTTTAACATGCGCGGAATAAGCCCATCGTTGCCGATTCGCCATCTTTGACGATAATGATATGCAAGGTCAGAGGTCGCTTCGGGTAAACACTTCAGTCAGACTATCTGTCAAGACTACCAAACATGCGAAAGAAACAAACAAAATGTTTCGCTTGAAACGAGAAAATGTGCGTTTTCGATTCAATACTAATCAAGATAGAAAAATAATATATTTTCAACACCCAATTTTACGGTGGCTGATTTAGGACACTCAAATATTTATTTTTATCTCGTTATAACGAGATACGATCTCGTTATAACGAGATGCTATCTCGTTATAACGAGAAAACATCTCGTTATAACGAGAAAGTATCTCGTTATAACGAGAAAGTATCTCGTTATAACGAGAAAAGATCTCGTTATAACGAGAAAGTATCTCGTTATAACGAGAAAAGATCTCGTTATAACGAGATAGTATCTCGTTATAACGAGAAAAGATCTCGTTATAACGAGAAAAGATCTCGTTATAACGAGATAGTATCTCGTTATAACGAGAAAAGATCTCGTTATAACGAGAAAAGATCTCGTTATAACGAGAAAACATCTCGTTATCTCGAGATAAAATCACGTGACTCTGATGACATGAAACATATAGCCCCCCACCACCAAAACAGTTTATATATCTCGCGGGTGTTTTCAATATTCTGGATGTAATACATTGGAAAACACCCACCCACCCCTACCCCCAAGCATCCCAACCATGCCCGTGAAATACCGTTCCTCTCCCTCGCACATGTTGTCAACGATAATTACGATAAGCGCATATAACTCTCATATCAATAAACACAGAAATGAGATGGAATTCACACAAACAAATGAAACTATAGCGTAATAAACTCGCTGCCCCCCCCCCCCCCCCGCCCCTCCCCCACACCGTATGTGGAACACTTTTTCGACACACGGCACTCAAAACACGACTATAGCCTCAGCCCCAAAATAGTGTACATATCTTACGCGTGTGTTTAATACTGTGGATGTAATGCACGGGAAACACTCCTACCCCTCTCCTTCCCAAAGCATCCCACCAATGCCCGCGAAATACAATCCCCTCCCCATCGCACATGTTGTAAAAGATAATTACGACAAGTGTATTTAACGCTTATACTAATAGAACAAGGACAGGGACGTGAGAAGGTAAAAATATTGGGAGAGGGGTATCAAGGCGGAGATCCATGCAAAAGGGGCGCCCATTGTGCTGGCAGTAGCATGATTCGAGTCGCGCAGTGGCGAGGTGGGGGAGAGCACCAGATGTGGTATCTCCTTCTCGTTGGCGGGGTCCGGGGGCCCTTCCCTGGGAAAATTTTGAAAACTATGAGGGCCAAAACTCGCTTTCTCAGTGATTCTGAGGCCGCTGTGACACTACCAATTCGAATTCTCTGCTCGTTTCGTAATTAGGCGCGCTTCTGAATTTATCCGCTTGGTTAACTTTCTTCGTTTGTGTTTTGTTTTGGACTGACTTCAACCATCTCCACGAGTTTAATCGGGACCATCGGTTAATAATTTTTAGTCGAGTTGTGACGAAGTCAAACTCGACTTATAGTTTGGTGAATGGCGGGCGGGCGGGAGGGCGGGCGGGCGGACGGGCGTAAACAATTGGTTTCCGGATGATAACTTGATAGTGGTTCAACTCACATTCATTAAACTTCATACATAGGTTGGTCTTGGTGGGAGGAAGAACCGTATTGATTTTGGACATGCTACGTCGAAGGTCAAGGTCACAGTGACCTTGAACATAGTAAATCTTAAACAATTGGTTTCCGGATGATAACTTGATAATGGTTCAACTCACATTCATGAAACTTCATAGGTAGATTGGCCTTGGTGAGGGGAAGAACCCTATTGATTTTGGACTCGCTACGTCAAAGGTCAAGGTCACAGTGACCTTTAACATAGTATATCGCAACAATTGGTTTCCGGATGATAACTTGATAGTGGTTCAACCTAGAGTCATGAAACTTCATAGGTGTGTTGGCCTTGGTGCGAGGAAGAACCCTATTGATCTTGGACTCACCAGGTCAAAGGTCAAGGTCACAGTGACCTTGAACATAGTATATCGCAACAATTGGTTTCCGGATGATAACTTGATAGTGGTTCAACCTAGAGTCATGAAACTTTATAGGTGTGTTGGCCTTGGTGCGAGGAAGAACCCTATTGATCTTGGACTCACCAGGTCAAAGGTCAAGGTCACAGTGACCTTGAACATAGCATATCGCAACAATTGGTTTCCGGATGATAACTTGATAGTGGTTCAACCTAGAGTCATGAAACTTCATAGGTGTGTTGGCCTTGGTGCGAGGAAGAACCCTATTGATCTTGGACTCACCAGGTCAAAGGTCAAGGTCACAGTGACCTTGAACATAGTATATCGCAACAATTGGTTTCCGGATGATAACTTGATAGTGGTTCAACCTAGAGTCATGAAACTTTATAGGTGTGTTGGCCTTGGTGCGAGGAAGAACCTTATTGATCTTGGACTCACCAGGTCAAAGGTCAAGGTCACAGTGACCTTGAACATAGTATATCGCAACAATTGGTTTCCGGATGATAACTTGATAGTGGTTCAACCTAGAGTCATGAAACTTTATAGGTGTGTTGGCCTTGGTGCGAGGAAGAACCTTATTGATCTTGGACTCACCAGGTCAAAGGTCAAGGTCACAGTGACCTTGAACATAGTATATCGCAACAATTGGTTTCCGGATGATAACTTGATAGTGGTTCAACCTAGAGTCATGAAACTTCATAGGTATGTTGGCCTTGGTGCGAGGAAGAACCCTATTGATCTTGGACTCACCAGGTCAAAGGTCAAGGTCACAGTGACCTTGAACATAGTATATCGCAACAATTGGTTTCCGGATGATAACTTGATAGTGGTTCAACCTAGAGCCATGAAACTTTACAGGCGTGTTGGCCTTGGTGCGAGGAAGAACCCTATTGATGTTGGACTCACCAGGTCAAAGGTCAAGGTCACAGTGACCTTGAACATAGCATATCGCAACAATTGGTTTCCGGATGAGAACTTGATAGTGGTTCAACCTAGAGTCATGAAACTTCATAGGTGTGTTGGCCTTGGTGCGAGGAAGAACCCTATTGACCTTGGACTCGCCAGGTCAAAGGTCAAGGTCACAACTCGACATTGGATCTGTGATCCTGAGCGGCATTTTTTTTATTGAAGAGGTGGGGTGGGGGTGGTAAATACCCCCTACCGCCCGCCCCCCCCCCCCTTACCCGGTTTTAACGCCACTGAGAAAGGATGAAAAAAAGAAAATAAGATGGAATTTTCATAGACAAATTAAACAACTATAGCCTTATAAACTTACTCCCCCCCCCACCCCCCACCAACACACACAAGGAGAGATTTATTTATTATTGACGCTTTCAGCAGCCAGGGGCATGCCATGTAGGGTAGTTCCCTTGGTGGAGGAAGAACCGGAGACAACCACTGAGCAGCGGCGAGCAACCGTCAAGTTCTCCAACATACTAACCCGACAGAATTAGAGTTAGAGCGGTTGAAGGCACGTGCGCCATCGACTTGCAGTACGCCCTAGCACATAATGCCACCGTGACCCCACGTCAGGCCACGTGGACAATTGGGATGAAGTGTCTTGTCCTAAAGACACAACGCGGGTCAGAATCGAACCTGTCGATCTCTATGTTTCAAGCTCGATACTCTAACAAATGAGCTACCGTGCTCTCATAATTATATAGTAGGTAGCTGTACATGTTTGTCGTGGGAACACATTATGGCGTCATTAACCTTTTTACCAAACGCAAGTTGAAGACAACAGTAGGCCCACAATTATTTTTACACACAAAAAAAAAAATAAATGAAATTCATTTTTTTCTTCCAAACTGAACGGCTTATGACACTCATTTGAACGAGCTCGTCGAGCTCTTTTCGATGCGATATCATAAACTATGGTTTGGGAGAAAAAATTATGAACATAAATTTTGAGTGGCGAATTTTGTATATTACACGGTCGGTTTGTGTCGCTGCGGTGGGTAAAAGGGTTATCATGATTAGGCCAATATATACGGTATACCGATAACTTGTGCACTTCTTATAGAAATAGAATTAAATGGTGTCAATAATATAACAATAATGCAATGTATGAATACTGAAGCTCTAGAAAATTGTTTTTTACTGTGTAGAGCTAGGATCCCAAATTGTGTGTGTGTTGGGGGAGGGGGGGGGGAGTAATATCGCGAGGGTCGAGAACGACATACCACGGGCATGTCTCGAGGTTTGAGGCAGGGGACGGAGAGTTTGGGATGTACGCCCTCCCATTGGTGGAGTCCGGGGGTGATGTTTTTTCAAATTATAAAGCTCTGGGGCCCATTCTGGGCATCTTGAGGGAAGGGAGGTTTGGGGAATTATAAGTGGCAGTTTAATTTTTGTGGGTGCGGGGTGGAGGTCAATGTTATTGGATGGGGTGTCAACCCTCCCACCCCCACCCCCACCCCCCACCCCTGCCGCTTCAGCACTAAGTTTTTCAATAAACTTCTGATTTTGTTCACTGACAGATTGAGCTGAACATGGAATATGAAGCATGACGACTATACATGTAGTCATCACTGGTATAGGGAATTTATTTAATTATTTATTGGTGTTTAAAGTCACTTTTGTGAAGCTATATACTGTCGTCTTCAACTTGCGTTAGAACTCTATATGTAACTCAAATTCTGCCGGGTTAGTACGTTGGAGAGTTCGACGGTTTCTCGCCGGTGCTCAGTGGTTATCTCCGATACTCGCGGTTTTTCCTCCACCCGTAGAACTACATTACACGACATGACCCTGGCTGCTGAAAGAGTCGTCAAATTCCAATAAATAAATAGATAAATAAATAAATCTCTCCTTTTGTGTGGAGGGAAGGATGTGGGGAGGGGTGGCAATAAGTTTATACGCTTTTGTTGTTTAATTTGTCTGTGTGGATTCCATCTCATTTTTCTGTTTTCCATCCTTTCTCAGTGGCGTTAAACCGGGGGGGGGGGGGGGGGGAATGTAATGGGGATATTTACCACCCACTCCCCCCCCCCCCCAAAAAAAAAAAAAAAATCAAAAAATTATTAACCCATGGTCCCGATTAAACTCGTGGAGATGTTTGAAGTCAGTCCAAAACAAAACACAAACGAAGAGGTTGACCAAACGGATAAATTCAGAAGCGCGCCTAATTACGAAACGAGCAAAGAATTCGAATTGGTAGTGTCACAGCGGCCTCAGAATCACTGAGAACGCGAGTTTTGGCCCTCATATTTTTCAAAATTTTTCCAGGGAAGGGCCCCCGGACCCCGCCAACGAGAAAGGGATACCACATCTGGTGCTCTCCCCCACCTCGCCACTGCGCGACTCGAATCATGCTACTGTCGGCACAATGGGTGCCCCTTTTGCATGGATCTCCGCCTTGATACCCATCTCCCAATATTTTTACCTTCTCACGTCCCTCTCCTTGTTCTATTAGTATAAGCGTTAAATACACTTGTCGTAATTATCTTTTACAACATGTGCGAGGGGGAGGGGATTGTATTTCGCGGGCATTGGTGGGATGCTTTGGGAAGGAGAGGGGTAGGAGTGTTTCCCGTGTATTACATCCACAGTATTAAACACACGCGTAAGATATGTACACTGTTTTGGGGCTGAGGCTATAGTCGTGTTTTGAGTGCCGTGTGTCGAAAAAGTGTTCCACGTACGGTGTGGGGGAGGGGCGGGGGTGGGGGGGGGGGGGCAGCGAGTTTATTACGCTATAGTTTCATTTGTTTGTGTGAATTCCATCTCATTTTCTGTGTTTATTGGTATGAGAGTTATATGCGCTTATCGTAATTATCGTTGACAACATGTGCGAGGGAGAGGAGAGGTATTTCACGGCATGGTTGGGATGCTTGGGGTGAGGGTGGGTAGGTGTTTACCCCAGGTATTACATCCAGAATATTGAAAACACCCGCGAGATATATAAACTGTTTTGGTGGTGGGGGCTATATGTTTCATGTCATCAGAGTCACGTGATTTTATCTCGAGATAACGAGATGTTTTCTCGTTATAACGAGATCTTTTCTCGTTATAACGAGATACTATCTCGTTATAACGAGATCTTTTCTCGTTATAACGAGATCTTTTCTCGTTATAACGAGATCTTTTCTCGCTATAACGAGATACTTTCTCGTTATAACGAGATGTTTTCTCGTTATAACGAGATACTTTCTCGTTATAACGAGATGTTTTCTCGTTATAACGAGATAGTATCTCGTTATAACGAGATAGTATCTCGTTATAACGAGATCGTATCTCGTTATAACGAGATCGTATCTCGTTATAACGAGATCGTATCTCGTTATAACGAGATAAAAATAAATATTTGAGTGTCCTAAATCAGCCACCGTACAATTTAATGGACAGAGCAAAATAATATGATTTCTTCGTCAAATGATAATACCGCAATGAAGCTTCTTCCCAAAAGCGAAGGGAGATTCGGCATCATGTTTTTTTTTTGTTGTTGACGAGTGACAGAACGGCACGTAGATCTCTCAAACGACACAAATTCGAAATCTGAGTATCCAAACAACCAATCAATACAACTATTTTCAAGCATAACACATAGATGTTCCAGCTGGAAAAGGTTGGGGAGGGGGGCGTGGTCCCTAACAGGTGAAAATCGTCTGCTAGTAGTAGTGTCGAGTGTCGAAATAATATTTTGTCCATATAGAGTACATGTCAAAATGAGTTGGAAGAATAACCACAAGCGGTCTAAACTATAGATGTAATGTTTCCTATACAAATAACACAAGAATCGGACATCATAAGTATGGATCGTGCCCTATTGGCCGCAGGTAGAACCAGAGGGAGAAGTGACGTCATAGTCACGTGACCCAGTAGCGCCTTGTTGTGTTGTCATGGTAACTCGCGTGAGCCGCCATCTCGTGACGGCATCCCCATAGTGATACGTGATGTTAGTGTGCATGCACAGCGCGTGTTGTTAGGGTGATACGTGTTTCCGTTGGCCATTTTGTATACTGGAGGACGCCATCTTGGTTTCCATAGTGGCACGTGGTTGCCATGTGACCCAAAGGCCTGCAGTAGGACAGGGTATGTTCAGAGGGTGTGTTCCTTTGTACAAGAGTAATTTCCCGATTTGCAGAATTACTAGAAAAGCTAAATATAGTAACAATAAGCAAAGCTCTTCCATATGATAGGCTCTTCTACTCTACTGGAGTATACTCCAGGACAAACGAACAAGGGCGGGTAGACGAAAACTATTTCATAGGTAGATAGAAGCAGATGATCTGAAAGAATTCGAAATAGTACAACTTGTCGGGTTGTTTGTGGTAATTCTACGAATCGGGAAATTACTCTTGTACCAAGGAACACACCCTCCGACCTACCCCTGTAAGACTGCAGGCCTTTGGGTCATTTGGCAACCACGTGCTACCATATAAACCAAGATGGCGGCCTCTAGTATACAAAATGGCCAGCGGAAACACGTATCACCCTAACAAAACGCGCAGCGCATGCGCACTAACATCACGTATCACTATGGGGATGGCGTCACAAGATGGCGGGTTACCATGACAACACAACATGGCGTCACTGGGTCACGCCTATGACGTCACTTCCCCCTCCGGCCAATAGGGCACGATCCATCTTTTCCCTACTAATGACATCCTTTTGTGAATCTCAAACAGAAAATGATGTAGAATTCTTGTATTATCAGTGTAGCAGCCGAAGCAGCAGGTTTCTTAATTTATTGTATTTATGTTACAACCTATTTTTACTTTTGAGTTGTAATGTACATGTATTCTGTATTTTTTTTTTTACATGTTTTGGGTTTATACACAGCACTTAAGAGAGTTAATTGCATTGGAATTCCCATTGCGTTACATTTTTCAATGCATAGAAATTCAAAATGTAATTTATAATGTCCACAAAAGAATATTACTTCAGGAAAACTAATTTTTGGGGTTGACGTACCTTTGATATGCCCCAAAACCCGACCCATGAGTGGTGGAAATTTACCCTTCTGGTACTGTTAATTTTTTTTTCTCAAACATTAGAAAATGGATTGATAAGAATCTCCATAATCCACACACCTAGCTGCCTAACCCTTTACCTAACAAATTGACTGCAACTACATAATTCATGAATCTGGCAGGTAAAAATGTTTTTTAAAAAGTTTTATACAAACCACATAATGTGATTTATCATCGGAACAAGATTGTTTCCCCTAAGGTCACATAATTCGATTTGCTTGAGACTTTTTGTGTAAGTTTGAAAAATTGAAATTGAAATTTCCAGTTTTAATGTTATCTGTGGGTAAAGGTTTAAAAAGTAAAAGTAAAAGACAAAATATATTGTACTGCCCTTTTTGTGATCAGAGTACTGCAGCTGAAGATTATTTCAGCAAGTCAAAATTTCTTATTTTAAATTTGTTTTATAATCCGGAAATATTGAAACGTGGCCTTGGCTACAGTCCAATAATTTTTAATAGAACTAATCTGTAAATGAACAATTATTTATTTAATAGCTAAGTATGAAATGTCTGAAAAAAGACTTCATATATGTGAGTATAAATGTGTGGTACAAGGTAGAATTTTAGAAACATATGTTCAAGTCTAGAATTACTGTATGGTTAACCCATTTAAAAATAAGAAAACGGCGCTTGCAACATCTTTTTATTTTCTGTAACTTTTTCTGTTAATTATGTCAACAGTGTGCGCGTGACGACATATATTACAAACACTGTCCTTTTCATTAATATAAAAGTGTAGGAGATTTTCAAATTTTTTTTCTGAGAAGATTAAAAACTTACAAATTATTGTAAAAACACATTCGTTCAACAAAGAGCCAAAGTTGACTGTTACTTAGTTGCTTCTAATTAGCTTACCATAAAAAAACCAAGTTTCTTTTTATTACTTTTAATACTTTTAACAAACGAAAACAACAAACAGCTCCGAAACATGTGTCTTTTGGTTTCATTTATTAAAAGCAACAAAATGACACTTCGCTTTGTTTTCTATAGGTTTTTTGTCAACAGTTGCATGCTTCTTAATTGGACCTTCCTAGACCGTCTAATAATTTCAGGGGAAATAACTTACCGAAAGTCGATTTTCATGATGAAATAAGTCAGGGATGTTCATGATGAGGTAAGTCAGGGATGTTCTTGTAGTGTACAATTTGATCTTTCCGGTGGTTTTTATGGGGTTTTTTTTATGTCGGAACAGTGTTTTAAAACTTCGATTTCTATATCAAAATTGGAATATTTTTCAAATATGAATTGTCCCCAAAATGACGAAAATCACCCGACCAAGGTTACTTTAAATTAAAACAAATCTATCTTCTTCTATTTAGAACACTTAACCCAACATCATTTTATGGTTCATTCTCACTTAGACAATAGATGCTGAGTAAGTAAGAAGATCCCCATTTAATGTAAAGATCCCAATTTTACTGTGAATTGGATAGATCTGCCCCCACGTGGGATGTCGAGATGAAGTGCCTTGTCTAAGGACACAACGCAATTACCTCTGTCTGGGATCGAACCGTGGACCTTTCGATTTGACGTCCAATGGCGTAACTGCTTAGCCACGGCGCACCGGATCCAGGGGCTAACATATTGCTGGTGGAAGCGCGGGGCGGGGGGGGGGGGGGGGGGGGGGGTCAGGAACAAATTTTCGGGCACAAGGCGCAAAAAGATTTTTCCGACTTTTGGGCACCGACCCACCCCTTTTAGGAAGGAATTTTTTTTTCCATTTTGAAATTTGGTACCCACCCCTAAAATTAGAGTCAGTCGCACATAAACTGCTTCGATTCGCAATTTCAACGGGTATTTTTGCTGGAAAATGGTTTGAATTGTTCCAGGAGCCATGTTCGACTTTTAATATACCCACAACCAGCCAATGGAGATAAACAGACTTCTCTAGAGTTACAACCGAAATCTGGTCCACATTTTTGTTTATGAATATATTCAAACTCTCTCACATACACTGGCAGTCAGTGTATACATGGGTAATCAGGAGAGTATACAGCATATACTGGTATCCTACCTGAACAGTATTAAAACAGGTGTAGCAGGAACAGATGTGAAATGTGTTGGAAATTTTGATGTTTTACCCGGTTTCACCACTGTATTTGCTGCTATTTCTACTGATTTCTTTCTGTTTCTACCCATTTCTACACTCGATTTTAGTTTTATCAGTCTAATCTGAATTTATTAAGCATTATCAAGTGCAGAATTCGTAGAGGCGGTTAGCTCAATGTTGTATTGAGCATGTCAACAACAGTCAATGTGATGAGGGGCGATTCTTTGATATCGGAAATCCATCCCTCATAATCTCTGTTCTGTTGCACCGTGGCCGATATGAGTAGTGGTTCATTTGATGAAGCGCTTAGTAAGCTTTGGTCAGGCGGTAAGAGAGAATTCCAACCATGTGGCCCATTTATTACTACCAGGGGAAAAACCTCAGGTAATGTGACTTAAAATGATATTTTAAGGCACACACGTTACCAGTGTTTTTTCGACTCGGTAGTAAATGGGCGAAATTTATATCGCTAGCCAGGCGTAGAATATTTGTTACTTTTAGTGGGTATTTCAGCGATTCGCTCCATTTTTAGCTTAACTTGACAAAGTCAAGATAAGCTATTGCCATCACGTGTGCGAAAGTCTGTCAGTCTGTTCACATTTTCCTTTAGTGCAGGCTACACTCCGTAGTTCTTGTCCGATCGTCACGAAATTTCATATACAGGTTTGAGATCATGTCTCGATGAGAACGCCCCATTTTGATCGCGATCGGTCACCCGTGATGGCTGCCCAAGCCCAAAACCCGAAAACCTTTAGCACAGCCTACAGGTCGTATTTATAGAGGCCTTTCTTTGTAACTTGGTAAGATGACTCCGTATGATGTCCGGATGAGAACTTCCCCATTTGGTCGCGATCTGTCAACCGCGACGGCTGCCCGAGCCCAAAACCCAAAAACATTTAGCACAGTCTACAGGTCGTATTTATGGAGGAATTTCATTGTAACTTGGTAGGATGACTCCATACAATGTCTAGATGAGAACGTCCCATTTTGTTCACGCTCAGTCAACTGTGATGGCTACAGTGGCCCCAAAAAAACATTTAGCACAGTCTATAGGTCGTATTTATGAAGGGATTTCATTATAACTTAGTATGATGACCCCAGATAATGTCTAGACGAGAGCATCCCCTTTTGGACGTGATCGTTCAACCATGACAGCTGCCCGAGCCCTAAACCCGAAAACCTTTAGCACAGTCTACAGGCCGTATTTATGAAGAGATTTCACTGTAACTTGATAGGATGACTAGTTTTGGAATAATTTCACTGTAACTTGGTAACTTGGGTTGACATACATTAACTGTGATGGCCATAATAACCCACTCTCAATTCCTTAGTATAGTCTACACCTCAAATTATTTTTTATTGAAAACATAGTATACAGGGAACAGAAATTAACATATTCTCAGTTATCACAATTCTTGTCGTATTTCATAATCCTTTCATAAACATTGAACATTATCCCTTTTCATCAAACACAACACACAGTCAAGTTAAGCTACAGAGTCATTGACACTTTCATTGCTAATTACCACCGCGCGTATCTCTAATAATGATTCTTATCTCAGTTGGCAGAACTCTGGAGCTTCCATGCTATATGCAAACTCAATGATTTCATATACTCGTTATCGCCCAAGAATTTCAGTTTTTGTCTATAAGAAAAGTAAGAATTTCGATTTGAATTTTAACGTTATATATTTATAAGTAGAAAGAAATCCCGTTGAAGGACTCACTAGCTCGACACAGTTTTCTATATAATCTGAAAATGAGATTTATTTTTAGAACCAGAGGCGGTCTGACCATATACAGAGCCATGTCGGAATTGGTAGGGCATCTCTTCTTTTCATGTTGATCGAAACAAACACAGCCCAATACATGCATCTATATTTATATCCTACCTCCAACAAGTATCTGGGAATTTCATTGGTTTAAAGACGTCACATGCAAATGTGGATCCGAGATTAGTTATTGATAAAGGTATAGGTTAATGTTTGAATCTGCCCTCCATAGATAGTGGCACCTCGAATTATTTATAATAAATCGGAGAATTGTCGTTTGTAACCCACTTTCCACTGTACACTATGTTGTCCGACTAAATGTTTTTCGGCTTTTTCTGCGACTTCTCCCAGTTATCATGAACAACCCAAGAACACCCAACGGTCGTGTAATACACCATTATAAAGCTTATTCATTCTTCTTTCCACTGACACCGGGTACTATTGGATACGTTATGTGAATCAAATTTCAGTGGGGTACAACGAAGATGAGTGCTATAGTTTTCGAAAAGCGAGTCGTGTACCTTGTTAATATTTATATACCATTATGGGGGCACGTCAGCATCGATTAAAAAATGCTATCAAATATTATTTTTCTTTCGATTTCACAGCAAATGCCGAGTACCTGTGGTATTTATAACATGTGCGGACGATTAACATATTGTGCCAATTTTTCAGACTGTTTTAAAGAAACAATGGGCGTTCCGTAGATTTTTTTTCAATTGTTTGTCTCGATCCGCCCACTCAATTCATTGAACAATATCGTATTCTGTCAGCCTGGTAATTAACTGAGACTGAGAGTTATTATAGTAGCAGGGACGTGGCGACAGGGTGGGTTGGGGGGAGGGGGTCAAACCCCAATTCTGGCGATTTACGTAATGTTCTAAGGCAGGAGTGGAACGCAATACCACAGGGTGACACCCGGAGACTTATGAGGTCCATGCGCCGTCGATGTCTTGCCATCCAAGAGGCAAACGGTGGACATACACGCTACTGACTGCATGTGTGAACTTTTCATTTCACCCCATGTCTGAATTTCGACGTCCTGACGTGACGCTGGCAACAGTAAGAACATGAAATTATGCAAATTCATACAGCAAGACTCGAAATATGAATTTACAATAATTTGTTTGGGATTAAAGTCTATAATATTAAAAACAGTGCTCCTCAAAGTTTATTATACTTTCTTTTTTGACTCAGTATATTACTTTTTCACCATATATTGTCAGGTAACGTCCAATACCTATTTGGTCGAAAAAGAATGAGCCTGAGGCTGTGCCCGGTTAATTAAATTTACATAACGATTCTTGAATCGCATGTGTGGATTTTTACGCAAGACGTTTTAATTTTTCATATTCCGTCTGATGGTGGTTCTGTAAATGTTGTTTGAGATACAATCAAATTTGCTATCATCGTTTTGGGGCATTTGTTGTCATTTCTCTCGAAGAAAGCAAAAACAGCACAGCGTTACCTTTGCCGGCATTTTAGCCTTTGGCTTGCGGAATGCATGTGATTGAGAGGTCATAAACGTACCAATTCTGGGAAATTTGTTGAAACCAAAAGTCTCGGGGTTTTTTTTTGTTAAGGCGGGGGTTCGGTTTCGGTTTTAAAAAAAACCCGAACCGAACCGATAAACCGCCCAACCCTTTTGCCAACGACAACATTTTTTGACGAAAATGGAAGAAAATCGAAAGCTCCCATCTAGAGGTCACCTCACCAGGCTTAAAAGTTATCCGATCATAAATGTGCCCTGCAGGGTGTGCCTAAGGGAAATAGTGATGCAAAACTGCACTTATTATTTATTTGTTTATTTATTGGAGTTTAACGAAATTTTTGACTGCCAGGGTCACCTCGTGTTGGACAGTTTTACGGGTGTAAAAAGCCGGAGTACCCGGAGAGAACCACTGAGCAATGGCGAGCAACTGCCAGACTCCCAACATACTAACTCCGCACAAGCAAGGTTAGCATTGGTTGAAGACAAGTGCCGTACACCTTAGTTCACGGCGCCACTGTGCCCTCGTGTGTGCAATAGGGATGAAGGGCCTTGCCCAATGGCACAACACAGTTACCCTGGCAAGGATAGAACCGTGGACCTTTCGGTTTGAAGTCCAATTCCGTAACCACTGAGCCACCGCGCTCCCGCATAACTGCACTAAGTTCATCAAAAGTCATTGCCAACAGTAACGTTTTTGACGGAAATGGAAGAAAAGCAATAGCTTCCATCTAGAGATCACCCCAAACAAGCATACCCAGTTTCAAAGCGATCCGATCATCAATGTGCCCTGTAAGGCATGCCAAAAGAATATTATGATGACTGACTAAACTAAGTTTAAAGGTCGTTGCCAACAGCAACATTTTTGACGGAAATGGGAGAAAATCGATAGCTCCCATTTGAAAGTCCCTTAAACAAGCATACTAGGTTTCAAAGTGATCCGATCATATATGTGCCCTGTAGGGTGTGCCAAAGGGAAATATTGATGCCGAAATTCAAAGGCTGTCGCCAGCGGCAAAGTTTTTCGACGGAAATGGAGGAAAATCTTTAGCTCCCATCTAGAGGTCACCCCAAACAAGCATGCCAGGTTTCAAAGCGATCTGATTATAAATGTGCCCTGCAGTGTGTGCCATCGGGAAAGTTCATGAAAGGTCATTCATTGCCGACGGAAACTATTTTTTGACGAAAATCTATAGCTCCCATCTAGAGGTAACCCCAAACAAATATACCAAGTTTCAAAGCGATCCAACCAGAAATGTGCCCTGTAGGGCGTGCCAGAGGAAGATATTGATGCCGCACTAAACTAATTTAAAAAGTTGTTGCCAACAGCAACGTTTTTGACGGAAATGGAAGAAAATCGATAGCTCCCATCTAGAGGTCACCCCCAAACAAGCATATCAGGTTCCAATGCGATCCGATCTAAATGAGCCAAGTAGGGTGTGCCAAAGGGAAAATTGATGCCTAACTAAACTCAGTTCAAAGGTCATTGCCAAAGGCAACATTTTTTGACGGAAAGAAAATAGACAGCTCTCACCTAGAGGTCACCCCAAATAAGCATACCAAGTTTCAACACAATCAGATTATAAATGGTACCTCAGACTGTGCGGTGTGCCAAAGGAAATTGTGGACGCGCGTACGCCGGCAGACGAGAAGTGACGGCAATAATTCAGCTTGACTTCAAGTTGAGCAAAAAATGACCATAGCTCTGGCAAAATCAAATGCACCTATCCCAAATTGAAACTCTACCTGTATTTTGTTTTGATAATACCCCATACCAAATATGAAGCCAATTGAAGAATCGAAACTAAAGTTATCATCTGCTAACCAAACTACGTAGTGTATTCTAAGTACAGAAAAGTGCCATAATTCTGACTAACAAAATTGATCAGACTGACTCCAGATGCGAATTTGACCCAAATTTTCACTTAACTGCACCACTTACGAAAATTGAAGCCAATAGAGAAAGGGTAACTCGGGTTGTCGCCAGAAAACCATATCCTGACGGACGGACACCTGCTATTTTATCGTCCCTGAAAAAACATTTTTCAGGTGCCAAAAATATATACTTTTATATCTCCAGTGTTGGATAAAGTTATTTATTTATTTATTGGTGTTTAAGGCCACTTTTAGCAACTTTGGATGTCCCATCACAACAACATAGGTATGAAGTCAAATTTAGCCAATCGTTTATGGCTGTGCTGCCCACTTCAGAGGACTTCTACCCCAGGTGTTGGTTCCGGTTTCTGTTTTAACAGAAAAAGCAGAACTTGTTAACTGCAGTAAATAAGCATGGCTCCCCTTCTGTGTGTTCTCACGGGGAGGGGGCAGACCTTTAAATTCTTCCCAACTAACGAGGGTAAACGCTGTGCCTAAATAAGATAATTGTGCCCAAATTATGTGGAGTTTGAAGCTTTTTCCAAAGTTTTGCAGTGTTTCGGCAATATATAGTTTGGCCAGGTTTCCCTGATGCTTCTAATATAGCATAGAGCTTACCTTCGAATCAAACAATGCAACAGATAAATACTTTTTAAACAAGAGGCCCCAAGGAGCCTTAATCGCTCACAGGCCAAAGTGGTTCAAAGACGTATTTGTGGGTCACATTCATTTAGACATGGTTCATCAACGCTACAAAGGAATGAAGTCATGAGAGACAAATTTTATGGAACTAGGGCCATGGCTTGAACAAACTTGAATCTTACCCCCCTAAGGATGCTGCAAGAAGAAGATTTTTAAAGAAAATTCCTCATTTTGAACTAAGTTATCATTCGGGCTCCCACAGTGAGCCCAAATATGAACCCTGGGACTTGGCTTGAACAAACTTGAATCTCACCCCCTAAGGATGCTGCATGCCAAATATCAAAACATTCCGATTGCTGAATCTGAAGTAGAAGATTTTTAAAGAAAAATTCCTCATATTGACTAAGATTTAATTTGGGCTCCCACAGGGAGCCCAAATATGGACCCAGGGACTTGGCTTTAACAAACTTAAATCTCACCCCCCCCCCCCCCCTAAGGATGTTACACACCACATATCAAAACATTCTGACTACTGAATCTGAAGAAGATTTTTAAAGAAAAATTCCTCATATTGACTAAGTTATAATTTGGGCTCCCATAGGGAGCCCAAATGTGGACCCAGGGACTTGGCTTTAACAAACTTGTATCTCACCCCCTTAAGGATGCTACACACCACATATCAAAACATTCCGACTGCTGGATCTGAAGAAGAAGATTTTTAAAGAAACTTCCTCATTTCGAACTAAGTTACAATTCAAGCTCCCACAGTGAGCCCAAATATGGACCTAAGGACATGGCTTGAACAAACTTGAATCTCACTGCTGGATCTTGAGAAGAAGATTTTTAAAGAAATTTGCCTGAAATTCACTAAGTTCAAATTTGGGCTCCTATACTGAGCCCAAATATGAACCCAGAGGCCGATTTGAACAAACTTGAATCAGATCAACCCCACAATGTTGCATACCAAATATCAAAAGATTCTGCCTGCTGGATCTGGAGAAGATTTTTTAAGAAATTTTCCTGAAATGCACTAAGTTCGAATTCGAGCTTCTATAGTGAGCCCAAATATGAATCCAGGGGGCCGATTTGAACAAACGTGAATCAGATCCTCCCCACAATGTTGCATACCAAATATCAGAAGATTCTGCCTGCTGGATCTGGAGAAGAAGATTTTTTAAGAAATTTGCATGAAATGCACTAAGTTCGAATTCGAGCTTCTATAGTGAGCCCAAATATGAATCCAGAGGGCCGATTTGAACAAACTTGAATCAGATCCAGCCAACAATGTTGCTTACCAAATATCAAAAGATTCTGCCTGCTGGATATGGAGAAGAAGATTTTTGAAGAAATTTGCCTGAAATGCACTAAGTTTGAATTCGGGCTTCTATACTGAGCCCAAATGTGAATCCAGGGGGCCGATTTGAACACACTTAAATCAGATCCACCCCACAATGTTGCATACCAAATATCAAAAGATTCTGCCTGCTGGATCTTGAGAAAAAGATTTTTAAAGAAATTTGCCTGAAATGCACTAAGTTCGAATTCGGGCTCCTATACTGAGCCCAAATATTAACCCAGGGGGCCGATTTGTACAAACTTGAATCAGATCCACCCCACAATGCTGCATACCAAATATCAAAAGATTCTGCCTGCTGGATCTGGAGATTTTTTAAGAAATTTGCCTGAAATGCACCAAGTTCAAATTCGGGCTTCTATAGTGAGCCCAAATATGAATCCAGGGGGCCGATTTGAACAAACTTGAATCTGACCCCCCCCCCCCCCCCCCCCCCCCCTAGAGATGATGTATACCAAATAGGAAAGAATTCTGCCTGGTGGATCTGAAGAAGATGTTTTTGAATTTTGGAAAGAAATTCATGGGTGCTATCAGAGTTATGCCCC
This sequence comes from Pictodentalium vernedei, assembly GCA_031216915.1. Lineage (NCBI taxonomy): Eukaryota > Metazoa > Mollusca > Scaphopoda > Dentaliida > Dentaliidae > Pictodentalium > Pictodentalium vernedei. The sequence goes on along the minus strand of CM062297.1, from coordinate 837,079,394 downwards.
TTGTGGTGCCCCCTGTGGGTGCGGCAAGTTTATTTGTACAAGTTTGAATTGACATATGATGGGGAACATGCACACCAAATTTGGTTCAATTTGATCCAGTAGTTTGTGAGGAGTTGTCGATAATGTAAAGTTCACGACGGACGACGACGGACGACGACGGACGGCAAGTGATAAGTTGAGCTCCCTTCGGTGAGTTAAAAACCCACAGAGTTCGCCACAGAAAAGCAATCGGCGTTGACAGTGTCGTATACGACATTGTCGACGGCAATTGCTTTTCTGTGGCGAATTCTATATGATCATGTACTTAAAGTTTGAGATCCGTTATATTCATGTTTGTGGCATTTCTCAGTAAACGCCATGCGTAATTTGGCTTACATTCAAATAGGCCTTTGGTTCGACACTGGGAAACTAAGAAACCTTCTCGGGTTAGTCGATTAAACCTACGTCAAAGCATGGTGGGAACCAGTGATAATGGTGAAGACCTATAACAAGGGGTTGTAAACAGGGTCCTAAAACCTAAACTGACGCCAAGAAGAAGAAAATACCGGTGCTTTTTCTCCAACCATGCAAGCCGCATCCATATTGCCGTTGTGCCCAAATTAGACTGATCTAAAGGTCTGGGGGGGGGGGGGGGGGGGGGGGGTTAAAGAAGGTCTCTTTCAACAAAAATGCAATGACCGACAGTAAAATAACCAGAAGTCAAATTCAAGAAATATTGTTTATTTGAAGTAGAAAATGGTAAAAGAAATGCATTTCAACAAGAACAAACTAGTTTTTAACATCACAGACTTTTAAAGTTTCAAAAATATTTCAGAATCATTATTAATTTACAATGATGATAAAGCTTTGTCTTTTTGTCTTTGGTCATGATGTGTGTGTTTATTTATTGAAGTTTCCAGGCATTTTAGCATCTATGACTATACTGCAAATGAAACATCAAGTATCAAATCAAGTTTAGCCATTCGTTTATAACTATGCGTACAATTTTAGAGGACACTTAGTTCAGTCTGGGCTTATTGTACCAGTGAAGACATGCTGTTGTATAAAAGGTCTCTGCATACTTCCCAAAATTGTGTAACATTACCGTGTCATCCGCTTAAGGTTTGCGCTATTCACGAAAATCACAATTCAGATTTTAATATTTTTCAATTTAAAAAAAAAAAATGCCTTCGGTACATAGCTTATGACCCAATCATTTGGATGATCTCAGACATTCCAATGGAGGGTCATAAATTAAGCTTTGGAGGGAAACAAATAAAAAGTTTGTTATTCGGGAAGCTTTTTTCCAAGTGTCGTCTTCTCGTCGTATTGTGTAAAGGGGTAAAAAAAAAGAAAGAAATTCCAAGCATGGAGTAACAAAATTATGTGACATTCCATTTGCATTTACCAAGTTAAGTGCACTATTTCTCTTTTCATTTTACCACTGACGCAAACATATCATAGTTTTATACTTCCCAAAACATGAAGAGAATGTATGTTCATAGTGCACTTCGGGTTTGTAAAATTGTCAATAATCTGTGCACATTATTGCCATCATGTGAGCCTCATTAAGGGGCGAAAAAAGTGGTTATCCTGACAGCACACATGCAGTGACTGGCATTAGCTTAGGAGATACGTTCACCAAGCTTTTTGTGATGAGGTTTTAAATATACAGTATGTTCTTCACAAAATTCTTCTTGATTGTTTGATATTTGAGGTACTATTACAACAGCAACAGACCTACCAAGGAATACTAGTTATACCTAAAAAGGAAACAACAGAATTAGATCTCCAAATCAGGAGAAAAATAATATGGGTTAAAATGAATAATTTTACATAAAAACAATGTTAATTTACCTTTTATTGATTGGTTAGTTGGATTTAAGATTATATCAAGCATATATTGTTCCAGTCGACAATAGAGGAACTAGTCAAACAAGGTAGTATAATGACTTCCATATCCTCCACCAACATTTTTGTCACTGTAACAACCATATAACGAGTACAGTTTGAAATTTTATAACATAATTATTACTAATATCTGAAATGTGGGATTAACCTTTTTTGGTTGACCACAGGTTTGGTGCAATTACATGCAAATGTAATTCATTGCAACAGATATAACTTTGAAAACAAACACTGATTTAAAATTGTAAAATTCCAATGAAACCCCTCAAGAATCTGCAATCAAGGACTGTCAAGTGCCCATGACTACCCATGAAGAATCTAAAATCAAGGACTTTCTAGTGCCCATGGCTACCCCTCAAGAATCTACAATAATGAAGAACTTTCAGGTGCCCATGGCTACCCCTCAAGAAAACAACAACAAGCAAAGACTTTCAAGTGCCCATGGTTATCCCTCAAGAATCTACAATAATCAAGGGCTTTCAAGTGCCCATGGTTACCCCACAAGAATCTACAATAATTAAGGACATTCAAGTGCCCATGGCTAACCTTCAAGAATATATAATAATCAAGGACTTTCTAGTGCCCATGGCTACTCCTCAAGAATCCACAATAATCAAGGACTTTCAAGTGCCTAGAGCTACCCCTCAAGAATCTAGAATATTCAAGGACTTTCTAGTGCCCATGGCTACACATCAATAATCTACAATAATCAAGAAAATTCAGGTGTGCATGGCTACCCCTCAAGAATGTACAATATTCAAGGACTTTCTAGTGACCATGAATACCCTTCAAGAATGTACAATAATCAATACTGCACCAAGTTAAACTTTGGGCTCCCATGGAAGGCGGGGGGGGGGGGGGGGGGGGGGGGGGGGCTATCTACTCAGGGACTTCATTTGACAAATCTGTCCTCGCTAAGGATACTTTATAACAAATGTCAGAAGATTCTGACTGGTGGACCTGAAGCGCAAGATTTTTAAAGATTATTCCTCATACTGAACAAAGTTAAAAGTTGTGATCCCATTGGGTGCCAAAATATTAACAGAGTTACTTGATTTGAAAAAGCCTGAATCTGCCTCCTTTAGGGTGCTGTATACCAAATAGAAAAAGATTCTGATGAGGATGGTCAGGTGGGGTGGGTAAGATAGATCTGTCTCACCCAGGTACAGTACGGCGCCATGGACTTGTCACTTTCCATAGGTGGGTAATATTTCCACAGATACAATAATCTTCAATTCCAAACACTAGAAAACGGAATAATGAACAAAAACTTAATTAATGAAGCACCGGGTACAGCCTGGTGCTTCATTAATTAAAATTTTGCTGATGATGATTTTTATTACCTGATAAACGCATACGTGGACATTACTTCTCACGCATGGATTACGACCAGTCCACGGCAACTGTACTGTATCTCACCTGGGACACACATCATTGACAAATGGGTATAAAAATGAGGTACCAGTAATGTGCATAAGTAGAAACTTTCTTCATCAAACTGCAACACCCCTACACGAGAGGGTCGAGATTTCATACATAAAATATTGAGTATGCATGACCAAATCAAGAAAAACAAATAAAAATAGCATCTCAGCGCAAATGTTCTCGCATTTCATGTTTGACAAGTGAGATTCTATTGTGCTGTGTGGAGGAAAGTTGACAATTTCGACCAGGAGCCAATACTATAAAACTTTTACAATTGTATTTTCTACCTATTAATATAACTGAATAAAATGAATCATAGGTATTTTAAAAGAACATGGTGATGGTTCATTTTAACCCATTTAAAGCCATAACTAGAAAATACAATTCTTGAAAATACAAGTGTAAACGTTTTATAGTATCGAACCTAGACACAATCTGTTAAACTTCCATGTCTGATTTTTTAATTAGTGTACTATACTCAGTACAAGATATAAAATGACAAACTAACACATTTTACCATTTACATGACTATGTCAATATTGTTATAAATAAAATGTGAAGAGAATAAAACTGGTTGTCTCTGTACAACTGGATAGCTGCAAGGTCAGTGAAAAACGACACCGCTTGAAATGCCGTTCCTAAGATGGTGTCAAGTCAATCAATGTGGTTTGCAAAGTACCGTCGGTCCCACTGTTGTCGGTACCGGTACCATACTGGGGTTCAGAACTGAGAACCGGGTCGGTACCAGTACTGAGAACGGCACATCTGATATTCCGATAATGCAAGTGAAAAGTCGATCGCAGTCGAATCGTTTAAACTCTAATCAGTAAAAAGGAGTGACCGGTGATTTTGGGAGTCAAATTCAATCAACAAACACGTGTTAGGCTGAAAAACTGAAAATCTATCTACCAGTATCGACCAACCTGCTACGATGCCACAAATGGTGATCACAAATTGTCAGAAACACGGGGTGGGTGCTGAGTGGGGCGGTTTACACGCGCAAACTAGAAAGCTGTGAACAGTAGGTCTACTGCGCGTGATTTCCAAATATACATTTTCAGTTTGTTGTTTGCAGCAATTTTCATCAATGCCTGCAACCCCACGTGTTCGAACTTGGAATCAATGGGCACCCTAATATTAAGACACAGTAATAATCTGAAGTAGATAGACTATATAGATTTCACCTATCCGACATCCTATAGTCCGTCTCAAATGGGTCGTCCCTTGAGCTCTAATGTGTTCTATGTGCCAGTAGGCACATAGAACACACTGGAACTCAGAGGATGGGGTGGCGGTACTCTAGTCTTTGAAGTTTCAACATTATGGAAACATTCAATTCATTCTGGACTGCCCGTGTAGATTCTGTCGTGTATCACATTCACATATAATAACTAAGAGTATCGGAACCATCTGTTCTGAAGGATGGGAATCGGTACCGATTAAAATGCTGAATACCACCGGTATCGGTATCAGTTCCAGTACCAGTACCGATTGCAAACCCTGGTAACTCCTCCAAATCCATGATGTTTAATGACGTGAAAGGTATTATGCTGGTACTGTAGTCACAGCATAACAGCTTCACTTCAAACATCATGGCATTTGCCTCGCGTAAAAACTAGTTAAATGGTATCAATTTTCCGTCTCATCACTTGTCTTTTGTAAGTAATATTTTAAAATGTTGTAAATATTCAATTTATATTGCCACGAAAAATGTGCACATCATCAACATATTCATATTATTAGCTTAGTAGACTTTGGTGAAAGGAAACCACAGGAGGGCGCTGGGGGATTGGCAGGAAGAAGAGGGGGGTGGTCACGAAGGAGAGGGTAGCAGTGGGGAATTTTCAATCAATAATTACTTTGTGATTTTTTAACCTGGCATAGATGCATCGTAGACAACTGGACCTGGATTAATCAGGAGTTAATGGATAACCACGAGCTGAAAAAAAAACAAGGGGCGGCAGGGGGTGGTACCTAAATATTCTAATTTTTCCCACTTTCCTAGGAAGTCTCCCTACTTTACTCTGCAGTCTACTTATTTTTTCTGGAGGGAGACATGAAGTCTCCCTAAAATTCCCCACCAGGTTGGTCCCTGATTCATATTCACAGACATCAAAGTATAGTCTTAAAAAACGCTAATTAATAACACTTTGGCCAGCCGCTGATTTGTCGCGGTTCTCGGACGAGAAGGCCATGGTTACCCCTGAACTCCCAACTGCCTCCCTATTCCCACGCTTCTCCTCTTCTCCCAACACTCGGAGACGAACTGCTTGATGACATCCCTTGCCCCATTCTTCCCAATGTCACCGATTAGCATATTAACCCTCTCCTTCGAGTCTCCCCCTAACCACATGTCCATCATTCTCCCATCCCACTTCCCCATTATACTCCCGTGATTGGCGATTGCGAGAGATCGGGAAACTGAAAATCCTTTGATAGGGTTCCCACAGAAAATCAAATTCAATCACTATTTAAGCACTTTTCAAGGACTCGGATCATTATTTTCAAGGATAGTTATAACTTCCAAATGAACTTACAACTTCAGCCTCAAGGACCTGATTTCTTGAAAACTTTACTAGCTTGATATATATATCGTCCTTTGAGTGCAACAAGGCACCATCTGCAATGCTAGAGCATTGCAGATGGCAACTTGTTGCACTCGTGAGAAATATGGAGATCAATGAGGTGTGGTTCCTGAATATGTGGCATTGCATGTATGTGGACTGTGGAGCGGGGTTATCATGGAACTTCTTGTCTCTGAGGTAATTATAGGTAAACTGAATTTAAGTACTTTTCAAGGAAGGAGCTGGTGGAAAATCAAGTACTTTTCAAGGATGAAAACAATTTCAAGCATTTTTAATGGAAGGGGCAAAATTCAAGGACTTTTCATTTGAGTGGGAACCCTGTTTGAGAATTTCATTGTAAGTTGAGCATTGTGTATTTATAGCAACTTCTGTGCCCCCCCCCCCCCCCCCCACCTCACTCCACCCCCCAATGGTGGAGACACTTTCCTATATGTGACCAATGAGCATTCCAGCAATCCAGTTGTACAGAGATCAATGAATAAAACATACATTGATAAGTTAACCCTCCGGAGGACACACTGATTTCAAAATACCGGTATCCAAATCTCAAGCTGAAAATTTTTCCCATAATGCGAACTTAATCAATTGAATTTTAACAGAGCTCACTGAGTCCATGAAAGAAGACCCGAATTAGTAAAATATCTAGTTGCAAAATTGGAAAAATTGACTACTTTAAATTTAGGTATTTTGTTATCAGCGATCTGAGAACACAGATAAGATTGGCACAATGCTGAAATTAAAAACTACATCCAGAAAAGTAAAAACATTGTGACACCATATTTTCTTTGAACTTGCAGCTATGAAATGCCAATATCAAGAAAGATCACCCTGCAATTTTTATACAGTGGAACCATGTTAATTGAATAGCCATTTTTTGAGTGAGAATTATTCAGTTAACAGAATGAATCAATTAATAGGGATTTGGCCACTTTTCTGTATTCTAGTGATAAAGGGAGCATTTATTCTAATATATTTTGTTTGATAGAGCTAATGGCACCCTGTCAAATAGGATATACTAGATCAAATGTTTGTATTGGATGTCCTGAGGCATAATAGGACTAAAAATTGAGGGGAATTTGGTGACTGTCAATGATTGTCAGGGTAATTTCTCAACATATAAGATTTTTTATTCAATTAACAGGAGTTTACTCTATAATCCACATTCAATTAACAGGTGAAATCCCTGCTAACTGAATAGCCAATTTGCCAGTGAGAATTATTCAATTAACAGGAGTATTCAATTAACAGGGATTTCATCATTTTCTGTATTCTAGTGATAAACTGAGAATTTATTCTATTATATCTTGTTTGATAGAGATTGTTTTCTGTCAAACAGGAGAAAAATATTAAATGCCTGTATTAGATGTATTGAGGCAAAAAAGTCTATAAATTAGGGGAATTTGGTGAGTGTCAAGGCAATTTCTAGACATATTATAAGGTTTTTTTTATTCAATTAACAGGAGTTTACTGTATAACCTGCTTGCAATTAACAGGCCAAATTCATACCAAAGGTATGGCAAATGGCTTTGTGCTTGGAAGTTTTTTTTCAATTAGCAGGGTCATTCAATTAAGAGATATCCAATTAAGTGGGCCCCATTCTACCAACAAATTCACTCTTATGCCGGAATTGTCAACATCTTTGTTCATGTTCTTTGGCTGAGTGTAATAACCACTTCAGTGTGGCATGAAGTAACAGCACTGAATGCTTTGCAATAACGCAATTGTTTGTTGGGTATAACAACACTTTCAACATACAGCCAGGGTCGGAGCAATATTGGAGCAATAATGGAGTTGGAGAAATAATGGAGATTGAAAAAATAAAAATGATGTATATGTATAAAGAATTTTCTATAAAACTACAACGGCACCGTTTAAATATTTTGAGGTAAAGAAATAGTTGCAATAAAGTAATGGTGAGTATTCTACATTACAATGACAAGTTAAAAGCAGGATGGTATAAGTATAAACATATAAATATAGATCTATAAAACAATTGACATATAATTATAATAAGCATCTGAAGTTTACTTAAGATTAATTATACAGGTTCTCGTAAGGCGTAACATTCTGAAAAAAAGTAAAAAAGTCCCTTGCAGTACTCTTAACCCTTTAACTAACACAGTATTTTTTAAAAAATAAATAAAATTTTACATTCTTCAAAAACAAATTTCCCAATTTTTCAATAAAACCATACAAATATGGGTATCATTAAAACCAGCTCAATGAGCTGGTTCTAATGATACCCATATTTGTATGGTTTTACTGAGAAACTGCTGAGATAATTTAGCTGTGGGAGGCTTATTCTGGTTAATTTTCTGGCCGTTTTTAGCTGCTGTGTTAGGTGAAGGGTTAAGCAATATAAAAACAAAAAGTCAGAACTGAAGAAAAATATATTTTGCAGTTGGGAAGGGTAGAGGCCTGTAAATTAGTCCAAATTCATGGTGTTTAATGATGTCCTCAATATATTATCACTTCCCCATTTCCACATGTCATATAGAGGAAATACTCAAGAAAATTCTTGCATTTATATTGCTATAATAATTATAAGCATAATGTATATTAATATTAAATTAAATATATAATTTTCCAAGAAGTGGATGTTCAGTTATAAAACATAAACAAGATAAAAATAAAAAAAAAAGCAATGCCCCCATTCTGCAGTACCATGGATAGCATATGCGACTCATTAGGGAGGTGACATTTTTCAAGGAAACATGATTGTCTGCCGTTTTGAACAAACAAACACAGACTAACTTGGTTAAACTCCTCCTGCATCCCCATTCAATATGGGTGATTGATAAATTATTCAATTTTCTTCTGCCATTCAATAAAAATTATTCCCAGGGACTAAATACAATGCACAAAGTTCATAATGAAAGTTTTTCTTAGTCTAACAAGCAGCACAATTGTGGTAAGTATACATGATTGAACCCGCAATATGTAGGTATCCTTTTCCTTATACTGGTCTATCACCATACCAAAGGACATCAAAAAATGACAACCAATACACAAGTTATTATTCAAAACATCCAGAAGAAAAGTTTTGTAAGTTTAACAAGAGACATAACTTTGGTACACATATGAGGACGAAATCTGCAATATGTGAATATCCTTTCCCCTATGCTGGTCTTGCACAGTACCAAAGGACATCAAAATCAGACAACCTATGATCGAGTTATATTACAAAACATTTGTACGGAAAGATTTCTAAGCGTAACAAGGGTCACAACTCGGGTGCGTATGCATGGATGTAAAAAGGAACCTATGGATATCCTTTCCCCCATGCTTGTGTATCAACATACCAAAGGACATCAAAATCAACAGCCAATGCTTGAGTTGCAATGTGCAATGCTTGTATGGAAGTATGGGTAGATGGAGTCCTAGACCACAACTGAAACCTCCAGAGGTGGGCATAAACATTTCTCACTCAGATCTGGTGACCTCATATCTCTGTAACTTGTAACTTCATATTACACTGAAGATTTCCAAGTTGGGGATGTTGGACCAGCCCCTAAACCCAAAATAAAACAAATGTGAATCCAGCCCAAGTGATTTCAGATTTACTATAAATGATGTTTAGACTTACACAATGAGCAAATTTCAGGGCCTTGGTGTAATTCATCACCGTTCTGAAAACTGGATTAATTTGAAGGCATTGGGCCCACAGGAGCAACTTCGGTTGCTCTTACGAGTCCAGCGTCCCAAAATTCAGCCAGTCTCAATGTCCCAAAATTCAGCAAATCTCAAGGACTGGGAGAAACTTAAGCCTTCAATTGGTTCATTGTCAAGAGTTTAATCTGGGCTCTGTTGTGTTGTAGGGAAAAAGAGGTGTGATATCCTTTGGATCTATTTTGAATTCCAGGTTCAGAGCTTATACTAATTGTATTGCAGTTATTATCTATGGTTATGTAATTAATTTATACCTATTACAGTGTTTATTAACCCTTTACCTAACATGAAAAGCAGACGACCCTTGCAAAAAAAATTCTTGAATAACTAATAGAATAGGGGACTTTTCGTTTTTTTTAAAAAATAACGTCTTTTTCGCTATTTTTTCTTTGTTTTCTTAAAGTAAACTATATTTTGAACAAAATGACACAAAATCACATACTTTTATCATTTTTTTTCAAGAAATATTAACGATTTTATTGTGACAGCGCCGTCGAACTCACTCAATCGCTCCGTTCCATTATCGCTATCATAGGTGGAGAGTTTAGTAATTGAAATGTCGGCTGACAAACCCTGCCCCCTCACTAAACTGACCCTAGATCAAATTTTAGGGTCAGTCTAGTGAGGGCCAGGGTTAGCTCACCGATTAGCTCACCCTGGTCCTAACTGAACTGACCTTAAATTGAGGAACACGCACATAAGCGAAGCGCACCTGCTAACATGCACACAAGCGAAGCGCACCTGCTATCATATAGAATGATTTCTCCCCTGTGATGTCACTCGTAACAACGAATGAAAACAACAGATGCTGCGAAATTTTCAGCGATTGAAACAAATGGCAATTGAGAAACTCACAATTCAACGGGATTTAAAATCTATTCTCTGACATGTTAAAACATGATAGAGGTACCTAAATTTGTGTCATTTTGTTCAAAATATAGTTTACTTTAAGAAAACAGAGAAAAAATAGCGAGAAAATCGTTATTTTTTAAAAAAAACGAAAAGTCCCCTATTCTACACCTTTACCATTTTTTGTCTCAAAAACATAGGTTATGACCCCTCATTGGAACAAGCTCGATGAGCTCGTTCTAATGAGGGGTCATAACTTATGTTTTTGAGACAAAAAATGAAAAAATAATGAAAATTAATTGGGGATTTTTTAGAATAGCACTGGCCGGTTTTGGCCATTACATTGGGTAAAGGGTTAATATGTTGCTGGAGAACTGCAAGGAAATTCATGTCATTTTCAATTTAGTGATGATTATAGCTTCTGACATTGATTATTTCTGTTTAAGATTCAAGAATCAATACCAGAGGGTGTTAATGCCAGTGAAGAAGAAAAGAAGAGACACATGTGTTAGGGTGTGTGCTTGTATGGAATCTTTTATCAAGACAAGACTAATTTTGTGGAATGTACAGCTATATGAGTAGCAGCTATACCTCCCCCAAAATGAGTAGAGTTGTGATAAACGATTGTCTTGTGAACAAACTTGAATCTGACCTCACTTAGGATTTCATATACCAAATCTCAACAGATTCCAACTGGTTGATCTGAATAAGAAGATTTTTAAACAATTATACTCATATTGCACTAAGTTAAAATTCAGGCTCACATAGAGAGCCCAGACTTGATTTGAACAAATCAGAATCTGACCCCCATAAAGATGCTGTATGTGAATCAGAAGAAGATTTTTAGAGAATTTTTCCTCATGTTGCACAAAGTCAAACTTCGGGGTCCAACAAGGAGCCCAAATATGACCCCAGGGACTTGATTTGCACAAACTTGAATCAGCCCCAGTTATGATGCTGTATTCAAAATATAAAAAAATTCTGACTGGCAGATCTGAGGAAGGCGATTTCCAAAGAATATTCTTTATATTACACCATAGGAGGCCCAAATATAAACCAAGGGATTTGAACAATTTAAATCTGCCCTTCCCCTTACGAATGCTGTCCAACAAATATCAAAATATTTTGACTGGTTGATCGTAATAAGAAAATTTTTAAAGAACTTTTGTCATATTGCACCAAGTTAAAATCTGGGGTCTCATAATGAGCCCTGATATGAACTCACAGACTCAATTTGAACAAACTTGAATCTGACCATTATAAAGATGCTGTATACCAACTACCAAAAGATTCTGACTGGTGGATCAGAAGAAGATTTTTCAAAGAAGTTTCCCCCTATAATTCTCTAAGTTAACATTTGCACTTGATAAGGAGCCCAAATTTGAACTCCGGGACTTGATTTGAACAAATTCTAATCTGTTCCACATAAAGATGCACTACACCAACTGTCAAAAGATTCTAACAAGAGGATCAGAAGAATATTTTCAAACAATATTCCTTGTATTGCACTTCCACAGGGAGCCTAAATATGAATCCAGGGACTTGATTTGAACAAACTTGAACCTGATCCTCCTAAGTATCAAATACAAAAAGATTCTGACCAGTGCTTCTGAAGATTTTTTTAATTTTTGAAAATATGCCGTCTCAGCATTATTTCAATTCCCCAAAGGGAACACTCTAACATAACGGATTGCAATTAATTTCATTTGATTCTACTGGTCCTAAGGATGCTTCATACCATATAACAATTCTCTGTTCCATACGGTTTTGGAAATATCGACATCTGAAAAACTTTCTATTTTTTTAGCTCTGGGGGCCCCATAGGGATAGAGGAAAATCTTTTTTCACACGATTCAAGTAGTTATGACCCAATAATGCCATATACTAAATTTGGTTTAAATTGGCCTAGCGATTCTGAAAATTAAAATTTGTTAGTAAATTTTGTTTCTTAACATACCTACCACAATTGTTTACAATTGGCTGTAACATAAGTGCAAGCCCTACTTCGGAACTAACTCAAGCTTTTAGAATCTTTTCCAAACGAGTTGGAAAAGTACTAGAGTGCAAAAGCACGAAAAAGATCGAAAAAAGGGTCGAGCGAGACCAGCGCTCGAAATTACAGGTACTCTCTCTGCACACCTCTTGCGTTTACCGAGCGCATGCGCAACAACCGTGACGTCAATTCCGTATTTCCGCCAACGAGAAGTTTGTGATTTAGCGGGGAGGCATCGATATCAAAGATATCCCCAAGGAGGGTGGGCCTCCGGTACACAATTGTGGTAGGTATGTTAAGAAACAAAATTTACTAAAAAATTTTAATTTCTTTTCAACCTACTCACAATTGTTTACAATTGGCTGAATAAACAATAGGAGGAGGTGAATCACATAACCAATACCAACAAGAGTAGCAGAACGAAAGCAAGGATGGCAGAGAACAAAAACTAAAACCTGTAATGAAGAAAGAGAGAAGGCACCTGAAAAGAACAAGGCTGAGAGAAGCGCAACCTCGACAAAAACAATTTAACGAGGGTGCACCACAGCCTGAGCAGCAACGAGAGGGCCTAAAGAATAAAGGTCCTCAGATTGCTGCTGAAGGTGGCGGAGATAAAAGGAGGAGAAGGTAGAAGCATTCCTCCAGTAAGCCGCATTCATAACATCACGGAGCGAAACAGAATTGGAGAACGCCCAGGATGTAGAAATGGCACGAACCTCGTGAGCATTAAGCCGGTTCGAAACAAGATCCGATGCAGACAAGCGAGAATAAGCCAGCTTGATTGCAAGACAGATCCACCTGGAAATAGAATGGGAAGAGATAGACTGCCGCTTAGGAATGAGAGACAGAAAGAATCTCTTCCGATCCCTCCTAATGAACTGAGTGCGAGTAATGTAAGTCTTGACCGCACGAACAGGACAAAGAAGAGGCCTCCGTCCATCTACAGCAGGGAGAGCCCGAATGCAGATGGGAGGAGGTACCGAATCGGGGAGTTGATTCTTAGCCAGAAAAGAGCAATCAGTAGTGAATGTGACACTGTTAGCCTCATTTCGGAAGAAGGCAGAATCAACAGATAGCGCATGAAGCTCACTGACTCGACGAGCAGAAGCAAACGCTAGAAGAAAAGCCGTCTTATAGGTGAGAAAACGCATGTCGGTCTCAGATAAAGGCTCGAAAGGCGCCCCCTCCAAACAGTGCAACACCCATGCCAAGTTCCACTTGGGTGTAAGACGCAAAACTCGAGGCCTCTTCAAAGAAAAGTGCCGAATAAGTTTGGAGAGGAAAAGATTACGACCGATACACCGCTTTCCCACATAAGAGAAAGTATCAGACAGCATAGACCGATAGCCCTTAATCGTAATAGGCTGGAGGACCTTGGAGTCAAAAAGAAAAACCAGAAAATCCGCAATTTGAGCGATAGACGGATCACGGTAATTCACATTGTGATCTGAACACCAGCGGCAGAAAACCTTCCACTTGGCGGCATAAGTCATTCCAGTGGAAGGTCGCCGCGATGCAGAAATGCACTCCACTGATCGTCTCGAAAAACCTCTACGTCGGAGACTGGACCTGATAAAAGACAGGCGTGAAGGGACAGGCTCGCCAGGTTGTTGTGATACTTCCTGGGACGACCCTGTGAAAGAAGATCGCGACGTAGAGGTAGACGAATCGGTCGATCGGCCAATAGAGGCCGCAGCAGATTGATCCACACCCTCTGTGGAGACAGGGGTGTGATCAGAATGATCCTGCAACTGCAAGCACGAATCTTCGCTAAAACTTGAGGAAGAATCGGTGCAGGAGGAAAGGCATAGCCGACCCAGCCTGTCCAGTCCAGAGACAGAGCGTCTACTGCAAATGCCAGAGGATCTGGACAAGGGGAGACAAAAGTCTCTACCTGATGATTCCAGCGAGTAGCGAAAAGGTCGACCTGAGGACGACCCCACAGCTCGCAAATCGCCTGAAACACCGACCGATGTAGCATCCATTCGGTTGGAAGGACACTGTCGCGTCGGGACAGGGAGTCTGCTAGGACGTTGAGATGCCCGGGAATGTGTCGAATGGACACCCGAGCGTTCACATCCCGCGCCAACAGAAGAAGATCCCGAGACAGCCGATACATAGGAATTGAATGAGTGCCTCCCTGATTCCGTATGTAGGCCACTACTGTCGAATTGTCCGAAAGAAGTAGGACAACATGGTCCGACAGATGAGGGATCCAAAGCCGAAAACTCAACAGAAGAGCAAGGAGCTCCTTCTGGTTGATATGAAGGCCCACCTGCTCGCTGTCCCACTCTCCGTGAGTAGACAGACCGAGAGGGTCCAACGTCGCACCCCAGCCCCGATCGCTGGCATCCGCAGTAAGGATGCGATCGGCCAAAGGAAGATCCAACGGAACACCCTGTGTCAGCCAGGGAATATTTGCCCAAGGGCGGAGGTGACAAAGCAGAGACCGAGGAATAGTGAGTTCCAGGTCCAGCGGATCTACATTCGGACGCCAATGATCCAACAGGAAGTGTTGGAGAGGTCGGACAAACAAGCGACCGAGCGGAATGAGATCGGTCACCGAACCGCAAAGGCCCAGCATCCGAAGGAAAGTCCTGGCCGAGACCGAGGAAGATTGAAGCAGGTTCCGAGTCAAGGCGGAAAGAATCGTCGCCCGAGCCTGGGGAACCGACACTACATTGTGAAGAGTGTCGAAATCCATCCCCAAATGACGGAATCGCTGAGAAGGAAGAAGATCCGACTTCTCGCGATTGACTCTGAAACCCAGCGACGCTAGCAGGCAAAGAAACTGCCGGACATCGAACTCCAGAACAGCAGCATCGTGGTGCCGTTGGAGGATGTCGTTTAGGTAGGCGGACGAAGTCACCGCCGACTGAGTGCGATGGAAAGCAAGCACATGTGACATCAGTCGGGTGAAGGCCCAAGGAGCCAGGTTCAAACCGAACGGGAGAGCTCTGAATTGAAAAACTCGATCCCGAAACGAGAACCGAAGGTATTTCCGTGACGCCAGATGAATGGGTACATGGAAGTAGGCATCCTTCAGGTCGATACTGGCCGCAAAATCGCCCTGATGAACTGAACGTCGAACCGACCGGAAAGTCTCCATACTGAAACGAGGAGCAATTATGTACTCGTTCAGGGTACTCAGATCGATGACAGGACGAAATTGGCCGTTTTTCTTCGGCACCAAGAAAAGTCTCGAGATAAAACCCCGGTGAAAGGGTGTTCCTGACCACCTCGATCGCCCCTTTGGTGAGGAGATTGTCGATCTCCTGCACCAGAAGATCCCGATGCAGAGAATCTGAAGGGACCTGAGTCGGAAGGGGCACCCGAGATAAACTGGGGTGCCGATGGAAGGACAGTCGCAGACCGGAATGAATGACGTCGAGGACCCAAGAGTCCGACGTTATCTCTGTCCAACGGTCGTAAAACAGCGACAGCCTTCCTCCGACTGGAGGCGAATCGAGGTGAGAACCTTCACTTGCGGCCTCGACGAGGCCCCAGAGAGGAGAAACCACCTCGGGAAGTGACAGAGTCCTGAGACTTTCCAGCCTGAGGCTGCCAGCGGGCCTGGCCACGTCGGCGCTTCTTATGAGCAGAAGGAGCAGACGGAGCCGAAGGCGTAGCCGACATCGCCGACGAGGCAGACGCAGCAGCACGCTTGGCGGGCCTGGAACGACCCCCACCCGCAGCAGCAGGTGGGTCAAGCTGTCTCAGCAAAAGCTGGTCCTTCGAATGACGAAGAACTTCGCCACGAACAGCTTCCACGGAACCATGGAACAACTGAGGTCCTACCAAAGAGGCAGACCTCAGAACAGCACGTTGCTCAGAAGGAAGGGATGGTAAAGAATCCAAAACCGCATCCCGGCGTGCCAGCTCCAAATTGGCCGTGTTACAGGCGTGAGCGTGAGTCAAGTTCATAAGAGCCTGTGACAAAACGCGAAAAGGCGCCTGAGCGTCATCAAACTCCCCTGGTGGAAAATATTCAGCCAGAGCAGCGACGACATGGTCCGCGAGAGATAACATACCCAGCATCTCTCGGGACAGGCCCACCATAGACTCAACTACCGACATCGGGAGAACTGCCGACTTAGGCTTAGTCAACCCGAGGGAAGAAGAATCCTCATCCACAGTAGTCATCCCTTGGAAGACTGGTGGAGAGACGGAATCGTAAACACGAAAACGCGATGGAGGCAGGAAGGCATCAGCTCTAGAAAAGAAGGAACCCTTGAGGGCCTTAGAACGCATTTTGGCGTCTAAGCCCTGGAAGGACTCAACCACCTGAGCCGATTGCAGAGGACGCAAAGCCCCGGAGCTAGAAGGCTCAACAGGGTTACGGCGCTCCACAGTGGACCGCGGCCGGACGGTCACAGAAGGCTGGTCGGAAGGTAGAACGTCCGGCAATAAGCCAAAGACGAAATCCAAAGCCTGCCCCAAGACTGACGAGGGGGGACCATCACCTTCAAGATACTCGTCATCCTCCGTAGCAGAGGAGACGTAGCCCAACTCGGGCTGACCAGCAGAAACCTCCTGTGAATACTGTGCAGTATCCAAGGGGCCAGGCGAGACATCTCGGCGACCGACCAAAGGAGGTTGTGCCTCAGGAGGCACAGGGAGGCCAACTTGAGGGTTGCCAGAAAGCAACCGGGTGAGCGCCAAAACGGCCTGGCGCAGGTCACCCTGAGAATCCGTCGCAGCAGAATCGCCCGACGGAGTGTCCTCCCAATGGACCCTTCTGGTAGAAGAACCCAAATCCTCAGAAGAGACCGACGGCGAACGTCGATCGGCAGACAGAATAGGAGCACGGTGAGAAGACACCGGAGGATAGTCCCGATTGTGACGCCCAGGAGCCATCACTGGCCTCTGCGAAACAGAAGGCCCTGCCTGCAAATCCTCGAAAGGGACCGACGGCGCACGTCGATCGGTAGCTGGACCTAGGACACGGTGAGAAGACACCGGAGGATTGTCCCAAGAATGACAGGAACCTGTCATTGACCTCTGCGCAGCAGACGGCCCCAACTGCCTATCCTCTGAGACCGACGGCAAGCATCGATCGACACCCAGACTCGGAACACAGTGAGGAATCACCGGAGGATGGTTCCGAGAGTGACAGCTAACCGGGGCTGTCACTGACCGCTGCCGAACAGCAGGCCCTGGATGCCAACGTCCCAACACCATCCCGCTAGCCGGCACACTAGCAGGCGAAGGTGGAACAATAAACGATTCACTCGAGGGACGAGGAATCGCTGCCGAAGCGACCGGCCGGCTCAACCGACTAGGAGCAAACCTAGCCAGATGAGACGGAGCAGACAGCAAACCCGCACAGCCTCGCCGCGAGGCTGGGGGAGGCTGAGAACACACAGACACACCAGCAGATACAGCCTCGGTCCCCCGAGACTGTAGACCATCCCCAGAGGAGATGGAAGAGCCACCATCAGACAGAATAGGATCTGGAGTAGCAACCCCCTCAACAACGGTCGACGGTGTAGGAGGCAGATCGGAGAGGGTTACCGAGCTGACCTCGGAAAAGCTCTCAACGAAAACAGACGCCTCAATAGTGACATCCGAAGACAAAGAGACCGCGGTCTCCTCATCAGGTATCACAGAACAAACACCGTCAACAGTTGCAGAGGAGCTCGCCACAGAAGTCAGATCCGAATCCTGTGTGACAGAGTCACCACGTGCACCAGCAGAAATGTCTGCAATGGCACGGCTACCCTTACCCCGAGAACGAGGGGTTCTAGCTCTGGAAAGAACCACCTTGTTAACAGAAGCCCAAAATTTAGAGGACCAAACCCCACAGATACCACATGATTGGGCCTGAGTGCAATTGTTGCAAGTGACACATGTGGTATGGGAATCGTCCACATGTTTCACCTGCAAACAAGAGGTACAAGGAATAGTCTTAGGCATGATATAAATACAACAATCAAGCTTCCCGCCGACGGAAAACAGAACGAAGGTCGTGTTCACACGTGGGGGAAAGGCAAGATAAAGTGTGAAAAGAACAGCAATAATAATACAAATTAACATTAAATGAGAGTAATAATTTGGTAGCTTGAAAAAGGATACAATCCAGTAGCACACTAAAGACGATTAATAAGTTGTTCACGAAGAATTAATATCATAAACAGCACAAGTCACAAAAATTTCCGACCATGAACAATGGCGGAAAATAAAGGAATTGACGTCACGGTTGTTGCGCATGCGCTCGGTAAACGCAAGAGGTGTGCAGAGAGAGTACCTGTAATTTCGAGCGCTGGTCTCGCTCGACCCTTTTTTCGATCTTTTTCGTGCTTTTGCACTCTAGTACTTTTCCAACTCGTTTGGAAAAGATTCTAAAAGCTTGAGTTAGTTCCGAAGTAGGGCTTGCACTTATGTTACAGCCAATTGTAAACAATTGTGAGTAGGTTGAAAAGAAATAGAAATATTGTGCTCGACCAAAAATCCTCACAGAACAGAAAATATTGCCCCTCAAACTTCTCTGGAACAAACTAAAAAACTTTAGAGTACTCCTCAAAAGAAAGCTGAATACCACATATCAAGGTCTTCCATCCATTGAATCATGAGAAGATTTTTTAAAACTCTGGGCAATTTTCCCCCACCCTCAACCCTGGAGGGCAGCCTATCAATTTTACCACAGTCATCATTCACATGAAAATTTATTGAAATCAGTCCAGAAGTTTGGGAAGAGAAGGCTCATAATCACCTGTGCAACAGGCAATGATGGACAAAGAGTGATGACAATAGCTAGTTCAGACTTACAGTCAGATGAGCTAACACGACAAGTGAATGACACTTGCAATATATTTTTCAAAATAATTGAAACTTTTCATTTTTTTGCTTTAAAAACATAACTTATGATCCATCTTAAGAAAGAACTTGATATGGTCAAGGGGTTATAAACTATGCTTTCAAAGCAAAAACTGAAAATTTAAATTTGAATTTTTATGTTTGTTAGGTAAAGGGTTAAACCTTGAAGGTCAAATTCTATCTTGAATCATTTTTACTGTATCAGAACAGGGACTCCAACATGCAGTCTCCACGTAAAGTGCAAGTTATATTGTAAGAACCTTGGCAGTTGTTTCTGGGCATGATTTGGCTGCCTTTTCAGGCATCTAAGACTTGCCGAGAAACAACTGCAAAGTCAAAGTTTGCAGAGTGTGAAAGTGTAACAAAAATGAAGAAATCGTCAGGCCTTTAATTGGTAGAGTGCTAAATTATTTTTGGCTGTTAAAATTTGTTCACATGTCTTTGTCTTGTTACAATTTATGAGAGAGTGCCTGTAGGCACTCTCCCATAAATTGTAACAAGGCAAATTTATACGGATTAAATAATTTCACTTCAACAGTTTTATGAAGCACATCTGCAGGATATGAAGCCTTTAAGTTGAGGTACCTGCATTTCAGAATAAAGCCCAAATATGGGCTTCCAGCACTCTACCAGTTAAGGATTAAGAGATTTTCCAAAATTTTACATAAACAAAAATAATTTAAATTCAGTTTACATAAACATATATTTTACAGATAAAAGTCAACAATGTATATAACAAATAACAATAAGTTAATAATATTATTGTACACAATATATATAGATAAATATATTTATTTTTCTAAAAAGTTTATCACAGTATTCATGTTAATAATGTTCTTGAGACAAATAGTTTTTATCAGTTATCAAGAGCTATTTACAAACAAGAAGCACAACAGGGCCTGAAGCGCTCACCTTGAACAGAAAACAATATAAACAGAGTCCAAGAATGAGTCAACATTAAGCAATCCATCTCCATAGGATACACTGTCAATCAGGTGTGACAAAAATAGTCTGCGCATCATGCCTTTTCTTCAGTTGATCATAATGTAAAATGTAGAGCACCCTTATAAAGCCCCTTGATACAACCTATATGGATTAATCTTAGTTGCACACCTCTAGAGGGTACTGAATACACAATTTCTAATTCTTCAGCTACATGGCCAATTCCGGCTCTCATAAGGAGCCCAAATATTAACTCAGACTCTCGATTTAAACAAAGTTGAATCTGACCTCCCTAGAGATGTTGTATACCAAATATGAAAGCATTCTGACTGTTGGATCTGAAGAAGAAAAATTTTAAAGAAATTTCTTCATATTGCACCAAGTAAAAATTTGGGCTACCATAGCAAGCCCAAATATCAGCCTATGGACCCCATTTGAACAAACTTGAATCTGACCCCTCTAGAGCCTAGAGATGTTGTATACCAAATATGAAAGCATTCTGACTGGTGGATCTGAAGAAGAAAATTTTTAAAGAAATTTCCTCATTTTGCCCTAAATTAAAATTCAGGCTACCATAGGGAGCCCAAATATTAACCCAGTTTGAACAAACTTGAATCTGACTCCCCTAGAGATGTTGTAAACCAAATATGAAAGGATTCTGACACGTGAATCTGAATAAGATTTTTGAAGAAATTTACTCATATTGTAGTAAGTTAAATTTCAGGTTCCCATATAGAGCCCAAATGTTAACCCAGGCACTCAAATTGAACAAACTGGAATCTGCCCCCCCCCCCCCCCCCCCCCCCCCCCCCCAGAGATGTTGTATACCAAATATGAAAGAAGAAGAAGATTTTTAAAGAAATTTCCTCATTTTGCACTAAGTTAATATTTGGACTACCACTGCGAGCCCAAATATATACCTAGGACCTGATTTGACCAAACTTGAATCTGACCACCCTAGAGATGTTGTGTACCAAATATGAAAGCATTCTGACTGGTGCATCTGAAGAAGATTTTTAAAAATTATCCCCCATATTGAACTAAGTTAAAATTTGGGCTTCCACAGGAACTCTCATAACAATGATGAAAACCAAACATTAAAAGATTCTAACTGGTGGTTCTGAAGAAGAAGATTTCTAAAAAATATTCCCCATATTGCCCTAAGTTGAAAATTTGGTCTCCTGTATTGAGCCCAAATATGAATCAATGGGCTTTATTTTAACAAACTTGTATCTGACCACCCTATGAATGCTGTATACTGAATATCAAAAGATTCTGACCATTGGTTCTGGAGAAAAGATTTTTTAAAATTTTTGCAAATATGCTGACTCAGCATTTTTTTTGATAAATGATGGCAATGTTTTACCATTCATTTCTACTGGTCCTAAGGATGCTTTATACCAAATAACAGCACTCTGTTCCAGGTGGTTTGGGAAATATGGGCATTTGAAAATATTTCTATTTTTAGCTCCTGGGGTTCCCATAGTGGTGCAGACATTTTTTTTCACGAGTCAAGTACTTATGACCCAATAATACCACATACCAAATTTGGTTCAAATTGGACCATCGGTTCAGAAAACATAAATTTTGGGTGGGGCAAAAAATCTTACCCTCCCATTACAAAGCCAAATATTGCTTCGTGAACTTCATGTGAACAAACTTGATTCTATACCTCAAAAGGAAGCTCCATAACAAAGATCAAGTCATTGTACCCACTGGTTCATGAAAAGATTTAAAAAATATTTTGGAGCATTTTCCTCCACCCCTCCCTATGGGGCTGGGCATGTTGAGTTGAACAAAAATACAATGCCCCTTCAGGACCATCACTCACACAAACTTTCACTTGAATTGGCCCAGTGGTTTAGAAGAAGACCAAAACATGGTGTTGATGAATGATGGACAATGGATGACGGATGGAGAGCGATGAGATTCGCTCAGATTGACTTTGTCAAGGTGAGCTAAAAATTTAACAACCTTCAGCAATTTTGAACCATTCTCTTTGAGGAGGAGCTCAATTTAGAATGATGATAGAATGAGCTAAATTTCCCAGTTCACTTTGACAACTTTACAGTTGAAAAATCCTGTAATGAACTTGATTAATAGACAGCACTCAGAATATTTCTCATAAATACTTAACTTTTGGATCACTCAGTGATTAACTATTTGGGTGCTGTAGGTGAATTTCTCTGCTTTTTAACCCTTTACCCAATGCAGATGATATCAAAATTTATTATTTTAAATAATATAGATTCACCCCAAATTTGCTTCAGTTATGATCACAACAATTTAGAAGAAATTGACGCATTTTTTGGAGTGTACATTTTTATTCCAGTGAAAACTGTATTTTTTATGCAAAATTGCAAAAAACATTCCTCCTGATTCAAAATTCAAACATGTACATGTAAGTAAACATGTAAGCCACAACATCATAAATGCACATAAAACATCACCATCATTTGCAAAATTGTAATTGATCATAATTTTGATCATAATCTGATAATTTCAAGCATGTCAACCGGTACTTGTACTGGTACGGGTACCACCGGTTCCCTCATGCTCCAACCGGTACTGGTACTGAAGGTTTTGTCCTGAACAAAATTATTTTATGCGCAAATTCCTAACTGAACGAGGGTAAACAGACTGATAATCATATATGGCATACTTATACGACATACTTTCAACTTATTTGTGAATAAACATATCAAAACACAATAAAGGTGCATGCTCTGTCGATAAGGTCGACCGTTTGGACATTTCAAACGTGGCATCAAAGACAATGAAAGCGCCATCATCAGCTACTTCAAAGAAATTATTCTGTGGTGACATCAAAGTAATCATAAAGTACGATTTTCATGCTTTATGATTAGCTGATGTTGCCACAGAATAATTGTACGATGCCACGTTTGTCTTTGCGATCTTGGGGACTGGGTCGGTTTAAATGCAAATTTCTCCCATCTGATCGTGATATGTCAACCAACTGTTGATTTGTCCTGGTCCCAGTACCAGTTTTGGCGGGACAGGCTCTGTCCTGTCCTGGTACCGGTTATGTTGGTACTGGCAGTACTTTGACAGGCTTGGATGAATTGCAATGAAAAAGTGAAAAGTGTTAACCATGCCCATAATGGATTATGGAGCTTACAAAGACGTTTTAGAGCAAACAAATTCAGTAATGGACTGGACTTTTGTGATCATCTGAATATATTTCCAGGTCATGATTTTTTTTTATTTGTTTAACAGGGAATTACTCTTTAACCCATTAACACTTATGTCAGAATACCAAAATGTGATGCAGAAAAAATCTTTCCCATAATACAAATAGAATTTACCAATTCAATCTCATTTTGACAGATGCATTATGGGAAATATTGCAGCTTGATGTTTTTGTATTTTAACATCAATGTGCAGGGGTTAACCCATATGCAATTAACAGCCTAAAGGCCAAATTAGTACTGATGGTGTGATAAATGGCTTTATGTTTGGCAATTATAAATAAATATACAGGGTTAAACAGAAAATTATAAAAATGGGATGTTAAAGAGTTGTCTATTATAAAGGATTGCTAGTTTTAACAAACCTATGGCACTTGGGAGGAATGATATTTTATAAAAATATAAAAAAATTGTCTTAAACATAAGAATTTGAGTAATTCTTGTTGTCACTCGGTAGGTTTATCTTCCATATTGTGTGTTCACTTGGTACCCTCAGTCTGAAAGTATATTTAATTAAAAAACTATTAATGGTATTATCACAAGGTTTTTTCTCAAAACTATTTTTTGAAAAAAATGTTGTTGCCTGACAGAGTGGATTCGCTAAATAGAAGTGGGTGGTGTAGTATAGGAGCTGCTTTTTTGGGCTGTAATTCAAGACTTTGGATTCAACTGAAAGTTAGAATTTGAGCAGAATTGCTTACATTGTCATTCAGCCAGACACCCAACCAATTTTCTTTAGTGGGAATACAGTGGTACAGCATGTTAGTCCTTTACACAATGTAATTGGGTGTATGGTCAGTATAATAGTGAAACACTGTTAACTGACCTGCCATTTTACCAGTGAAAATTATTCAATTAACCCTTTAACCAACCCAGACAATTTCAAAATTTATTATTTTAAATATAATTTTTTAAATTTTAAAAAAAAATTTCAACAAAACCATATCATGTAACTCCTCTTTGGAACGAGCTCAATGAGCTCGTTCCAAAGAGGTGTCACATGATATGGTTTTGTTGAAATTGTTCGAAAAATAATATTTTTTCAGCTGATGAATTTGCATATTACATGGGTGGATGCGGGCGATTCGTTGGGTAAAGGGTTAACAGGGATTTGGTCACTTTCATGTATTCTGGAGATAAACTAAGCATTTATTCTAATGTATCTTGTTTGAGCTCTGTCAAAGAAGGTAAAATAGATTAAATGAATATATTGGATGTACTGAGGCTACATATGTCCATACACATTGGGAATTTGTTGATTGTGAGGATACTTTCTCAACACATTATCATATTTTTCATTCAATTAACAAGAGTTTACTCTATATCCAATGTTCTAAAACAGGTCAAATTTATGCTGAAGGCATGGTAAATGGTTTTGTGTTTGGGTGTTATATTCAATCAATAAGATTATTCAATTTAAGAGATACCCAATTCAGTGGGTTGTACTGTATTCACAAAAATTGACATTCATTTATATTTTCCTGTTGCCAAAAAACAACTTAGGATACCTCATTGAGCTCACTGAGGAAACTCGAAAACAGGAATAACATTTATTTTACAACAAAATGGTTTACATACTCAATTCTGTTTTGGGAGAGAATTTTAGTAGTTACTGAAAAGAGTTCGACATAATGGGCAGGTTAAGTTAATCCTTACAGCACCAAATTGCCTCTCATAAACTGCTTTGAGAAAGTTGCCCACAAGTGTATTCATTCTCGAGAACTCTTATGTTAGCCTAAAGTTATCTTGATAATGTTTTCACATCATTGTTGGTTGCCTGTATGGCAGCCAACAATGACGTAGAAACACTGTTAAGTCATCTGAAGCTGTTTAACAGTATATATGGTAGATATTATCATAAAATTTATCTGAAGGTTTAATGGCAAACAAATACAGTGGTCAAAACTATAAAGTACCCACCTTTTTCCTCTGCATCCACATTACTTTTGAACAATAAATTATTTACCAGGTCTTTATTTAATTTTGGTGTTTTTTTTGTTGTTGTTGTTTAACTGCTATAGGGCTGAAACGGTTGGCTCATTTTCGTAACCGACCAACCAAGAGCTATAACCAGATAATATCCGGTTATCCGTGGCCATTATTTCCCCGAATATGGGATCAAAACTATAAGAATTGGAAAGCAGTAATCTTAAACTATTCCATAGTGTGTATACAAACGAACGTTGTTGAGTACTCGACAACGTTGGTTTGTATTCATACTACTGAATAGTTTCTGTGAATACTCGGTACTCACGTAAACTGCCGATCATTAATGAAATCTTGAATGCCAAAGTCGATTATTTCTCATTTTTACAATGTGGCTTCGAGGTGTAATCTATCACAAAGGAGAAGTGGCAGATTTACTACTTTTTATGCATAGAATGACGATCACTATCGATATTTTGGATAACCGGTTGATGGTTTTTCTAATCAGGTAGCTAACTGGTTTCAAATCGATTATCCGGTTAACCATTTGAGTGCTAAACTGCTAGAAGCTCAAGTCGAGTCTACTCTCCTCCTATGCTGACAATGGCAAGTTAGATAATAGTGAGCAGGAAAACTTATTTAACATACACAATTGTTTCTAGTCAAGTGCTGTCTGCCTGAATAGGCGGGCGACACTTGACAAGAACAAATGCTATGTCACTGGTCTTCATAACATCATGCACAATAAATTCACTCTTATTTTCAAGGCTTCTGCAGGTTAGGGGGCATAGTGGCTCTGTGTACTAAGCCATACTGCATGTCAATGGTGCACTCGTCTTCAGCCAATACTAATCAATGCTTGTGTGGAGTTAGTTTGTTGGGGAGTTTGAGTGTTGCTCATCACTGCTCAGTGGTTCTCTGCGGGTACTCCCGCTTCATTCACCCACAAAGGCGTCAAACACAGAGGTGACCCAGACTGCTGAAAGTGTCATTAAACACCCCCAAAATCTTTTTTTTAAATTGACCAGTTTAACTCCTAACAACAAGAGCTATTGCTGAAGGAATTATACCCCCAACTGTTTAGGTGGCACAGATCCAGAATAAGCAATTCTGTAACCACCCCCACCCCCTCCCCCCTCTTATTTTATTTACAATTCAGTCCTTCCAAAAAAGAGTTCCACCATATTGACCATTATAGCCATTCTACCTTGTTTTTTAAATTAATTATTCACTCCACAGAAGTGCACAACAATAACTGACTCAGTGAAGCAGGCTTCCATTTTCACACTAAGCAAAAACTCAGGCTTTCATTGCCAGACTGACACAGTTACAGCCAATCAACCCAGGGTTATTATTATTATTTATTGGTGTTTAAGGTCACATATTTATGCACAATGGCTAATCATGACCCTGACAGTTTACGGGTGGAAGAAGCCAGAGTGCCCGGAGAGAACCCCCGAGCAACGGTGAGCAACTGTCAGCTCCCCAACATACTAATTCACACAAGCAGGGTTAGCATTGGTTGAAGACAAGTGCACCATCAACGTGCAGTACGCCACTGTGCCCCCACGCCACCGTGTCCCCACGTGGGCAATGGAGATGAAGTGTCTTGACCAAGGACACAACGCGGTTGCTGCAGGTGGGATTTGAACCGGGGACCTCTCGGCTTGCAGCCTGCACCTCTACCTACTGAGCCACCGCGCTCCCAACCTAGGGTTAACTCAATGCTGAAATAATTTACTTGTAGCATTGCATAAGGCTTGTAAGAAAGTTCAGGACTCAAAGTTATGGAAATCACCTTCTAAAGTTTACCTTCAAAATAATTTTTAGTTGGAAAATCAACCCCAAATGTAGGACTTGGAATGTTCAGGTTTTATTCTCACCAAAGAATATCACAAAAATTAGTTGAAACAATATTTTTATCTATTTTTTGAGATTTTCACATGTGAGAATGAAACCTGCAAATTCTGAAAATCCTTTCTCACAAATATTTAATTTGGCAAATGAACATCTTCCCAAAGTTCATCAATTGCCTGTACATGCTTCCTGCCCTCATTCCAGCTTTAAACTTTTCGCTGCATATGAATGGTTCATTAAGTTGTCAATCACAAAGAATTTAATCTAAAGTTGGGTGAAGGCAGCACATTTATAAGGATACATCACCTCAGCTTGAAACCTTCAGATGAGTCTGTGAGAAGAATACTGTTGATCTGTTGGCTAACAAGATTATGGGAACTGAGTAGAGAAACAGGCAATGATAACGGTGTAATATATTGTTCCACATTCTCAAATAGCTGTAAAATGGTGAAATTTGAGGCAGGTTGCAACATAAAATCTGAATTGAATGTATTAAAACAGGTATCAATGTGTTCTACAATTTTTGTTTTATTATAAAATGTCCATCTGGCTATTTTTGAAGCATATGGGTAACTGTATTACATAGATGAATAGATGGACAGACAAGTTGCATCTGCCCCTCTTAAGAAAAGCTTAAATCAAATATCCAAAAATTCTGACCATTGGATCTAAAGAAAAGAAGATTTTTAAAGAATATTCCTCATATTGAACTAAGTAATAATTCAGGCTCCCACAGGGAGCCCAAATATGAACCCAGGGACTTGGCTTGAACAAACTTAAATCTCATCTCCAGTGGGATGCTGTATACCAAATATCAAAAGATTATGACTGGTGGATGTGAAGAAGAAGATTTTTTAGGAATATTCCTAACTGAACTAAGTTATAATTTGGGCTCCCACAGGGTGCCCAAATTTCAAACCAGGGACTTGGCTTGAACAAGCTTGAATCTTACCCCCCTAAGGATGCTGCATACCAAATATCAAAACATTCCGGCTGCTGGATCTGAAGAAGATTTCTAAAGAAACATTCCTCATATTGAACTAAGTTATAATTCGGGCTCCCATAGGGAGCTCAAATATGAACCAAGGGACTTGGACTGAACAAACTTGAATCTCACCCCCCCTAAGGATGCTGCGTACCAAATATCAAAACATTCTGACTGCTGGATCTGAAGAAGAAAATTTTTAAAGAAAATTCCTCATTTTGAACTAAGTTACAATTCGAGCTCCCACAGTGAGCCCAAATATGAACCTAGGGACTTGGTTAGAACAAACTTAAATCTCACCCCCCAAGGATGTTGCATACCAAATATCAAAACATTCCGAATGCCTGATGAAGAAGATTTTTAAAGAATATTCCTCATACTGCACTAATTTAAACATTTGGGCTCCCACAGAGAGCCCAAATATGGACCCAGGGATTTGATTTCAATAAACATTTGAAACAATCTTCCAAAGATGTTATACATAAAATTTGAAAGCTTTTGGAACAGTGGTTTGAGAGAAAAGTAGTCTTAAATGTTTTTCCCATTACCCACAGTGTTTAAAGAATGCTGGCTCAGCACTTTTTCAAAGTCCCGAAAAAGCACCCCATGATAAAGCCATAGCAATTTTGTTTTACCATTCTATTCTGTTGGTCCTAAGGAAGCTTCACACCAAAATAAGAATTCTCAGTGCCATGTAATTTTGGAGATATGGGCGTTTTAAATTTTTTCAATTTTTAGCTCCTGCGGTTCCCATGGGGCAACGAGAAAATTTCTTTTGGCATAAATTAAGTACTTATGACCCAATAAGCCCTCATATCAAATTTGGCTCAGCCTCTCAGTTTAGAAAATAGAAATTTTGGGCGGGGCAAAAATTCTTGCCCTTCCCATAATGAAGGCAAATATAGCTCCTCGAACTTCTCTTGAACAAATCTCAGTCTACATCTCAAAAGGAAGCAGCACACCAAATATCAAGTCTCTGCTACTGCTTGTTCATGAGAAGATTTTTTCAGATTTAAGCACACTTTTTGGGCGTGGCCCTACCGAGGGGCGAGGCAACTTGATTTGAACAAAATCAAAATGCGATGTCATAACAAACTATTATCTCAAATTTCAATTAAAATGGTTCAGCGGTTTTAGAGGACAAAAAGCAAACACCATGTTCACGGGCGACGGACAGTGAGTGATCACGATAGCTCTCCTGACTGAAAGTCAGGTGAGCTAAAAATCCACAATTTGAGTGACTGACGGATTTCGGTAATCCACATGTTGATCTATACACCAGCAACAGAAACTTTCCACTTAGCAGCATAAGTCATTCCAGTGGAATGTCGCCATGATGCAGAAATACACTCCATTGTTCGTCTCGAAAAAACCTCTGTGCTGGAGACTAGACCTGATAAAAGACAGGCGTGAAGGGACAGGCTCACCAGTTTGTTGTGGTACTTCCTGAGCCGGCCCTGGGAATGAAGATCGTGGCATAGAGTAAGACGAATTGGCTGATCTGCTAACAGAGGCTGCAGTTGATTGATCAACACCCTCTGAGGATACAGAGAAGCAATCAGAATGACCTTGCAACTGCAAGCACGAACCTTCGACAACACCTGAGGAAGAATTGGTGCAGGAAGGAAGACTTATCCGACCCACCCTGTCCAGTCGAGAGACATAGCATCCTCCGCAAAGGATAGTGGATCTGGACAAGGGAAGACAAAGGTCTCTACCTGATGATTCCAGCGAGTGGTGAAAAGGTAGATAAAAGGACGACCCCACCATTCGCAAATCTTTTGAAATACAGAATTATGCAGCATCCATTAGGTGGGAAGGACACTCTCTCATCAGGAAAGGGAGTCGGCTAGGACGTTGAGATGCCACGGGATATGCCAAACAACCACCTGAGCGAGTACATCCCTTGCTAACAGCAGAAGATACCGAGATAACCGATACATGGGAATCGAATGAGTGCCCCCTTGATTCCGGATGTAGGCCACCACTATCGAATTGTCCGTAAGCAGGACTGTGTGATTTGACAGGTGATAGATCCATTGCTGAAAACTCAACAGAAGAGCAAAGAGCTCCTTCTGGTTGATGAAGGGCCACCTGCTCTCAGTCCCACTCACCATGAGTAATCAGACCGAGAGGATCTAATGTCGCACCAGAGCCCTGATCGTTGGCATCCGCTGTTAGGATGTGATAAGCCTGAAGAAGATTAAATGGAACACCCGGAGTCAACCAGGGAACATTGGTCCAAAGGCGGAGGTGACAATGAAAGGACTGAGCAATTGTGAGTTCCAGGTCCAGAGGATCCACATTGAGACGGCAATGATCCAACAGGAAGTGTTGGAGAGGTCGGACAAACAAGCGACCCAGTGGAATGAGATCCGTCACTGAACTGCAAAGGCTCAGCAACTGAAGGTAAGTCCTGGCCGAGACCGAGGAGGATCAGAGCAGGTCCAGAGCCAAGACTGAAAGGATCAATGCCTGAGACTTGGGAACAGACACTGCATTGTGAAAAGTGTCGAAATCCATGCCCAAATGACAAAATTGCTGAAAAGGAATCAGATCTGACTTCCCACAGTTGACTCTGAAACCCAGCGAGGCTAGCAGGCCAAGCAGCCACAGGGCATCAGACTTCAGAATGGCAGCATTGGGGTGCCGTTGGAGGATGGCGTCCAGGTAGGCCAACAAAGTCACAGTTGACTGAGTATGGTGAAAAGTGAGCACATGTGATATCTATCGGGTGAAGGCCCAAGGAGCCAGGTTCAAACTGAACAGGAGAGCAGAACAGAACACGTGATCCCAAAACGAGAACAGAAAATATTTCTGTGATGCCAGGTGAATAGGCACATGGAAATAGGCAGGTTGATACTGGCTGCAAAACTGCCCTGATGAATTGACCATCGAACCGACCTGAAAGTCTCCATGCTGAAACGAGGTGCTATGATGGACTCGTTAGGGTACTCAAATCAATGACAGGATGAAGCTGGCCACTTTTCTTTGGCACTAAGAAAAGTCTCGAGTAGAACCCCAAGAGAAAGGTTTTGACCACCTCGATTGCCCCTTTTGAGAGATTGTCAATCTCCTGCACCAGAAGGTCCCGACACTGAGGATTGGAAGGGACCCGAGTTGGGAGGGGCACCTGAGATAAACAGGGGCACCTGAGATAAACAGGGGCACCTGAGATAAACAGGGGTACTGATGGAAGGACAGTCGCAGACCTGACTGGATGACGTCGAGAACCCAAGGATCCAATGTTATCTCTGTCCAATGGTCCAGACAGCCTTCCCCCGACTGGAGGCAAATCGAAGTGAGTACCTTCATTTGTGGCCTTGATGAGGCCCCTGAGAGGAGAAACAACCCTCTTGGGAAGCAAGAGAGTCCTGAGACTTTCCTCATTGAGGCTGCGAGCCTGGCTGCATCGATTCTTCTGAGCAGGAGGAGCGGATATAGCCGACAGTGCAGCCTGCATGGCCGATGAAGGCCGATGCAGCTGGGCATTTGGAAGGCCTGGAATGACCACCACCTGCAGCAGCAGGTTGGTCCAGCTGCCATAACAAAAGCTGGTCCTTCAAATGATGAAGAACCTCGTCACGGACGGCCCTCATGGACCCATGGAACAACTGGAGTCCAACCAAAGAAGCAGACCTCAGAACAGCACGCTGCTCAGAACAAAGGGATGGAGAAGTGTCCAACACTGCATCCCGGCGTGTCGGCTCCAAATTAGCCATGTTGCAGGCATGAGTGTCTGTCAGGTTCATAAGAACCTGAGACAAAACAAGCAAAGGCAGGTGCATCATCAACCTCCCCTGGTGGGGGATAGGAAGCCAGGGCAGCGACGATGTGATCTGTGAGAGACAACATGCCCAGCATCTCTCGGGAAATGCCCACCATGGATTCTAACACCGACATCAGGAGAACTGCTGACTTTGGCTCAGCAAACCCGAGGGAAGAAGAATCCTCGTCCACAGTTGTCAATCCTTGGAGGACTAGTCGACAGGCAGATTAGTAGACTCAAAACCGCATTGGAGGTAGAAATGCATCAGATCGAGAAAAGAAGGAACCCTTCAGGGTCTTGGAATGCATCTTGGCATCCAGGACTCTCAACAACCTGAGACGATTGCAGAGGGCACAAAATCCCAGAGCTAGAAGGCTGGACAGGGCTGCAGCACGCCACAGATGACTGCAGCCGCGTG
The DNA here is from genome assembly GCA_031216915.1 of Pictodentalium vernedei. Taxonomy (NCBI): domain Eukaryota; kingdom Metazoa; phylum Mollusca; class Scaphopoda; order Dentaliida; family Dentaliidae; genus Pictodentalium; species Pictodentalium vernedei. The sequence continues at coordinate 837,047,064 of CM062297.1, read as the reverse complement.
GCCACTGAGGGCTGTCTGAAGGCTGAATGCCTGGCAAGAAGCCAAAAACAAAATCTAAAGCCTGCCCCAAGACTGACGAGAGGGCCCATTGCCCATCATCCTCTGTGGCAGAACAGATGTAGCTCAACTGTAGCTGACCAGCAAGAACCTTCTGTGAATGCTGAGCAGCATTCAAAGGGCCAGGCTAGGAATCTCTGCGACTGACCAAAGGAGGTTGCACAGGGAAGTCAACTTAAAGGTTGCTAGAAAGCAACCGGGTGAGCACTAGCTCGGCCTGCCTCAGCTCACCCTGAGAATCCATCAGAGCAGCCGCGTCAAACGGAGTGTCTTCCCAATGAACCCTTCTGCAAGAAGAGCCCAAATCTTCAGAAGGGACCGACAATGGACATCGACTGGCAGACAGAGAAGGGAGACGGTGAGAAGACACCGGAGGATTGTCCCAAAAGTGACGCTCAGGGATCGTCATTGGCCTCTGCTAAACAGAAAGCCCTGTCTGCAAATCCTCTTGAGAGACCAACGGTGGATTCGATTGGCAGCCAGACCTGGGGCATGGTAAGGAAATCACTGGAGGATTATCCCAAGAGTGACAGGAAACTGCCACTGGCCTCTGAGCAACAGAAGGCCCCAACTGCCTATCCTCTGAGATGGATAAAAGCATCGAGCAACAGCCAGACTTGGGACACGGTAAGAAATCACCGGAGGAAAGTCTCGAGGGTAACAGGAGCCAAACAGAAGGCCCTGGTGGCCAATGTCCCACCCCTATCCTGCTGGTTGGCTCACCATCAGGGGAAGGTGGAACAACAAATGATTTGCCCAACGAGGGTCGCGGAATCGCTGCTGAAGCAACCAAGCACTCCAACGGGCCAGGAGTAAGCCTAGCCAGATGAGAAGAGGCAGCCAGCAAAACTGTACAGCTTCGCTAAGAAGCCAGGAAAGACTGGGAGCCCTTTGAAACAACACCAGATACAGTCTCTGGCCCCGAGGCTGTATACCATCTCCAGAAGAGATGGGAGGAAGACTATCATGCAAAATAGGAGCAGCATGAACAAATTCATCAGCAGCTACAGATGATGCCGGTGGAAAATCGGAGAGAGCATCTGAGTGGACTTCAGAAGAACTTGTCTCGATGGAACACCGTCGCCTCAAGGGTGACCACAGGAGCCAAAGGAAGGGAGACCATGGTCCCCACTTGAGGCATCCCATCACCAGCACCACCAACAGGTGCAGAGGAATCTGTTACTGTAAAAGGCTGCCCAACATCTGCATGACAGAATCTCCATGTGCACTCTCGGAAATATCCGAGGAGGCATGGCTGCCTTTACCCCGAGAACGAGGGGTTCTAGCCTGGGTCAGAACAACCTTGTTAGAGGGAGCCCAGAATTTAGATGACCAAACCCACCAAACACCACAGGGAGTGGTCTGAGAACAATTGTTGCAGGTGACACAAGTACTATGAACACCATGGACATGTTTCACCTGCAAACAAGGACAAGGAAATGTTTTTGGCATTGTCCAAATGGATGTGAGAAGTGAATTTTGAGGGGAAAACCCCACAAAGCAAACCAAATCACAATACTTCTCCCCAGCGGAAAACCAATAAATGTGGGCCGCATTTTCGCGTGCAAAAAAAAAACAAAACACACAGAGAGAATATAAGCTAACATTAGCATTAATATGAGAAAAATAACATTAATATGTGGAAAATAAATAATAATTTAGAGCTTGAGTCAAAGGATACAAAATCCAGAAATGCACTGTAACAATAGCTCTAGCAATAAGTAATTCATGAAGAAAAGAGAGCAACAAGCACAAGTCACAAAAATCCAACCATGCAAGATGGCAGAAAAAAAAGGAATTGATGTCACGATAGTTATGCATGCGCTCGGTAATGCAAGAGGTGTGCGGGGAGAGTACCTATAATGTCGAGTGTGGGTCTTGCTCAACGCTTTTTCAATCTCTTTATATTGCTTTTGCACTCTTCTACTTTTCCAACCTCATTTGGAAAAGTTATTAGCTTGACTTAAGTTCCGAAGGGGGGCTTGCACTTACGTTACAGCTAATTGTAAACAATTGTGCATAGGATGAAAAGAAATATAAATTTTATAGTAAATTTCCTTTCTTATTATACCTACCACAATTGTTTACTACAGGCTTGCACTACAGTGGAAGAACCTAACTCGGATAAAATACTCTCTATTTTAATCTTTCCCAAGAGATTTGGGAAAGAAAAGTGGTGTAAAAACACCACGAATAAATAAGCCAAAACTGGGTCGAGCGCCATCGGCGCACACCCAGTATGAGATGCTCTTCCATAGTACAAATCCACGACTACCGTAAAACAGTGCGCAGTGCATCAATTCGTCATTCTTTTGATTCTGACAACACAGGAGTTATGTGATCAGCGGGGAGGAAGGATTCTTACCCGAATAAGAGGACGGGAGGGCCTCCATGTAAACAATTATGGTAGGTATAATAAGAAAGGAAATTTACTATAAAATTTATATTTCTTATCAACCTACCTCAATTGTTTACTACAGGCTGAATAGACAAAAGGATGGAGGGAATCACATAACCAACCCACACATAACTCAATAGCACTGGAACCGTGGACAGAGGAAGAGATCCCTTGGCCTATCAAACCATAGCATCACAAACATTAGAAAAGACAATGAAAGGTGAGGCGTATGGTGAAGTGCGACGCACAGACAGAATGGGCAGTAACAGCACAGAGCTGAAACTGACCCTGAAAAAAGCTGAAAGGCTGGGATAGACAACAGCCTGAGCTTAAGAAAGAGGGCCCCAAGGACCAAGGTCCTCTATCGGCTCCTGAAACTGTCGCATATAAAAGGAGAATGCAGCATTTCTCCAGTAGGCTGCCAGTATAACATCCGTCATCCGACAACATGACAGAGTTATGAAAAGAGGAAGACAATGCACGCACCTCGTGGCAGAAAAAACAATTGGTAATACAATCACCAGTAGCTAGACGAGCGGAAGCTGCACAAATAGCAAGACAAATCCATCGAGAAATGGATGCAGGAGAGATCTGGCATGTGAGAAAATGCATATTCATCCAGGATAAAGGTGCGAACCCCCCCCCCCCACACCCCCAAGCAGAGCAGCGCCCAAGAAAGTGACCATCTTGGAGTAAACTGCAAAGTCCTAGGCCTTTTCAAGGAAAAGAGCTGAACAAGCTTGGAGAGGCAAGGATGAGTGTCGAAACAATGCGGTACCACATATGAAAAAAGGTCTCCGAAGCATGGACTTGTACCCATTGCTGGAGACCCCCAGAAACAAACATAAACCAGAAACTCCGCAAGCGGTGTGATCGAAGGAGTGACAGAAGCAACAGAGTGATCGTACACCATCGACTGAAGAACCTTCCACTTAGCCACAGAGGCTAAACCAGTGGAGTGAGTGCCTCCTTGATGAAGAAAAGCAACTCCACTGCGTGTCTCGAAAAACCACTACGGAGGAGACAGGACCCGATAAAAGATATGTGCGAAGGCACAATGAAGTCGGGTCAACTTGAAACCTCCTCAGGTGACTTTGGCAAAGAAAGTCGCGATGTAGAGGGAGACATGCCGGAACTGCCGCTAACAGAGAGCGGAGCAGATTGATCCACACCCACCGAGGCGACGGGTGTGATCGAAAGGATTCGACGACTGCAGGTTCATATCTGGGAGAGAACCTGAGGCAGACTCGGAACCAGCAGGAAGGCGTAGCCGACAAGACCGTCCCAAAGGAGGGCCAGAGCATCCACAGCGAAAGCCAGAGCATCTGGACACGGGGACGCGAAAGTGTCCACCTGATGGTTCCAACGAGTCGCAAAGAGATCGATGGAACCCGCCATGTGGAGCATCCACTCGGTGGAAAAGAACCTGCCCCGTCGGGACAGGGAGTCGGCTAGGACGTTCAGACGACCGGAAATGTGCCGAACAACCACCCCGGCGTTGACAACCTAAGTGAGCAGTAGAAGATCCTGAGCCAATTCGTACATTGGAACCGAGTGCATGCAGCCCTGGTCCCGAATGTAAGCAACCACTGTCGAATTGTCGAACAACAGAAGGACCTGACGATTCTACAGGTGAGGGATCCACTGCCTGAAACTCAGAAGAGCAAGAAGCTCTGCTGACTGTTGTGGAGAGATGCCCGATCCTGGTCCCACATCCCGTGAAGGAAAAGACCTAGAGGATCCAATGTCGCACCCCATCCGAGATCGCTGGTATCTGCCGTCAGAACGCGATCGGATGTGGGTAAGTCCAACAGGACACCCTGCGTGATCCACTGAACATTCGTCCAGTGGAGAAGGTGAGGATAACAGAATCTGGTAACTGAAGCACCAGATCCAGAGAATCGACATTCGGCCTCCAACAAAGAAAGTGTTGGAGAGGTCTGACATGCAGCCTACCTAGAGGAATGAGATCCGTCACCGAACCGCAGAGACCGATCAGCCGGAGAATACTCCGTGCCGTCGCGGATGTGGACTTTAGCAGAGTCAGAGCGAAAGCTGAGAGAATCACAGCCTTGGCCTGGGGAACTGCCACCAAACTGAATTGGGTGCGGAAAGCCATCCCTAGATGACAAAACGACTGAGAAGGGACCAGGTCCCACCTCTCCTCGTTGACTCTGAATCCTAGTAACGTGAGCAAGCTCAACAGAGTGGCGATATCCAACTCCAGTAAGGCAGCATTGGAATGCCTCTGGAGGATATCGTCCAGATATGCCGAAGTAGTCACCCTGGCCTGTGTGCGATGGAAAGCTATCACATGCGACATCAGTCTAGTGAAGGCCCAAGGAGCCAGATTGAGGCTGAAAGGCATGGCCTTGAACTGGTAAACTCGCCCCAGAAAAGCAAACCTGAGATACTTCCGTGACGCCCGATGAATCAGAACGTGAAAGTAAGCGCCTCGCAGGTCGAAGCTGGAAGCGAAATCTCCCTGGTGAATTGAACGGCGAACTGACCTGAAAGTCTTCATGCTGAACTTGGGAGCAATGATAAACTGGTTCCGGATACTCAGATCGATAACCGGTCGGAGTCGGACGTCCTTCTTCGGCACCAAGAACAGGTGGGAATAGAACCCCATTGACTGAATGTTCTTGACGACCTCGATCGCCCCCTTTGTCAGGAGATTGTCTATCTCCGTGGACAAAAGTTCCTGACGTAAAACGTCTGAAGGAACTGTGGTTGGAAGAGGCACCCTGGACAGAGTGGGGTGCCTTCGGAAGGATATTCGCAAACCGGACCGAACAACATCTAACACCCAAGGATCGGATGTGATGGTGGCCCAAAGGTCTGCGAACTCTGCTATCCTTCCTCCAACCTGGGACGAGTCGAGGTGAGGACCTTCATTTCGAGCCCAGACGGGGCCCGCGAGAGGAGAAACCACCTCCTCAACTGAATGAAGAATCCTGATACTTCCCTCTAGTATGCCGACGCTTACCCTTACCCCTTGAGTAAGAAGTAGAAGCGGTGGCAGAAGGATCAGCCTTTTGCTTTGCAGAGGAAGGAGAAGGGTACTTGTTAGGCTTGGAATGGCCCCTGCCTCCCCTAGAAGGCTGATCAAGCTGAAGAAACAGCAGCTGATCTTTGGAATGATGCAGGACGTCATCCCGGACTGTCGACACGGAACCATGGAAAAGTTGCGGACCTGCCAAAGAAGCAGATCGAAGAGCAGCACGCTGCTCCTCAGGAAGGGATCGGCCTGTGTCCAGCACCGAGTCCCTTCGAACTAATTTCAGATTAGCCATGTTTCAGGCAAGCGTGTGAGTAAGATGCATGAGCACCTTGGACAGCACACACCAAGGAGCCTGTATCTCGTCAAACTTATCTGGAGGCAGATAAGCAGCGAAAGCTGAGACGACGTGATCTGAGAGAGAAAGCATACCAAGCATCTCTCTCGATAAGCCCAACGTGGACTCCAGAGTTGTCATCAGAATGACAGCAGAATTGGGCTTGCAAAGCCCGAGGGAATTGGAGTCCTGATCCAAAAGCATCAAAGTCTGGCAGACTGACAGATTGGCGGAATCGTAGTAACGATAACGTGCCAGAGGCAAAAAGGTGTCAACCCTGGTGAAGAACGGAGCCTTCATAGCCTTGGAACTCAGCTTAGAGTCCAAGGCTGAAAATGCTTCAACCAACTGTACCGACTGGCACGGTCGAAGACGCCCAGAAGCAGGTTGCTCCATAGGCTGTTGGCGGACGACCGATGATTGCGGCCTGGCTGGCACTGTCGGCTGGTTTGATGGTTTGAGATCCGGAAGGAACCCAAACACAAAATCAAGAGCTGCCCCCAAGTCCGAAGACTGCTGGCTCTCGACATCAAGCATGTGTGACTCTTCCCCTGAGTCGGAAGACACATAGCCCATCGTGGGCAACCCAGCTGATGGCTCCCATGGTGTCGGAACACCAGGGGGATCAGAAAGCGGCCTGTTTCCAATCCCGGGAGGCGGCGCGATAGGTGGCGCCTGGAAACCACTCGCTGCCTCGCTGGAAGCAACGGGAAGGCTCTTTGACAGAACCTGAGTGAGTAAGGAGAGGGCCTCCGTAAGCTCACTGCCCGTACTGTCCGGATCGACAGTGGAACGAACCGGCAAAGTGGCTTCACCTCTGACCCTCTTAACCAGTGAAGGGTCACGATCCTCCAAAAACACCCAACGCGGGTCGACGAGTGGCAGCCGAAACGTCTGAAGGCAGACGTGTATAGGGGTACGACACACCCTGAGGATCAACATAGCGGGAACTCATGAGAGTCACCGTGGACCTCTGCGGGGCAGAAGGTCCAGGCTGCACAAAAGACGTTGGTCCCCCAAAACTGGCCGTGTGGCCAGAATGAGTGGGCGGAAATGCCACAGAGTTCATAGTGTTCCCACTAAGAACATCCGAATCCAATAACACAACTGTGGTGCTCGACGGCGCAGAGACCACAGTAGAGGGTCTGGCCAGCAGCCACTTCCAACTTCGCCGAGTTGAAGTCAGGGAAGGCTGAGGCCGATACCCCCAAGTCTACACTCCCAGACACTGCAGCAGACCACTGCATGTATAAAACTACTGTGCACAACGGTTGAGAGGACACAGTAGGGGGTTCAGGCGGCAGCCACTTCCGACTTTGCCGAGTTGAAGTCAGGGAAGGCTGAGGCCGATACCCCCAAGTCTACACTCCCAGACACCACAGCAGACCACTGCAGGTATAAAACTACTGTGCACAACAGCTGAGAGGACACAGTAGGGGGTTCAGGTGGCAGCCACTTCCGACTTTGCCGAGTTGAAGTCAGGGAAGGCTGAGGCAGATACCCCACAACCACACTACAGACATCCCTGCAGACCAGTGCAGGGATAAGCCGAGGCCGGCTAAAAACGGTGCCTAATGACGTTGTAGATGGAACAGCAGTAGCAGCAGATATGACAGGAGCTGTTGGAACTGGAGGAAAAGCAGAGCGAGCCACCTAGCTCGGCCTCCAAAGGAGGAGACACAACCCTAGTGACAGCCTCAGATGTCGACTGGAGAGGGCGCATACTCCCGGAACCAGGCATCTCTTCACCAGAAATCCAACAGCTCCCGCAGTATCCACCACGGTAAAAAACTGCACATTCCCCACAGAAGGGGAATAACTCTCACCAGACATGGTCGAGTCAGGAAGCCCCGAAACGACACCGTTCCCCACCGCCCGCTGGTGCGGGAGGAGCTGCACATCCCCCACGGAGGGGGTAAAACTCACACCAGACATTGTCGAGTCGGGAAGCCCCGAAACGACAGTGTTCCCCACCCCCCGCTGGTGTGGGAGGAGCTGCACATCCCCCACGGAGGGGGAGCAATACTCACCAGATGTGGTCGAGTTGGGCAGCCCCGAAACGACAGCGTTCCCCACCCCCCACAGGAGTGGGAGGAGCTCCATGAAGGGGGTAAAACTCACACCAGACGTGGTTGAGTTGGGGTAGGCCCCGAAAAATTCATTGTCGAATCACGATGACACGATGTCGAAAACAAAACATTCACGAAAACGGAACAGTAAATAATATACAATGAGAATGTGGTTGAAAATATAAACGAGAATATATAAAACACAGTCCTGTTATTATACGATCTTCAGATCCATAATTCCAGACACAGGAAAGCCATTATCGACGAGTTAAAATATCACTGTTACGGAGCAAGATGGCACACATCCACCACGTGTGCGGATAATCAAAAGAATGGCAAATTGACACACTGTGCACTGTTTTACGGTAGTCGTAGATTTGTACTGTGGAGGAGCGTCCCATACTGGGTGTGCACCGATGGCGCTCGACCCAGTTTTGGCTTATTTTTTCGTGGTGTTTTTACACTACTTTTCTTTCCCAAATCTCTTGGGAAAGATTAAAATAGAGAGTATTTTATCCGAGTTAGGTTCTTCCACTGTAAGCCTGTAGTAAACAATTGAGATAGGTTGATAAGAAAAGAATATTCTATTCGATAAGAACCCTGTTAATTGAATAGCCACTTTCATTAGTGAAAAATATTCAGTTAACAGAAGTATTCATTTAACAGGAATTTTTTCATTTTTATACATGAATATTCTAGCGATAAACTGAGTATTCATTCTATTATATATTGCTTGACAGAGAATGTGGAGTTCTGTCAAACAAGATATAATACATTAAATGCCTATACTAGAATACTGTGACCTAACAGGTCAATAAACATAGGGAGGTCAGTGGTTGTCAGGGTAAATCTTCACCAGATCACAAGATTTTTATTTAGGTGTTTACTCGATCTATATACAAATAAGAGGTCAAATTTGCACTGAAGGTTTTGTAAATGATTCGATGTTTTCAATTAATAGGGTTAATCAACAGAACAGGTGTCCCAAGATGCAATGTGGACGTTCTAGGCAAGCCTTAGCTGCCTGTATAGGCAGCCAAGACTTGCCTAGACAAAATTTCAAAGCTACAAAACGTAGGCTTGGGGACATTGTTCACAAGTTACATTCTTAGTACCTTACCAGTTGTTTCCAGACTGCCTTGGCAGATAGGACATGCCTAGAAACACCTGTAAAGCTACAAAAATACAGAAACATGTAGAAAAATCTCCAAAAGGGTTAAAAAAGATTATCAGCTTAACCCTTTACCCAATGAAGACGATATCAAAATTTATTATTTTAAATATCATTTTTGAAATTTAAAAAAAATTTTTTCAACAAAACCAATATCATGTGACCCATCTTTGGAATGAGCTCAACGAGCTCATTCCAAAGAGGGTTCACATGATATGGTTTTGTTGAAACTGTTCGAAAAATAATATTTTTTCAGCTGCTGAATTTGCATATTACATGGGTGGATGCGGGCGATTCATTGGGTAGAGTGTTAATGGAAAGTAAGGTTGAACTGACTAGTCTAGATTTATAGTATAAGACTGCGACATTATAGTGTAAGACTTCAAGTTAAGACAGTTTTCAGAAATTCTACTGCATTACAACATGTAAATCCCGTGGGCCGTCCCTGTCTTCTGGTCAAGACTTGTCTGCCTAAATAGTCAGCCAAGACTTGACCCGAAACACTTGTCAGGGTGCTTTACTTATTATCTGAAGGACTCACTCAAGATTTGCTCTGGGGGCACCTGTTCTCAAGCAAGAAAAGGCAGAATTAGGCATTTAAGTGTTAAGGACAAACTGCACCATAAATTAAGTTTACATTCACACCATCCAAGTTTTGGACTAAGACGGCACAAGCCATCTGAAGGACGTGGCTATTAAAATGAAACCGAGAGCTTTGTAACATGGTTTTCCTCAATACCTACCTCAGGACATTTTGATAGTTAGTGGTGCATAAAATAGTTTTTTGTTTGAATTCTGTATGCAGAAAACAGGGTTATTGACTGGTAGGTGTACATTATTTTTGATCATGAAATTTGTTCACATGTCTTTGCCTAGTTACCTTTTATGGTAGAGTACCTCTAGGTACTCTCCCATAAATTGTAACAAGGCAAATCCTTATAGATAAAATAATTCACTTCAAAGATAATATGAAGCATATGCACTGACTATAAGACCTCAGTCATGATACCTGCACTTCAGGTAAGTAATATCTAAATAAATGGAACCCAAGGCACTACCAATAATAAATCCATTCAAGCTTAAATTTCTATAGCAAATAAAGAAATATTGCACTTTAAAAAGTAAAAAATGATTAAGAAGATACTGGATGTTTAACCCTCTGCACTCCGATGACAAAATATGATAATTTCAAATTTCAAATTTTCCCCATAATGCATCTAGGAATTTAACCAGCTCAATCTTGTTTGACACAGCTCATTAAGCTCTGTCCGACAGGACTGGATTGGTTAAATTCCTAGAGGCATTATGGAAAAAATTTGAAATTTGAAATTTTGTTTTTTCGACATCAGAGTGGTGCAGAGGGTTAAAGTTGAGTAAAAAGTTTCATTTTTATACCCAGCATTTAATACATATTATTTGGATGAATGGTGTCTAGATTATAAAAAAGTTTTTGGATTGCATATATGGGTAACTTAAGACACACAAAACCTTAAACACAAAGGCTTTGCTCTAAAACAACATTCTGCTCTAAGCCCACATAGGTCAGTGAATACTAAGTGCATTCATTTATCTGCATATCTCTCAACAGTAAATAGAATTAGGAAAATAACCCATTACACAAGAGTTGGTCAAAAACTTTCAGCTCCATATTAGCAGCAGTCAGCAAACAGATAACTCTTTATCTAACATGACATGGGCTAAACCTTTCTTGAATAAGGGCCCACAAAGTAGATCTTCTGTTTCTCAGTCATTTTTTGTAAAATTGCAAGTTGGGGGGGGGGGGGGGGGGGAGTTTTTATTTTTGTAATTATTTCATTGCCATCAACAGTTCATATTCATGGTTTGTTCTCTGTTTTAGGCCTCATAATCCACAGAATAGCATGGGTGGTGGAATATTTCATCCCTTCAGTGCAAGAAGGCTTTGCAATGCTAAAGCATTGCAAAGCCTTGTTGCACTCAAGGGACAAATTTATTAATTTTATTAACTTACGTAAAATATCATAATAAATTATTTAATTATTTTATTTTTTTAAGTTTGCATTGGTAATAAAAAGTGAGCATGCGGCAGCCAAAATGGCTTTGTGGGAGGGCCTGAGAAACAAATTTTTAACTTTTTTAGGCTTAATTGAAAGGTTTTATTTTTCAACCCCAAAATGTAGCTTATGACCTCTCACTGGAATGAGCTAATCCAGCTTGTCTGAATGATCAATCAAGAGCTGTTTCTTGTCTCAAGCATGTCTTGGCCTCTTGGGAGAAAAATAAGAATTTAAAAAAATTATTTCAAGAAAAAAAAAAAAAATATTTTCTAGTGTGAGGTAAGGAGTAAAGTTAAACAGCTACTTAACACTCTACTTTACTTGACAAAGAAATTTCTTGAATAATTCAAAATTTTCATTTCATTTACTGTTTTCCTAAAAAATCATAGCTGATGGATTGAACTCAAGGAGCTCATTTAACTTAGATATAGAAGTCATGAGCTATGTTGAGGAGGTTCAAATTGCAAGCAGTAATTAAAACAGCTGAAGTATGTCTATTTCAACCCCCCAAAATGATTAGTAAAAAATATATTATTTTAACCCCTAGCATTCTGATGTCAAACCGGCAAAGTTTTCAGCAGCAAATATTTCCAATAATGCAGTTTGCTATTTAACCAAATATACCTTGTTTGATAGAGCTCAATGAGCTCTGTCAAAGAAGATATATTTGGTTAAATTCCTAGTTAAACAAGAGAAAAACAGAGTGACTGGAGAAAATTTTGTTGCACTACCAGAGTGCTAGGGGTTAATGTCCAAGGGTTTAATTCTGGGACTAGGACTTGACCAGAACTCACTGCCGAGTCTCTGGGGTTGCAGAGACAGTGGAATCCTGTTAACTCTCTGCACTCAGATGTCAAAATGTAAAAATTTTCAGCAGCAAATTTTTCCCATAATGCAGTTTGATATTTAACCAAATATACCTTGTTTGGCAGATCTCACTGAGCTCTGTCAAACAAAGTAAAATTGGTTAGTCAAACAAAGTAAAATTGGTTAAATTCATAGTTGAAGAAGAGAAAAACAGAGTTAATGGAGAAAAGTCTGCTGTTCTATCTGCTGCACTACCAGAGTTCAAAGGGTTAATTAAATAGCCACTTTGCACATGAAAATTATTCAGTTAACAGGAGTATTCAATAACAGGATTTTTTTTATAATTTTCGTGTATTCCCTGGTATTCCAGTAATAAAAGTATCATTTATTCTTTATATCTCTATGAGACCTGTTAGACAAAGTTTAAAGGATTAAAGCTTATATGGGATGTACTGAGGGCAAAGAGATGAATAAATGTGGGTAATTCAGTAGATGTCAGGGTAAGGCTTTTCAAATGACAGGAGTTTACATTATAATTCTCTGTAATTACCAAATATTGTGAAGGTATGGTAAATGGTTTGATGTGAACGTATGGTAAATGGTTTGATGTTTAACAGTTATATGCAATTAATAGGGTTATTAACACTTTACATGTTATAATTGTCAAGAACGGCCAGTACAAGTTACAGATTCACCTTCCAATTTTATTATTTTATCATTGTCTCAAAAACAAAGCTTATGACCCCCCCCCCTCATTGAAATGAGCTAATTGAATGAACTTTTTGTTAGTTAATCAACAAATTTTTTCAAGTTTCATCTGCTATTTGAGTTAGGTAAAGAGTTAAAATGCATGGCCTATATTCAAGGTGTACTGTTATTTGAAGTCAAGCCCATACAGTACGTGGAGAGTGGATTGTAACTAAATCACCCCCAGAGTGGAGTTATCACCCAAACAATAACTTTCAAATTTTGTATATATCGACTAAAAACACAAGCAATGTTTCAGCCAATGGACCTCCGGGTTTAACCCGGAGGTCCATTGGCTGAAACATTGCTTGTGCTTGTTATGCTTTGCAACAAATTTGCAATAATTGCTTGGGTGGAATCTTAACTCTGCGGGTGATTTAGTGGTAATACACTCTCCACGTACTGTAAGTATCTTGAGATATCATTTTAAATGGGTATAATTTTGTTGTCATGTGTTCATAAAAGGACATTAGGGTTGGGCATGAAAATTAGGATAAATTGGGAAATTTGAACCATTTCACTTTTTACCCCAGCCTAAAATTGACATTAAATTGTCAAACTCTAATCCACATCTGAACTCAAATGCAACGATTTTGGAAGGACAACTCAAGAGTAATTGTGCTCTACCCTCCTTTTTCTCCCCAAGATGTGCTTCCACCAGAACAAACTGTTGTCAATCAGGTTAGTTCTGAACATTTGTCCCCACAATTTCATTGAGCTTCTACTGTCTCTACAGGACTAGACTTTCACCATGATTGTACAGTATATTTATTAGTGTTTAACCCTTACCCAACGAATCACCCGCATCTGCCCACGTAATATGCAAATTCAGCAGCTGAAAAAATATTATTTTTCGAAATTGTCAAAACCATATCATGTGGCCCCTCTTTTGAACGAGCTCGTTGAGCTCGTTCCAAAGAGGGGTCACATGATATGGTTTTGTTGAATTGTTTTGAAAAAATTTAAAAAATGATATTTAGAATAATAAATTTTGAAACCGTCTGCATTGGGTAAAGGGTTAAAGTGACCTCCTGCATCTTTAGCTATATCATGATTGCAACACATAAATAAAGTCCATCCCAGCCAATCATTTTCACCTATGTAGTCCACTTTAGACATTGGTCACTCAGTCCTAATTTACCACTTGTTTACTACAGTAGAGCCCACTTAATTGGATATCTCTTAACTGAATAACCCTGTTAATTGAATATAATTTCCTGACACAAAACCATTTATCATACCTCCAGTACAAAATTGACCTGTTAATTGAATATAGGTTACAGAGTAAACTCCTGTTAATTGAATAAAAAATCTTGTAACCTGTCGCGAAATTACCCTGATTCTCAACAGTTTTCCTTTGTTTATAGACCTATTTGGCCTCTGTACATCCAATACAGGCATTTATTCTATTATATCTTGTTTGACAGAGCTCAGGTAGCTCTGTCAAACAAGATATAATAGAATAAATGCTAAGTTTATCTCCAGAATACAGGAAAATGACACAATCCCTGTTAATTGAATACTCCTGTTAATTGAATAATTCTCAATGGAAAAGTGGCTATTCAGTTAACAGGTTCCACAGTATAGTAAAGTGGCATTGCTCCACTACCCAGGTTCCCAGGGGAGGTTTTATGGTGTCCATGTATACTTTAACTTAGAGAATGCATAAAACTAGAGTGATGTCACACATACAGCCCGACTGTCCCAGCATTGGCAATGCTTAGACACAAAATAGTCTGATCCATTTTTTGTTAACCGTTTACCTGATGAATCTGCCATATCTGCACTTGTGATATACAAAAATTGCTATCCAAATTTTATTTTTTCATTTCTCTACCCCCAAAACATACCTCATGACCTATTAATGGAACAAGCTTAATGAGCTTGTTCCTATAAGGACTAAAAAGCAAAGGTTAGAAGTAAAAAATAAAAAAATCTGATGTTTCAGAAAAATAATTTGTACTGTTGGCTTCAACTTGTGTTAGGTAAAGGATTAAAGATTCAGTACATAAAACATTGTTGGGCTATAGGAGTCAATTTATTTTTCTTTGCATGTAATAACTCCCAATCCTTCAAAATGCATTTTGGGAATAATTGCCTAAACTGGAGTTATAGGTCTGAAACCAATTGTTGATGGACTTAGAGAATGCATACAAAAATGAGGCCTTAGAGCAAAATTTTATTAGCACCAATTAGTAATAGACAAACACTCAAAAATTAATAGTTAGTAAGGTAATAAAAATAATTAATAACATTCAATATTATGCTTTTCTTGTTGTCAACATAGAATTATCAAGCAGGTATCTGTTTGATCACTAACAACTGGAAAATTATATAATTGTTTTATTTATCAAAACCTGAATGAAATTCTATGTTCCCCATAACAATTTTTGTGACTTTCAAGTGAATCTTACAACTTTTCATGAAAATATGGAGAAACACAAACAGAAAAATTATCAGTAAACAGTGGCAGTAAATTTGAACTGTGGAGCCTGTGGAAGGATTTCTAATGAGTTGTGATTTCATAAGAAATTTCGAAACAGTATTCACTAAAATCAATCTGAACAGAAGTTTACCGAGGTTCAGAAATTTGATGGCAAATCATGACGAATTTGATATTCTTTTTATCACAAAATGTGTAATTTAAATTTTTAGCTTAAGTAATTATTAAATCTGCCCCAACACTTTTCACAAAAATCTCCATCAAAATTTTAGTATTTTTTTTTTAAATTTTTACTTAAAAAACATAGCTTATGGCACCTCATTAAAATGATCTTGTCAAGCTCGTTCCAATGAGGGTCATAAGCTGTTTTTGAGGAAAAAAATGAAAATATTTAGTTATTCAGGGAATGTTTTCTGCAAATATCATTTGCTATTTGTATTAGACAGTTAACCCTCAAGGGCTTAATTCAGACTTCAATCACAGTTTTCTACAACAAAATAAACACACCAACAGGCAGTTTTGGGATAAGCTTGCAAGTTACATTCAAAGTGCCAAAGCAATTGTGTCTAAGCTAGTCTTGGCTGCAAAGTCATTGGATGTGGACTGTCAAAGTAAAGCAAAAATGTATAAAAAATCTCCAACCCTTAACTCCTTGCGTGCTGCTGTGGATATTCCTGCCCAGGATAAGAAATCTCTTGATTCAAATCATCCCCTTGGTTCGGAAAGTTAAAAAATTTATAGTAATTTATATATTTTTTATACTTACCAATGACCCAGACTTAGCTGGTGCTAACTCCACAAAAACCAGGGCCAAACACAAATTTTGCCCCCCAATCCCCAAAATTTGCATCCAAAACAAAAAGAAATCATGTCCTAAAGGACCTCCATAGTACGACTCTACTGCGCATGCGCAGTGACGCAGTCGTCCCGAAATTGGCGCCAAATATCATTCTTACTGGCAGTGCCTGGTCAGCGATATGTACTCAGCGGGGAGGCAAGAGTTCCCAACTCAGGGAGGGCCATCCCCGTCTGGGTCATTGGTAAGTATAAAAAATATATAAATTACTATAAATTTTTTAACATTTTTATACTGTACCAATGACCCAGACTTAGCTGAATAGTAAACAGGCTGGAGGGCCTAGGACATAGAGGAAAATCCAATAAGCTCAATTATAAAATAAAGAGGTAACCCCTTAAGGAGAAAAGGAGTATTAGGCTTTACATGTATCTTTCTTATTTAATATTTAAATTAGAAAGATACACTACCCTTAATAATTGAGCACAATAACATTCATGTTCTCTATTAACATCCAGTATAACCCTTATACTAATTATTTTTAAAGCAAGCCAATAAATAAAGTAGTCCAGAGAATTGAGACTCTTTATAATCATTTAAAAGTGTCCGAGTATTGTATATTAAAGCCCGTTTGACACTTGACATATACAAATGCTTCACACCGAGCTACACTTTAAAAATAAGACATGAATGAAATTAAACATTAATATTACACTTTAAAACCATCCCGGAAGCGACTCAGAAATACTGTCTTGGAGGAGGCATTCCCTTGCTTTTCACTATAAAGCAGGTGACCTAAGGGAACACCCGCCCCCCCCCCCCCCCCCCCCCCCCCCTTCCCCTTGCCCTGGGTCAAATAGCCCAGAGCGAAGAGGGCAGTCGGACGGAGTCACTGCCGGAACAGAAAGCCTGCATAACTATAGTTGCAACTGTTTAGTGGACGACATTCTGAGCAACAGATAACGGACCTAAACAATGCAGGTCTCCAGAAATGGACTCAATATTTCTGAGATAAAAATTCGTAAATGTGGATGGCTGAGACCAATAAGCAGCCTTCATTAAATCTGTAATAGCAACACTATTAGCATAAGCCCAGGAAGTAGAAAGAGCTCTTACTTCATGAGCAGAAATCTTAAGCACAGACTGCTGAGAAGAAGATAAATCTTCATACGCAGTACGGATAGTTAACTGAATCCATCTAGCAACAGAATGGACTGAAATGTCCTTTCTATTAGGCATCAAAGACAGAAAGAAACGTTTCCATCCCTTTCTGATGAACTGAGATCTCTGTTTATAGATACGTAGTGCTCTAACAGGACAGAGTAAAGGCCTACGCCCGTCTGAAGACGGAAGAGCCTTAATAACAATAGGTTCCGGATATTTATTAGGAGCCTGATTCTTAGCTAAAAAACCGACATTAGTAGTGAAGGTGATAGTGTTCCCAACACTACGATAATGAGAATCATCCACCGATCGTGCATGAAGCTCACTGACTCTTCTGGCAGAAGAGAAAGCTAAGAGAAAAGCTGTCTTATAAGATAAGAATTTGAAATCTACTGTCCCAAGAGGTTCAAATGGCTTTTCCTTCAATTTAAGGAGAACCCAAGCTAAATTCCACTTAGGAATTAATCTAAGAGTTCTGGGTCTATTTATCGAAAAGTTTCTAACCAATTTCGATAAAGAGACATTAGATCCAATTTGTAAACTATCATGATGTGCATAGGTATCAGATAACATAGATCTATAACCCTTTATAGTAACAGGCTGCAGTTTGATTTCGTCAAACAAGTATACTAGAAAGTTAGCAATGTCTGGTATAGAGGGATCAAATATATCTACAGAATGATCCCTACACCAACGACGGAAAACCTTCCACTTAGCCGCATAGTTTAGCGAAGAGGAGGTCCTCCTACAGTTAGAAATCGCGTCCACTGCTCGTCCTGTAAAGTGCTTGCCATGCAAGAAGGGCCGCACAACGGAAAAACGTGAAGGTTGAGACCTTGCGGGTTGTGATGTAGTTGGCGCGATTTCCCCTGCCAAAGAAGATCCTCTCGTGGAGGGAGCTTCCGCGGTAGGTCCCACAACAGACACCTGAGTAGATTTATCCACGGTCTCTGTGGCGACAGAGATGCTACCAACAGAATCTTGCATTGAGATTGTTTTATCTTTAGCAATACTTGTTGAATTAACGGCGCTGGAGGATACGCATATCCTATCATTCCGTCCCAAGGGATCGACAGAGCGTCTACTGCAAATGCTCTTGGATCCGGACACGGGGACACATACGTTTGCAACTGATTGTTGAGATGTGTCGCAAATAAGTCTATCATTGGCCGTTCCCATTGGTAGCAAATCTGATTGAATACTTGTTTGTTGAGAGTCCACTCCGACGGCAACAAGCGACCCTTTCGTGAAAGGGAGTCTGCTAGCACATTCAGACGACCCGGTATGTGACGGACCGAAAGAAGAACGTGATGTTCCAACGCAAACAGAAGGATTCTTTCCGTTAGATTGAACAACGGAACTGAATGAGTGCCTCCCTGATTCCGTATATACGCCACTACTGTCGTATTGTCGGATAGGATTTGGACATGAGCATCGTGAATAATGTCCATCCAGTGACGTAACGCAAGCCAAATTGACATCATTTCCTTGATGTTTATGTGCTTGCACAGGAATTGCGGATCCCAAAGACCCTGGCATCTCGAATCCGTTGGGATTAATGATGCACCCCAACCTGTTTGACTGGCATCCGTCATAATGGTAAAACTCGGATCCGGCAACTGCAGCGGAACTCCTTGAGTTAACCACTGAATGTTTGCCCAAGTCTGAATCTCTTGTTTCACTTGATCTGACAAGAGAACGTCTACATCGAGCGAATGAATTTTCACACTCCAATTCTGAGTCAGGAAAATTTGAAGAGGCCGTGTGCGTAGCCGTCCCATCGGAATGAGATCCGCGGCGGCTCCGCACAGACCTATCAGTCTCATAAATTCTCTCGCCGTGACTTTGTCTGTATTCAGACAATAGCGAGCGTAACAACTGACTAATTTCGCTCTGGTTAACGGCAGACGAACGAGATTGTTGTGCGTCTCGAAGCTCATTCCCAGATGAGTGAATGACTTGGACGGCACCAGATCCGACTTCTCCTCGTTTACTATGAAACCGAGACGTCGGAGCAATAGAAGAAGATTCTGAACATCGTTCTGAAGCGTTAACTCGTTGCCGTACCTCTGAAGAATGTCGTCCAGGTAGGCCGACGTTACCGCAGACGAATGAGCTCGGAAGTAGATCATTACCGAGTTCATTACCCGAGTGAAAGCCCAGGGTGCTAGATTCAATCCGAAGCACATGGCCCGGAACTGATACACCACTCCTAGGACTGCGAAGCGTAGATACTTTCGGAATGTCGGATGTACCATGACGTGAAAGAACGCATCTTTGAGATCTATGCTCGTTGCATAATCGTTCACCCGAATACTCGCTCTGACCGATCGAATCGTCTCCGTATAAAACTTCGGAGCGACGATCAGCTTGTTTATCCAGCTCAAATCTATAACTGGACGGAACGAGCCGTCTGGTTTCGGAACCAGAAACAGATGGCTGTAGAATCCCAGCGATTCCTGGTTTTCTACGACCTCTACCGCGTTCTTCATTAAAAGAGACTGCACCTCTGATAGCAGAGCGTCTCTTTTCTGAGGATTTGACGGAAGATGAGTCCATTTTGGACTTCGAGTTAATGGAGACTTTCGTTTGAAGGATATCTTTAGACCTTCCGAAGTCACTCCTCTCACCCACGGGTCGTCCGTAATCGACGCCCACTCTTGAGAAAAACTCGACAACCTTCCGCCAACCGGAACGCGATAGAGGTTTAAGCCATCACCTCCTGGATCTGCGAGGCCTGCGGGAGGAGAAACCACGTCTTCCACGACCCGCACCTCGCCTCGTCGACCTCGGGGCGTCCGACCGATTGTCCCGGCCTGAAGGACGTCCCGAACGAGAGTCACTATCCTGACGGTCTCTCGAATAAGAGCTAGAGGACGCACCGGAACCTCTATAGGAACCTCTCTTGGGCGGATAAGACCCAGAAGTGCCCGCCTTATTCGTGTCTGCTGTATCCGACCTTTTAGGAGCGGATCTAACAACAGAGAATCACTAGCTTTCTTTTTAATATTATCATAAATAGCGGAAAGCTTGCCGTCAAAGAGAAGATCTCCTGAGACCGAAGCGACTCTAAGAGAGTTCTTCACCTTAGAATCCACTAGTGTGGATGTAGCTAGGGCTGCGTCACGTCTAACCAACTCCAGATTTGCCACTGAAAGGGCGGAGTTACACGTGGAATAAGCTACTGCCCTTGAAAGAAGTCTTAAGGAGGATTGTATATCCTGAAACTCTTCCCCTTGAAGACGCAGTGATAACGCCTTAGTAAGGTGATCTGCGTAAGATAAGGCATCTAAATTGGCTCTGTTCGACGCAATAGCTGTTTCCAACACTGCGGTTGGAATAGAAGCTGACGACGGTAATGATAGCTCTAAGTCTTCCGCCTCGTCGTCCATACGCAGAGGAACTCTCGGTATACCCTGACCTGCCGTGTCGAATTTATTCCTTGCATTAATGAAAGGCAGGTTGAGAGTATTTGCGGACAAGAAACTTGCTTTCCCCGTCCTGGAAGCAAGTTTAAAAATAGCGTCGTTCAATAATTCAAATGTTCTTGCAACATTATTGGACTGCGACGGAAACTCGGGAGCGATGTCCCTGAACCGCTCGAAAAAATCAGAGTCCAATGACGCTATAATTCTCCTGTCCGGAAGCGCAGCAGTCTGGCCCGACGGAACAACTTGAGGAAGAAAGTGCCAGATGAAGTCCACGGCAGCTTTGTGTTGTTCCGAAAGGGATAGCTCCAATTCATCCGTATCCCTTTCACCATCCGGTCAGACCTCCCGATGTTCCCGGTCGTCCGCCCCCGATGCTTCGGCAGAGCGTACCTACCCAGCGCCGTCGGATAATTCTCGATCCGACACCGTTTCTGTCGGCTGCTGGGATGCTGCGATAAGCTGTGCTATCTGCACTAGAATGTCCAACGTCGAGACCTGCGGAGGAGCGGTCTTTCGCTGCTTCGCCGAGGGCAGCTCCGCATCAGATGGCTCCCGCATACTTTTCCTATGCGAACGTCCGGAGTCCATCGGTCTCGAATCCCTGGCTGCCGGATGGTGTGACCTGGTCGCCGAAGAATCCTTCATCGGTGAAGCTGGCAAAATATCGGAGGTCACGCAGCCAAGGTGCGGTCGTGTGCGCCGACGAGAAGAGGAAGCCTTAACAGTCTCTGCGGACTGCTTATACAACGGAGCGTCCCGAGCGACGGACGTATGCTCCGCTAAAGACACATTTTGTACCACAACATCTGGTCCCAGATGTTGTTGTACGAGAGAGGGGCCTCTCTCGCTCGCGGCCCGGCTGGACCTGGACGAGCTAGGAACCGGACTAAAAGGCTTCCTCCGTTCTCGTTCACTATCCGCCGTCACTGGGTGTGCATCTATTATTTTTATAGTGCTCGCATCACCCAAAATTTCCTCTTGGACCGCATCGGACGAACCCGGCTGCCGAACCATTCAGTGAATGGACGCTACACCGGGCGAGCTAGCGGACGACATTTGTCTAATCTCCATGAGCACTTTTGCCGCTAGCTCTGTATTTATTTGTGACGACGGACGCACACTTGAAGAAGATAACATGGAAACATCACCCTGTTCTGGTTCCTCTGAAATAGAAACTGAGAGAGTAGAGTGACCTTGTGGAGAAAGAGCCGGCATCGCTCTTTCTCCAGAAACAACATATCGTGACACACGTTTCCAATGTTTCTCATCCCAATGTTCACATACAGGACAGGGATTAATGCGAGAACACTGACTACAATTAATACAATAATCATGAAAGTCAGAGGAAGATTTCTTCCTATTACAATTTGAACAAAGTCCCTTCATTGTGAAAGAACAACAATAAGTCCTAGTTACTCGCAAAAACCCCTGACACAAAGATACATAATAACATGATCCATTAATAAATGAAAAAACAATTGCAAAACAAAATAATTTTGAAAAAATATTTTTTCAGAGAAGCCCAAGTTGCTGAAAAGTAACGTTGAGCCCCGATGGATCCGATGGCAAAGTGTGGTCAAAAATTTTAAAATTATATAAAATAATTAATGAGACACTTTCGGATAATATAAATGTATCTTATAATGAGATAAACTACCACAAAGGCAAACAGCCCCCCTCAAAAAAGGCTGTTGCCAATGAAAACAAACAGTGTAAACACAGTAGAAAACATGACTCCAGGCACTGAAAAAACTGGCCCGGAATCAGTCATCAATTACACTCTATCTGATGCAAAACAGAGACTCCCAGGGGAGAATCTGCAGAACATCAGATGGAAGATGCAGAACACAAACGTTATACACCCATGGGTGAAAACGTAACTATGGGGAAAATAACAGAAAACATTCTGTAACCAAGCAACTCTCCCAGGGAATTTTAGAAATGAAACTTCTCAAAAATATGCCAAAAGCATGGGAGAATTGCAAGGGGGGACTTTAGAAGGCTAGGGGAGAGGAAACACTGAATAAGCAGTGCAACAATTAGCAAGAATGACAACAAGAGGCCCATGCCTCGAAAATAGGCAACTTAACATAATTTCAACAAAAAATTTTAAGTACAGCCCTGATTATTTTTTGCCACTTCTTTTTTCCTCTCCTCCTTCTATCCTCCTTAGAATCACATTTTCTCCAAGAATTACGTGTCTGGCATCCTTTAAACTGAGATTTACAAGCACAAAGATCAGTGAGATGTTGACTGATGAAGGGCCAAACAGAGAATGATATTTGGCGCCAATTTCGGGACGACTGCGTCACTGCGCATGCGCAGTAGAGTCGTACTATGGAGGTCCTTTAGGACATGATTTCTTTTTGTTTTGGATGCAAATTTTGGGGATTGGGGGGCAAAATTTGTGTTTGGCCCTGGTTTTTGTGGAGTTAGCACCAGCTAAGTCTGGGTCATTGGTACAGTATAAAAATATAGAAATTTTGGGTGTGGCCAAAATTCCTGCCCCTCCCATAACGATGGCAAATATTGCCCCTCGAACATCCCATGAACAAACCTGAGTCTACAACTCAAAAGGAAGCTGCATACCAAATATCAGGGTTCTGCTACTGCTGGTTCATAAGAAGATTTTTAAGGATTTTGGTGCCCCTTGGGGGCATGGCACCACCCAGGGAGAGGGGCAACTTCATTTGAACAAATCCGAATTGGCATTAGGTAATAAACATTTACTAGTGGTTTTGGAGGAGAAGTCGGTTTTGTAAAGTTTACGACGGACAACGGACGGAAAGTGATCAGTAAAGCTCCCCTTCAGCTTCTTTCAGGTGAGCTAAAAATAAGAGAAGATTAATTCAATTTAACTTCCAAAACCAACTCACTGACAATGTTATGACATTAACGTTTGACATCATTCCTGTATTAGATACAAGGTTATGACATTAACGTTTGACATCATTCCTGTATTAGATACAATGTTATGACATTAACGTTTGACATCATTCCTGTATTAGATACAATGTTATGACATTAACGTTTGACATCATTCCTGTATTAGATACAATGTTATGACATTAACGTTTGACATCATTCCTGTATTAGATACAATGTTATGACATTAACGTTTGACATCATTCCTGTATTAGATGTGTTGTGAATGATATTTTCTGTATTGAGCTATTTGATGGTGATTATGTGATAAAAGAAAATATTCATCCTATTTCATCTCTGCTGATTAACACTCTGCATATTGATGTCAAAATACCAAAATTCAAGTAGAAATTTTATTCCCATAATGCAACTAGGAATTTAGCCAATTTAATCTTGTCTGTCAGAGTTCAAAGAGCTAGTTAACTAGTTAACTAGTTAACTTCCTAATGCATTGTGAGAAAAAATTTCAACTTGAAATTTTGATATTTCAACTTTAGTATGCAAGGGGTTAAACAAGTCTGTGATATAATTCCTGAACAATCAGAGAGAATGTTCAAAGAAAAATTGTAACAGGCTGTTTATTTTATCTCAGTTCCATCCATTTTTGTCATGAATATTCACCACGGATTCCTTCAGTTTCCCCAATTTTCTAATTTTATCTTACAATCAACATGTATTTTGTCTGTATTAACTCTGCTACTGTCGTGTATCCGACCGCCTGATAAAGATGTTCGTATCAGGGGGTCAAATACAAGCATGTTCCTTTTGCGTGAGTTTCATTTTTTTCTTTTTGTTCATCCGTATGAATAAATAGTTTGTTATATATTCATCTACATTCTTGACTTATCCCCAATATATTGTAAGATAAAATGATTATTACCATTATGTGGATGTACAAAACTCGTTGTGATCTGCCCTTAGAACCCGAAGCTCGACTTGGATACATATTTTGTACATCCACATAATGGTAATAATCTCTATGGATCTTAATGAATTTGTCTATATTGATAACTTCAAGGAAAAAAAGAATAAGTATCCTATGAATTCTGAATTCTGTTTCAATACTGTTATCACAAAATACGTCTCATTCTCAATCACATCATGATTTCTTTACAACACACTTACACCAGGGAGTTGTGATTTCATAAATGAAATACTGTGGAACCCTGTGAACTGAAGAGCCACTTTTCCCAATGAGAATTATTCAAAGAACAGGAGTATTCAATTAACAGGGATTGTGTCATTTTCCTGTATTCTGGAGATAAACTTCGCATTTATTCTATTATATCTTGTTTGACAGAGCTCCATGAGCTCTGTCAAACAAGATATAATAGAATAAATGCATGTATTGGATGTACAGAGGCCAAATAGGTCTATAAACAAAGGAAAACTGGGGAAAATCAGGGCAATTTCTCGACAGGTTACAAGATTTTTTATTCAATTAACAGGAGTTTACTCTGTAACCTATATTCAATTAACAGGTCAAATTTGTACTGGAGGTATGGTAAATGGTTTTGTGTCAGGAAATTATATTCAATTAACAGGGTTATTCAGTTAAGAGATATCCAATTAAGTGGGCTCTACTGTATAGCAGAAAACTGACTGAATCAAGAAAAATAAAAAAAGAATCTAAGATTTAATGACCTCGTATTTCCTTTTCGATAGATGAGATTCTATGGTGAAAGCAAACAGAGAATTTGAATTTAACGTCACGATCTGGTCAAAATTCTTTGTTCACATTTGCAATCAGAGAGTGCAGTGCTCACTTGTTAGAGCACTGCACTTGAGATCGAAAGGTCAACATTTTGATGGTGACCCATGATATTTTTGTCACTGTGCAAGACATTTCATCCCAAATGTTCATGTGGGAGCATGGTGGTGCTATGCTATCATCTAGGGCATGATGATGGTACATTTACCTTCAACTTATGCCAACTCTGCTTGTGCCGGGTTTAGCAAGTTGGAGAATCAGATAGTTACTTGCTGTTGCTCAGTGGCTCACTTATGATATTACAGCTTCCAACACCCATAAAACTGTTCTGGCTGCTGACGGTCTTGTTAAATACTAATTAACAGACAAACAAAGTTTTGTAATCAGAGTGCTGCAAGTGAATGTATGAATATGTGAACTTACTCCTTTCCATGCTGCTGGTGGATATTCCCACTAGCACAGGCTTTTTCTTGCCAATAAAATATGTATAATTCGAGCATATTTAATCTAATTGCCACCCTGTAAACTGAATGCATTTTTTCATCAATAATTTCTAGAGTTAAATTTAGATGAATTTTTCATCAGACCTAGTCATGGCTACTTCAAAGCAGTCATGACTATATTTGATGACAAATATCTTTGAAATACTCAGCAGGTTAGGAGTTAAATGCACAATGTAGAATACTGTCAATACATACAGATTATCATGATAATGAGCATGTCCTATGTTTTGTATCAGATTCGAGGTGGTGTCCAGAATGGGATCTCAACGAGCCGGCTTTGCCTGTGAGTTGAGATCTCGTTCTAGACACCACCGAGAATCTGATGCAAATCACAGGACATGCACATATATCATGATAAGTCATTTATCTAACAATTCTGTCACATAAACAGATTAAATCTTAAATTATTGATACAGTTTTGGGCGAGAAAAAGTTAAAAAAAAACAACCCATATTTTATGGAACAATATTGTTGTGTACTTTAACAAACAATGAGTAACGCGGTCACAGCAAATTGTCAAAGTTGCGTTGAAAATTATTCACTCTCTGTCACATCCTATGATGATACGCTTGAATTTACAAGTGTGTAATATTTAATTGTTCAGTTTCTATTTATTGGGTGGAGAGTGGGGGGATTGGCTATTAAGAGTTCGGTCACTAATTGTAAGGAATTTTGTTATGTTTTGTAAGTGATCAGCTGAGTGGATCACTGAAACGCACATAGAATGTATTCATGCACCTGTTATGATAGCCTGTTGCATTCCCGGAAACGAGTCGTCTATATGATACGGAATCGGAACACATTATGTGATACGTGCCGTTTCTTGTGATTTTCAAGCCAAAATGTATATGATTGTTAGATAAAAATCTAAATTTTATAGTAAATTTCCTTTCTTATTATACCTACCACAATTGTTTACTACAGGCTTGCACTACAGTGGAAGTCCCTAACTCGGATAAAATACTCTCTATTTTTGTCTTTCCCAAGCAAGTTGGGAAAGAAAAGTGGTGCAAAAGCACCAATAAAAATAAGCCAAAACTGGGTCGAGTGCAACCGGCGCAGACCCAGTACGGGACGCTCTCTCCCAAGTACAACTCCACGACTTCCGTTGCCAGTGCGCATATACCGTCTCTAAAGACTCATTCTTTTTGAATCCGTAAACGTTAGAGTTATGTGATCAGCGGGGAGGAAAGATTCTTTACCCGTAAAGAAGACGGGAGGGCCTCCATGTAAACAATTGTGGTAGGTATAATAAGAAAGGAAATTTACTATAAAATTTAGATTTCTTATCAACCTACTCACAATTGTTTACTACAGGCTGAATAGACAAAAGGCTGGAGGGAATCGCATAACCAACCCCCACATAACCCTAGTGCACTGGAACCGTGAAGTAGAAGGAAGAGGTCCCGAGGCTTATCAACCATAATGTCGCAATCATTGGTAAAGGACAATGAAAAGAGACATATGAGCCTGTGTGACACACAGACAGAAAAAGGGCAGTAACAGCACAAGGCTGAAACTGACCTTCAAGAAGCCTAATGGCTATGGCAGACAACAGCCTGAGCAGAAGAAAGAGGACCCAGGGCAAAAAGGTCCCCCGACTGCTCCTGCAACTGGCGCAAATAAAAGGTGGAGAAAGTAGAAGCATTTCTCCAGTAGGCTGCCTGCATAACATCCGACAACTTGACGGAGTTAGAATAAGCCCAAGAGGTAGACAGTGCCCGCACCACGTGGGCAGAAATATGATTGGTAATACAATCGCCAGCTGCTAAACGACTATAAGCCATACGAATAGCAAGACAAATCCATCGAGAAATGGATTGAGGAGAGATCGTCTGTCGACCCGGAATGAGAGACAGAAAAAAACGTTTTCTGCCTTTCCGTATGAAGCGTGTCCGATCAAGATAAATGCGAATAGCTCACTAACCCGTCTGGCCGAAGCAAATGCCATCAGAAAAGCCGTCTTATATGTGAGAAAATGCATATCCACCTGGGATAAAGGTTCGAACGGCGCCCCCCCCCCCCCCCAAACAGAGCAGCACCCACGAAAGATTCCATCGTGGAGTAAGCTGCAAAGTCCGAGGCCTTTTCAAAGAAAAGTGCCAAACAAGCTTGGAGAGGTAAGGATTAGTGCCGATACGACGCTTCCCCACATAAGAAAAAGTCTCTGAAAGCATAGACCTGTAACCCTTGATGGTAACAGGCTGGAGACCCCGAGAATCAAACAGATATACCAGAAACTCCGCAATCTGTGAAATCGAAGGATTGGCATAAACAACAGAGTGATCAGCACACCATCGACAGAAGACCTTCCATTTAGCTGCATAAGCTAAACCAGTGGAGTGCCTCCTTGAAGAAGAAATGCACTCCACTGCTCGTCTCGAAAAACCTCTACGGAGGAGACAGGACCTGACAAAAGATATGCGTGAAGGCACAACAAAGTCGGGTCGACGTGAAACCTCCTCGGGCGACCTTGACAAAGAAGGTCACGACGTAGTGGGAGACGTGCTGGAACCGCCGCCATCAGCGAGTGGCGCTGATTGATCCACACCCGCTGAGGCGACAGGGGAGTGATCAGAATGATTCGACAACAGCAGGTTCGAATTTTGGCGAGAACCTGAGGAAGAATCGGAACCGGCGGGAAGGCGTAGCCGACTAGACCGTTCCAATCGAGTGACAGAGCGTCCACGGCAAAAGCCAGAGGATCTGGACACGGGGACACGAAAGTGTCCACCTGATGGTTCCAACGAGTCGCAAAGAGGTCGATGTGGGGACGTCCCCAGAGATCGCAAAGCGACTGGAACACTGCCCTGTGAAGCATCCACTCGGTGGAAATAACCCTGCCCTGTCGGGACAGGGAGTCGGCTAGGACGTTCAGACGACCGGGAATGTGACGAACAACCACTCCGGCGTGAACATCCTGAGCGAGCAGTAGAAGATCCCGAGCTAACTCGTACATCGGAAGCGAGTGCGTGCCGCCCTGGTTCCGAATGTAAGCAACCACTGTCGAATTGTCGGATAGTAGAAGGACCTGGCGATTCGACAGGTGAGGGATCCACTGCCTGAAACACAGAAGAAGAGCAAGAAGCTCCTTCTGGTTGATGTGTAGAGCTGCTTGATCCTGGTCCCACATCCCGTGTAGGGAAAGACCGAGAGGATCCAACGTCGCACCCCATCCGAGATCGCTGGCATCTGCCGTCAGAACGCGATCGGACATGGGTAAGTCCAGTGGAACACCCTGCATAATCCACTGAACATCTGACCAGGGAAGAAGGTGATGATACAGAGAGTCCGGAAACGGAAGCACCTGATCCAGAGAATCTACATTCGGCCTCCAACGACTGAGCAGAAAGTGTTGGAGAGGTCTGACACGCAGCCGAACTAGAGGAATGAGATCCGTCACCGAACCGCAGAGACCGATCAGCCGGAGAAAACTCCGAGCGGTCACGGACCTGGACTGGGACAGAGTCAGAGCAAAAGCTGAGAGAATCACAGCCTTGGCCTGGGGAACAGCCACCAAATTGAATTTGGTTTGGAAAGACATCCCCAGATGACAAAACGACTGAGAAGGGACCAGGTCCGACTTCTCCTTGTTGACTCTGAATCCTGGCGACGTGAGCAAGCTCAACAGAGTGGCGACATCCGATTCCAGTAAGGCAGCATTGGAATGCCTCTGGAGGATATCGTCCAGATATGCCGAAGTAGTCACCCTGGACTGTGTGCGATGGAACGCTATCACATGCGACACGAGTCTGGTGAATGCCCAAGGAGCCAGGTTGAGGCCGAAAGGCATGGCCTTGAACTGGTAAACTCGCCCCAGAAAAGCAAACCTGAGATACTTCCGTGACGCCCGATGCATCGGAACGTGGAAGTAAGCGTCTCGCAGGTCGATGCTGGCTGCGAAATCTCCCTGGTGAATTGATTGGCGGACCGACCTGAAAGTCTCCATGCTGAACTTGGGAGCAATGATAGACTGGTTCAGGATACTCAGATCGATAACCGGTCGGAGTCGGCCGTCCTTCTTCGGCACCAAGAACAGGTGGGAATAGAAACCCACTGACTGAACGTTCTTGACGACAAGCGATGGGCTCGGCCGGCAGCCCCTTCCGACTTCGCCGAGTTGAAGTCAGGGAAGGCTGAGGCCGATATCCCATGTCTACAGTATCGGACAGTCCTGCAGTCCTCTGCAGCGAAAAGCCGAGGCCGGCTGAAACAGACAACGAAGCAGACGGGCCAGCAGCAGTAGTAGATACGTCGAGAGTCGTTGAGGCTGGTGAAATAGTGGAGAGAGCACACCGGCTCGGCTCCGAAGGAGGAGTCACAACCCTAGTGACAGCCTCAGATGTCGACTGGAGGGGGACCGTAGTCCCGGAACCAGGCATCTCTACACCAGAACACTCAACGGCTCCCGCAGTATCCACCACAGGAAAAGACTGCACATCCCCCACGGAGGAGGAATAACTCTCACCAGACAAATTCGGCTCGGGAGGCCCCGAACGACCACGTTCTCCTTTCCCGCGGGAGCGGGAGGCACGGCCACGAGAACGAACGACACGGTTTACTGACGCCCAGAAGGTGGAAGACCATGTTCCACAGACACCACACGGCCGCTCGGCCGAACACCCATTACAGGAGGAACAAGACGAATGTACATGTCCACATGCTTTGGCAGCAGACATTGCCCACAAGGAATTGTCCTGGGCATGATAGAGGTGAGAGGAGCAGAGAAGGTGAGATCAGAAAACAGAACACCCCCAAAGAAGAGAGAAAGGTGACAGAAACAAAGACCCCAGACGGTCGACCGGGAACCACACAACAGGAAGACTACTCTCAAAAGAAAGAAGAAACACTGTAGGAGTGGTACCCCGCTGACACCTAACTCTAACACAATTAGAAAATTTTGCAAAAAAAAGCATTAACAATAATTGTGAAAAATCTAAGTCCGAACCGCGTGGCACGCGAAATTTGTGCGCGACTCGAGAGAGAGCAAATAAATATACATTATGGACATATAATAGAAAAGAGAATATAAAACACTGTTCCTGAGAATACAAAGGATACACTGTGGTATAATGAATCAGGAATCATCAAACATCGAGCTGGTGGAACACTGATAAGCGTGCAAAAACATCTCGACACGAAGCGGATTTTAAAAAGAATGAGTCTTTAGAGACGGTATATGTGCACTGGCAACGGAAGTCGTGGAGTTGTACTTGGGAGAGAGCGTCCTGTACTGGGTCTGCGCCGGTTGCACTCGACCCAGTTTTGGCTTATTTTTATTGGTGCTTTTGCACCACTTTTCTTTCCCAACTTGCTTGGGAAAGACAAAAATAGAGAGTATTTTATCCGAGTTAGGGACTTCCACTGTAGTGCAAGCCTGTAGTAAACAATTGTGAGTAGGTTGATAAGAAAAAAACTGATCTAGATTCAAATTGAAATAATTACTAGTTGTAAAATCAGTTTGAAGCATTCATATCAAACTGATGGTCTGCCAAAACATAACAGTTGGAGACTTGCTTATGAACCAGTTTACCATCTAGTCATTTCAGCTGAAGAAGAAATATTCAAAAAGGGGTGCCAAGACATTTTAGGAAACCTTGAAGCAGATTATCATTTCAAAATAGAACATGAAGAAAAAATTATCTTACATTCATTCCATGTTTGAAAAGACAATTGTTTTATCACATAATTACCATTACATAGCTCATTTTGGAAAATATCATTCACAACAGGTCAAGTACAGGAATGACGTCAGAAATCAACAGCTTCTTGTAAATGGTGTAAGTGAGTTGGTTTTGGAAGTAGAACTGAATTAATCTTCTCTTATTTTTCATTAACTGTTTACCTATAGTACCGTTGTCGTGGAAAGGTCAAAACCCACGTGTGGGCAATATTTCCATGCATGCATTAACAGTGCGTGTCCGGCATAAAACAATGGAATTGCTCTCAACTTTTCAATGAAAGAAGCACCAGGTAAAACCTGGTGCTTCTTTCATTAAATATTTGCTGAAAACTACTGATTATTGACTGAGAAATGCATCCGTGGACAAACACTGACCACCCATGGATTTTGGCCATTCCACGTCAGTCGTACTGTAATACAAATAGCAGATGACATGTACAGAAACATTTCCTGAATAACTAAATATTCTTATTTGTTGTCACATTTTGGATATGTTGACATTATTATTATTTATTATTTATTGGTGTTTAACCCTTTACCCAACGCAGACGATAACAAAATTTATTATTTTAAATATTATTTTTTCAAAAAATTTCAACAAAACCATATCATGTGACCCCTCATTGGAACGAACTCGTTCCAATGAGGGGTCACATGACATGTTTTTTTTTTTAAATGTTTTGAAAAATAATATTTTTTCAACTGCTGAATTTGCATATTACGTGGGCGGATGAGACTGATTCATTAGGTAAAGGGTTAAGGTCACATACTTATGCACAATGGCTAATCGTGACCGTGACAGTTTTACAGGTGGAGGAAGCCGGAGTACCTGGAGAGAACCACCAAGCATCGACGAGCAACTGTCAGCTCCTCAACATTCTAACTCTGTTCAAGCTCCACTCAAGCAGGGTTACAGCGGTTGACACCATTGACATGCAGTACGCCTTAGTACACGATGTCATTGTGCCCCCGTGTAGGCAACCGGGATAAAGTGCTTTGCCCAAGGACACAACTCGGGACCTCTAGCAAAGAAGTCCAACAGTCTGCCACTGAGTCACTGCACTCCCCAGGGTATTCTGCCATAAGTGTGCAGAGGGTTAATCACTTGAAAAAGGAAACAAGTTTGAGATTTTCTAAAAATATGTCATACATGTATCGGAGAATCTTCTTGATCTTCAAAATTTTACACTATTTGTTTGTTTCTTTATTTAGGGTTTATTGACACTTTTAACAGCCAGGGTGTTATTGTGTGGGACAATTTTATGGGGGGGGAGGAAGCTGTCAGACTCTCTAACTTACTAACTCAGCACGAGCAGTGCCTGCAGAAGTTGAAGGCAAGTGCACCATCAACATGCAGTATACCTTGGTATACAGTGCTCCCATTCCCCCCATAGGGGTAATCAGGATTAATGGCCTTATTCAACGACACAAAACAGCCAGAATCAAACAAACTTTCAACCTTTTGGTTTCAAGCCCAATGCTTGAACAAATGACCCGCTGTGTGCCCTTCTTACAGTACACATGAATGATAATATTGTTTAGCAATCTGTACATAGTGAGTCACTTGGGGATGGTTACCAAGTTCACACTTTTGAACTGTTATGTATATTGCCTGAAATAAATATATAGCTTACAAGGGTGTATCGAAAACTCAGTTTTTTGGAAGAGAGATCACCCTGGTGTCACAGACAAGATGCTTTCAATAAGCATTTTTATGCTTTACTGTGGAGTCACTTCTTATATAATCACCATCAAATAGCTCTTTACCAAAAATATTGTTCACAACATGTTTAATACAGGAATGATGTCAGAAGTCAACAATGACTTGGTAACCTTGTGAGTTGCTTTTGGAAGTAGAAGTGAATTAATCTTTTCCTTATTTTTCATAAACTGTCTACCTAATGCAAATAGCAGATGACATCTATAGAAAACAACTCCCGAAGAACAAAATATTTTCATTTTTTTGTCTTGAAAACAGCTTATGACCTCTAATTGGAACAATCTCAAGAAGCTTGTTCCAATGAGGTGTCATAAGCTATGTTTTCGAGGCAAAATTGAAAAAAATTATAAAATGTGGTTGGCAAATTTGCGAATCGCACTGGCCAGTTTTAGTCATTACATTAGGTAAAAGGTTATATTAAACATATGATAAAAAACAAACTCAAACTCGTCACGATATGACAAGAATGAAATTTCAGAACCCCGTTCATGAAAAGCGATTTGAGCCTTAATAAACCTTAGCTCAGATTGATTTTAGAGAACAGGGTTCAGAAATTCCATATCAAAACGCGACTCATAAGGGATCCTCTATATTCTACACCACCAACAATTAGTTTACATTATCAGATTTAACGAAGCATACTTACACATGAGATACTGGAAAATATGTGAAATTTCATGGTTACACATGAGATACAGTTAAAACTAGAAGTCCTGTCATGAAATGCGCACAAATAGCACGTTGATGTGCACATTAATCTACGCGTTATTACCATGGTAAGGCTATCAAATTCTGTACATATGGCCTGTGCACAAGCAATGTTTCAGCCAATGGACCTCCGGGTATCCCGGTGGTCCATTGGCAGAAACACTGCCTGTGTTTGCTACGAGTAACTAGAGAACCTGCCATGCTTTGGATGCCATTCGATATGGCAATTGTGTGCAATTCCTATGCGCAATTAAGCCTAGATAAGTGCACATTTCGTGACAGGACTTCTAGTTTTAACTGTACTGGAAAATATTTGAAATTTCTACCCCTGCTAACTCCTAATGTTACCACAATACTGTGACTTAAATTTAAGACTTTAGAACACATCACTTCAGTCTGATCTTACCAGCAAAATAAACCAGGTTTATCACATATGAAGTGCCCTGTAACTGTCTTGTCAAAGGGATTATGGGGTCAGAAAAGCATATTAAAGAATGAAAGATTAATAAATATTAATGTACCATTAGTAGATTAGGGAGGACTTGAATGTCACACTATACACTGCTCTGGTACCTATTGGATTCATAATCTCCATCATCATCATTTGCTTCAGATATTAATCTCTCTCCCATTTCATCTAACTCATTTGCAGATTCTTCAACAATATCTGGAAAAATAGTGTCAGACAACTACTTATGAACAGAAGTTGCCCACTGATTTTTATACAAATGAACTGCTGGAACGTCAACAAAGAATGTTGCAACTCAATCCACCCCCTCCCTCTTCCTACCCCTCAGACAGCACTGAGTCAACCAATGTGATACCACCTCCCAATCAATGTCATCTGATTACCTGAAAGCTGTTGAAACAGTATAACAAATTTCACTTCATCAAACATCATGGTATTTACCAAGCATGAAGAATAGAAACATGTCATCAACTTCCTAATGTCAGCCGTTATTTTTGTCAATAAGGCCCCGCAAAGAAGATCTTTTTTTCCTCAGGACATTTTTTTGTAAAACTGAATGTGGGCGGGCGGTTTTTTATTTTATTTTTTATTTTTGTAATTATTTTTTTGCCATAAAAGTTCATATCCTTGGTTTGTTTTATGTTTTAGGCCTCATAATCTACAGAATTGTAGTTGTGGTGTATTTCATCTCTTGAGTGCAAGAAGGCTTTGCAATGCTAAAGCATTATAAAGCCTTGTTGCACTCAAGGGACAAATTTATCAATTTTATTAACTTTGGTAAAATATCAGGCATAAACTATTTAATTATTATATTTTTAAGTTTGCATTGGTTATAAAAAGAGAGCAGGCAGTAGCTAAATGGACCATACAGGGGAGGGATGGGGATGGTGGTGGTTAAAACACTTTTGTATATGTGACCAATTAGAGTTCCAGCAATCAAGTAGTACAGAAATCAATGAGTTTAGCAGAGGAAATACAAGAATTTTGTTTTGTATGAAAACTAAAGAAATCTTGTGCAGAAAAAAATGTTGTTTAGACTGTTAAAATATAATTCAAGTTTCTCGGGCAATATTTACACATTTTTTTTATTTAGGAGGGAGGCTATTTTTTCTTCTTTAATCCCTGAAAACAGTTTGAAATGTCTGAGAAGTATGAAATGTTTAATCTCCTGGGAATCATTAGTCATTTTATAGTTGTTCCTTTAACATGTCAGGGTTTCCATCACATTTACTGCACATCAAAGTTTGAAAAGAATTGGCTTGAAACAAAACATTTTCGTTTTTGGGGATTCATCTTGTTGGGATCGTCTTGATAGGATATATTACCCATGCCCATCTATCTTATTAGGATTCATCTTGTTGGGATGACACCTGCCAAACTACTCAAACTGGTTAAGTTAAGATGACTATGATGTAATGACACATTAAACAGCCTGTGTCATATGATAACATAGAATATTGTGATATCAGCTCTTGTGAAACTGATCCAACTTTCACAGGACACTGGGTCTCATAAATATGGAAAT
Source organism: Pictodentalium vernedei (assembly GCA_031216915.1). Classification (NCBI taxonomy): domain Eukaryota; kingdom Metazoa; phylum Mollusca; class Scaphopoda; order Dentaliida; family Dentaliidae; genus Pictodentalium; species Pictodentalium vernedei. Next base: position 837,011,363 of record CM062297.1, on the reverse strand, counting down.
AATATTTTACCAAACACCAAAACTCTGAGGCACCAGCTGAATTCTTAAGTTAGAGACTTTTTATTTTTGTTGAACAATGTTTCCATACAGCTATAGGGAAATATGTAGAAATGTTTGCATACAAAAAATTAAAAGTATTTAGTAAATGTGTATTCACTCAAAGATATACTAGGTTGAATCTTCATGAAGACACTTTTTTAGTTAGCTGACATTTGGTTTCTATATTCTTTTGATTTTTGTCTGACCAGTTGAAAAATTACCAGATTGGTCAGGTGGTCCGGTCAGATTGACAAGGCTGGTGATATGTTTGATGAACCCAGTTCAGGGCCCCATCACAAAAGACTAGTCAAATTCTTCAACAAATCCAACGCTGTTATGGCCTGGAATGAGTAGAAGCCTTAACTGGTAAAGTGCTGAGTTTTTCTGACAACAAATCAAAGCTCATCATATACTGTTCTCTTACATTTAATTGGATAGTGCCTTACAGGCACTATCCAATTAAATGTCAGAGAGCAAGGTATTGTATAAAAAATCTGATTCATATCAGGGACAATAAAGGCTTCCTCAGGCAGAATGTAGATACAGACAGTTATTGCCTGTCACTTTTAGTAAAGCCCAAAATAGGGCTTCCAGCACTCTACCAGTTAAATAATCCATCGACCATTATTAGAATCAATCAGCAGGAATATTCCAGTTGGTCAGAAAAGCGAACCTGTGTTTTGCTTTTCTGACCAACTGGAATATTCCAGCCAAGTGAATCAAAAATATACCATAAACATTCACTTTCTTTTCATCACTACAAGAAATGTTTTTCACCCGAGACTTGATTTGACAAAATCTTAAAAAATTTATAGTAATTTATATATTTTTTATACTTACCAATGACCCAGACATAGCTGGTGCTAACTCTTAAAAATATAGGGCCAAACACAAATTTTGCCCCCCAATCCCCAAAATTTGCATCTAAAACCAAAGAAAACATGTCCTGAATGGCCCTCCATACTTCACCTCTACTGCGCATGCGCAGTGTCAAGGACGTCCCGAAATTGGCGCCATTAAACATTCTTACCAACAGTGCCTGGTAAGCGCTATGTCCTCAGCGGGGAGGAATGAGTTCCCAACTCCTGGGAGGGCCATCCCCGTCTGGGTCATTGGTAAGTATAAAAAATATATAAATAATTATAAATTTTTTATGATTTTTATACTGTACCAATGACCCAGACATAGCTGAATAGTAAAAAGGCTGGAGGGCCCAGGACATAGAGGAAAATCCAATAAGCTCAACTATATAAAATAGAGTCATCTCCTGGAGGAGAGAAGGAGAAATAGGCTTCACGTGTATCTTTCTTATTTATGACAAATTAGAAAGACACAATGCCTTCTATAATTGAGCATCATAACATCCATGTTCTCTATTAATATGCAGTATAATACTTATACTAATTATTTTTAAAGTAAGTCAATAAATAAAGTTAGTCCAAAGAATTGAGACTCTTTATACTCTTTTAAAAGTGTCCGAGGATAGTATAATAACATCCGTTTGACACATGACATATTCAAATGCTATACTTTAAAACTATGACATGAATGAATTTAAAAACATAACTTTCACTTAAGAAACCATCCCAGTAACAGCTCAGAATTACTAACTCCGGAGGAGGTATCCCCTTGTTTTCATAATAAAACAGGTGACCCAAGGGAACACCCTCCCCCCCCCCCCCCTTTCTTTTCTTGCCCTGGGTCAAATAGCCCAGAGCGAATAGGGCAGCAGGACGGAGTCACTGCCGGAACATAAAGCCTACATAGCTATAGTTGCAATTGTTAAGTGATCGACATTCTGAGCAGCCGATAATGGACCTAAACAATGCAGGCCTCAAGAAATGGACTCGATATTTCTGAGATAAAAATTCGTGAATGTGGATGGCTGAGACCAATATGCAGCCTACTTAATCTATAATAGCAAAACTATATGTCAGCCCAAGATGTAGAAGAGCTCTTACTTCATGAGCCGAAATCTTAAGAACAGACTGCTGAGATAAGGATAGATTATCCTAAGCAGTACCGATAGTTAACTGAATGCATTAAGTAATAGAATGGACCGTAATGACCCTTCTATTAGGCATCAGAGCCAGAAGAAGCTTTACGTCCAACTGATAAACTGAGATCTGTTAATAAATACATAAAGGTCTATCCGGACAGAGTAAAGGCCTATGCCCGCTCGAAGACGGAAGGACCTTAAGAACAATAGGTTCCGGATATCATTAGGAGCCTGATTCTTAACCAAAAATACAACATTAGTAGTAAAGGTAATAGAGTTCCCGATACTACGAAAGTGAGAATCGTCCACCGATAGTGCATGAAGCTCACTGACTCTTCAGCAGAAGAGAAGACTAAGCGAATCACTGCCTTAAAAGGCCAGAATTTGAAACTGCTGTCTCAAGGGGTTCAAATGGTTGCTTTAATTAATAAGAACCCAAGCTAAATTCCGAATAGGAATTAATCTAACGATTCTAGGTCTCTTATCGAAAAGTTTCAAACTAACTTAGATAAAGAGACATTAGGCTCCATTGTAAACTATCATGGTGTGCATAGGTATCAGATAACATAGACCTATAACCTTTAAAAGTAACTGGCTGCAGATGATCTCGTTAAACAAGTATACTAGAAAGTTTGCAATGTCTGGTATGGAGGGATAAAAAATATCAACATAAAGATCCCTACACCAACGACGGAAGACCCTCCACTTTAGCTGCATAGTATAGCGAAGAGGAGGTCCCTCTACAGTTAGGAATCGCGTCCACTGCTCGTCCTGTACAATGCTTGCCATGCAAGAAGGACCGCACAACGGAATACGTGAAGGTTGAGACCTTGCGGGTTGTGACAGAGTTGACACGATTTCCCCAGCGAAAACAAGAACCTTTCGTGGAGGAAGTTTCCACGGTAAGTCCCACAGTAGACATCTAAGTAAATATATCCACCGTCTCTGTGGAGACAGAGATGCTACCAACAGAACTGTATTGTGAATGAATAATCCTAGCAATACTTGCTGAATCAACAGCGCTGGAGGATACGCATATCCTATCATCGCGTCTTACTAGATCGATAGAGCGTTAACTACATATGCTCAGGGATCCAGACACGGTGACACATACGTCTACAATTGATTGGAGAGTTGTGTCGCAAATAAATTATCACTGGGCGCTCCCATTGATAGCAAATCTGATTGAATACTTGTTTGTTGATAGTCCATTCCGACGGCAACAAAGGACCCTTACGTGAAAGGGAGTCTGCTAATACGATCCGACGACCGAGAATATGACGAACCGAAACAGAACTTGGTGTTCTATAACAAACAGAAGGATTCTTTCCGTTAAAATCAATAACGGAACCGAATGAGTGCCTCCCTGGTTCCGGATATACGCAACTACTGTCGTATTATCGGACAGGAGTGAACATGCGTTTCTGAATAAAATTCATCCAATGACGTAGTGCAAGCCAACATAATATTCTTCCTTGGAAGTAAGGAGCTTGCCTAAAAACTGCGGAACCCAAAGATCCTGGCACTTCGAATCCGTTGGGATCAAAATTGTGTCCCAACCTGTTTGACTGACATCCGTCATAATCGAAAAACTCGGATCCGGCAACTACAGTGGAACTCTCTGAGTCAACCACCGAATGTTTGCCCACGTCTGAATCTCTTGTTACACTTGATAGACAAGAGAACGTGTATATCAAGCAATTCAAGATTGCTGAAAGATTGCTGTTGAAGAGAAGCTTCTCGGAGACCGAAGCGACTCTGAGAGAGTTCTTCACCTTACTATCCACGCACATGGATGTAGCTAGGGCTGCGTCACGTCTAACCAACTCCAGGTTGCCACTGAAGGGCGGAGTTATACGTGGAAAAACTACTGCCCCTGAAAGAAATCTCATTGAGGATCATATCCTGGAATTCTTTCTCTTGAAGACGTAATGATAAACGTCTCAGTAAGGTGGTGTACGTATGATAAAGCGTCTAAGATAAGTCTATTATACATCATTGTCGTTTCCAACATCGTGGTTGGAATTGACATAGACGGCGAAAAAGATAATTTGCAGTCTTCAGTCTCGCCGTCTTAGACGCAAAGGAACTCTCGGTAAGCCCAGTTCTGCCAATAAACAATTATTTCCTAGAATTCACGAAAGGCAGAATAGAGCATTGAGGACAAGAAACTATACTAGCATGTTGATAGCAAGCTTATATATATATAGCGTTGTTCAATCATTCGAATGTTCTAAAGACATTATTGGACTGCGTCGGCAACTCAGGGACAATGTCCCTGAACCGATCCAAAACTCCGTGTCCAATGACGCTATTAGTCTCTTATCCAGCATCGCAGCAATGTAGTCCGACGGAACAACCTCTGGAAGATAATGCCGGAAGAAATGTATGGCAGCTTCTGTTGTTCCGAAAGGGAAAGCTCGAAATCATCCGAATCCCTTTCGCCATCCTGTCGGACCCTATGAAATATTCGGTCGTCCATACCTGATGCAACAGCGGAGCATACCCACCCAGCACTGTCAGATTATTCCTGATCCGACCGAGAATCTGTCGTTTGCTGGGATGCTACGATAAACTGTGCTATTTTGGATAGCACGTCCGTCACTGAGGCCTGTGGAGAAGCGGTCTTACGATGCATAGCCGCTGGAAGCTCCGTGTTCGTTTCCCCGTGCATACTTCTATTATGCGAGCGACCGGAGTGTGCAGGCCTCGTGTCCCTTGGCTACCGGATGGCATGACCTGTTCGCCATGGAATCACTGAATGCCGAAGCTGGCCGGATATTCAAGGTCACGTAGCCAATGTGCGGTCGTGTGCGCTGCTGTGAGGATGAGGAAGCATTATCGACAGTCACTCGGACTGTCTATATAACGGAGCGTCCCGAGTGGCGGACATACGCTCCGAAGGTGAAATGTCTGTACCACAACATCCGGTCCCATATGTTGTTGCACGAGAGAGGGACCTCTCTCGCTCGCCGCCCGGACGGACTGGACGAGCTAGGAACCGGACTAACAGGCTTCCTCCGATCTCTCCTCTAATCCGTCGTCACTGGGTGTGTACTAAAGTCTATTATAGTGCTCGCATCACCCAAATCTCCATCCTAGACCGCAACGGACGAACCCGACTGCCGAACCATTCGATGAATGGACGCTACACCGGGTGAGCTAGCGAATGTCAACTCCGTCAATCCTACTAGGGACCTCTTAGGGGATTGACGTAATCCATGTGCACTAATTGCCGCTAGCTCTTCATTAACTTTGACGACAGAGGCACACTTTTGAAAGACATCTCAGTAATTTTGCAAACAAGAAACCAGATATGCTTGTACATAGCAAGCATATAAAAAATATATATAGCGTCGTTCAATAACTCGAACGTATCTGAGACATTATTGGACTGTGTCGGAACTGAGGGACGATGTCCCTGAACAGAACCAAAAATTTCTCAAGTCCACAGATGCTATCAGTTTCTTATCCGGTATCACAGCATTCTGGTCCGACGAAGAACCTCTAGAAGATGAAGTCGGATGACATATACAGCAGCTTATGTTGTTCTGAAAGAGAAAGCTCGAAAACCTCCGAATCCCTTTCGGCATCCCGTCGGACCGTATGAAATTTCCGGACGTCCGCACCTGATGCTTCCGCGGAGCGTCCCGACCCAGCGTCGTCGGATATTATATTATGCGACAGAGATTCTGTCGTTGCTGGGATGCTGCGATAAGTTGTGGTATTTGGGATAGCACGTCCGTCACCGAGGCCTGTGCAGTAGCGGTCTTACGATGCTTTGCCGCTGGAAGCTCAGTGTACGTTGACTCCCGCATACTTTCTTATGCGAACGTCCGGAGTCTCCAGGCCTCGTGTCCCTGGCTATCGGATGGCGTGACCTGGTCGCCGAGGATTCTCTGATTGGCGAAGTTGACTGGATATCGGAGGTCATGTAGCCAAGGTGCGGTCGTGTGCGCTGCCATGAGAATGAGGAAGCCTTATTGACAGTCTCTCTGGACTATCTATATAACGGAGTGTCCTGAGCGGCGGACGTATGCTCCGAATGCGAGACATTTTGTACCACAACATCTGGGGCCAGATGTTGATGTACGAGAGAGGGGCCTCTCTCGCTCGCAGCCCGGATGGGCCTGGACGAGCTATGAACCGGACTAAAAGGCTTCCTCCATTCTCCCCTCTAATCCACCGTCACTGGGTGTGCACATGGATATTTTATAGTGCTCGCATCACCCAAAGCTCCTTTCTAGACCGCAACGGACGAACCCGGCTGCCGAACCATTCGATGAATGGACGCTACACCGGGCGAGCTAGCGGACGTCAAAGGCCGTCGAACCTACTAGGGTCCTCTTAGGCAATTGACGTATTACATGAGCACTTTTCCGCTAGCTCTTCATTAATTGTGACGACGGAGGCACACTTTTTGGAAGACATCACGGATACATCACCCTGATCATGATCGTCTGAAATAGAGATTGATAAAGTAGAGTGACCCTGCGGGGAAAGGACCAGAATGGCCAATTCCCCACTAACATACCGTGACACATGCTTCCCATGTTGTCATCGTAATCAACACATACAGGAGTTAGTGCGAGTACACTGACTACATTATACAATGATTATGAAAGTCAGAGGAAGATTTCCTCTTATTACAATTGAACAATATCCTTTCAATGTGAAAAGAAAACAAAGTCCTAGTACTCGCACCAACCCCTGACAATCAAAATACATAATAACAAGATCCATTAACATAGAAAAAATAATTAAATCAAAAACTTTTGAAAAAATATTTTTTCAGAACAGCCCAAGTTTCTGAAAAGTAACGTTGAGCCCCAATGGATCCCAAGCCTAAGTGTGGACAAAAATTCTAAAAGTATTTTAAACAATTTATGCAACACTTACGAACAATAATAATGTGTCTAGTTATGATTAAATTAACATCAAGATATTATTTTCAAGAAATCCCCCCTCACACAGAGGGCTGTTGGAAATGTAAACAATAAGTGTAAAAACACTAGATCAAGACTCCAGGCATCCTGGCCCGAAATCAGTTACCAATAATACACTATCTGATGCAAAACAGAGACTTCCAGGGAAGAAACTGCAGAACATCAGATGGTAGATGCAGAACATTACGCCTAACCACCCATAGGTGAAGACGTAAACATGGGGAAAAGAACAGAATTCATTCTGTTATCCAGCTAAAACTCCCAAGAAATTTTAGTAATAATATTACAGAAATTATGCCAAAAGCATAGGAGAATACCAAGAGGGGACTTAAAGGAAAGGGAGAGAGGAAAACACTGAATAAGCAGTGTAATCTTGATAACAAGAATGACCACAACAGGCTGTTGCCTCGAAAATAGGTAACTTAACATAATTTCATCAAAAATTTTTAAGTTACAGCCCTGATTATTTTCTGTCACTCATTTTTCCTCTCCTCCTTCTATATCCTCCTTAGAATCACCATTTCACTAATATTTATGTGTCTGGCATCATTTAAACTGAGATTTACAAGCACAAAGATCAGTCAGATGTTAACTGATGAAGGGCCAAACAAAGAATGATTAATGGCGCCAATTTCGGGACGTCCTTGAGACTGCGCATGCGCAGTAGAGGTGAAGTATGGAGGGCCATTCAGGACATGTTTTCTTTGGTTTTAGATGCAAATTTTGGGGATTGGGGGGCAAAATTTGTGTTTGGCCCTATATTTTTAAGAGTTAGCACCAGCTATGTCTGGGTCATTGGTACAGTATAAAAATCTTTGATTGCATTACCATTATGAATGAAGACTCACCATAGCTGTAGTTTTAAGATTACGATACATAGTTGCACTAATTGTGTTAATATCTAGGTGTTTTGAAGGTGAATTAAATACTTATTGATTGGAATATAACTGGCACATGAAAGAATATCTGTATATCTCTGAGCGTGAAAGGATGTCACATTAAGCCAACAGTTGTCTGCATGAAACTCCACAAGAAGTGGGTAAACAAACTGCCCATAAAAGTACCAATTTCCATACAGAATTCGACTGGTGGCTTGGAACCTGTACTTTAAACATTTACAGTTTTATTTCCATTTAAGATTATAAATGGTTAAAATGCATCATCAGCACTAAACCATTTCCCAAAGCATACGATATCCAAATTTATAACATTCAATTTTATTTTTCAAAAAATTTCAACAAAACCATATCATGTGACCCCTCATTGGAACAAGCTCAATAAGCTTGTTCCAATGAGAGGTTACAAGATATGGTTTTGTGGAAATTTTTTAAAAATAGTTTGTTTTTTTAATTGTTCAGTTTGCATATTATGTGAGAGGATGTGGCTGATTATCTAGATAAAGGGTTAGCAGCCATGGAATTTTACTGTTTGGTAAATATTTATTTATTTAATTATTTATTTAATGGTGTTTAAGGTCACATATTTATGCACAATGGCTAAGCATGACTGTGACAGTTTTACAGGTGGAGGAAGCCGGAGTACCCGGAGAGAACCACCGAGCAATGGCGAGCAACTGTCAGCTCCCCAACATACTAACTCCACACAAGCAGGGTTAGCATTGGTTGAAGACAAGTGCACCATCGATGTGCAGTACGCCTTAGTACACAACGCCACCATGCCCCCACGCGGGCAATGGAGATGAAGTGTCTTGCCTAAGGACACAACACGGTTGCCGCAGTTGGGATTCAAATGTTTGGTAAATTGTGACATCAGTGATATGTGGATAGTTCCCTGAATGAAAAGTTGTGTGTTTTCTGCTATTAAAGCTTGGTGACTGGATCTAACCCAGTCGTTGTGTGATTCTATTTCAAATGGCTGGTCTCGGGGGTGTGGTGGCATTGTGGTAACCGGTTCTCGTCAGAACACCAAATTTAAGCAATGTCAAGCCCGGGTAGTCCTTGAATGGGTGACCGTTTGAGTGATCAATTCGGACTCACGCATTGTGCCCTTGGGCTAGGCACTTCACCCCGATTGTCCACAAGGGGGCACGATGATGCCGTGTACTAAGGCATACTGCACGTCAATGGTGCACATGTCTTCAAGCAATCTAACCCTGTCTGTGCTATAGGGCAGAGTTACGATGTTGGGGAGCTGGCAGCTGCTCATTGTTGTTCGGTGGTTCTCTCTGGATACTCCGGCTTCCTCCACCCATAAAACTGTCACCAACACGATATGACCTTGTCTGTCAATGTGTCGTTAAATCGTAATAAATGAATAAATAAATGACTGGTCTCAGAAAGGATGCATGATGTAACTTCAATCAAGTGCACTCATGTTACTACATCTGTTTCGAGGAACACAGCATTATTGTAAGTGAATTATTTCTCACAACATGACTAATATTATGCTAAGGCTTAAAAAAATTAAAAATCTGTTTCTCAGGCCCTCCCACATGGTCCTTTTGGCTGCCGCATGCTCTCTTTTTATAAGCAATGTAAAATTAAAAAATCGCTTGGCGCATGCAATTTTGCAAATAATGGCCTGAGAAACAGAAGATCTACTTTGTGTGGCCAAAACTAATTTATGTTATTTTGTTAATTTATCACTGTGTAGATGCATAATTTTGTTCCAAAGAACACACTACCATGACTTATGCTGCTGTAGTCTATGCAAATAAAATGTAATGATATTGGTGAGAAATAAATAATGCCCTTGTTTCAGCACATATTTTTATATTTTACCTTTGCATTAATTCTCATGCAAGAGGTAAATTGCCGTAAAGATAATAACCATCATTTTAGCAGTAAAGCGATTTTGTTTTGTTGATTCTGTATTGTCATCAAGGTCACACTGATAAATCTTATGAGTGGCCAAGGCAGGTTGATTTGGTAATAATGTTTTGTCGTATTTGATTGTGTTGGTCATAAAGTCAGACTAACAGATTAAAAGAGCTGCTGCAAAGGACCCTGACAAGCTGCTGATCCACTGATATGATTTCATCAACTTGACAGAATTCGACAAACCAGATCAATCTAGTCATATATTTTTTCAATATTATAATTTTGTTTGACGGAGGTTTGGTAGCTCTGTTAAACAAGGTAAATAAATTAAATCCTTAATTCTTCCAGTATTAATGCAAAATTATATGTTGAAGGTAGAAAACTTTGGATGTTTTCTTACAATTTTCTGGAAAATAAGCACTACCATACCCATTTTACCAGGGATTTCTCCTACAATTGTGCAGTTAACAGACCAAATTTCTATAGAGCATTTGGTTAATATTTTGGTGTTTGAAAAATATATGCAATGAACAAGAATTTTCTATTAATCAGTATTCAATTAAGTAGAATTATGAGCATTTACAAAACAACCTTTAATAAAGAGATTCTGTGAAAAACATATTTTTACCATCTGCATTCAAATTGTTTTTTGATCTTCTTCTGTGTACTCCTCCAAAATTGCGTCTTCCTTCATTTACAGCATTTATTCCTGAGATGCTAACAGCTTCATTGCTTTCACTAGAAATATACAAGAGTAAAATATCATGAACAGAAAAAATTTAAGTAAATATGTTCACTGTTAGTACAAGTGTAACACAGGTAGTAACTAAATCATCAAACATATTCAAGTGCACAAACAGTAGTCTGACTAAGACACAAACAAATTAATCGTTTAACCCTTTACCCAACAAAACGTCCACATCCGCCCGCGTAAAATGCAAATTCAGCAGTTGAAAAAATATTATTTTTCAAAATATTTCAACAAAACCATATCATGTGACCCCTCAGTGGAACGAGCTCGTCGAGCTCGTTCCAACGAGGGGTCACATGACATGGTTTTGTTGAAATGTTTTGAAAAATTAAAAAAAAATGATATTTAAAATAATAAATTTTGATATTGTCTGCGTTGGGTAAAGGGTTAATATAATGTAAAGGTCATAGCCTGTCAAAGCTATTCACAAATGAGAAAACCATGACAGAAAATTTCAATGTTCAGTGGGTACAGTAAAATTTCAAAGTATCAGCAAACAGGAAGTGGCTGCACGGCAGATCTGAAAATTGCATAAACGATACAACTCATCATTATAAAGCAACAGACTAAATATACAATCAATCCCTTGCATAGAAGCCGAGAAAACCTTGACAGAAAATTTCAATTTTCAGTGGGTACAGTAAAATTTCAAAGTATCGGCAAACAGGAAGTGGCTGCACGGCAGATCTGAAAATTGCTTACACGATACACCTCATCATTATGAAGCAGCAGACTAAATATAAAATCATTCCCTTTCAAAGAAGCCAAGAAAACTTTGACAGAAAAAGTGTTTTGGACGGACTGACGGAATGATGGACTGACAGACGGAGTTGAGCGGTTACTAGACCTGCTCTGCCGCTAGCGACGCAGGTAAAAACAGTGTTCAAGTTCGAACATTTCAAAAAATTTTTGTCTTTGAAATACATTGGAATGAGAGGCCAAGTTATTTTGTTCTTTTGAAGGGGTGGGGTAATCTGGGGGAGGGCAATCAAAACAGGAAAAATTAGACTTGAAATTCATGCAAGATTCAGAATTTATTCTTGCAAATGGTTCTCAAAAGGAAAACAAAAAGAATCAACATTAATTCTTGCAAAATTTTATTTGTGTCATAAATTCTGAAAGTTTCCATGAAGGACTGGAAAGTTTTACTTATTTTTCTGCTTTGTCATAAGGTAACACTTTGGTTTAGCAGTTGTGTTTCATGGAGTCTTGGCTGCCTATAAAGGCAGCCAAACCTTCACTAAAAATCACTGTAAAGGTACTAAACTTCCATTGGCATGATGCCAAAAGGCTGTATGTTGGAATATATGTTCTACATGTACATCTCAGTAAAAAAAAAATGACCAAAATTGGAACCAGGCTCTTGAAGGTCAAATATATAAATATGAGGTTTGTTTTTTACAATTATTATTATTTATTAGAGTTTAACGACACATTAACAGCCAAGGCCATATTGTGGCGGTGACAGTTTTATGGGTGGAGGAAGCCAGAGTACCCGGAGAGAACCACCGAGCAACGACAAGCAGCTGCCAGCTCCCCACCATCATAACTCTGCACAGCAGCAGAGGCAGGGCTAGATTGGTTGAAGACATGTGCACCATCGACAGGCAGTATGCCTTAGTACACGGCATCATCATGCCCCCATGTGGACAACTGGGGTTAAGTGCCTTGCCCATGGACACAACACAGGAGTCTGTTTTTTACAATGGAAAATGTCCTGCTTGCACACACAAGGGTAAAACAGTACTCTCATATTGAACATTATTTAACTGGTTGAGGTCTTGATTATTTTTGGTGGTGTTAAATTGTTATCAAAATTTGTTTTTTTTACAAATTATTGGAGAGTGCCCACAGGCACTCTCCAATAATTTGAAATAAAACAAATTTATATGAAGAAAACATTATTTGCGTTTGGCTGAATATGAAATTATTTATTTATTTATTGGTCATATACTTATGCAAAATGGCTAATCATGACCATGACAGTTTTACAGGTGAAGGAAGCCAGAGTACCTGGATAGAACCACCAAGCAATGATAAGCAGCGGCCAGCTCCCAAACATCGTAACTCCACGCTGCAGCATAGGCAGGGTTAGATTGGTTGAAGACATGTGTACCATCGGCGTGCAGTATGCCTTAGTACACAGCATCATCGTGCTCCCATATGGACAATCGGGGTTAAGTGCCTTGCCCAAAGACCCAATGCGGGAGTCCGAATTGATCGCTCAAACGGTCACCCATCCAATGATTAACCCGGCTCGATGCTGTTTAACTTTGATAATCTGACGAGAACCGGCTGAATATGAAACATGAGCAAGGAAAATATTGGAATTTGTATGTTCAATTAATACCTCAGAAAGTATCGAATATGTATTACTCTTATTCTGTTTTTCATTTTTCAGACAATATATGGGTGATTCTTACTTTTTTGGAGTAAGTACCAGAATTATCTCAAGGTTGACAGCAAAGAGATATAAGGTCTCATGAGCAGCTGAAAACTGCAAGTGAAAACTTAGGTTTCCTTGCAGTCATGAAAGAGATAATTTTGGTACCTACTCAAAATTTAGGCCTAAGAAAGTTAAGAGTCTGTTTCTCAGGCCCTCCCGAATGGTCATTTTGGCTGCCACATGCTCTCTTTTTATAACCAATGCAAACTTTAAAAAACAAAAATTAAATAGTGTATGTCTGATATTTTACCCAAGTCAATAAAATTGATAAATTTGTCCCTTGAGTGCAACAAGGCTTTGCAATGCTTTTGAAATGCAAAACCTTTTTGCAGTCAAGGGACGAAATACATGACCACCCATGCTACTCTGTAGATTATGAGAACTAAAACATAAAACAAACCAAGAATATGAACTTTTGATGGCAAAGAAATAATTACAAAAACAAAAATAAAAAAACAACCGCATGTAATTTTATAAAAAGTGTCCTGAGAAACAGAAGATCTACTTTGTGGGGCCTTATTTATTTTATTTATTATTTATTTTACTTTGACCTGACAACACAAAAAGAGAACAGTACTGAGAGAGAGGTAATCAAATAGATTTAATACGTCACATCTTTCTAAATTAACCCTTTGATACTTTTGTACATCTTATGACGTACAAAATCAAACAGCGCGTTGATACTTTATGGTGTTTTATTATTTTTCGATTTTTTAAAGTTTTAACCTCAATTCCTATTTTCTCCTGAATAGTGCTCAGTGACAACCATTGGGCCAAATGTTATCGCAGCTTAAAATACTAATATAATCCCGCTGTCAAGACTTCTCAACTGGTTGAGTGCTAGAAGCCACTATCGGGGCTTTTAAAAAAATGAGGATACCAGAGCAAAAGTCAACACTTTCCTTGTTTATATTTCACATTCAGTCAAATACAAATAATATTTTGTTTATATAAATTTGTTTCATTACAAATTATTGGAGAGTGCCTGTGGGCACTCTCCAATAATTTGTAGTAAAACAAGTTTTGAATAACAAATTCAGACCACCAAAAATAATCTAGCCCTCAACCAGATAATCACTAATGTGAAAAATATCTTGTTATTTGTACTTTCCGATGTTTGACGTCCCATTTTGAAAAACGTTGAAGAAACAGAATTCCCAGTGACTTTTGAACGTCAGAATAAATCAAGTCTCAAAGGGTTAAGAATCCTAATTGTGACCTTGATGTTGAAATATCAAAATTTCAAGCTGCAAATCTTCCCTCAATGCAACTAGGAATTTAATCAGTTCAATCTTGTCTGAGCAAGCTCATTCAGTCCTGTCAGTACTGAATTGGTTAAATTTCTAGTAGAATTATGGGAAAACTTCACTGCTGTTGTTAATTTATTTATTAGTATTTATTTGGACTTTATTCTGAAGTGCAGGTGCAACAACTTAACTCTTAGAAGCCGGGGAATCAGAATGAATTTATTGAAAATGACATACTGCGAAAAACTTGCAGTAAAGCAGGTGCTTCTAGTCAAGTGTCGTCTGCCTGAATAGGCAGATGACACTTGACTAGAAGCATCTGCTTAGTGATTAATCCTCCCCCAGCCCAAAGACAGCCAAATAGTCAGAGCCAGATTACTTGCCGTATTACATCACAGGTAAGAAAACTCGACTCTTGGCTTCTAAGAGTTAACTGGTAGACTGCTAGAAGCCACTATCAGGGCTTTAATATGAAGAGCAGGAACCCCGGCCCAAAGGTGTCATATTCTGTGGATGTGCTTCATATTATCTTAGAAGTGAAATTAATTAGTCTTCATGGGTTTGCCTTGTTACAATTTATGGGAGAGTGCCTGGCACTCTCCCATAAATTGTAACAAGGCAAAGACACGTGAACAAATTTTGATGACCAAAAATAACTTAACACTCTACCAGTTAAAGGCTTCAAATTCAATGGCCGTGCTTCATATTATCTTTGAAGTGATATTATTTAGTCTGTTAAGATTTGCCTTGTTTAAATTTATAGGAGTGTGTCCACAGGTACTCTTCTATAAATTATAACAAAGCAAAGACATGTGAACAAAGTTTAGTGGCCAAAACTAAATTAGCACTCTACCGATTAAGGTCACTGCCAGCATCTATGACTATATCATGATGACTGAAACATGGGTATGAAGTCAAGTTTAGCAAATTGTGTAATACAGCGGAACCCTGTTAATTGAATAGCCACTTTGCCTATGAAAATTATTCAATTAACAAGAGTATTCAATTAACAGGGATTGTGTCACTTTCCTGTATTCTAGAGATAAACTTAGCATTTATTCTATTATATCTTGTTTGACAGAGCTCTATGAGCTCTGTCAACAAGATATAATAGATTATATGCCTACATTGGATGTACTGAGGCCAAATGGGTCTATAAACAAAAAAAAAAACTGGGAAGAGTAAGGGTAATTTCTTGACAGGTTACAAGATTTTTTATTCAATTAACAGGAGTTTACTCTATAACCTATATTCAATTAACAGGTCAGATTTGTACTGGAGGTATGGTAAATGGTTTTGTGTTGGGAAATTAAATTCAATTAACAGGGATATACAATTTACAATTAAGAAATATCCAATTAAGTGGGTTCCACTGTTCTGTATACCTATGATGACCAATTTAGAAGACTTCCATAACAAACATTGGTTACCAGCTCCTATTTTACGAGTAAAGCAGAACTAGATTTCCACAGTATAAAGCACTGCTCCATTTTCAGTTTCCACAGGGACTGAAATCTCATTATTTCAACATTTGTGTACTGAGGGTTATCAAATATAAGAAATTTATCTAACAATCATATAGATTTTGGCCTGAATACCACGAGAAACAGTACATATCACATAATGTGTTCCGATTCAGTATCATATAGATGACTTAGTCTGATTCCGTATCATATAGACGACTTGTTTCCGGGAACGCGACGGGCTATCATAACAGTTGCATGAATATATTCTATGTGCGTTTCAGTGATCGATTCAGCTGATCACTTACAAAACAAAACAAAACTCCTTACAGTAAGAGACAGAACTATTAATAGCCAATGACCACCCCCCCACACACACAATAAATAGAAACTGCACAGTTCAGTATTACACACTCGTAAATTCAAGCGTATCATCGTAGGAAGTGACACCGAGAGTGAATAATTTGACAACACAACTTTGAAACTTGCGGTGACAGCGTTACCCATTGTTTGTTAGAGTGCACAACAATATAGTGACCTTAAACACCAATAAATAAATAAATAACAATATAGTTCCATAAAATAAGTTTTTTTTAAACTTTTTCTCGCCCAACATTATGTCCCAAAACTGTATTAATAATTTTAGATTTAATCTGTTTATGTGATAGAATTGTAAGATAAATGAATTATCATGATAATGTGCATGTCCTGTGATTTGCATCAGATTGGAGGTGGTGTCCACATGTGGCAAACATACACATTATCATGATAATCTGTATATATCTGTTATAGTAAACTCTTATAATTAGGCTTTATCAAGTTTTACAATCAGTGAGTGAGTATGAGGTAGTGAGAAACCACAGTACAATTTAGGAAGAGCATGAACTAAAAACAGACATGTTTCTTCATGAACATACAGTAAATTCAGGAAATGTGTTCATATTAACTTTTTGCCAGTGATTTAAGCAAAGATGAAATAATTTATTGAAAAATAATGTAGCAATTTTTTTCAATGGAAATCACACATATGTGGGCTTGTCAGCAAGGTAAGTGGAAGTGGCAATTGGAAAGTATAGAAATTGCAAATAACTGTTACTGAACCATTTTCAGGTACAACCCAAGACTTTCATCATCACATTTGTACTGTCACATCCATTTGTTATTAGTGTTTAACCCTTTACCCAACGGACCGCTCGCATCCGCCCGCGTAATATGCAAATTCCGCAGCTGAAAAATTATTATTTTTCGAAAAATTTCAACAAAACCATATCATGTGACCCCTCTTTGGAACAAACTCGTCAAGCTTGTTCCAAAGAGGGGTCACGTGATTTGTTTTTGTTGAAATTTTTTGAAAAAATTTAAAAAATGATATTTAAAATAATAAATTTTGAAATCGGCTGCACTGGGTAAAGGGTTAATGCCATATCTGCAACAAAGGCTCTATTTTGGTGATAATACATGTTTAGAGCAAAAAATATGATCAGCAATCATGAAAAGTCTATAAAAATAAATTAATGACATCAAAAAAGAATATAATATAAAAAAAGAGAGAAAATAGAAAAGTTCATTAATAAAACAGTCCACAAAAAGTAAGATACCAGTAAAGAGCACTTAGTTAATAAAAATTTAATGAACAGGTTTATTTCTTTTAAAAAATGATTCACTACTATCATTCACATTGTAAAATAATTCTTGATGAGAATTAATTTATTCATTTATTTATTGGTGTTTAAGGTCACATATTTCTGTACAATGGCTAATCATGACCTTGACAGTTTTACGGGTGGAGGAAGCCGGAGTACCCGGGAAGAACCACTGAGCAACAGCAAGCAACTGTCAGCTCCCCAACATACTAACTCCACACAAGCAGGGTTAGCATTGGTTGAAGACAGTGCACCGTCGACGTGCAGAATGCCTTAGTGCACAACGTCACCATGCCCCCACGTGGGCAATGGGGGTGAAGTGTCTTGCCCAAGGACACAACACGGTTACCACAGGTGGGATATGAACCAAAGACCTCTCGGCTTGCAGCCTGCATCTCTACCTACTGAGCCACCGCTCCCCCATGAGAATTAATCCAGTGGAACCCTGTTAATTGAATAGCCACTTTGCCAATGAAAATTATTCAATTAACAGGAATATTCCATTATCAGGGATTGTGTCACTTTCCTGTATTCTAGAGATAAAGTCAGCACAAGGGAATAAATGTAGTGTTAGAAAATAAGTCCATTGTGTATAAATATGCAGTAATATTTTTCGACACCCTAAGTGACTTAACCTATTTTTAAACTGTGTTAAATAGTTGAGGTCAAGGTCTTGTTTACGTTTTGATTTGGAAATGGGATGAGAATTAAAGCTATTCTATGAATAAATATATATATATTATTTAATTCCTTTTCATATATTTTATTTACCAAAAAACTGCATTTAAATGAAGGTGGAGTTTTCAATTTTTTGAAAGTAAGTCACCTATTTTCACTTCGACACTCGCAAATTGATCACGAATCTCTGATTACGAAGAAAAAAACAGAAATAAACATGAACACAGTTGAAATATATATCATAAAATACCCTGTTCTTAAATAAATTTACCTTAAATCCATATTTTACTGCTTCGTGAGTTTTTACCAGAGTTTGAAATGCATGTGATTTGACTCCGAAGGTTTTACATAAGTTACAATGGGAAAGAAATATTCGACAGTTGTTTTCCGGGATTTTTGGTCCAAAACTGATTCTCGTCCAGGAGGTCGGGCACTACACTGAAATTTCGGGATTTTCCTGGACATTCCGGGAGAGTTAACATGTCTGGGTATAGTGTTCCCACAGGCAAGTCCAGAGGGATACTCTATTGAATAAAATGATTTTACTTAACCAAAAAGAGTTCAAGGATTTAACGTGATATTCTAAACTCTGAATGTACAAAATGTAATTCTTGTACAATGCCAAAAATAATATTTATTATATGCTAGCCTGTGAATTATCACAAATTATCGAAAAGATATTTCTCGATATCCATCAACTCGATAGATATTGAGAAATATCCTTCAGTTGCTTCCTAAATTATGTCACGCTTCAGCGCATGTCATCGCCTTGAAAGAACGATCGGCTGATCTTTGTTATTGTTTTGAAAGGTACACATTTGAGAACAAATTGGGCTAAATATTGTGCAATAAAATGCCTCGTTGCATATACCAAAAAGAAAATCTACTCTATTTTAGTCAGTATCGGGAATAATCTCTTGAGTGTGGATCTGAAAGTTTTAGTTTTCATGAGTGCTTGCATGAGTGAAAAGTTAAAAAATTTATAGTTATTTATATATTTTTTATACTTACCAATGACCCAGACTTAGCTGGTGCTAACTCCAACAAAACCAGGGCCAAACACAAATTTTGCCCCCCAATCCCCAAAATTTGCATCCAAAACAAAAAGAAATCATGTCCTAAAGGACCTCCATAGTACGCCTCTACTGCGCATGCGCAGTGACGCAGTCGTCCCGAAATTGGCGCCAATTATCATTCTTACTGGCAGTGCCTGGTCAGCGCTATGTACTCAGCGGGGAGGCAAGGCAAGAGTTCCCAACTCCAGGGAGGGCCATCCCCGTCTGGGTCATTGGTAAGTATAAAAAATATATAAATTACTATAAATTTTTTAACATTTTTATACTGTACCAATGACCCAGACTTAGCTGAATAGTAAACAGGCTGGAGGGCCTAGGACATAGAGGAAAATCCAATAAGCTCAATTATATAGTAAAGAGGTAACCCCTTAAGGAGAAAAGGAGTATTAGGCTTTACATGTATCTTTCTTATTTAATATAAAATTAGAAAGATACACTACCCTTAATAATTGAGCACAATAACATTCATGTTCTCTATTAACATCCAGTATAACCCTTATACTAATTATTTTTAAAGCAAGCCAATAAATAAAGTAGTCCAGAGAATTGAGACTCTTTATAATCATTTAAAAGTGTCCGAGTATTGTATATTAAAGCCCGTTTGACACTTGACATATACAAATGCTTCACACCGAGCTACACTTTAAAAATAAGACATGAATGAATTTAAACATTAATATTACACTTTAAAACCATCCCGGAAGCGACTCAGAAATACTGACTTGGAGGAGGCATTCCCTTGCTTTTCACTATAAAGCAGGTGACCTAAGGGAACACCCGCCCCCCCCCCCCCCCCCCCCCTTCCCCTTGCCCTGGGTCAAATAGCCCAGAGCGAAGAGGGCAGCCGGACGGAGTCACTGCCGGAACAGAAAGCCTGCATAACTATAGTTGCAACTGTTTAGTGGACGACATTCTGAGCAACAGATAACGGACCTAAACAATGCAGGTCTCCAGAAATGGACTCAATATTTCTGAGATAAAAATTTGTAAATGTGGATGGCTGAGACCAATAAGCAGCCTTCATTAAATCTGTAATAGCAACACTATTAGCATAAGCCCAGGAAGTAGAAAGAGCTCTTACTTCATGAGCAGAAATCTTAAGCACAGACTGCTGAGAAGAAGATAAATCTTCATAAGCAGTACGGATAGTTAACTGAATCCATCTAGCAATAGAATGGACTGAAATGTCCTTTCTATTAGGCATCAAAGACAGAAAGAAACGTTTCCGTCCCTTTCTGATAAACTGAGATCTCTGTTTATAGATACGTAATGCTCTAACAGGACAGAGTAAAGGCCTACGCCCGTCTGAAGACGGAAGAGCCTTAATAACAATAGGTTCCGGATATTTATTAGGAGCCTGATTCTTAGCTAAAAAACCCACATTAGTAGTGAAGGTGATAGTGTTCCCAACACTACGATAATGAGAATCATCCACCGATAGTGCATGAAGCTCACTGACTCTTCTGGCAGAAGAGAAAGCTAAGAGAAAAGCTGTCTTATAAGATAAGAATTTGAAATCTACTGTCCCAAGAGGTTCAAATGGCTTTTCCTTCAATTTAAGGAGAACCCAAGCTAAATTCCACTTAGGAATTAATCTAAGAGTTCTGGGTCTATTTATCGAAAAGTTTCTAACCAATTTCGATAAAGAGACATTAGATCCAATTTGTAAACTATCATGATGTGCATAGGTATCAGATAACATAGATCTATAACCCTTTATAGTAACAGGCTGCAGTTTGATTTCGTCAAACAAGTATACTAGAAAGTTTGCAATGTCTGGTATAGAGGGATCAAATATATCTACAGAATGATCCCTACACCAACGACGAAAAACCTTCCACTTAGCCGCATAGTTTAGCGAAGAGGAGGTCCTCCTACAGTTAGAAATCGCGTCCACTGCTCGTCCTGTAAAGTGCTTGCCATGCAAGAAGGACCGCACAATGGAAAAACGTGAAGGTTGAGACCTTGCGGGTTGTGATGGAGTTGGCGCGATTTCCCCTGCGAAAGAAGATCCTCTCGTGGAGGAAGCTTCCGCGATAGGTCCCACAACAGACACCTGAGTAGATTTATCCACGGTCTCTGTGGCGACAGAGATGCTACCAACAGAATCTTGCATTGAGATTGTTTTATCTTTAGCAATACTTGTTGAATTAACGGCGCTGGAGGATACGCATATCCTATCATTCCGTCCCAAGGGATCGACAGAGCGTCTACTGCAAATGCTCTTGGATCCGGACACGGAGACACATACGTCTGCAACTGATTGTTGAGATGTGTCACAAATAAGTCTATCATTGGCCGTTCCCATTGGTAGCAAATCTGATTGAATACTTGTTTGTTGAGAGTCCACTCCGACGGCAACAAGCGACCCTTTCGTGAAAGGGAGTCTGCTAGCACATTCAGACGACCCGGTATGTGACGGACCGAAAGAAGAACGTGATGTTCTAACGCAAACAGAAGGATTCTTTCCGTTAGATTGAACAACGGAACTGAATGAGTGCCTCCCTGATTCCGTATATACGCCACTACTGTCGTATTGTCGGATAGGATTTGGACATGAGCATCGTGAATAATGTCCATCCAGTGACGTAACGCAAGCCAAATTGACATCATTTCCTTGATGTTTATGTGCTTGCACAGGAATTGCGGATCCCAAAGACCCTGGCATCTCGAATCCGTTGGGATTAATGATGCACCCCAACCTGTTTGACTGGCATCCGTCATAACGGTAAAACTCGGATCCGGCAACTGCAGCGGAACTCCTTGAGTTAACCACTGAATGTTTGCCCAAGTCTGAATCTCTTGTTTCACTTGATCTGACAAGAGAACGTCTACATCGAGCGAATGAATTTTCACACTCCAATTCTGAGTCAGGAAAATTTGAAGAGGACGTGTGCGTAGCCGCCCCATCGGAATGAGATCCGCGGCGGTTCCGCACAGACCTATCAGTCTCATAAATTCTCTCGCCGTGACTTTGTCTGCGTGCAGACAATAGCGAGCGTAACAACTGACTAATTTCGCTCTGGTTAACGGCAGACGAACGAGATTGTTGTGCGTCTCGAAGCTCATTCCCAGATGAGTGAATGACTTGGACGGCACCAGATCCGACTTCTCCTCGTTTACTATAAAACCGAGACGTCGGAGCAATAGAAGAAGATTCTGAACATTGTTCTGAAGCGTTAACTCGTTGCCGTACCTCTGAAGAATGTCGTCCAGGTAGGCCAACGTTACCGCAGACGAATGAGCTCGGAAGTAGATCATTACCGAGTTCATTACCCGAGTGAAAGCCCAGGGTGCTAGATTCAATCCGAAGCACATGGCCCGGAACTGATACACCACTCCTAGGACTGCGAAGCGTAGATACTTTCGGAATGTCGGATGTACCATGACGTGAAAGTACGCATCTTTGAGATCTATGCTCGTTGCATAATCGTTCACCCGAATACTCGCTCTGACCGATCGAATCGTCTCCATATAAAACTTCGGAGCGACGATCAGCTTGTTTATCCAGCTCAAATCTATGACTGGACGGAACGAGCCGTCTGGTTTCGGAACCAGAAACAGATGGCTGTAGAATCCCAGAGATTCCTGGTTTTCTACGACCTCTACCGCGTTCTTCATTAAAAGAGACTGCACCTCTGATAACAGAGCATCTCTTTTCTGTGGATTTGACGGAAGATGAGTCCACTTTGGACTTCGAGTTAATGGAGGCTTTCGTTTGAAGGATATCTTTAGACCTTCCGAAGTCACTCCTCTCACCCAAGGGTCGTCCGTAATCGACGCCCACTCTTGTGAAAAACTCGACAACCTTCCGCCAACCGGAACGCGATAGAGGTTTAAGCCATCACCTCCTGGACCTGCGAGGCCTGCGGTAGGAGAAACCACGTCTTCCACGACCCGCACCTCGCCTCGTCGACCTCGGGGCGTCCGACCGATTGTCCCGGCCTGAAGGACGTCCCGAACGAGAGTCGCTATCCTGACGGTCTCTCGAATAAGACCAAGAGGACGCACCGGAACCTCTATAGGAACCTCTCTTGGGCGCATTAGACCCAGAAGTGCCTGTCTTATTCGTGTCTGCTGTATCCGACTTTTTAGGAGCCGATCTGAACAACAGAGAGTCATTAGCTTTCTTTTTAATTTTATCATAAATAGCGGAAAGCTTGCCGTCAAAGAGAAGTTCTCCTGAGACCGAAGCGACTCTAAGAGAGTTCTTCACCTTAGAATCCAGTAGTGTGGATGTAGCTAGGGCTGCGTCACGTCTAACCAACTCCAGATTTGCCACTGAAAGGGCGGAGTTACACGTGGAATAAGCTACTGCCCTTGAAAGAAGTCTTAAAGAGGATTGTATATCCTGAAACTCTTCCCCTTGAAGGCGCAGTGATAACGCCTTAGTAAGGTGATCTGCGTAAGATAAGGCATCTAAATTGGCTCTGTTAGACGCAATAGCTGTTTCCAACACCGCGGTTGGAATAGAAGCTGACGACGGTAATGATAGCTCTAAGTCTTCCGCCTCGTCGTCCATACGCAAAGGAACTCTCGGTATACCCTGTCCTGCCGTATCGAATTTATTCCTTGCATTAATGAAAGGCAGGTTAAGAGTATTAGCGGACAAGAAACCTGCTTTCCCCGTCCTGGAAGCAAGTTTAAATATAGCGTCGTTCAATAATTCAAATGTTCTTGCAACATTATTGGACTGCGACGGAAACTCGGGAGCGATGTCCCTGAACCGCTCAAAAAATTCAGAGTCCAATGACACTATAATTCTCTTGTCCGGAAGTGCAGCAGTCTGGCCCGACGGAACAACTTGAGGGAGAAAGTGCCGGATGAAGTCCACGGCAGCTTTATGTTGTTCCGAAAGGGATAGCTCCAATTCATCCGTATCCCTTTCACCATCCGGTCGGACCTCCCGATGTTCCCGGTCGTCCGCCCCCGATGCTTCGGCGGAGCGTACCGACCCAGCGCCGTCGGATAATTCTCGATCCGACACCGTTTCTGTCGGCTGCTGGGATGCTGCGATAAGCTGTGCTATCTGCACAAGAATGTCCGACGTCGAGACCTGCGGAGGCACAGTCTTTCGCTGCTTCGCCGAGGGCAGCTCCGCATCAGATGGCTCCCGCATACTTTTCCTATGCGAACGTCCGGAGTCCATCGGTCTCGAATCCCTGGCTGCCGGATGCTTTCTTTGTAATTTTATCATAAATAGCAGAAAGCTTGCCGTCAAAGAGAAGTTCTCCGGAGACCGAAGCGACTCTAAGAGAGTTCTTCACCTTAGTATCCACTAGTGTGGATGTAGCTAGGGCTGCGTCACGTCTAACCAACTCCAGATTTGCCACTGAAAGGGCGGAGTTACATGTGGAATAAGCTACTGCCCTTGAAAGAAGTCTTAAAGAGGATTGTATATCCTGAAACTCTTTCCCTTGAAGGCGCAGTGATAACGCCTTAGTAAGGTGATCTGCGTAAGATAAGGCATCTAAATTGGCTCCGTTAGACGCAATAGCTGTTTCCAACACCGCGGTTGGAATAGAAGCCGACGACGGTAATGATAGCTCTAAGTCTTCCACCTCGTCGTCCATACGCAGAGGAACTCTCGGGATACCCTGTCCTGCCGTATCGAATTTATTCCTTGCATTAATGAAAGGCAGGTTGAGAGTATTAGCGGACAAGAAACCTGCTTTCCCCGTCTTGGAAGCAAGTTTAAATATAGCGTCGTTCAATAATTCAAATGATCTTGCAACATTATTGGACTGCGACGGAAACTCGGGAGCGATGTCCCTGAACCGCTCAAAAAATTCAGAGTCCAATGACGCTATAATCCTCTTGTCCGGAACCGCAGCAGTCTGGCCCGACGGAACAACTTGAGGGAGAAAGTGCCGGATGAAGTCCACGGCAGCTTTATGTTGTTCCGAAAGGGATAGCTCCAAGTCATCCGTATCCCTTTCACCATCCGGTCGGACCTCATGATGTTCCCGGTCGTCCGCCCCTGATGCTTCGGCGGAGCGTACCGACCCAGCGCCGTCGGATAATTCTCGATCCGACACCGTTTCTGTCGGCTGCTGGGATGCTGCGATAAGCTGTGCTATCTGCACCAGAATGTCCGGCGTCGAGACCTGCAGAGGCGCAGTCTTTCGCTGCTTCGCCGAGGGCAGCTCCGCATCAGATGGCTCCCGCATACTTTTCCTATGCGAACGTCCGGAGTCCATCGGTCTCGAATCCCTGGCTGCCGGATGGTGTGACCTGGTCGCCGAAGAATCCTTGATCGGCGAAGCTGGTAATATATCGGCGGTCACGCAGCCAAGGTGCGGTCGTGTGCGCTGACGAGAAGAGGAAGCCTTAGCAGTCTCCGCGGACTGCCTATACAACGGAGCGTCCCGAGCGACGAACGTATGCTCCGCTAAAGACACATTTTGTACCACAACATCTGGTCCCAGATGTTGCTGTACGAGAGAGGGACCTCTCTCGCTCGCGGCCCGGCTGGACCTGGACGAGCTAGGAACCGGACTAAAAGGCTTCCTCCGTTCTCGTTTACTATCCGCTGTCACTGGGTGTGCATCTATTATGTTTATAGTGCTCGCATCACCCAAAATTTCCTCTTGGACCGCATCGGACGAACCCGGCTGCCGAACCATTCGGTGAATGGACGCTACACCGGGCGAGCTAGCGGACGACATTTGTCTAATCTCCATGAGCACTTTTGCCGCTAGCTCTGAATTCATTTGTGACGACGGACGCACACTTGAAGAAGATAACATGGAAACATCACCCTGTTCTGGTTCCTCTGAAATAGAAACTGAGAGAGTAGAGTGACCTTGTGGAGAAAGAGCCGGCATCGCTCTTTCTCCAGAAACAACATATTGTGACACACGTTTCCAATGTTTCTCATCCCAATGTTCACATATAGGACAGGGATTAATGCGAGAACACTGACTACAATTAATACAATGATCATGAAAGTCAGAGGAAGATTTCTTCCTATTACAATTTGAACAATGTCCCTTCATTGTGAAAGAACAACAATAAGTCCTAGTTACTCGCAAAAACCCCTGACACAAAGATACATAATAACATGATCCATTAATAAATGAAAAAACAATTGCAAAACAAAATAATTTTGAAAAAATATTTTTTCAGAAAAGCCCAAGTTGCTGAAAAGTAACGTTGAGCCCCGATGGATCCGATGGCAAAGTGTGGTCAAAAATTTTAAATTTATATAAAATAATTAATGAGACACTTTCGGATAATATAAATGTATCTTATAATGAGATAAACTACCACAAAGGCAAACAGCCCCCCTCAAAAAAGGCTGTTGCCAATGAAAACAAACAGTGTAAACACACTAGAAAACATGACTCCAGGCACTGAAAAAACTGGCCCGGAATCAGTCATCAATTACACTTTATCTGATGCAAAACGGAGACTCCCAGGGGAGAATCTGTAGAACATCAGATGGAAGATGCAGAACACAAACGTTATACACCCATGGGTGAAAACGTAACTATGGGGAAAATAACAGAAAACATTCTGTAACCAAGCAACTCTCCCAGGAAATTTTAGAAATGAAACTTCTCAAAAATATGCCAAAAGCATGGGAGAATTGCCAGGGGGGACTTTAGAAGGCTAGGGGAGAGGAAACACTGAATAAGCAGTGCAACAATTAGCAAGAATGACAACAAGAGGCCCATGCCTCGAAAATAGGCAACTTAACATAATTTCATCAAAAAATTTTAAGTACAGCCCTGATTATTTTTTGCCACTTCTTTTTCCTCTCCTCCTTCTATCCTCCTTAGAATCACATTTTCTCCAAAAATTACGTGTCTGGCATCCTTTAAACTGAGATTTACAAGCACAAAGATCAGTGAGATGTTGACTGATGAAGGGCCAAACAGAGAATGATAACTGGCGCCAATTTCGGGACGACTGCGTCACTGCGCATGCGCAGTAGAGGCGTACTATGGAGGTCCTTTAGGACATGATTTCTTTTTGTTTTGGATGCAAATTTTGGGGATGGGGGGGCAAAATTTGTGTTTGGCCCTGGTTTTGTTGGAGTTAGCACCAGCTAAGTCTGGGTCATTGGTACAGTATAAAAATATAATTTTTTCAGTAGCTTCCTAAATGACGCTATGCTTCAGCGCATGATGTTGCCTTGAACATCACCTTGAAGGAAGCAGATCTTTGTTATTGTCTTGAAACTGTTTGCAGTCGATTTTGGGCTGAATATTGTGCAGTAAAATGTCACGTAGCATATAATTAAAAGAAAATCTACTCTATTTTAGTGAATATCATGAATTATCTCATTCATGTGGACCTGAACATATTATTTTTCTCTTGTGCAAGCGGTCGTGAAAAATAAAACTTTCAGGTCCACACTATCAGTCACTCATGAGATAATTCCCGATATTCACTAAAATAGCGTAGATATCCTCTTTTTATTAAATTAATAATATGCAGAGTGCATTATTACAAAAAACACCCATGATCCAGAGATACTAACTGGATAAAAAGACTCACATTCTGTGAAAGAATATAAGTATAAGCAAAATTTCTGCAAACAGACCTCTGGGTAAACCTGGAGGTCTGTTAGCTGAAATTATGCTTGTACTTCTTATACGTAGGGTTCATACACATTTTTCTGAGTGAAATTCCATCATTTTTCCAGTACTGATCAAGCACTAAATGAAGAAAATTCCAGTACATTTCAGTTGCATATGAATGTTATATCCAATGGGTACAAAATAATATTACCTTTTATTATATGCTAGCCTGTGAATTATCGCAAATTATCTAAAAGATATTTCTTGATATCCATCGAGTCAATGGATATCAAGAAATATTCCTCAGCAGCTTCCTAAATGATGTCATGCTTCAGCGCATGATGTCGCCTTGAAGGAATGATCAGCAGATCTTTGTTATTGTCTAGAAACTGTTTGCAGTCGAATTGGGCTGAATATTGTGTAGTAAAATGTCATGTAGCATATAATAAAAAGAAAATCTATGCTATTTTAGTGAATATCAAGAATTATCTCATGAGTGTGGACCTGAAAGTTTTACTTTTCACGAGCGCAAAGCAAAGCGCTCCTGAAAAATAAAACTTTCAGGTCCACACACATGAGATAATTCATGATATTCACTAAAATAGAATAGATATCCTCAATATATTTGCAAACTCTACATTTTGCTCAATATTGATTTATTTATTTATTAGGGTTTAACGACACATTAACAGCCAAGGTCATATCGTGTCTGCGACAGTTGTATGGGTGGAGGAAGCTGGAGAACCCGGAGAGAACCACAGAGCAATGATGAGCAGCTGCCAGCTCCCCTACATATAACTCCACACTGCAGTGCAGGCAGGGTTAGATTGATTGAAGACATGTGCAC
Organism: Pictodentalium vernedei; assembly: GCA_031216915.1. NCBI lineage: Eukaryota > Metazoa > Mollusca > Scaphopoda > Dentaliida > Dentaliidae > Pictodentalium > Pictodentalium vernedei. Next base: position 836,982,920 of record CM062297.1, on the reverse strand, counting down.
CAATGATGTGCAGTACACCTTAGTACATGGCATCATCGTGCCACCATGAGGGCAATCGGGGCAAAATGCCTTGCCCAAGGACACAATGTGGGAGTCCGAATTGATCACACAGACGGTCGTCCATCCAAGGACTAACCAGGCTCGACGTTGCTTAACTTCGGTGATCTGATGAGAACCGGTTACCACAATGCCACCACACCCCAGATCAATATCAATTAGTCCGAACTTGGATGGTAAGATCATAAAATAATGTATGGGTGTGGTATCAGGATCTATGCCCAAAGTCTATGCCTAGCATGTCAAGTAACAGTACTCAAGAAATGATCTACGTCCATGGTGTCACCACTTTATAAATGGAAATTTCAACACTTTACATGAACAAAACACCCTATATTTAATCAATAAAATATCAAATGATTAACTGTTGCAAGAAACCACTATCAGGCTTTCAAAAAATAAGGGTACGAGAGTAGAAGCCAACATTTTCCTTGCTCATGTTTACTATTCAGTCAAATGCAAGTAATATTTTTTTTTTAAATTTATTTTATCACACATTGTAGGAGAGTGCCTGTGGGCACTATCCAATAATTTGTAATAAAACAAATTTTTGTGACCAAATTCCCACAACCAAAAATAATCTAGCCCTCAATCAGTTAGAAAAAAACAAATTAAAGCCCAAAAATGAACTTCAAACACCTTTAAACTGATCACCAAAATGGCCTTCCAGTATTGGACCAGGTAAAGACTCAAATCAAAAAGCTTATTCAACATTTAACTCACTGAACCCTAATGGTATCTTTTACGTCAGTTCAATGGCAGCAATCGGGAGAGTCCACATTGATTATTTTGGGGAAGACCAATAAATATTTTTAATGCGCAGCCCGAAAATATTGATCAGTCCACTCCACACATTCACTTAGCAGCTATCATACTTAATGTAATTATGACGCATCGTGTTCCTGGGCTGGAAAAATGGCCGCTTAGCTTCAAAGGGTTAACTGACCACACAGGACAAGAACTAGAGAATATTTGCTTCCAAAACTTAGCTTAGGACCTTCACTTGAGCAAGCTCAACGAAGGATCATAAACGCTGTTTGGGAGGAAAACAGTAAAGATTTTAAGTCATTCAAGAAATGTTGTTTGTTTGTTTGTTGGGCTTTACCGACACTTTCAAAAGCCAGTGTCACATCATGTCAGAAAGTTTTATGATAAGATTGAATTAAGCCAGGGTCATATCGTGTCAGAAAGTTTTATGATAAGACTGAATTAAGCCAGTGTCACATCATGTCAGAAAGTTTTATAAGACTGAATTAAGCCAGGGTCACATCGTGTCAGAAAGTTTTATGCTAAGACTGAATTAAACCAGGGTCAGATCGTGTCAGAAAGTTTTATGATAAGACTGAATTAAGACAGGGTCACATCACTTCAGAAAATTTTACGATAAGACTGAATTCCTAATAATGGTTCACATCAGCAACTCATTAAAATTGACATCAACTCAGTGAAGGTGGGAGATTCCATCATCAGGGCAAGTGACAGTGTACATAATCTTGATACCTTCTTCAACTCAAACATGTCTGTGGACAAACATGTTACAAATATGTGCAACAATTCTTTCAGAGATCTATACAAAATTAAACAGATAAGACAGTTCCTTACAAACGACTCCACAAAAACTCTAGTTCATGCCTTTGTAACTTCACATTTGAAATATTGTAATGCCTTACTGTTCAACCTTCGACAAAACCAGTACTCTCGCCTACAGAAAGTATTAAATGCATCAGCCAGAGAGCTATGTAGAGTATCATGATCTCAACACATCACTCCTGTTTTGATGGATCTGCACTGACTGCCAGTAAAGTACAGAATAATTTTCAAAACATTATTATTAGATTTTAAGGCATCAGTCTACTTAGAAGAACACATCAATATTAAGAATGTGTGTCAATACAACCTGAGATCTGATAGTAAAATGCTACTATATGTTCCAAAAAATAGGTGCAAGACATTTGGAGAGAGGTCATTCTCATTTGCTGGTCCTCACTTGTGGAATAAATTACCTGATCATCTAAAAAGACTGCCAAATGTCAACACTTTCAAGAAAGACCTTAAAACATATCTATTTCAAAGAGCCTAAAAGTGATGTTCTGGACTCAAAATACTGTATATATTCTGTTTGTATATTTGCATGAGCTCCGTAACATGTACAGCACCTTAGAATATGGTACTTTATCCATTGAACTATAATTTTGGCACTATATAAATGGGTATATTATTATTATTATTATGGGTGGAGGAAGTCGATGTACCTGGTGAGAACCAGTGAGCAGAGGTAAGCAACTGTCAAACTCAGCAGCAGTTGTAGGCAAGTGAACCACTCATGTTCAGTATGCCTTGGTACACAGTGCCACCATGCCCCATGTGGGCAAGTGGGATTATGTGTCACAAAGACATACCACAGTTACTGCTGGTCAGGATAAAACTATCAACCTAGCAGTTTAAAGTGAGATGCTCTAACTGGTCAGGATCGAACAATCAACCAAGCAGTTTAAAGTGAGATGCTCTGACTGGTCAGGATCAAACCATCAACCTAGCAGTTTAAAGTGAGATTCTCTAACTGGTCAGGATCAAACCATCAACCTAGCAGTTTAAAGTGAGATACTCCAGCTGGTCAGGATCGAACCATCAACCTTGCAGTTTAAAGTGAGATGCTCTAACTGGTCAGGATCAAACCATCAACCTAGCAGTTTAAAGTGAGATACTTTAGCTGGTCAGGGTCAAACCATCAACCTTGCAGTTTAAAGTGAAATGCTCTAACTGGTCAGGATCAAACTATCAACCTTGCAGTTTAAAGTGAGATGCTCTAACTGGTCAGCATCAACCCATCAACCTAGCAGTTTAACTCGTTGCATGCTGCTGGCGGATATTCCTGCCAAGGAGAAAATTTCCCTTGCCACTGAAATAAGTATAATTTGGGCACAATTAATCAAATGTACCCCTGTAAACTAAATGGACTTTTTGATTCAAAGATTTCTGCGTCAAATGTGGCTAAGTTTTTTTTATCAAATCTAGTTATGGCTGCTTCACAGCAGCCATAACTAGATTTGATGAAGAATATTTTGAAAATACTCAGCGGGTTAAGAGTTAAAGTGAGATGCTCTGACCAGTCAGGATCAAACCATCAACCTTTCAGTTTTACTGCTTGCATGCTGCTGGTGGATATTCCTGCCCAGGTCACAAAATCTCTTGAGAATGAAATATCTATAATTTGGACACATTTAACCAAAATTCTGCCCTTTGAAGTGAATGGGCCTTTTGACCAATGATTTCTTGAGTTAAATTTAGATGAATTTTTTGTCAAATCTAGTCATGGCTGCTTCCCTGCAGCCATGACTATATTTGATGAAAAATTTTCTAACTATACTCAGCAGGTTAAGAATTAACCCTTTACCTAACAAATCGCCCACATCCGCCCGCATAATATGCAAGTTTAGCAGTTGAAAAAATATTATATTTAAAAAAATTTCAACAAAACCATATCATGCGATCCCTCGTTGGAACGAGCTCATCGAGCTCGTTCCAAAGATGGGTCACCTGATATGGTTTTGTTGAAATTTTATGAAAAATTAAAAAAAAGTTAAAAAATTTATAGTAATTTATATATTTTTTATACTTACCAATGACCCAGACATAGCTGGTGCTAACTCTTAAAATATAGGGCCAAACACAAATTTTGCCCCCCAATCCCCAAAATTTGCATCTAAAACCAAAGAAAACATGTCCTGAAAGGCCCTCCACACTTCGCCCCTACTGCGCATGCGCAGTGTCAAGGACGTTCCGAAATTGGCGCCATTAATCATTCTAATAACCAGTGCCTGGTAAGCGCTATGTACTCAGCGGGGAGGCAAGAGTTCCCAACTCCTGGGAGGGCCATCCCCGTCTGGGTCATTGGTAAGTATAAAAAATATATAAATTACTATAAATTTTTTAACATTTTTATACTGTACCAATGACCCAGACATAGCTGAATAGTAAAAAGGCTGGAGGGCCAAGGACATAGAGCAAAATGGAATACGCTCAATAAAATAAAATAGAGTCATCCCCTGTAGGGAAAAAGAAGTAATAGGCCTTACATGTATCTTTCTTATTTATGATAAATTAGAAAGATACAACACCTTCCAAAATTGAGCTTCATACATCCATATACTCTATTAATATCCAATATAATCCTTATACTAATAATTTTTAAAGTAAGCCAATAAATAAAGTAAGTCTAGAGAATAGAGACTCTTATACTCCTAAAAGTGTCTGAGGATTGCATAATCATGTCCGTTGACATATGCAATATTCAAAAGCTATACTTTAAAAACTAAGACTTGAATGAATTTTAAAAACCTAAACTTCTCACTAAACAACCATCCCAATAACAGCTCAGAATTACTAACTCCGGAGGAGGTATCCCCTTGTTTTCATAGTAAAACAGGTGACCCAAGGGAACACCCTCCCCCCCCCCCACCCCCCCTTTTCTTGCCCTGGGTCAAATAGCCCAGAGCGAAGAGGGCAGCCGAACGGAGACACTGCCGAAACAGACAGCCTACCTAGCTATAGTAGCAACTGTTAAGTGAATGACATTCTGAGCAGTAGATAATAGACCTAACAATAGAGGCCTCCAGAAATGGACTCGATATTTCTGAGATAAAATTCATGAATGTGGATGGCTGAGCGCAATGAGCGGCCTTCAAAAATCTATAATAGCGACACTATTAATGTAAGCCCAAGAAGTAGAAGAACTCTTACTTCATGAGCCGAAATCTTAAGCACAACTGCTAAGTCAATGATACACCATAAGCAGTACCGATAGTTAATAGAATCCATTAACAATAAAATGGAGCGTAACGTCCTTCTACTAGACATCAAAGACAGAAGAAGCTTACGCCCATAGTAATAAACAGATATCTGTTTATAAATACATAAACTGTACCCGGAAAGAGTAAAGGCCTATGCCCATACGAAGACGGAAGGACCTTAAAATAATAGGTTCCTGATAATAGGAGCCTAACTCTTATGGAACAATCCAACCTAAATAGTAACGGAAGTAGTGATTCCGAAACTACGAAAGTGAAAATCATCCATCGATAGTGCATGAAACTCACTGACTCTACAGTAAAAGAGAAACCAACAGAATTACTGTCTAAAAGGTCAGAATTTGAAAACTACTGTTTCCAGAGGCTCAAATGATTACTTAGCTAAATAAGAACCGACGTTAAAATCCATATAGGAATTTAATCTAAAGATTCTAAGTCTATTTATCAAAAAGTTACTAACTGACTTAGATAAAGAGACAAAAGACTCAATTGTAAACTATCGTAGAGTGCATAGGTATGAGGTAACATAAACCTATAACCTAAATAATAACAGGCTGCAGTAGATCTTGTGAAACAAGTATACTAAAAAATAGCAATGAGTAGTATGGAGGGATCAACAATATGAACATAATGATCCCTACACCACGACGGAAGAGCCTCCACTTTAGCCGCATAGAATAGCGAAGAAGAGGATCTCCTATAGTAAGAAATCGCGTCCAAAGCTCGTCCAGTACAGTGCTTACAATGCAATACGGACCACACAACGGAATACATGAAGGTTGCGACCTTGCTGGTTGTGATAAAGATGACACGATTTACCCAGTGAAAAAAGATCCTCACATAGAGGAAGATTTCACGTTAAGACCCAAGGTAGACAAGAGAGTAAATTACCCATGATCTCTGTGAAGATAGAGATGCTATCAACAGAAATGTATTGTGGTTGTTTATCTTAGCAATACCTGCTGAAACAACAGCGCCGGAGGATACGTGTATCCTATCATTGCGTCCTATAGATCAATAGAGCGTTAACAACATTAGCTCAGAGATCTGGACAAGCCAACACATACGTCTGCAATCGATTAGCAAGCTGTGTCATAAATAAATCATCATTGGGCGCTCCCATAGATAGCAAATCTGATTGAATACTTGTTTGTTGAGAGTCCATTCTGACAGCAACAAGCGACCCGTAAGAGAACGGGAGTCCGATAAAACAATCAGACGACCCGGAATATGACGGACCAAAACTGAACTTGGTGTACTATAACCAACAGACGGATTCTTTCCATTAAATTGAATAACGGAAACGAAAGAGTGCCTCCCTGGTTCCGGAGATACGCCACTACTGTCGAATTAAAGGACAGGAATTTGGGCATGCGTTTCTGAATAATGTTCATGCAATGACATAAAGCAAGCCTAAAAAACATTATTCCGCGGAAGAAAACTGATTGCTAAGAGACTGCGGAACCCAAAGACCCTGGCACTTCGAATCCGTAGGGATCAGTATTATATCCCAATCTGTTTAACTGGCAACCGTCATAACAGCCACACTCGGGTCCGGCAACTGCGGTGGCACTCTCTGAGTCAACCACCGAATGTTTGCCCCAGTCTGAATCTCTTGTAACACTAGATAGACAAGAGAACGTGTAAATCGAGCAATTCATGGATTGCCGAAAAGTTGCCGTCGAAGAGAAGCTCCTCCGAGAACGAAGCGACTCTGAGAGAGTTCTTAACCTTACTATCCATGCGTGTGGATGTAGCTAGGGCTGCGTCACGTCTAACCAACTCCAATCAGCCACTGAAGGGCGGAGTTATACGTGAACAAACTACTGCCCTCAAAAGAAATTACATTGAGAATAATATCCGTAAATCTTTTCTTGAAGACGTAATGATAACGCCTCAGTAAGGCGGATTACGTATGATAAAGCATCTAAGTTAAGTCTACTATACATAATGTCGTTCCCAACATTGAAATTGGAAAAGACATAAATGGCGAAAAAGAATATATGCAGTCTTTAATCACACCGTCTAGACGCATATGAACTCTCGGTATGCCCTGCTCTGCCAAAATAAACTATTCGTATAAATGATAAAATGGCAGAAATGAGCAACGCGGACAAGAAACTAAACTATCATGCTTAGTAGCAGGCTTGTATATATATATATATATAGCGTCGAAAAATAAAACACATGTTGTAATGACAATATTGGACTGCGTCGGTAAGTCAGGGACAATGTCCCTGAACCTATCGAAAAATCCGAGTCCAATGACGCTATAAGTCTCTTATCCAAGATCGCAGCAATGAAGTCCGAAATAACAATCACTGGAAGATAATGCCAGAAGATATGAAAGGCATCTTCCGATACTACTAAAGGGAAAACTCGAAATCTTTCGAATCCCTTTTGCCATCCTGTCGGACCCTATAAAGCGTTCGGTCGTCCGTACCTGATGCAACCGTGGACCGCACCGACCCAGCGCCGACGGATAATTCCTGATTCGACCGAGAAACTGTCAATTGCTGGGATGCTGCGAAACAACTGTGCTAACTCGGATAGCACGTCCGTCACTGAGGCCTGAGGAGAAGCGGTCTTACGATGCATTGCCGCTGGAAGCTCCGTGATCGTTACCCCGTGCATACTACCAATATGCGAGCGAACGGAGTGTATAGGCCTCGTGTCTCTTGGCTACCGGATGGCGCGACCTATTCGCTGTGGAATCACTGAATGCCGAAACTGATCGGATACTCGAGGTCACGTAGCCAATGTGCGGTCGTGTGCCCTGCTGTGAGGATGAGGAAGCATTAAGGACAGTCTCTCGGACTGTCAATATAACGGAGTGTCCCGACCGATGGACATATGCTCCGAATGTAAAATATCTGAACCACAACATGCGGTCCCCTATGTTGTTGGACGAGAGAGGGACCTCTCTCGCTCACAGCCCGGACGGACCTGGACAAGCCAGGAACCGGACTAACAGGCTTCCTCCGATCTGTCCTCAATCTGCCGTCACTGGGTGAGTACTAAAGTAATTAAAGTGCTCGCATCACCCAAATCTCCTTCCTAGACCGCAACGGACGAACCCGGCAGCCGAACCATTCGATGAATGTACGCTACACCGGGTGAGCTAGCGAATGTCACTCCGTAGGTGATAGACATATTCCATGAGCACTTATTGCCGCTAGCTCTTCATTAACTATGACGACAGAGGCACACTCTTGAAAGACATCTCCATAACTCTTCGAACAAGAAACCAGAAATGCTTGGTTAGCAAGCATAAAATAATAATATATATAGCGTCGTTCAATAATTCGAAAGTTTGTGTGACATTATTGGACTATGTCGGAACTGAGGGACGATGTCCCTGAACCGAACCAAAAATTTCTAAGTCCACCGACGCTATCAGTTTCTTATCCGGCATCGCAGCATTCTGGTCCGACGAAAGAAGCTGTAGAAGACCAAGTCAGATGACATACACAACAGCGTATGTTGTTCCGAAAGGGAAAGCTCGAAATCCTCCGAATCCCTTTCGGTATCCCGTCGGACCGGATGAAACTTTCGGACGTCCGTACCAGCTTCCGCGGAGCGTCCCGACCCAGCATCGTCGGATAAAATATATGCGACAGATTCAGTTGATGCTGGGATGCTGCGATAAACTGTGCTATTAAGGAAAGCACATCCGTTCCCGAGGCCTGTGCAGTAGCGGTCTTACGATGCATTGCCGCCGGAAGTTCCGTGTATGTTGACTCCCGCACACTTCCTATGCGAACGTCCGGAGTCTGCAGGCCTCGTGTCCCTGGCTACCGGATGGTGTGACCTGGTCGCCGAAGAATCCTTGATCGGCGAAGCTGGTAATATATCGGCGGTCACGCAGCCAAGGTGCGGTCGTGTGCGCTGACGAGAAGAGGAAGCCTTAGCAGTCTCCGCGGACTGCCTATACAACGGAGCGTCCCGAGCGACGGACGTATGCTCCGCTTGCGACACATTTTGTACCACAACATCTGGGGCCAGATGTTGTTGAACGAGAGAGGGGCCTCTCTCGCTTGCCGTCCGGATGGACCGGAACGAGCTATGAACCGGACTAAAAGGCTTCCTCCGTTCTCCCTCCGATCCGCCGTCACTGGGTGTGCATTAGGTTAATTTATAGTGCTCGCATCACCCCAAAATTCCTTCTAGAACGCAACGGACGAACCCGGCTGCCGAACCATTCGGTGAATGGACGCTACACCGGGCGAGCTAGCGGACGTCAAAGGCCGTCGAACCTACTAGGGTCCTCTTAGGCAATTGGCGTATTTACATGAGCACTTTTCCGCTAGCCCTTCATTAATTGTGACGACGGAGGCACACTGTTGGAAGACATCACAGATACATCACCCTAATCTTGATCGTCTGAAATAGAAATTGATAAAGTAGAGTGACCCTGCGGGGAAAGGACCGGAGTGTCCAAATCCCCAATAACATACCGTGACATACGCTTCCCATATTGTCATCGAAATCATACGATACAGAACAGGAGTTAATGCGAGTACACTGACCACATATAGAATGATAATAAAGTCAGAGGAAGACTTCCTCTTAAAACAATTGATCAATATCCTTTCAATGTGAAAAGAAAACAAGTCCTGGTACTCGCACTAACCCCTGGCAATCAAAATACATAATAATAATATGATCCATTAATATAGAAAAAATAATTGAAATCAAAATATTTTGAAAAAATATTTTTTCAGAACAGCCCAAGTTTCTGAAAAGTAACGTTGAGCCCCAATGGATCCCAAGCCTAAGTGTGGACAAAAATTTTAAAAATATTTTAAACAATTTATTCAACACTTACGAACAATAATAATGTATCTAGTTATGATTAAAATAACATCAAGATATTATTTTTTAGAAATCCCCCCCTCACACAGAGGGCTGTTGTAAATGTAAACAATGAGTGTAAAAACACTAAAATAAGACTCCAGGCACCCAGGCCCGAAATCAGTTACCAAAAACACACTATCTGATGCAAAACAGAGACTTCCAGGGAAGAAACTGCAGAACATCAGATGGTAGATGCAGAACACAACGCCTAACCACCCGTAGGTGAAGACGTAAACATGGGGAAAAGAACAGAATTCATTCTGTTATTCAGCTAAAACTCCCAAGAAAATTTAGTAATAATAATTACAAAAACTATGCCAAAAGCATGGGAGAATAGCAAGGGGGAACTTAAAGGACAGGGAGAGAGGAAAACACTTAAAAAACAGTGTAACTAAATAATCAGAATGACAACAAAATGGCTGCTGCCTCGAAAATAGGTAACTTAACATAATTTCATTAACAAATTTTAAGTTACAGCCCTGATAATATTCTGTCACACATTTTTTTCCTCTCCTCCTTCTCTATCCTCCTTAGAATCACCATTTCACTAATATTTATGTGTCTGGCATCATTTAAACTGAGATTTATAAGCACAAAGATCAGTCAGATGTTAACTGATGAAGGGCCAAACTTAGAATGATTAATGGCGCCAATTTCGGAACGTCCTTGACACTGCGCATGCGCAGTAGGGGCGAAGTGTGGAGGGCCTTTCAGGACATGTTTTCTTTGGTTTTAGATGCAAATTTTGGGGATTGGGGGGCAAAATTTGTGTTTGGCCCTATATTTTAAGAGTTAGCACCAGCTATGTCTGGGTCATTGGTACAGTATAAAAATATGATATTTAAAATAATAAATTTTGATGTCGTTTGCGTTGGGTAAAGGGTTTAAAACAAATGTGCTAACCACTGAGAAATGTTACAAGTGTCAATTTTAGTCATGTTTGCTGAATGGTTAAAGAAAGTAGACAACACACATGTGTTAGAATTAATTCCACATAATCTTGACAAGGTACAGGCATAGAGTTATAATTGTGCTAACAGTGCATTTTAAGTGAATCTGGAAGCTGAGACACTTTATGTTAAGTAAAGTTAAAAGACACAGTAGTTTTACTGAAAGTGGAAACAAAATACAATCTGTGCATTTATATAACAGAAAATCATAGTATGTGCATTTTATTCTAGGAGGTAAAAAAAGACACATGGACTGGAAAGGTTTTTACTGAAACAGTGGAGATTTTTGACTGCCAGTAGCTCTCATACTTAAAAAGAGTCAGAAACTTTTTAAAATAAAATATCTTTCACTTAGGCCATTAAAAAAAATGTCTATGTTCTCAGGCAATTGTACCTCAAATTTTTGATGAGGGCGGGAGGCTTTTTATTTTGATTTTTTATTCTGAAATCTGAAAAAGATACCCTAAAAAACATATATTCACATTTCAGGAAGAAATCTTTTACAAACTCCAGACTGGTGTTATCTTATCACATATATTGCGAAATGCTTCAATCAACTTGGCTGTTGACGACATGCCAAAGATGCTCCATTGCAGGATTATGTTCAGTCCGGTACTAATTTGAAGACATTATTACAGTATTTTCCCCAGAAGATGTTTTATGAACCAACATAGAAAACCTTTATATAATAATCAGAAATTTGAAGCATGAAAATACGGAGGAAAACAGGAAGTTGAAATACTACAGAGAAATGTGTACCGGTGCCATGCTCAAAATTCCGATCCGAAAATACAGACCAGGGAAATTTTGTTTGACAGGGTGAAATTTTTTTTTTTTTTGAATGGATATTAAAAAGTTTTGCCGCTGCGGAAATGATAAATTTAAAGTAATTTGTATATTTTTTATACTTACCAATGGCCCAGACTAGCTGGTGCAAACTCAAAGTTATCAAGAACCAAACACAAATTTTGAACCCCCAATCCCCAAAATTTGCTTGCAAAACCAAAAATTAGAAGTCCTACCGGGTCCTCCATGCTTTTACTCTCCATGCATGCACAGCCGTCAGGAAGTGAGCAGAATTGGCGCCAACATCATTCTTTGTAGAAGAGAGTACTACATAATAACTCAGCGGGGAGGTATGAGTGGCCACTCATGGGAGGGCCATACCTGTCTGGGCCATTGGTAAGTATAAAAAATATACAAATTACTTTAAATTTATTATATTTTTATACTATAAACCAATGGCCCAGACTAGCTGAATTATAAAAAGGCGGAGGGCCTAGGACTTCAGAATTAGCAGACCAACATAGTTCCCAAGCCTGCAATCAAAGGTGAAAGGAAATTAAATTTAAAAGGAATTGCATGTATGTCTCTGTATACAGTAATAGAGAAGACATATCATAAATAAGGAACCAAATTCAAGTAATTCCGTATTCTTAGCATGAATGACTATGCTAACTGGATGTAATGAGTTCCCAATTTTAATTAGGATGGCATATTAGAGAATGAGAAGTTAACCCCCACAAACATACGCCATATACAATAATACACAAGCAGTATCCAGGATATAATCTACAAACAAAACAGCTTCACTCATAGTTACACACTTATCAAGCCGGAGAAGATTAAAAAAAATTCCCGCCCCCCCCCCCCCCCCCCCCCCCCCCCCCCCCCCCCCCATTTTTGAAGGAATCTTCAAAAACAAAGAGGGGAGCGCTCTGGAATCAGTAAAAGCGGTACCAAATAACAGTATATATTCATCGAACAGGCACCCAGATATTAATTATTATTAATAAATTGGTGCTTAATGCCACTTCAGAAGCTAAGGCTATTGTGGCGATCCCAGTAATTAATAGCACCCGCTTGCAATGTATACCTGAGTCTGCATACAGAGATAGGTCAAAAACCGGTGATATAATATATACAACATACACTACATACACACAATAGAATCACAATGGACAATCTCTGGAGAGTAAACACCCTTCTGAGGTAACCCACAGGCGACCCCATTCAGGTGTACAATAAATTCCAAGAAATAACACTCCAAGATGCGATCTATCCGATATCTATGCTCCCAGACATGTGCGAATATACGAGAATGTATAGATATATTTGAGTGAGTACCAAAATTTATAGAAAACCTCTATTTAGAAATGGAACGAGCTATGATTAACAGACTCGTCACGGACCGCCCCGAAATAATTCATTGTTTCTAAGGTCCATAACATTCAATAAATGAGTCTGCCTAATAATACACTTATTATGCACGTGAGCATTGAAATCCCACATGTAATCACCTGAATATCAGTTAACTGACTAGACAGCTTTACAGGTACCCAAAGACTAGCAATTTATTGATGATGCATCATATGCTCATATATGACATACAGACGAACAATCACAGGAAACAAACCAACTAAAAAGTGGATGTGCCCATGAGGTCACCAAAGAACACAACCCAGCCACCAGTCGATAAGTCATGAAATGCATGTATATACTTAAATGCATACGAGGCTTACGGGAAGAAAACAATGCCTTGCCTGGTAATCCCCGGTGTTAGGTGGTGGGGAGGGGGATTCAAATTCATATTGAATCCCTCCTCACCCGCATAACTTTAATCGTTCTTGTGTTAGTCATTAAATAGTATAGGAACCGTAAGGCTCCCTCACGTCTGACCGACTCCATAATGACACTAAGGGTGGAGAAGGACGTGATGAACAAATACACTGTATTAACAAATAACTCATACCAAACCATTCCGGTTTGAAGAGGACAACCTCCTCTAACAAATGGTATCATGTCCGAAAAGACAACTAGCTCAGCCTGGCTAAAGCAGCTAAAGGTATTCCTGTACGTGAAGACCATTAAAAGCTGATAACTGAGGCTCCAGAAGCTCACTAAGGAGATTTACAATGCTAGCCATAGCTTATAAGTCTTCATCTACGTGAAGACAGATATATCGGTGTAAGTTGCGACCCTGAATGCTCACTTAATGGAGACTTACAATTATCGTTGCACAAGATAGGGAATGAAGAGTCGCTATATAAACAGCCCTGAATTCCCAGAGACAGTAGTCCCAAGAGATAATAAATTCAGTTACGCCACTGCATAATACTGAAAAACTTTCGCTCATGATTTGAGCTATGCTACTATGGTGTAACAAGAAGACTCAAGTCTATGACACCTAGGAAAAAAACAAACTGAAAAGCACAGTAACTTTTTCGGTTTTATTCCCAAAAGACAGCGGACAGAGCCTAACCCAAGAGACTGCTCAAACCGTACAGAAGGCTACTATGGTGTCAACAATGACATAATTGTCTTGACGCCAAGGCATATCTCAGCCTATCTATGCACTATCCATCTAGATTCAGGACGAGAAACAAGTGATAATAAAAGACTGGAGAATAATTTTGATGATGTCTAATGCTTTTCTTCAATAGGAAAGCTTAACCTCCAGAAGGAAAGCCTCTCTTAGAAGATTTGTCTAACAAGTATTCTTGTAAGTGGGGCTTGCTCAGGCTGATAGCCGCAGGCCTGCCGAGACTACATTCTCATCCACTGATCTTCCGCATTTTATCCACTTTTGCGAGGTTGATAACCTACCGCCCAGTGGAAAGCAACCAAAATCTATTCTCGATGACCTTAATTGTTCCCTTCAATAAGAGAGCCTTTACCTCCACTAGGAGCGACTCTCTTTGAAAGGAACTTCCATGAATAATGTCCAGTTTCTCGTGAAGTTGATAATCTTCCATCAACTGGCAAGCAATAGAGGTCATGTCCATCACCTGTATGACTTATGATGCTTACGGGAGGAGAAACTACATCCTCCCCTTGAAGAAGCTCATCTCGTCCACCTCAATTGTTCCCTTCAATAAGAGAGCCCTTACCTCCACTAGAAGAGACTCTCTTTGAAAGGAACTTCAGTGATTAACGTCTAGTTCTCGTGAAGATGATAACCTTCTGTTAATCATCGCCCTGGGGGATCTGATCCATAGCCTTGATCAGACCTTTGCCCCTTTCCCAAGTCGCTATAATGACGACTTCCAGAGTAAATATAAGGGGGTTATTGTACCCTCACAAGACATTCTCCTGATGCTTTCTTAGAAGCAGGACGGCCTTGCTTACCCCGGTCTGATGAAGTGTGTTGATGAGACAGCGAATAGCAGAGCACTGAAACTTCTTGAAGCCTGCTCATATATCAACGCAAGCTTGTCGTCAAATAGTATATTTCTGGTAACCGGAGCGACTCAGAGAGAGCTTTTCACCTTGTCATCTATAAGTGATGATGACGCAAGGGCAGCATCACATCTTACCAACTCCAAATTCACTGTCCGTGTGGAGTTGTACGTGGCATACATGACTGCCCTGGAATGAACTCTTAGCGAGGAACCACGTCCTCATATTTCTTTCCATTGAGATGTTGCGCCATAACTCTGGTAAGGTGATCTGCTTAGGACATAGTGCCCAGATTTGCTCTTTTCAATAAAATAGCACATTCCATTATTTCCGAGCATATATTAAATGATGCAAGTAGGGACATAATTTCATCCCCGGCCTGCTCATCTAAAAGCAGACTTATTCAGATGGAATAATATTCTTAAAAGCTTAAGACTTTTCATAATCTTAAAGTGTCCTTCTGTGAAAGATGGAGACTCACACTCCGTATCCCTCTCACCATCCAAATGTTCCATCCGCAAATATGGTCAACTCCATCCGACTAAACGGATGACTGGACCAACGCAGCACTGTCTGGCAGCTCACCATCAGAGTCTGTTAAATGGTAGTACTAGTCTCAAACGACCAGCTATCAACCCAAACTTGCGAAGTCAGATAGCTAGTCTGTGGTCAACGCGCGTCATTAATCAAGCAAGGAAAGATGCCATAGCTGCAGTGTAGAAGAAGCATCCTGAACCACAAACGTGAACAGGTGTCCCAACTCACTAAAGTTTCTCGCACCAAAAACAGTCGACCCCGACTGTTGATGGAAAGGAGAAGGTTCTCCATCTCGTAGTCTGCTCCAGACCTCGCTGAGTGTTCTGTTAGAAACTTGTAGGCTTCTATCCCTTATCGAGCATATCCATGGAAGAAGAGGAATCCGTAACCACAGCCACCCCCGGCTGAAGTGCGGGAGAAGCATCCCGACTTGTCACATTGGATGGATGCTCCTCCTCATTGAAGTTTCTTACAACACAAACCAGTTGTCCCCAACTGTTAAAGGGACGAAAAAACATTCTGCACTCTTGATCTGTCCCCAGATCAGAGTATCCCGCTTAGAACCATGTAAGCAGAAGAAGCCATAACTGCTGCCGGCACCCGCTGCAGAGTGCATGTGTTCTGACTCAATATGGTTGCTCACAACAAACACAATCGTCCCCGACTGTTAAGAGGATGGAGAGGGTTCTCCAAACAGAGATCTGACCCCAGATCTAGCCAGGCGTCCCATAGAGAAACCTCTGGCTTCTTCTACATGCACAATTAACCGGACCGAACCAGCACCATCCGACAGCTCAACACTGGAGTCTGCAGGAGGCTCCTCTTGCATTAGCTGGGATGCAGCTAATGCTTGCGCAACTCGGACAGCAAGTCCGTTCTCGAGGTTCGAGGAGCAACTGTCTTCTGTTTTTCCCACTGCTTGCAGCTCCTGGGATGATGATCCAGAGTTAGATCTCTTCTCTGAGTGTCCCGTTGATTGATGCCTCAGATCGCTAGCTATTAGATGGTCCGACTTCAGGGGTGAAGAATGGCTCAGTCTTCATGCAGCTGATTGGATATCTGAAGTCGGGTAGCAAGCCTGCAGTCGTGTGTGCTTAAATATCATAGCAGAGGAAGCCGTGACTGAAGCCGACCCCGGCTGCAGACTAGATGGAGCGTCCCGAGTGGCGGGCAGACATATGTTCCATCTCGTTCAAGTTTCTCATAACAACATTTTTTGGCTCCAAATGTTGTTAGGTTAGAGAGGGACCTCTCCCGCTTGCGGTCTCATTGACCTCGCCAAGCCTCCCAACAAGATACTTCATTTCGGCTTGTAAAATGTAGTGGAGGAAGCCGTGACTGAAGCCGACCCCAGCTGCAGACTAGACAGAGTGGTGGGCGGACGTATGCTCCGGCTCATGCAAGTTTCTCATAACATTTGGCCCCAAATGTTGTTAGGTAAGAAAGGGGCTTCTCCCGCTCGCAGTCTATTAAACCTCGCCGAGCCTCCCAACAAGAAACTTCCTCCCTATTTCCGTCATCGCTGGGTGAGCTTATTTATATTTAAGTGCTCGCTCTACCCACATCTACACTTCCTTCAACCGCAACAGACTTAACTAGTGTCACGGCTCCCACGGATGGAGTAACTGCTTCAACGGTCGAGCTAGCTGCTTGCAAGAGACTAAGAACACTAACTAGAGGCCTTATCCCTTGAATATCATGAGCACTGCAGCTAGCTCTATTTGCTCAACAGCACTCGACGATGGTTGCACACTTGGATGGGTTTCACAATATCATCACCATGTTCATGTTCCCCTGAAATAGAAACTGAAAAAATGAATTATAACGCGGTGAGAGGCCTGGCCTCAGAACATCACCACCAACAACGTACCGCGACACCCATCTCCAACATTAGTCATGGAGCAGACTGCGAGATGGAGAACCTTCTCTTTTCCGTCTTGAATGACAAGAGTCTGCAGAAGCGCATCGACTAAAGTCAATATCACTCCTCCAAACTCCACAACAAAATATATAATTAAGATACATGAATAATAGCAATCAAAATTAAATTCAAAATATTTTTTGGAAAGAAAAAAAAATTGAAAAAATGCCTATGTTCCTAAAAGGAACATTAAGAACCCAAGGGCATCCCGATAGAGCCTAAGTGTGGACAAAATCCAAATTTATTGAGCTATACTACCGGAATAATAATCCATGTATCCTACAGTAATGCTACAGTAATAGAATATAAAATACTACCTATAAGTGAGAACGTTGTCAATGTAAAGAACGTCAAAGAAAAAAACGGAAACAAGACATCAGGCACACAAAAGCTCAAAGTCAGAAACCGATTTAAATGCTACCAGATGAAAAGCTAGATCTTCATACGAAGAAAAAAACGATACATCAGATAGAAGATGCAAGACTAAACAACCGAACGTAACATGGGGAGGACGTAACCATGGGGAAAAACAGAATAAATATTCTGTAATGCATGTTAAACTCCAAAAGAAATTTAATAAAAAATTTCAATAAAAAATAGCCAAAAAGCTTAAGAGTTTAACAGGAAGGGCTCATGGAAGGATAGGGAAGGAATACTTAACAAACAGTGAAATAATCATTATCAAAAATGATGACGTCAGGCATATGTCCTGAAATTGGGAAACATAAAATAATTTTATAATTATTATAAAGTGACAGCACTGAACGTCTAAAACCCCCATTGAACACTTCCATCATTCAATAACAGCCTTGGATCCACCAATTCTTGCATTGATTTGTGTCTGGCATTCTCAAAAAAGGAGATTTAAAGCACAGATGTCAGTTCATTGTTGCTGACTTTAGAGCCAAACAAACAATAGTGTTTGCGCCAATTCCGGTCACTTTCTCAAGGCTGCGCATGCGCGGAGAGTAAATGTATGGAGGACCAGATAGGACTTTGAATTTTCGGTTCTGCAAGCAAATTTTGAGGATTGGGGTGTGTTTGGCCCTTGATAACTTTGAGTTTGCACCAGCTAGTCTGGGCCATTGGTTTATAGTATAAAAATATTTAATGATGCAGGTGGTGCCTGGGCACATAAGACTTTTTTTAATGGCCTTAGATTGAAAAAAATTTTAAAGAAGGCTTTTGGTGAAACTGCACTTACAATACTATCCTAAATGCAGAATATTTTCTTCTGTGATTAGAAATTGAGCCATCTATATCTTGTTTGATAGATATCACATACTTGCATTTAAGAATACATAAGTGGTTGACTTACTAACCATTCCCCCCAAAAAAATTTGCTATTTGAAATTTTAATTTTTTGACAAAAGTTTATAGATGATTAATTACATCATTTGACACTGCACTTCACTGGAAATCAGAGAGAATCTCTCTTTCAAATTTCCTGAATGCTGCAGAACCAAGAAGATGCTAATTATCCCTCTGCAATTTGACTTCGAAATATTAAGACTTCCAGCTCCAAACTTTTTATGCAATGCAACTAGGAATTTAACCAATTCAATCTTATTTGACAGAGCTCATTGAGCTCTGTTGAACAAGACTGACTCGTTTAAATTTCTAATTACATTTGTGAAAAAAATTGCTGTCTGAAATTCCAGTATTCTGACTTCATTGTTGAGGGGTTAAAGTGCAAATGGCCATTGTCTGTGTGATGTGCATGGTTTACTACAGTTTTGCTATGTGATTGGTGCCAAAGGAAATTCTCTTGGCAGCAGTTTAAATCCCTGCTGTACCATTTGCAAAATAAGAGAATAGTTTTGCTCCCTAACAATTATATCAGAAATATCACAAGAGTTTAATCTACAAATTATCTTAGTACAAAAATAGATATAGGATGTAGATAGATAAAGGTTTATACTACACCAACATGCCACTGGTCTTGCACAGGGTTTGCGCTGCCACTTGCCAAATGCAAGAAAAATCTCATTTCGCCAAAAAAAATTACCCTTTTCTTTCGACATTGATGCATTACAAAAAATGGATGTCAGTAGACTTACGATTCAGTAAAATGAATGACCATGTGTTGAGTTTATCCCCTTTGTCCATGATTATGGCTTTGCCTTCTGTCATCTGTCTAACATTGATTATTTTTGAGTGCCTTATTGTCAACAATAAGGTTTTATGATTGTATATAGTGTTCTTTGTTATTATGAATATGAAATTTATGATTTGATTATCTTGGTGGACGGACGTTTCAGCCACATACGTTTCGGCCTCGGACATGCTGGCCACAGACGTTTTGGCCCAGATATTTCAGCCTAGGTCGTTTCAGACATGGATATTTCGACCAATATGCATATATTTCTTATTATTTATTTATATTGTATATATATATATTAAAAACTTTTTTTTGTGAAAAATCATGTAAAAAAGTGAGAGCTATTTTTTGTGAAAAAACTTGCAAAAAAAAGTGAGTTCTATTGTTAATTATGGTTGGCTAAAGCCTGAAATAAAGTTAGTATGTTGTGATAGTAATACTCTGACTTTCAGTCAGCTTACTCTATTGTTTCATTTGGTTTCAATCCTTCTGTAAACTAGGGTGTGTTTTTATAGTAATTTCGCTTCAGCTGTTGATGGCAATATATTTTTCTCTTCTTCTGTTGTCTGGGGTGACATCAGCTTTTGGCAGCAAACTATCTTTTTCTTTATCTCTGTCCATGTGGCTTCAAAACTACATTGGCTTTTCTATATAAATATTCCCATACATCATAGCCTCAACATGTCCTTCTCCAGCCTATCCCCTTCATCTGGATCAGAAACATGGATTCCAAGAGGTTATGAAATACTTGGAAAACTTGAGGGATGAAGTTAAGGAAGTTACAAGAACAGCAAAGGAAGGCACAGAAAAATCGAAGGCAGAAATAGCTGAACTCTACATACCGCACACACCTATGGCAGCCAGGACTAGACCCTACCACCCAGATCAAACCTCCATCACCGACAGCCCAACAACACCAACAACCACTACAGTATCACCATCTCAACCTCCTCCACCAAAAAAGAAGAGCAAATGAAAGTGTCAATGACACCGTAGCTTAACTTGTGTGTTGTGTTTGATGAAAAGGATAATGTTCAATGTTTATGAAAGGATTATGAAATAAGACAAGAATTGTGATAATTGGGAATATGTTCATTTCTGTTCCCTGTATGCTACATTTTTGATAAAAATAATATGAGATGTACACTGTACTAAAGAGCTGAGGGGTGGGTTAATATGATCTCACAGTTAATGTATGTGGCCCTCACAGTTAATGTATATCAATGAAAGTTACCAAGTTACAGTGAAATTATTCCAAAACGAGTCATCCTATCAAGTTACATTGAAATCCCTTCATAAATATGGCCTGTAGACTGTGCTAAAGGTTTTCGGGCTTCGGGCCCCTGTAGCCGTGAGTTTCCCAATTGCGTCCAAAGGGGACGTTCTCATCTAGACATTATATCTAGTCAACCTACCAAGTTACGATGAAATCCCTTCATAAATATGACCTGTAGACTGTGCTAAAGGTTTTTAGGCTTTGAGCTCAGACAGCCATCATGGTTGAATGATCGCAACCGAAAGGGGACATTCTCACCTGGATATCATCTGGAGTGATCCTATGAAGTTACAATGAAATCGATTCATAAATATGACCTGTAGACTGTGCTCAAGGTTTTTCGGGCCCCTGAAGCCATCCCAGTTGACCAATCACGACCAAAAGGGGATGTCATCATCTAGGCATTATATGGAGTTAAACTAAAAGGTTAAAATGAAATCCTTCCATAAATATGACCTATAGACTATGCTAAAGGTTTTGGGGTTTTGGGCTCGGCAGCCATCAAGGCTGAATGATCACAACCTAAAGGGGACGTTCTCATCTAGACATTATTTGGAGTCATCCTACCAAGGTACAATGAAATCCCTTCATAAATATCACCTGTAGCCTGTAGACTGTGCTAAAGGTTTTCGGACTTCAGGCCCCTGTAGCCGTCACAGTTGCCAAATGGTGTCCAAAAGGGGCTGTTCTCATCTAGACATTATATGAAGTCAACCTACCAAGTTACAATGAAATCCCTTCATAAATATGAACTGAAGACTGTGCTAAAGGTTTTCGGGCTTTGGGCTCGGGCAGCCATCATGGTTGAATGATCGCAACCAAAAGGGGACATTCTCATCTGGGCATCATCCGGAGTGATCCTACGAAGTTACAATGAAATCCCTTCATAAATATGACCTGTAGACTGTTCTAAAAATTTTTGGGCTTCGGGCACCTGTAGCCATCACAGTTGACCAATCATGACCAAAAGGGGATGTCATCATCTAGGCATTATATGGAGTCAACCTGACATGTTACAATGAAATCCTTCCATAAATACGACCTACAGACTATGCTAAAGGTTTTTGGGCTCGGGCAGCCATCAAGGCTGAATGATCGCGACCAAAAGGGGACGTTCTCATCTAGACATTATTTGGAGTTATCCTACCAAGCTACAATGAAATCCCTTCATAATTATGACCTGTAGACTGTTCTAAAGGTTTTCGGGCTTCGGGCCCCTGTAGCTGTCACAGTTGCCCAATTGTGTCGAAAAGGGGACGTTCTCATCTAGACATTATATGAAGTCAAACGTACCAGGTTACAATGAAATCCCTTCATAAATATGACCTTTAGACTGTGCTAAAGGTATTCGGGCTTTGGGCTCGGGCAGCCATAATGGTTGAATGATCGCAACCAAAAGGGGACATTCTTATCTAGGCATTATTTGGAGTCATCCTACTACGCTACAATGAAATCCCTTCATAATTATGACCTGTAGACTATTCTAAAGGTTTTCGGGCTTCGGGCCCCTGTTGCCATCACAGTTGCCCAATCATGTCCAAAAGGGGACGTTCTCATCTAGACATTATATGAAGTCAACCTACCAAGTTACAATGAAATCCCTTCATAAATATGACCTGTAGACTGTGCTCAAGGTTTTTGGGCTTCAGGCACCTGTAGCCATCACAGTTGACCAATCATGACCAAAAGGGGATGTCATCATCTAGGCATTATATGGAGTCAACCTAACAAGTTACAATGAAATCCTTCCATAAATACGACCTATAGACTATGCTAAAGGTCTTTGGGCCCGGGCAGCCATAAAGGCTGAATGATCGCAACCAAAAGGGGATGTTCTCATCTAGGCATTATTTGGAGTCATCCTACTACGCTACAATGAAATCCCTTCATAATTATGACCTGTAGACTATTCTAAAGGTTTTTGGGCTTCGGGCCCCTGTTGCCATCACAGTTGCCCAATCATGTCCAAAAGGGGACGTTCTCATCTAGACATTATATGAAGTCAACCTACCAAGTTACAATGAAATCCCTTCATAAATATGACCTGTAGACTGTGCTAAAGGTTTTTGGGCTTCAGGCTCGGGCAGCCATCATGGTTGAATGATCGAAACCAAAGGGGACAATCTCATCTGGAGTGATCCTACGAAGTTACACTGAAATCCCTTCATAAATATGACCTGTAGACTGTGCTCAAGGTTTTTGGGCTTCAGGCACCTGTGGCCATCACAGTTGACCAATCACGACCAAAAGGGGATGTCATCATCTAGGCATTATATGGAGTCAACCTAACAGGTTACAATGAAATCCTTCCATAAATATGACCTTTTGCCTATGCTAAAGGTTTTTGGGCTCGGGCACCCATCAAGGCTGAATGATCGCCATCAAAATGGGACGTTCTCATCTAGACATTATTTGGAGTCATCCAAGTTACAATGAAATCCCTTCATAAATATGACCTGTAGACTGTGCTAAAGGTTTTCGGGCTTCGGGCCTCTGCAGCTGTCACAGTTACCCAATGAGTCCAAAAGGGGACTTTCTCATCTAGACATTATATGAAGTTAACCCACCAAGTTACAATGAAATTCCTCAATAAATATGACCTGTAGACTGTGCTAAAGGTTTTCGGATTTTGGGCTCGGGCAGTCATCACGGTTGGCAGATCACGGCCAAACGGGGAAATTCTCATCTAGACATCATAGGGAGTCATCCTACCAAGTTACAATGAAATCCCTCCATATTAAACATGACCTGCAGACTGTGCTAAAAGTTTTTGGGTTTCGGGCTTGGGCAGCCATCACAGTTGACAGATCATGCCCAAAAGGGGACGTTCTCATCTAGGCATTATACAGAGACATCCTACCAAGTTACAATGAAATCCCTTCATAAATACAACATGTAGACTGTGCTAATGGATTTCGGATTTCAGGCTCGGGCAGACATACCGGTTGACTGATCACGACCAAAAGGGGACATTCTCATCTAGACATGACCCCAAACTTGCATATGAAATTTTGTGACGATCAGACAAGAACTGCGGGGTGTAGCCCGTGCTAAAGGAAAATGTGAAAGACTCACAGACTAACAGACTTTCGCACACGTGAAGGCAATAGCTTATCTTGACTATGTCAAGTTAAGCTAAAAATGTGATTTCCCATAGGCTTTCCATGGTAACTATGAGCTGCAATTGTGGTCATGTTTGCAACATTACATGACGATCATTGGTAGAAAGTGTCCCAGTCCTCAATCATGTGAAGTTTCAAAACATTTGACTTTGTAGTTTCAGAGGGGAAGATTTTTGCAAAATCCATCAATCAGAATCAGAAAAAGTCTCTGGTGGCCATATTTTCCATCCAACAGGAACAAAAAGAGGATCGTTTGTAGAGGGCCTGCTATAGATCATTCCTGCAAAGTTTGGTTCATGTGGTCTCAGTAATTCCAGAGAAGAAGGTGAAAAGTGATTTCCCATAGGGTTTCTATAGTAACTATAAGCTGCAATTGTGATCATGTTTGCAACTCGATCATCATTAAATGAGGATGGTTGGTAGAGGGTGTTCCAGTCATCAACCATGCACAGTTTCAAAACTTTTGGCCCTGTGGTTTCAGAGAAGATTTTTCAAAATCCACTAATCAGAATCAAAAAATGCTTCTGGCAGCCATGTTTTTTGGATGCACGGTAACAAAATGAGGAGCATTTGTAGAGGACCTAGCATAGACTATCCCTGCCAGGTTTGATTCACATCAGCTCAGTAATTCCTGAGAAGATGAAAATGTGATTTCCCATTGGGTTTCTAAATTAACTATAAGCCACATTTTCAGCCATGTTTGCAACCCAATCAACATTAAATGAGGATCATTGGTAGAGGTTGTCTCAGTCATCAACCATGTAAGGTTTCAAAAGATTTGACCCTGTGGTTTTCAGCAGAGGAGATTTTTCAAAATCTATCAATCAGAATCAAAAAATGTTTCTGGCAGCCATGTTTTTCGATGCACGGTAGCAAAATGAGGAGCATTTGTAGAGGACCTGCCATGGACTATTCCTGCCAGGTTTGGTTCACATCAGCTCAGTAGAAGAAGATGAAAATGTGATTTTCCATAGGGTTTCTATAATAACTATAAGCCACAATTGCAGCTATGTTTGCAACCTGATCAACATTAAATGAGGATCAGTGGTAGAGGATGTCCCAGTCATCAACCCTGCAAGGTTTCAAAACATTTGGCCCTGTGGTTTTCAAAGGAGAAGATTTTTCAAAATCCACCAAGCAAAATCAAATGAAAGTGTCAATGACACTGTAGCTCAACTAGTTAAGACATGTACATGTATAGTATGTGACACAGCAATGACAAACATCTAGGTAATGACCTGATAACAAAGGTGCATATAGGGTATTGTAATGGTCTGTACATAAATACTGACCGTAGCCTGTAACAAATGTATAGGTAAAGTATTGTAAAGGTGGGTGACAGTCAGATATGCTGAACTAGAAAAGAAATGTTTGAGTCCCAGAGTGGGTCTGACTGAATCCTAAAATATTTGTTCTCATAGCACAGTGATAACAAAGCCAACAAAGGCACCCCAAAATACACTCGTTCCTGTCGCAAGGTGAAAACAAAGGTACCCAAGAAGTTTCGTGAAGATCAATTCATAAATACGAGCTGTATAGAAGTTGTGACAAAAAACTGATTGGACCTAATTTTGGTACAAAATGGCCACTGGCAGCCATCTTGAAATTTGGACCGCACCCAGAAACACTCATTCTCATCCCAAGGTGATAACAAAGGTACCCAAGAAGTTTCGTGAAGATTGGTTGATAAATACAGCCTCTAGTCCGAGCCGTATTGACATCTGCACTTTCAGTGTATAAGTAGCACTGAACAAATCAAAGTTCATCTAATTTGCATAATTTCTGCACGAGAAAAAAACCCGTACTATATGTGATGTATTCCATGTTACTAAACATTCATACAAAAATTTATTCAAATCAGAACTTTCATATAGAAGTTCTGTATAAAAGACTGATTGCACTAATTTTGGTACAAAATGGCTGCTGGTGGCCATCTTGAATTTCGGACCACACCCAAAAACACTAGTTCTCATCCCACGGTGATAACAAAAGTACCCAAGCAGTTTCGTAAAGATCGGTTCATAAATACGGCCTCTAGCCTGAGCCGTATAGAAGTTGTGTACAAAAAACTGATTAGACGTAATTTCGGTACAAAATGGCCACTGGCAGCCATCTTGAATTTTGGACCGCACCCAGAAACATTCGTTCTCGTCCCAAGGTGATAACAAAGGTACCCAAGACATTTTGTGAAGATTGGTTCATTAATACAGACTCTAGCCCAAGCCGTATTGACATGTGGACTTACTGCAAGTAGCACTGAAAAAATCAAAGTTCATCTAATTTGCATAATTTCTGCATGAGAAAAAAGCCTGTATTATATGTGATGTATCCCATGGTACTAAACATTCACACAAAAAAAATTCAAATCAGTGCTTTCATATAGACGTTGTGTGCAAAAATCTGATTGCACCTAATTTGTACAAAATCGCTGCCAGCGGCCAACTTGAATTTTGGATCAGACCCCAAAACACTCGTTCTCGTCCCACGGTTATAACAAAGGTACCCAAGAAGTTTCGTAATGATCGGTTCATAAATACGGCCTCTAGCCCGAGCCGTATTGAATTGTTGACGGACAGACAGACGACTGGCCATGGCATAAGCTTAAATTTGGCTTTGCCAAAGTTGAGCTAAAAATGCTTCTGGCAGCCATGTTTTTCGATGCACAGTAACAAAAATAAGGAGCATTTGTAGAGGACCTCCCATAGACTATCCCTACAAGGTTTGGTTCATGTCGGCTCAGCAGTTCCAAAGAAGAAGATGAAAATGTGACTTCCCATAGGGTTTCTACAGTAACTATAAGCTGCAATTACAGCCATGTTTACAACCCGATCAACATTAAATGAAGATCATTGACAGAGGGGGATACCAGTCATCATTCATGTGAAGTATCAATACATTTGGCCTGGCAGTTTCAGAGGAGAATATTTTTGAAAATCCACTAACCAAAATCAAAGAATGCCTCTGGCGGCCATGTTTTTCAACCCACGGGAAAAATGAGGATCGTTTGTAGAGGACCTCCCATAGACCATTCCTGCCAAGTTTGGTTCATGTTGGCTCAGCGGTTACAGAGAAGAAGATGAAAATGTGAAAAGTTTATGGATGCTGCTGGATGCCAAGTGGTGTGAAAAGCTCACATGGCCTTTTAGGCCAGGTGAGCTAAAAAGTGCTAAAAATATACTATGTGCTTAGTTGTTGTGTAAAAATGTGATATGTGTTATATTTGTAATATATATATGAAAAAGTACAATAAATATAATAAAATAAAATAAAACTGTCACAAATGGAAATTTTGTTGTTACTTCTATGTTTATAACCCCCACCCACCCCCTTCTAAAAAAAAATCTATGTCTGAAACATCCACCCTGTCCAATATATTTGTCCGAAACGTCCATGTCCGAAATGTCCATGTCCAAAACATTCAGGCCAAAATGTCCGTGGCTGAAATGCCCTACATTCGAATATCTCAGGAAGAATGTAATTTTTCATGTGTAAATTGCTTCATTGTTATATATTGTTTTTATTATAATTGTCTCTTTGTATTTTCACCTCTTATTTCTTTCAAAAATGTTGTTTTATCAAAGTCGGAATAAAAATATTACAAAAACGCTCATCTCTATTAATTCAAACACCCATAATAGTGTGTAAAAATTTTCCCGGGATTTTGGAAAAAAAAATTGCAAAAAAGATTTTCAGTCCAGCGCAAACCCATGTCTTGCAAATGCAAGGGAGTAGTATACCTTATGTTAATTTGATAGTTAGAAGTTGATGCAGAATCAGGTATGTACCATGGTGAACTTTCCTTATTAGACTTCTCCTTGGGATGAGATGGTATTCTTTCCCACTTGAATGGTGAGTGAATAGGCTCTATTGAATTGGCTTTATTAGGAGATCCTGATGATGTTAACTTCTTAATGCTGTAACAATCATGCAAATTATCAAAGAAATATTCAAACATACAGACGCCATATATTTTTACCACAGCAAAATAAGTGATAGTGATTCGTACTTACTTATAGCAGAGATATTTGCTTAACCCTTTACCTAATGCAGACAATATCGAAATGCATTATTTTAAATATCATTTTTTTAAAATTTAAAAAAATATTTCAACCAAACCATATCATGTGACCCCTCATTGGAATGAGCTCATTCCAAAGAGGGGTCTCATGATACGGTTTTGTTGAAGTTTTTTGAAAAATAATATTTTTTCTGCTTCTGAATTTGCATATTACGCGGGAGAATGTGGCCAATTCGTTGGGTAAAGGGTTAAAGCAGGGATGTTTTCTGAATCCTTT
This sequence comes from Pictodentalium vernedei, assembly GCA_031216915.1. Lineage (NCBI taxonomy): Eukaryota > Metazoa > Mollusca > Scaphopoda > Dentaliida > Dentaliidae > Pictodentalium > Pictodentalium vernedei. The sequence goes on along the minus strand of CM062297.1, from coordinate 836,954,817 downwards.
TAAACTGGTATACATATATACAGCCTGTAGCAAGTGTACTGATAAAATATGGCATTTTGTTTATAATGCCATATTTGTGCCTTATGGCAGTATTCCTGTAGCATTATCGTGATATTTTTGAAAAGTTATGGTGTCTATCACAGAAAGAACACATTTCTGATGTGATATTTTCACAATCCTGGTTCATCAATTAAATGATGAAAATCACTGTGGTGCACGTTTTCTTACATTTCAACTTTCAACACTAGCTTGTTATTTATATAACTATTGTATCACAGGCATACACAACATATTGAATGTTAGTGTATTTTGAGAGGAGCATCACATTAACAAGTTCGGTAAGCAAATTACAACCGACTAATGCATTCGGTGGGTGAATTTACTACAGACTGACACGACGCTATTGCTATAAGAATGTTGCGATATTCAAGTCAAAATGCAGAGCTAATAGCATGTGCAGGGTTCAACTTTACTGTAGGCTGTATTGTAAATATTTTACTAAAAGAAAATTTGGTGGTTGCCCTAGCAGAAATGACATCAGTCCTGGAAATGAGTCGGGTGCGAGTCCAAACTGTCTCGTTAGCACCCGTGATTTCTATTTTACAGGAGCTAAAAAATGCACTCGTTGAAAAATACTGTGAAGCACAAATATACTGTGAGGGCATATAAATGTGTGTTGTTTTGAGAAAGCAGCACATTGTGGCCAGTGGCAAGTTACTGTCATAATTCAGCAATTCCTTATACATTTAACCCTTTGAACACTAGTGGTATCTGCCATGCCAGTTCGATGGCAGCAATTAGAAGTGTCCATATTAATTATTTGGGGTTGACCAATCAATATTTTCAATGTGTTGCCTCGGGGCTGCACGTTGAAAATACTGATTGGTCTACCCCACACATTTACTGAACTGCCATCCTATTTAATGACGTTATGACGTATCACGTTCCTGGCTGGAAAAGCAGCCGCTCTGGCTCAAAGGGTTAAGGTTTCTGGTGTTTGGTGACAGTATTCCCTCGAAAATTCATATACTAACATTTTACAGGTGAAATTTGCTCTCGTCTCTGATTTTGCGGGAACTTATAACTGCTCCTGTCAATTTTGTTTATTTCTAGCACTATGACATGCATGCCACAAGCATGATACATGCATGTTTTAGCAACTGTTCTGTGTGCATATCACACAGTTGCATATTCAACTGAACGACAATCCTGTAGATTACGTGCCACAAATGTTTCATGCAGTTATATGAAGAGTGCAGAATGCATGCAACCTGGCATGCATACTGCAAGCTTTCAATTTGAATGTTATGACTACTGAACATGTGTGTCGATCGCATACATGCCGCACAACATACTTATACTTACTTATTGATGTTTAAGGTCACATACTTATGCACAATGGCTAATCGAGACCCTGACAGTTCTACGGGTGGAGGAAGCCGGAGAACCCAGACAGAACCACTGTGCAGTGACAAGCAACTATCAGCTCCTCAACATTCTAAGTCTGTTCAAGCTCCATTCAAGCAGGGTTACAGTGGTTAAAGACATGTCCACCATCAATGTGCAGTACGCCTTAGTACATGGCGTCATCATGCCCCCATTGAGGCAACCGGAATAAAGTGCCTTGCCCAAGGACACAATGCAGGTCGTCCCATATGGGGATCGAACTCGGGACTTCTAGCACAGAAGTCCAACAGTCAACCACTAAACCACCGTGCTCCCCCGCATAACATAAAGGACAACCAGTAGTTAACTGGTATAGTGCTGGAAGCCTGCATTTGGGCTTTATTCTAAAGGTAGTGCAACTTAGTGGCTTCAAATTGAGTGGATATCATTCGCATTGTTTTTGAAGTGAAATTATTTTGCCTGCATGGATTTTCCTTGTTAACATTTGTCACATTATTCATGTGTGTTGTGGTCTCATCATATAGACACCTGAACAAATTCTGACAAACAAAAATAATTTAGAACTCTACAAGTTAGGGAGGACCAGTTCCAAATGAATTCAACAGCCCCACGGGCTGTTGGATTAATTTATTACTGAACCTCCCAGGAAAAACAAAATGGATGCAGCCAAAATGCTATAGCCTGTACAGTTTTGGGCAGTCCCATTCAGAAACTCACATGTTGAAAGGATACTGGAGCACCTGTTTTGTTGTAGACAAATTTGATTATAGTCAGACTTTTCCCACAATAGCCCTATTCGATATCCTTGTCACAGGAAAAAAGGTACATGTAATGATGACAATACAACACAATTAAGTGTGTCTAAAAAATAATTACACAATACCAGAAATTGAATTGAAAAAACTTTTTCCGAAAAAATGTGATACGTGAAAAACCAAAATGAATAACAAAATTTAATAAAATATTTCTGATGCTGTCAGGTTACCGCATACAATAGACATATATTTTCAATTCCATTTTTTTTTATAAGGCCTAAAAAAATAAAAAATCTGTTTCTCAGGCCCTCCTGCATGATCCTTTTGGCTGCCGCATGCTTTCTTTTTATGACCAATGTAAATTTAAAAAAATGAAAGAGTCAATGACTCTGTAGCTCAACTTGGATATGACAGGAATTAGTACTTGCTGTGACCAAGACAACTGAATAATGAATATGACAGGAATTAGTATTTGTTTTGGCCCAGTCAACAATAATAAAAGAATTACAAGGTGACTGTAATGGACTACAGATTAAGACCAATCATTGTAGATTATTATTTTTGTGTGGAAATTTTCAGTCCCAAACAAAATATTTTCAGACTAAAATTTTTTCTTCTTCTTCTTAAAATTGACCAAAATGCATCAAAACACAAAAAACTAATTTCCGGATTTTGGTCCAAACTTTTCTAAGTCCCACCCGGACCCCTAATTTGCATAATTTATTCACGAGAAAAACTCTGTATTATATGTAATGTATCCCATGGTACTAAACATTCATACAAAAATTTATTCAAATCAGGTCTTTCATTTGGAAGTTCTGCGCAAAAATCTGATTGCACTTAATTTTGAACAAAATGGCTGCTAGCGGCCATCTTGAATTTCAGACCGGACCCAAAAACACTCCTTCCCACAGTGATAATAAAGGTACCCAAGAAGTTTCGTGAAGATCGGTTCATAAATACGGCCTCTAGCCCGAGCCGTATTGGGATTTGCACTCACAGTGCTGAAAGTAACACTAAATATATCAAAGTTAGCCAAATTTGCATAATTTACACACAAGAAAAAAACCTGTAATATATGTAATGTATCCCATGGTACTAAACATTCATACAAAAAATTATTCAAATCAGAGCTTTCATATGGAAGTTCTGTGCAAAAAACAGATTTCGGCATCGTCGGTACAAAATGGCTGCTGGCAGCCATCTGGAATTTGGGACTGCACCCAAAAACACTCGTTCTCGTCCCACGGTCATAACAAAGGTACCCAAGAAGTTTCGTAAAGATTGGTTCATAAATACGGCCTCTAGCCCGAGCCATAGCAGCTTGGCACTTACAGCTCTGAAAGTAACACTAAATAAATCAAAGTTAGTCTAATTTGCATAATTTACACATGAGAAAAAAACCCGTATTATATGTGATGTATCCCATTGTACTATACATTTATACAAAACTTTATTCAAATCAGAACTTTCATACAGAAGTTGTGTACAAAAAACTGATTTTTGTATCATCGGTACAAAATGGCCACTGGCAGCCATCTTGAATTTCAGACCACACCCAAAAACACTCGTTCCCGTCCCAGGGTCATAACAAAGGTACCCAAGAAGTTTGGTAAAGATTGGTTCATAAATACGGCCTCTAGCCCGAGCCATAGCAGCTTGGCACTTACAGCTCTGAAAGTAACACTAAATAAATCAAAGTCAGTCTAATTTGCATAATTTACGCACGAGAAAAAAACCCGTATTATATGTGATGTATCCCATGGTACTAAACATTTATACAAAACTTTATTCAAATCAGAACTTTCATACGGAAGTTCTGTACAAAAAACTGATTTTTGCATCATCGGTACAAAATGGCCGCTGGCAGCCATCTTGAATTTCGGACCACACCTAAAAACACTCGTTCCCGTCCCAGGGTCATAACAAAGGTACACAAGAAGTTTCGTAAAGATCGGTTCATAAATACTACCTCTAGCCCGAGCCATAGCCAATTGTTGATGTACGGACAGATGGACAGACGGACGGACGGACGACGGGCCATGACAATAGCTCAAATTTGACTTCGTCAAAGTTGAGCTAATAAAAATTAAATGGTTTATGTCTGATATTTTACCCAAGTTAAAAAATTGATAAATTTGTACCTTGAGTGCAAGAAGGCTTTGCAATGCTTTAGCATTGCAAAGCCTTCATGCTCTCAAGGGGTGAAATACACGACCACCCATTCTATTCTGTAGATTATGAGGCCTAAAACATAAACCAAGAACATGAACTTTGATGGCCAAGAAATAATTACAGAAAAAAAAATAAAATAAAAAATCGCTCGCCTGCATGCAATTTTACAAATAATGGCCTGAGAAACAGAAGATCTACTTTGTGTGGCCTAAACAATAATTTATTTCACTTAAATGAAATACACTTCGGCGAACAGGCAAGACTGTATCAATGCCTCCGCCTTACAAGCAGTAAACAACAGTCGGGTGCAAGTGCAAATGAACAAATGGAAATTATACAACTTGTGACACAAACACGTTTATAAATTTGACAGTAGAATAAAAGAAGTATAAGATCCAGGTTTGAGATTGGGTTGTTTTGAGGTAGGAATAGTCTATTATTATTCTTCATATAGTAGTCCAGATATCTAATTTGTCAAATAATATTTGAACAATACACATAAATACACTCTTTGTACCCACTTATCCTTGACAGCGAGTGTTAATGTATTGCAAGGGGCATCAAATTATTGCAATATCACACACAAGCGCAAAAGGCAGCCAAACGCAGAAAAACAACTCTTGCCCCAATGGCAGATGTTGATTCCCTCATTTAGCATCCTTCAGAGTTTGAGCTGCGTGTTTTTTTTCTTCAATCTGTCAAATTGTCGTAACTTCAAATGTTTTTTGTTTCTTGAATTCTTGGTGCCCTCGATGACATCTTGCACCCCCAAAACACCCCCCCCCCCCCCCTCCCTGGGGATAACAGACCACCTCGTCTCACCAAACAAAATGCCAGCATGTCAATATGATATGTTAGTCAAGTACATTCCCCATGGTGATTCTAATCAAGACCCCATCTTAACATACAATGTGGGAGTTTAAGCAAGTTCTACCTGATGTCATGGACCCATCAAAAGAACTAAACTCCACACATTTTCATAATTGTTCAATCGAAATGTCACATTCTGACCCAGTTCAGTTGGGAAGTTGCAGTGACAGCCAGGAAATCGAATGTAAATAGAAAAATATTTTTGTTCAAATCCACCAATATTAATGAAATTAAACTTCTGCTATAAATGGGGAGTGATTTTATAACACTCAAGTTTTGGTGACTCTGAAGCAAATATCTCTCAGATAAGGGCAGCTAATTTCTTAATAGTATGAACAAATAATCTATTTGGACACAATTTTCATGTATATTTTTATGTTTACATATCTGTCACATGTGTTTGCCAATCACACCCAGGGCTTGCACTTTAGAATCATGACAAGGCTGATCGATAGGCCTGGTGAAGTAGTCGACCAGGCTGATTTTTCTTCACTGGTGCTGATTTATTTTTATACCCTTACATGTGCATATTATATTGATATTTCATGCATATTGTGTCATTTGATGATTTGTTATGAATAAAGATTAATAATTCCAACCTAATTGTCTCTTATTAATTTGCTATGGGCTATTGACCAGGCAATATTAATACTATGCTGATCTGTGTTTTGCGTCTTGGCACATATTTGTGATTTAGCCCCTCCCTCCCCCCAACTCCTTTCTGCATGTTGAAAACAAGGTTCTCTATCCATGTTCATCTCTACTAACTCAGTTTCAAAGACTTTAAAAGTCGGTGGTGCGCAGGTGAATTTGAAGCGAAATTAGGTGAGTAGAAATGTGTTGTCATTACCTGGAGGACAATGCAGATTTCCTTTTTCATGTAACGTTATTTATTTATTTATTTATTGGTGTTTTTAAGGTCACATATTTCTGCACAATGGCTAATCATGACCATGACAGTTTTACGGGTGGAGGAAGCCAGAGTACCCAGAGAGAACCACCGAGCAATGGCAAGCAACTGTCAGCTCCCCAACATACCAACTCCACACAAGCCGGGTTAGCATTTGTTGAAGACAGGTGCACCATCGACGTGCAGTATGCCTTAGTACACAATGCCACCGTGCTCCCATGTGGACAATGGGGGTTAAGTGTCTTGCCCAAGGACACAACGCGGTTGCCGCAGGTGGGATTCGAACCGAGGACCTCTCGGCTTGCAGCTTGCACCTCTACCTACTGAGCTACCACGCCCCTCATCAAACATTCAAGAACTGGACTGTTGCCTGTCTTGATATGTCAAAAGGGGGTAAGTGATTTTATTTTATTAAAATAAAATCCATTCCAAAGCAAAAATGATTTTGTTTTTATTTTCACGATTTCCCTTTGCTGAAGATCAACAGACTTGACATCATGCACTCTCACTTGTCAATTATTCCCTAAATAATAATCAACCATGAATAATTAACACCTGAGCCAGTAAGTATTCAGTGTATATTTTTCCAAATCAATTGTAATTGCTTTGTTTTGTGACAGGTTCTTTTCAATGACAGCTTGGAGGGGTGGGAGGAGATGCAGAGGCAGAAATTACAAATTCTTGTGTAAACATTTCAGAATAAACTCTCAATCAATCAGTCAGAGGTTATGTTTATTCTCTTTATTATAATAGATGCACGTGGTTGTGGTGACAATACAGTCACACATAGACTCATACACAAAAATCTTTTTAAAGTCTGCCGACGATATTTGTATGGCTTTTCTCACCCTATGTATAAAACTTGTGTCCGGCAATCAAACAGTAATCGCAATAGAATGTGGTAATAAACAAGGGATCCGAAGTCATTACACCATATAAGGTTTATAAGGTCAGTATCAAGCCGCGTGTGCATTTATTTTTGCCATACCTACCCCTCACATTTTCTACGCTCATCTGCGATCGTCTTTTAGTACATCCCCGGCGGAAGTACATGAATAAACCCAGAATCGCCTTATCAATTAATCCCATTGCCGGAAACTATTTTGTTTTATGAAATCGCTTGTCGCTTGATTCACAGAGTTTGGGAAAACAATAGACTGATGACAGGGCTGATTGACTGGCCTCATCAGATTATTTTTGCAGCTGATTACCAGGCCGGGGCCGATCAGCCGGGTCAAATGCAAGCCCTGACATCTGTGTTTTGTTTTCGTTTTTATTTCAAGCAGACATCAGAACAGTGTGAAGTTTGAATTTTTAAATTAATGGATTCCATGTCATAGAGGCGTGTAATAAAAACAGAACACCATGAAGTGTGAATGCATTTATCAACATGGTCTGTGCCTCTCGTTCTATCCTTCTGCACTGACACTCATGCCGTATTGATGAACACATTCACATATTGTGACATTCTGTATATTTATCACTTAAGAAGAGCTAGTCGTTCTCAGAATGGAAGTGCCACTGCAAATAACATCAGAAGTATGCTGTTAGAACACGCTCTCACAATAACACTTCACTCAATAAGCACATACATACTCAGATAAAATGAAAACTAGTATACATATGAAAAAATTATTTAGCTTTATTTCACAGTTTTTTGTGATTTTTGTTCAATTCTAGTAATATTTACGATCTATTAGGTTTTGCGTGACACACCACCTCCCTTAACCAGGCTAAGAAGTATTGTGATGACACGAGAAGATAAAATATCTCCTGCCTTGGCAACAGACACCATTACAGTTAAAACTAGAAGTCCTGTCATGAAATGCGCACAAATAGCACGTCGATCTGCATGTTAATCTACGCGTTATGACCATAGTAAGGCAATCAAATTCTGTACATATGACCTGTGCACAAGCAATGTTTCAGCCAATGGACCTCTGGATCCATTGGCATAAACATTGCTTGTGTTTGCTATGAGTAACCAGAAGAACCTGCCATGCTTTGGATACCATTCGATATGGCAATTGTGTGCAATTCCTACGCGCAATTAAGCCTAGATAAGTGCACAGTTCGTGACAGGACTTCTAGTTTTAACAGTAACAGGTGTTTAAAATAGAAAATGTGGGTTTCTGTTTCTCTTTACTAGTTAAAATTTGTTTGCTGTCATCTCAGTCCCAACACCAATCTTCAAAAGAATGTTCCTGACTTTTTTATAAGAAATATACTACTTAAAGTTTGCTTAGCACCAAATATTTGACACATCATTGTGAAATTTGCTTGTGACATATTTGCTATATTTTTGGTGGATATGATTGAGGAATGTATTGAGATGGTCCCCAGTGTTTACATTAGCTCTCTTGACAGGCAGACTTTTCATGACAGTCATGGAAAGCATGTGCCCCTTGATTTTCATGATGTTTTCGTGTACTGTCTACATGTACATGACATGTGTAGGGTATTCAACCTTCATTTCAACACAAATCCTTGTGATTTAATGATTGAATATGGCAAATGCAAATGTGAGAAGACATTTGTCTGAAGCAAAAATGTGGCGGGCTGTAGGGATGGTGGAGCAAGGGGCTACCCATCGTCAGGTTGGTGAAGCCCTTGGTGTGCACCATACGGTGATCACCAGGGCTTGGGCAAGATTTCAGCAGTACGGCACACCAGTAAGACAGCATGGTGGTGGCAGAGACAGGGCAACATCTGCAGCTGAAGACCGATTATTGATCATTCAGGCCCGTAGGAACCACTTTTCCACAGCAACCCAGCTTTGCAGTGACCTTCAAAATGCATCCGGGGTAAATGTTTCGAGGCAGACTATCCGGGCAAGGTTGTACAAAGGTGGGCTCTGACCGAGAAGACCATGTATTCGCATTCCGCTTTCCCAGAACCACCGCCAGGCACGATATGAATGGGCCATGGAAATAGTTGGATGGACCAGAGAAGATTGGCAACCAGTCCTCTTTACAGATGCGTCAAGGTACTGCCCAGACCACAAAGATATGCGTTCTAGGGTACGGAGAAGACCAGGAGAGCGATTCCATGCAGCCAACATTGCTGAGCATGACCGCTATGGTGGAGAGTCAATCATGGTCTGGGGCGACATCTGCTGGGATGGACTACAGAGCTCTGTGTCCTTGAACGTGGTACATAGGCTGCACAACAGTATATTGATGAAATCCTGGATGTCCACGTCAGATTGTATGCAGGTGCAGTGGGTGATAGATTCATTCTGATGGATGATAATGCCCATCCTCATATTGCCCATGCTGTCGGGGAGTTCCAACAGAGGGAGAGGATTGAGCGTATGGACTGGCCAGCAAGATCCCCTGACCTCAATCCAATCGAACATGTCTGGAATGAGTTGCAGCTTGCAATTTCAGCCCATCCAGTCCAGCCAAGAAGTGTCCAGGAGCTTGGTGCCATGCTGGTCGAAGAATGGAAAAACATCCCACAAAGGACCACCAGGAACCTGATTGGGAGCATGAGAAGGCATTGTCAAGCTGTAATTAACAGTAATGGGTCTCAAAATTGATATTGAAGCCATACCACTTCGCTCCATCAACTTTTTGACATATTGAAAAATTTCCACTTTTACCAAAAATATCCATTTTCCATGGTTATCGTATTCAAAAGCTAAAAAATAATGTCAAATCCAAATAAAATCTTAATTTCTGTACTTAAATAATTAAAGATATAATTAAATAAAAAGTATAAACACTTTTCATAACAATATTTCAACTAAAACGTAAAACAGGTAGTTGGATGTACTTGGTGTTCAGCAAACTGAGTAGTATATATACTTTTGCTAGACCAAATATGTACTATTGCTAGACCATTTTTTCAAGAGAATATAGAAAGGAATATTTATTTACTGGTTTGTAAGGCCACGTTCAAAGTGTATGGCTATATGATGAGACCACAACATACATGAATAAAGTGAAAGTTTATCTAATTTTTTGTACCTATGCTGTGCAATTTAGAGAAGTTACACCCCATGCATTGGTTAGGCCAAAAAGTTAAAAATCTGTTTCTCAGGCCATCCCAAATGGTTCTTTGGGCTACCACCTGCTCTATTTTTATAACCAATGCAAACTTAAAAAAATAAAAATTAAAAGGTTTATGTCTGATATTTCACCTAAGTTAATTAACAGATAATTTGTTCCATGAGTGCAACAAGGCTTTGCATTGCTAAGCCTTCTTGCAATGCAAGCAACAAAATACACCACCACCCATCCTATTCTGAACATTACGTGCCCTAAAAAATAAAACAAACCAAGAATATAAACTTTTGATAGCAAAGAAATAATTAGAAAAACAAAAAATAAAATAAAAAGCCCCCGCCCACGTGCAATTTTACAAAAAATGGCCTGAGATACAGAAGATCTACTTTGTGGAGCCTTATCAAGTCCTATTTTACCAGTAAAATAACTTGTACACCACTGTAACCAAGCACTAACCAACTTTCTGAAACTATCCATAACTTTTCAATGACACTGCTTGATGATTTCTTACATGGTTTTCTATGATAGTGAGAGGCTAGTAAAATTTACTGAAAATATTTACAAAAGGTATCTGGCATACTATGGGTTCAAATTCTGATGGAAAGCACCCTGTACCAAAATTCATCATATTTCCAATTACTATTAATATTAATTATTACCACTCAATCTATAAGTTACTAGTCGATTAACATGATTTTGGAGGGCCGTTAAAACTCCATAATTTCAGTGACGTCATTCGACAGAGCCGGGCCACGGGTGATAATGGTATAAATAGCCATTAGCAGCCCACGGCCCAGCTATTTTTAGATTCCATGGTCTAATGAATTACTCCCATTCGGATGACTTCCCTTTGTATATTTCTGAACTGAAGTTGAATGCACGATTGAAACAGAAATATTGAACTGACTTTAGTGATTATTTCTTCCAGCAATTCCCTCGTGCGGTTAGCTGTAACAGGGAGTGGTAATAATAGTAATAACATGATTGTTGTCAGGCATCATGATTCATTAGCGGCCCTGCAGCAATGATGAACAGCCCTTGGGCTTAATAAACCCTCGGGCTATTCATCATTGCTGCAGGGCTGCTAATGAACCATAATAGCCTCCAAAATCATGTTATTGTTATATTAAAAAAAACTGTCAAAAACCTATCTGACAGATTCCACTTTGAGATTCCTTGATGCCACAAAAAGATAGAAAATAAAGAATGATACTAGTTTTCATTATATCTTCCTCATCCGAGTTAATTGTCTTATAATTAACAGTTTAACACAGTATATAAAAATATACATACAGGGACTCATAGCTACTGCAAAACAAAATTGGCAAAATTATTTTATCCATGCAGTGGAGCCCACTTAACCCTTTACCTAACGAATCGCCCGCATCCACTCGCGTAATATGCAAATTGAGCAGTTGAAAAAATTAAATTTTTCAAAATATTTCAACAAAACCATATCATGTGACCCCTCATTGGAACGAGCTCATTGAGCTCATTCCAATAAGGGGTCACATGATATGGTACTGTTGAATTTTTGTGAAAAATTTAGAAAAATGATATTTAAAAAAGTTAAAAAATTTATAGTAATTTATATATTTTTTATACTTACCAATGACCCAGACTTAGCTGGTGCTAACTCTAACAAAACCAGGGCCAAACACAAATTTTGCCCCCCAATCCCCAAAATTTGCATGCAAAACAAAAAGAAATCATGTCCTAAAGGACCTCCATACTACGCCTCTACTGCGCATGCGCAGTGACGCAGACGTCCCGAAATTGGCGCCAATTATCATTCTTACTGGCATTGCCTGGTCAGCGCTATGTACTCAGCGGGGAGGCAAGAGTTCCCAACTCCAGGGAGGGCCATCCCCGTCTGGGTCATTGGTAAGTATAAAAAATATATAAATTACTATAAATTTTTTAACATTTTTATACTGTACCAATGACCCAGACTTAGCTGAATAGTAAACAGGCTGGAGGGCCTAGGACATAGAGGAAGATCCAATAAGCTCAACTATATAGTAAAGAGGTAACCCCTTAAGGAGAAAAGGAGTATTAGGCTTTACATGTATCTTTCTTATTTAATATTAAATTAGAAAGATACACTACCCTTAATAATTGAGCACAATAACATTCATGTTCTCTATTAACATCCAGTATATCCCTTATACTAATTATTTTTAAAGCAAGTCAATAAATAAAGTAGTCCAGAGAATTGAGACTCTTTATAGTCATTTAAAAGTGTCTGAGTATTGTATATTAAAGCCCGTTTGACACTTGACATATACAAATGCTTCACACCGAGCTACACTTTAAAAATAAGACATGAATGAATTTTAACATTAATATTACACTTTAAAACCATCCCGGAAGCGACTCAGAAATACTGACTTGGAGGAGGCATTCCCTTGCTTTTCACTATAAAGCAGGTGACCTAAGGGAACAACCGCCCCCCCCTTCCCCTTGCCCTGGGTCAAATAGCCCAGAGCAAAGAGGGCAGCCGGACGGAGTCACTGCCGGAACAGAAAGCCTGCATAACTATAGTTGCAACTGTTTAGTGGACGACATTCTGAGCAACAGATAACGGACCTAAACAATGCAGGTCTCCAGAAATGGACTCAACATTTCTGAGATAAAAATTCGTAAATGTGGATGGCTGAGACCAATAAGCAGCCTTCATTAAATCTGTAATAGCAACAATATTAGCATAAGCCCAGGAAGTAGAAAGAGCTCTTACTTCATGAGCAGAAATCTTAAGCACAGACTGCTGAGAAGATAAATCTTCATAAGCAGTACGGATAGTTAATTGAATCCATCTAGCAATAGAATGGACCGAAATGTCCTTTCTATTTGGCATCAAAGACAGAAAGAAACGTTTCCGTCCCTTTCTGATAAACTGAGATCTCTGTTTATAGATACGTAACGCTCTAACAGGACAGAGTAAAGGCCTACGCCCGTCTGAAGACGGAAGAGCCTTAATAACAATAGGTTCCGGATATTTATTAGGAGCCTGATTCTTAGCTAAAAAACCCACATTAGTAGTGAAGGTGATAGTGTTCCCAACACTACGATAGTGGGAATCATCCACCGACAGTGCATGAAGCTCACTGACTCTTCTAGCAGAAGAGAAAGCTAAGAGAAAAGCTGTCTTATAAGATAAGAATTTGAAATCTACTATCCCAAGAGGTTCAAATGGCTTTTCCTTCAATTTAAGAAGAACCCAAGCTAAATTCCACTTAGGAATTAATCTAAGAGTTCTGGGTCTATTTATCGAAAAGTTTCTAACCAACTTAGATAAAGAGACATTAGATCCAATTTGTAAACTATCATGATGTGCATAGGTATCAGATAACATAGATCTATAACCCTTTATAGTAACAGGCTGCAGTTTGATTTCGTCAAACAAGTATACTAGAAAGTTTGCAATGTCTGGTATAGAGGGATCGAATATATCTACAGAATGATCCCTACACCAACGATGAAAAACCTTCCACTTAGCCGCATAGTTTAGCGAAGAGGAGGTCCTCCTACAGTTAGAAATCGCGTCCACTGCTCGTCCTGTAAAGTGTTTGCCATGCAAGAAGGACCGCACAACGGAAAAACGTGAAGGTTGAGACCTTGCGGGTTGTGATGGAGTTGGCGCGATTTCCCCTGCGAAAGAAGATCCTCCCGTGGAGGAAGCTTTCGCGGTAGGTCCCACAACAGACACCTGAGTAGATTTATCCACGGTCTCTGTGGCGACAGAGATGCTACCAACAGAATCTTGCATTGAGATTGTTTTATCCTTAGCAATACTTGTTGAATTAACGGCGCTGGAGGATACGCATATCCTATCATTCCGTCCCAAGGGATCGACAGAGCGTCTACTGCAAATGCTCTTGGATCCGGACACGGAGACACATACGTCTGCATCTGATTGTTGAAATGTGTCGCAAATAAGTCTATCATTGGCCGTTCCCATTGGTAGCAAATCTGATTGAATACTTGTTTGTTGAGAGTCCACTCCGACGGCAACAAGCGACCCTTTCGTGAAAGGGAGTCTGCTAGCACATTCAGACGACCTGGTATGTGACGGACCGAAAGAAGAACGTGATGTTCTAGCGCAAACAGAAGGATTCTTTCCGTTAGATTGAACAACGGAACTGAATGAGTGCCTCCCTGATTCCGTATATACGCCACTACTGTCGTATTGTCGGATAGGATTTGGACATGAGCATTGTGAATAATGTCCATCCAGTGACGTAACGCAAGCCAAATTGACATCATTTCCTTGATGTTTATGTGCTTGCACAGGAATTGCGGATCCCAAAGACCCTGGCATCTCGAATCCGTTGGGATTAATGATGCACCCCAACCTGTTTGACTGGCATCCGTCATAATGGTAAAACTTGGATCCGGCAACTGCAGCGGAACTCCCTGAGTTAACCACTGAATGTTTGCCCAAGTCTGAATCTCTTGTTTCACTTGATCTGACAAGAGAACGTCTACATCGAGCGAATGAATTTTCACACTCCAATTCTGAGTCAAGAAAATTTGAAGAGGACGTGTGCGTAACCGCCCCATCGGAATGAGATCCGCGGCGGCTCCGCACAGACCTATCAGTCTCATAAATTCTCTCGCCGCGACTTTGTCTGCGTGCAGACAATAGCAAGCGTAACAACTGACTAATTTTGCTCTGGTTAACGGCAGACAAACGAGATTGTTGTGCGTCTCGAAGCTCATTCCCAGATGAGTGAATGACTTGGACGGCACCAGATCCGACTTCTCCTCGTTTACTATAAAACCGAGACATCGGAGCAATAGAAGAAGATTCTGAACATCGTTCTGAAGCGTTAACTCGTTGCCGTACCTCTGAAGAATGTCGCCAGGTAGGCCGACATTACCGCAGACGAATGAGCTCGGAAATAGATCATTACCGAGTTCATTACCCGAGTGAAAGCCCAGGGTGCTAGATTCAATCCGAAGCACATCGCCCGGAATTGATACACCACTCCTAGGACTGCGAAGCGTAGGTACTTTCGGAATGTCGGATGTACCATGACGTGAAAGTACGCATCTTTGAGATCTATGCTCGTTGCATAATCGTTCACCCGAATACTCGCTCTGACCGATCGAATCGTCTCCATATAAAACTTCGGAGCGACGATCAGCTTGTTTATCCAGCTCAAATCTATGACTGGACGGAACGAGCCGTCTGGTTTCGGAACCAGAAACAGATGGCTGTAGAATCCCGGAGATTCCTGGCTTTCTGCGACCTCTACCGCGTTCTTCATTAAAAGAGACTGCACCTCTGATAACAGAGCGTCTCTTTTCTGCGGATTTGACGGAAGATGAGTCCACTTTGGACTTCGAGTTAATGGAGGCTTTCGTTTGAAGGATATCTTTAGACCTTCCGAAGTCACTCCTCTCACCCAAGGGTCGTCCGTAATCGACGCCCATTCTTTTGAAAAGCTCGACAACCTTCCGCCAACCGGTACGCGATAGAGGTTTAAGCCATCACCTCCTGGACCTGCGAGGCCTGCAGTAGGAGAAACCACGTCCTCCACGGCCCGCACCTCGCCCCGTCGACCTCGGGGCGTCCGACCGATTGTCCCGGCCTGAAGGACGTCCCGAACGAGAGTCGCTACCCTGACGGTCTCTCGAATAAGACCAAGAGGACGCACCGGAACCTCTATAGGAACCTCTCTTGGGCGCATTAGACCCAGAAGTGCCTGTCTTATTCGTGTCTGCTGTATCCGACTTCTTAGGAGCACATTTGAACAACAGAGAATCCTTAGCTTTCTTTGTAATTTATCATAAATAGCAGAAAGCATGCCGTCAAAGAGAAGTTCTCCTGAGACCGAAGCGACTCTAAGAGAGTTCTTCACCTTAGTATCCACTAGTGTGGATGTAGCTAGGGCTGCGTCACGTCTAACCAACTCCAGATTTGCCACTGAAAGGGCGGAGTTACACGTGGAATAAGCTACTGCCCTTGAAAGAAGTCTTAAGGAGGATTGTATATCCTGAAACTCTTTCCCCTGAAGACGCAGTGATAACGCCTTAGTAAGGTGATCTGCGTAAGATAAGGCATCTAAATTGGCTCTGTTAGACGCAATAGCTGTTTCCAACACCGCGGTTGGAATAGAAGCTGACGACGGTAATGATAGCTCTAAGTCTTCCGCCTCGTCGTCCATACGCAGAGGAACTCTCGGTATACCCTGTCCTGCCGTATCGAATTTATTCCTTGCATTAATGAAAGGCAGGTTGAGAGTATTAGCGGACAAGAAACCTGCTTTCCCCGTCCTGGAAGCAAGTTTAAATATAGCGTCGTTCAATAATTCAAATGTTCTTGCAACATTATTGGACTGCGACGGAAACTCGGGAGCGATGTCCCTGAACCGCTCAAAAAATTCAGAGTCCAATGACGCTATAATTCTCTTGTCCGGAACCGCAGCAGTCTGGCCCGACGGAACAACTTGAGGGAGAAAGTGCCGGATGAAGTCCACGGCAGCTTTATGTTGTTCCGAAAGGGATAGCTCAAAGTCATCCGTATCCCTTTCACCATCCGGTCGGACCTCATGATGTTCCCGGTCGTCCGCCCCCGATGCTTTGGCGGAGCATACCGACCCAGCGCCGTCGGCTAATTCTCGATGCGACACCGTTTCTGTCGGCTGCTGGGATGCTGCGATAAGCTGTGCTATCTGCACAAGAATGTCCGGCGTCGAGACCTGCGGAGGCGCAGTCTTTCGCTGCTTCGCCGAGGGCAGCTCCGCATCAGATGGCTCCCGCATACTTTTCCTATGCGAACGTCCGGAGTCCATCGGTCTCGAATCCCTGGCTGCCGGATGGTGTGACCTGGTCGCCGAAGAATCCTTGATCGGCGAAGCTGGTAATATATCGGCGGTCACGCAGCCAAGGTGCGGTCGTGTGCGCTGACGAGAAGAGGAAGCCTTAACAGTCTCCGCGGACTGCTTATACAACGGAGCGTCCCGAGCGACGGACGTATGCTCCGCTAAAGACACATTTTGTACCACAACATCTGGGGCCAGATGTTGTTGTACGAGAGAGGGGCCTCTCTCGCTCGCGGTCTGGCTGGACCTGGACGAGCTAGGAACCGGACTCAAAGGCTTCCTCCGTTCTCGCTCACTATCCGCCGTCACTGGGTGTGCATCTATTATGTTTATAGTGCTCGCATCACCCAAAATTTCCTCCTGGACCGCATCGGACGTACCCGGCTGCCAAACCATTCGGTGAATGGACGCTACACCGGGCGAGCTAGCGGACGACATTTGTCTAATCTCCATGAGCACTTTTGCCGCTAGCTCTGAATTCATTTGTGACGACGGACGCACACTTGTAGAAGATAACATGGAAACATCACCCTGTTCTGGTTCCTCTGAAATAGAAACTGAGAGAGCAGAGTGACCTTGCGGAGAAAGAGCCGGCATAGCCCTTTCTCCAGAAACAACATATCGTGACACACGTTTCCAATGTTTCTCATCCCAATATTCACATATAGGACAGGGATTAATGCGAGAACACTGACTACAATTAATACAATGATCATGAAATTCAGAGGAAGATTTCTTCCTATTACAATTTGAACAATGTCCCTTCATTGTGAAAGAACAACAATAAGTCCTAGTTACTCGCAAAAACCCCTGACACAAAGATACATAATAACATGATCCATTAATAATGAAAAAACAATTGCAAATCAAAATAATTTTGAAAAAATATTTTTTCAGCGAAGCCCAAGTTGCTGAAAAGTAACGTTGAGCCCCGATGGATCCGATGGCAAAGTGTGGTCAAAAATTTTAAATTTATATTAAATAATTAATGAGACACTTACGGATAATATAAATGTATCTTATAGTGAGATAAACTACAGCAAAGGCAAACAGCCCCCCTCAAAAAAGGCTGTTGCCAATGTAAACAAACAGTGTAAAAACACCAGAAAACATGACTCCAGGCACTGAAAAAACTGGCCCGGAATCAGTCATCAAATTACACTCTATCTGATGCAAAACAGAGACTCCCAGGGGAGAATCTGCAGAACATCAGATGGAAGATGCAGAACACAAACGTTATACACCCATGGGTGAAAACGTAACTATGGGGAAAATAACAGAAAACATTCTGTAACCAAGCAACTCTCCCAGGAAATTTTAGAAATGAAATTTCTCAAAAATATGCCAAAAGCATGGGAGAATTGCAAGGGGGGACTTTAGAAGGCTAGGGGAGAGGAAACACTGAATAAGCAGTGCAACATTTAGCAAGAATGACAACAAGAGGCCCATGCCTCGAAAATAGGCAACTTAACATAATTTCATCAAAAAATTTTAAGTACAGCCCTGATTATTTTTTGTCACTTCTTTTTCCTCTCCTCCTTCTATCCTCCTTAGAATCACATTTTCTCCAAAAATTACGTGTCTGGCATCCTTTAAACTGAGATTTACAAGCACAAAGATCAGTGAGATGTTGACTGATGAAGGGCCAAACAGAGAATGATAATTGGCGCCAATTTCGGGACGTCTGCGTCACTGCGCATGCGCAGTAGAGGCGTAGTATGGAGGTCCTTTAAGACATGATTTCTTTTTGTTTTGGATGCAAATTTTGGGGATTGGGGGGCAAAATTTGTGTTTGGCCCTGGTTTTGTTAGAGTTAGCACCAGCTAAGTCTGGGTCATTGGTACAGTATAAAAATATAAATTTTGATATCGTCTGCGTTGGGTAAAGGGTTAATTGGTTATATCTTGAATGAAAATTACTGTTAATTGAATATTACTTCCAAACTCAAAACTATTTGTCATACCTTCAGTACAAATTTGACCTGCTAATTGCATATAGGTTAAAGAGTAAACTCTTGGCAATTGAATAAAAAATCTTGTAATATATTGGGAAATTACCCTGACAGTCAGTGAATTTCCTTTGTCTATACACCTATTTTGCCTCAGTACATCCAATAGAGGCATTTCATCTATTATCTATTGTTTGACAGAGATCCATGAGTAAATGCTCAGTTTATCTCTAGAAATCAGGAAAATGACCAAATTCCAGTTAATTGAATACTCCTGTTAATTCAATAATTTGTGCTGGCCAAGTGGCTATTCAATTAACAGGGTACCACTGTACTTAGGAGAAAGGGAGAGAATCAATGCCACTGTCAAAACCATTAACTGAAACCTCAGTTCAAACAGGTCAGTGGAATCCTGTTAATTGCATAGCTGCAGTGTCAGTGAAATATATTCAATTAACAGTACTTAATTAACCCTTTACCTAACGAATCAGCTGCATCTGCCGTGGCAAATGAAGGACTGAGGAGATGAAAAAGAATTATTTTTTTTTAAATTTCAACAAAACCATATCATATGACCCATCATTGGAATTAGCTTGCCGAACTTCTTGACCCAGTACAAACAATATGAGAAATTTGATCCAGATCAACCAAGTGTTGTAATAATCTATAAATGAGACAGTTAGTGTAGATAAACAACAATTGGTGTAAATAGATGACAAAGTCTGACATGATAACTTGGGTTCTATTACAAAAGGATCTTTTTCTGCCATGTGCAGCAACAATATTGAGGTCACAGTCTTTTTATATAATACCAGTGAAATAAACTACAAAACTCCATCATGATGGTTATCATCCATCACAGATGAACTCCCAACCAGGCCTGAAAATAAACAGTCTGACATTTGCAGAATGAGGTCCCCAGAGGGTGATTTTGATGATGCTATGCCATACAGTGAGCCAATTTATCCTCTGGGTACCTCTTTCTGTTTAGTTTTGAGACCCTGATTCAGATTGAGGTTCACAGAGGGAAAATTTAGTGATGCTACCCTGCATCACTAAATTCACCCTCTGGGGACCTCATTTTGCAGATAACAGTCTGCTTATTTTCTGGCTTGCTCCCAACCGGAATATGACTCCAATGTCTTGCATTAAGGTCAATAAGTTGAGACTTTTGTAGAAGCAAATGAAATAAACTACAAAACTTCGTCAAGCAGAATTTACCCTTTTACCAAATGGATCACCCACATCTGTCTGCATAATTTACAGATTGAGCAGTTGAAAAAAACTTTATTTTTAAATGGGCTTGTTCCAATGATAGGTCACATGATATGGATTTATTGAAATTGTTTGAAAAATTTGAAAACAAAAATAACAAATGTTGGTAGCATGTGCAGGGTTAACCCTTTATCTAATGTAACATCCATATCTGGCTTGAGTAATTTTTAAAAACTGACATTTAAATTTTTTTTTATTATTTTCATCCACAAAACAAAGCTGATGGGGGATGCCTTATTGGAATGACATTTTTCAGCTCATTCCAATTAGGAGTATTAGTACTGAATCTCTTTCAGCACATTTCAATTAGGGGTTCTAACTTTTTTTTAGTTATGCCTATTAAAGGTTTTATGACACTGACACCCCCCCCCCCCCCCCCCCCAACCACCACTGAAATTCAGCAGAAAAAGCTCCCTTGTTATCAAAATTCTTCCAAATTTTTTGTTACCTCTTATTTTTTGTAATCAGTCAAAATCTTGACTGTTCAAAGCTGATTTTTTTTCAAACTTCATTGTGTAATAAACATGATAGCGGCACCCATTTGTAAATACAGAACTTGAGAGTAAAAATGCCAAGTTTCTGAGACATTTTAAATTGTTTTCAGGGATAAAAGGGAAAAGAAATGTGGCCATCCCTCATCAAAAAGTTCAGGAAAAATTGCCTGAGAACCCCCCCAAAATTTAAATAGCTTAGTGCCATCTACTTGCCGTATGGGAAAGGGTTGTTTGTTTATTGGGAGTAATGAGACTTTCCACTGCCAGGGTTATATCATGTCAGATAGTTTTATGTGTGGAGGAAGCCAGGGTACCAGGAGAGAACCACAGAGCAGTGGCAAGCAACTATAAGACTCTCAAACTTGCTAACCTGACACAAGCAAATTTTGCAACAGTTGAAGGCAAGTGCACCACTGATGTGCAGTACACCTTAGTGCACCATTCAACCATGCCGCTCATGTGGTAGTTGGGATTAGGTGTCTTGCCCATGGACAGAACACAGATAAGAAAAATAGCTAAGTCCATAACAGATTCCTATTTATGTCAGTAGGGTAAGCAGCAAAAAGCACCTTATTAAAATGCATAAGTAACCAGTTGAGCCAGAATTAAACTAGCCCTTTGGTTGAAATAGGATGAACCATTGAAATTCAAGAATGCATTGCTTAACTGGTAGAGTGCTGGAAGCCCATATTTGGGCTTTATTCTGAAGTGCAGGTGCCGCAACTTAATGGCTTCATATTCTGTAGATATGCTGCATATTATTTTTGAATTGAAATTATTTAGTCTGTGAAGATTTGCCTTGTTACGATTTATGGGAGAGTGCCACTGGGCACTCTCCCATAAATTGTAACAGGGCAAAGAGATGTGGACAAATTAGGATGACCAAAAAAAATTTAGCACTCTAATGACTTAAACCAAGTTCAGAAGCACATTCAGGGTTCATACAGGCCATGTAGTATGTTTTTCCATAGCTTTTCCATAGTTTTTCCATAGCTTGCACTACAAACTTCCCAAAGCCCTATACCGATTAAACTACAGAATGCACAGGAGAACAAAGGGCTGGATATCTACCTGTACCTTCACTTTTATAACCAATAGCGATGAGGATCCAAGAAGCAAATCTGCTATTCATGGAAAACCGGATATTCTACCAAGTGGCACCTGATTAGCTGATTATTAGTTCATTAACTGGTAGAGTGCTGAATTATTTTTACCTCTGTACTAACAATGTAACCTAATCTGTAAACCATGAACCCTCTTGTTCATAAAGATTAAATTGTTTTACCAGTAGTTTACTGGAGAATGTCCCCAGGCATTCCCCAGTAAACTACCAGTAAAACAATTTAATAATTAGGAATCAAGTGTATTTAACAGTGGTGACATATGTGTAAAACAGCTACTCAAGGTGAAAGTCACTACAGTGGCTTCCAACACTCAACCAGTTAAGTCATCAAGTTCCTACAGATGTAACAGTTAAGGATACAGGTATATTTGGCCACATGCTGTTTGAAATAGAAATAAATGGTAGGATGGCTGCTCAAGAATTCTCATTATGGTCAATAACAAGATAAAATTCTACAACCATTCCTTTGTACATATAGGACCCCTCCCAGAACATTCATGAAATGTCCCTATTGTAGTTCAGTGATTTGGGACATAAAAATTTGGAACGCCAACATAAAATGTGAATTTCCATAGCCTTTCCAAAGCCTGTTAAAAAAAATAAAAATTTTCCATACCTTTCCAGGTCTAGGAAAACGAAATATCACTTTTCCATAATATTCCAGGATTTTCCATAGCCTGTACGAACCCTGCATATTAAACTTTTCTGTTTGGGTAAAAAGTTTAACCTTGGCTGACTAAGTGGACAGATGAAATGAGATGCTAAAAACTCTTTAGTTTAATTATGCTTGATCTTGAGAAAAGTTTGAAAATCATACCAGTGTTGAAGATTTAATACAATATTTTTTGTAAGAAGCTTTTGTGGATGTGAAAGCTGTTAACCCTTTACCCAATGAATCACCTGCATCTGCCCACATAATATGCAAATTCAGCAGCTGAAAAAATATCATTTTTCGAAAAGTTAAAAAATTTATAGTAATTTATATATTTTTTATACTTACCAATGACCCAGACTTAGCTGGTGCTAACTCTAAAAAATCCATGGCCAAACACAAATTTTGCCCCCCAATCCCCAAAATTTGCATCTAAAACCAAAAGAAATCATGTCCTATAGGACCTCCATACTTTGCCCTTACTGCGCATGCGCAGTGTCAAGGACGTTCCGAAATTGGCGCCAATTATCATTCTTACTGGCAGTGCCTGGTCAGCGCTATGTACTCAGCGGGGAGGTAAGAGTTCCCAACTCTTGGGAGGGCCATCCCCGTCTGGGTCATTGGTAAGTATAAAAAATATATAAATTACTATAAATTTTTTAACATTTTTATACTGTACCAATGACCCAGACTTAGCTGAATAGTAAAAAGGCTGGAGGGCCTAGGACATAGAGGAAAATCCAATAAGCTCAACTATATAATATAGAGGCAACCCCTCAAGGAGAAAAGGAGTATTAGGCTTTACATGTATCTTTCTTATTTTATGTTAAATTAGAAAGATACAATACCCTTCATAATTGAGCACAATAACATTCATGTTCTCTATTAACATCCAGTATAACCCTTTATACTAATTATTTTTAAAGTAAGCCAATAAATAAAGTTAGTCCAGAGAATTGAGACTCTTTATATTCTTTAAAAGTGTCTGAGGATTGTATATTAACGCCCGTTTGACACTTGACATATACAAATGCTTCACACCGAGCTACACTTTAAAAATATGACATGAATGAATTTTAATATTAATATTACACTTTAAAACCATCCCGGAAACGACTCAGAAATACTGACTTCGGAGGAGGCATTCCCTTGCTTTTCACTATAAAGCAGGTGACCTAAGGGAACACCCTCCCCCCCCCCCCCCCCCTTCCCCTTGCCCTGGGTCAAATAGCCCAGAGCGAAGAGGGCAGCCGGACGGAGTCACTGCCGGAACAGAAAGCCTGCATAACTATAGTTGCAACTGTTTAGTGGACGACATTCTGAGCAACAGATAACGGACCTAAACAATGCAGGTCTCCAGAAATGGACTCAATATTTCTGAGATAAAAATTCGTGAATGTGGATGGCTGAGACCAATAAGCAGCCTTCATTAAATCTGTAATAGCAATACTATTAGCGTAAGCCCAAGAAGTAGCAAGGGCTCTTACTTCATGAGCCGAAATCGTAAGCACAGACTGCTGAGAAGAAGATAAATTCTCATAAGCAGTACGGATAGTTAATTGAATCCATCTAGCAATAGAATGGACCGAAATGTCCTTTCTATTAGGCATCAGAGACAGAAAGAAACGTTTTCGTCCCTTTCTGATAAACTGAGATCTCTGTTTATAAATACGTAATGCTCTAACAGGACAGAGTAAAGGCCTACGCCCGTCTGAAGACGGAAGAGCCTTAATAACAATAGGTTCCGGATATTTATTAGGAGCCTGATTCTTAGCTAAAAAACCCACATTAGTAGTGAAGGTGATAGTGTTCCCGACACTACGATGGTGAGAATAATCCACGGACAGTGCATGAAGCTCACTGACTCTTCTAGCAGAAGAGAAAGCTAAGAGAAAAGCTGTCTTATAAGATAAGAATTTGAAATCTACTGTCCCAAGAGGTTCAAATGGCTTTTCCTTCAGTTTAAGAAGAACCCAAGCTAAATTCCATTTAGGAATTAACCTAAGAGTTCTGGGTCTATTTATCGAGAAGTTTCTTACCAACTTAGATAAAGAGACATTAGATCCAATTTGTAAACTATCATGATGTGCATAGGTATCAGATAACATAGACCTATAACCCTTAATAGTAACAGGCTGCAGTTTGATTTCGTCAAACAAGTATACTAGAAAGTTTGCAATGTCTGGTATAGAGGGATCAAAAATATCCACAGAATGATCCCTACACCAACGACGAAAAACCTTCCACTTAGCCACATAGTTTAGCGAAGAGGAGGTCCTCCTACAGTTAGAAATCGCGTCCACTGCTCGTCCTGTAAAGTGTTTGCCATGCAAGAAGGACCGCACAACGGAAAAACGTGAAGGTTGAGACCTGGCGGGTTGTGATGGAGTTGACGCGATTTCCCCTGCGAAAGAAGATCCTCCCGTGGAGGAAGCTTTCGCGGTAGGTCCCACAACAGACACCTGAGTAGATTTATCCACGATCTCTGTGGAGACAGAGATGCTACCAACAGAATCTTGCATTGAGATTGTTTTATCTTTAGCAATAATTGCTGAATTAACGGCACTGGAGGATACGCATATCCTATCATTCCGTCCCAAGGGATCGACAGAGCGTCCACTGCAAATGCTCTTGGATCCGGACACGGAGACACATACGTCTGCAACTGATTGTTGAGATGTGTCGCAAATAAGTCTATCATTGGCCGTTCCCATTGGTAGCAAATCTGATTGAATACTTGTTTGTTGAGAGTCCACTCCGACGGCAACAAGCGACCCTTTCGTGAAAGGGAGTCTGCTAGTACATTCAGACGACCCGGTATATGACGGACCGAAAGAAGAACCTGATGTTCTAGGGCAAACAGAAGGATTCTTTCCGTTAGATTGAACAACGGAATTGAATGAGTGCCTCCCTGATTCCGTATATACGCCACTACTGTCGTATTGTCGGATAGAATTTGGACATGAGCATTGTGAATAATGACCATCCAATGACGTAACGCAAGCCAAATTGACATCATTTCCTTGATGTTTATGTGCTTGCCCAGGAATTGCGGATCCCAAAGACCCTGGCATCTCGAATCCGTTGGGATCAATAATGCACCCCAACCTGTTTGACTGGCATCCGTCATAATGGTAAAACTCGGATCCGGCAACTGCAGCGGAACTCCCTGAGTTAACCACTGAATGTTTGCCCAAGTCTGAATCTCTCGTTTCACTTGATTTGACAAGAGAACGTCTATGTTGAGCGAATGAATTTTCACACTCCAATTCTGAGTCAAGAAAATTTGGAGAGGACGCGTGCGTAACCGCCCCATTGGAATGAGATCCGCAGCGGCTCCGCACAGACCTATCAGTCTCATAAATTCTCTCGCTGTGACTTTGTCTGCGTGCAGACAATAGCGAGAGTAACAACTGACTAATTTCGCTCTGGTTAACGGCAGACGAACGAGATTGTTGTGCGTCTCGAAGCTCATTCCCAGATGTGTGAATGACTTGGACGGCACCAGATCCGACTTCTCCTCGTTTATTATAAAACCGAGACGTCGGAGCAATAGAAGTAGATTCTGCACATCGTTCTGAAGCGTTAACTCGTTGCCGTACCTCTGAAGAATGTCGTCCAGGTAGGCCGACGTTACCGCAGACGAATGAGCTCGGAAATACATCATTACCGAGTTCATTACCCGAGTGAAAGCCCAGGGTGCTAGATTCAATCCGAAGCACATCGCCCGGAATTGATACACCACTCCTAGGACTGCGAAGCGTAGATACTTTCTGAATGTCTGATGTACCATGACGTGAAAGTACGCATCTTTGAGATCTATGCTTGTTGCATAATCGTTCACCCGAATACTCGCTCTGACCGACCGAATCGTCTCCATATAAAACTTCGGAGCGATGATCAGCTTGTTTATCCAGCTCAAATCTATGACTGGACGGAACGAGCCGTCTGGTTTCGGAACCAGAAACAGATGGCTGTAGAATCCCGGAGTCTCCTGGTTTTCTACGACCTCTACCGCGTTCTTCATTAAAAGAGACTGCACCTCTGATAATTGAGCGTCTCTTTTCTGCGGATTTGACGGAAGTTGAGTCCATTTTGGACTTCGAGTTAATGGAGGCTTTCGTTTGAAGGATATCTTTAGACCTTCCGAAATCACCCCTCTCACCCAAGGGTCGTCCGTAATCGACGCCCACTCTTGTGAAAAACTTGACAACCTTCCGCCAACCGGTACGCGATAGAGGTTGAAGCCATCACCTCCTGGACCTGCGAGGCCTGCGGTAGGAGAAACCACGTCCTCCACGACCCGCACCTCGTCCCGTCGACCTCGGGGTGTCTGACCGGTTGTCCCGGCCTGAAGGACGTCCCGAACGTGAGTCGCTACCTTGACGGTCTCTTGAATAAGACCAAGAGGATGCACCGGAACCTCTATAGGAACCTCTCTTGGGCGCATTAGACCCAGAAGTGCCTGTCTTACTCTTATCTGCCGTGTCCGACTTCTTAGAAGCAGATTTGAACAGCAGAGAATCCGAAGCTTTCTTTGTAATTTTATCGTAAATTGCAGAAAGCTTGCCGTCAAAGAGAAGTTCTCCGGAGACCGAAGTGACTCTGAGAGAGTTCTTTACCTTAGTATCCACGAGTGTGGATGTAGCTAGGGCTGCGTCACGTCTAACCAATTCCAGGTTTGCCACTGAAAGGGCGGAGTTACACGTGGAATAAGCTACTGCCCTTGAAAGAAGTCTTAAAGAGGATTGTATATCCTGAAATTCTTTCCCTTGAAGACGCAGTGATAACGCCTTAGTAAGGTGATCTGCGTAAGATAAGGCATCTAAACTGGCTCTGTTAGACGAAATAGCTGTTTCCAACACCGCGGTTGGAATAGACGCCGACGACGGTAATGATAATTCTAAGTCTTCCGCCTCGTCGTCCATACGCAGAGGAACTCTCGGGATACCCTGTCCTGCCGTATCGAATTTATTCCTTGCATTAATGAAAGGCAGGTTGAGAGTATTGGCGGACAAGAAACCTGCTTTTCCCGTTTTGGAAGCAAGTTTGAATATAGCGTCGTTCAATAATTCAAATGTTCTTGCAACATTATTGGACTGAGACGGAAACTCGGGAGCGATGTCCCTGAACCGCTCAAAAAAATCAGAGTCCAATGACGCTATAATTCTCTTGTCCGGAACCGCAGCAGTCTGGCCCGACGGAACAACTTGAGGGAGAAAGTGCTGGATGAAGTCCACGGCAGCTTTATGTTGTTCCGAAAGGGATAGCTCCAAGTCATCCGTATCCCTTTCACCATCCAGTCGGACCTCATGATGCTCCCGGTCGTCCGCCCCCGATGCTTCGGCGGAGCGCACCTACCCAGCGCCGTCGGATAATTCCCGATCCGACACCGTTTCTGTCGGTTGCTGGGATGCTGCGATAAGTTGTGCTATCTGCACAAGTACGTCCGACATCGAGGCCTGCGGAGGCGCAGTCTTTCGCTGCTTCGCCGAGGGCAGCTCCGCATCTGATGACTCCCGCATACTCGTCCTATGCGAACGTCCGGAGTCCATCGGCCTCGTGTCCCTGGCTACCGGATGGTGTGACCTGGTCACCGAAGAATCCCTGATCGGCGAAGCTGGTAAAATATCGGCGGTCACGTAGCCAAGGTGCGGTCGTGTGCGCTGACGAGAGGAAGAAGCCTGAGCAGTCTCCGCGGACTGCCCATACAACGGAGCGTCCCGAGCGACGGACATGTGCTCCGCATGCAACACATTTTGTACCACAACATCTGGTCCCAGATGTTGTTGTACGAGAGAGGGGCCTCTCTCGCTCGCGGCCCGGCTGGACCTGGACGAGCTAGGAACCGGAAGGCTTCCTCCGATCTCGCCTACTATCCGCCGCCACTGGGTGTGCACGTTGAATGTTTATAGTGCTCGCATCACCCAACATTTCCTCCTGGACCGCATCGGACGAACCCGGCTGCCGAACCATTCGGTGAATGGACGCTACACCGGGCGAGCTAGCGGACATTTGTTTAATCTCCATGAGCACTTTTGCCGCTAGCTCTGTATTCATTTGTGATGACGGAAGCGCACTTGCGGAAGATAACATGGAAACATCACCCTGTTCTTGTTCCTCTGAAATAGAAACTGATAGAGTAGAGTGACCCTGCGGAGAAAGAGCCGGCATAGCCCTTTCTCCACTAACAACATATCGTGACACACGTTTCCAATGTTTGTCATCCGAATATTGACATATAGAACAGGGATTAGTGCGAGAACACTGACTACAATTAATGCAATGATCATGAAAGTCAGAGGAAGATTTCTTCCTATTACAATTTGAACAATATCCTTTCATTGTGAAAAGTCAACAACAAGTCCTAGTTACTCGCACAAACCCCTAACACAAAGATACATAATAACATGATCCATTAATAATGAAAAAACAATTGAAAATCAAAATAATTTTTGAAAAATATTTTTTCAGCGAAGCCCAAGTTTCTGAAAAGTAACGTTGAGCCCCAATGGATCCGATGGCTAAGTGTGGTCAAAATTTTAAATTTATATTAAATAATTAATGCAACACTTACAGATAATAAAAATGTATCTTATAGTGAGATAAACTACTCCAAAGGCAAACAGCCCCCCTCAAAAGAGACTGTTGCCAATGTAAACAAACAGTGTAAAAACACCAGAAAACATGACTCCAGGCACTGAAAAAACTGGCCCGGAATCAGTCATCAAATTACACTCTATCTGATGCAAAACAGAGACTCCCAGGGGAGAATCTGCAGAACATCAGATGGAAGATGCAGAACACAACGTTTATACACCCATGGGTGAAAACGTAACTATGGAGAAAATAACAGAAAACATTCTGTAACCAAGCAACTCTCCCAAGAGAATTTAGAAATGATCTTTCTCAAAAATATGCCAAAAGCATGGGAGAATTGCAAGGGGGGACTTAGAAGACCAGGGGAGAGGAAACACTGAATAAGCAGTGCAACTTTTTAGCAAGAATGACAACAGGAGGCCCATGCCTCGAAAATAGGCAACTTAACATAATTTCATAAAAAATTTTAAGTACAGCCCTGATTATTTTTTGTCACTCCTTTTTCCTCTCCTCCTTCTATATCCTCCTTAGAATCACCATTTCTCCAATAATTACGTGTCTGGCATCCTTTAAACTGAGATTTACAAGCACAAAGATCAGTGAGATGTTGACTGATGAAGGGCCAAACAGAGAATGATAATTGGCGCCAATTTCGGAACGTCCTTGACACTGCGCATGCGCAGTAAGGGCAAAGTATGGAGGTCCTATAGGACATGATTTCTTTTGGTTTTAGATGCAAATTTTGGGGATTGGGGGGCAAAATTTGTGTTTGGCCCTGGATTTTTTAGAGTTAGCACCAGCTAAGTCTGGGTCATTGGTACAGTATAAAAATATACAAACTTGTTCCAAAGAGGGGTCACATGATATGGTTTTGTTGAAATTTTTTGAAAACATTTAAAAAATGATATTTAAAATAATAAATTTTGAAATAATCTGCATTGGGTAAAGGGTTAAATACATGTGATTAGCAAATCAGACATTGAAGGATGGTGTACATAACTCAGTTAATTTTATGAGTCAGTTAAACAATATTGAGGTTCTCTTAACCCTTTACCTAACAAGAGTAGAAGACAAAAGTCGCAAATTTTTTCTATGACAACAAATTTTCAATGTTTTTACAAAAACATAGCTTAAGACCCATCATTGAAATAAGCTTAAATAAATATACAGAACGACACACGCATGTGAATGGGTTAATCGATATGGCACAAGTGCAAGTGTGGAAGGATAAATCGATATGCTCCCGCAATGCACAAGTTCCATATTGATTAACCCATTTACACGCATGTGTCGTTCTGTGTTTATTACATGGCTTCATGTCTGTAAAAGCAACACTCAGGACACTCAGCAATACATTTGACAACTCGTCCCCTGAGTTCCAATGTGTTCTATGTGCCAGTAGGCACATAGAACACATTGGAACTCAGGGGACGAACTATCAACACATTTTATCGCCAACCAAATTTGCGAGAGGAAGCTGTGTTACTATTTTTAGCTATCTCTAGTGATTCAAATTGTAATTGCAGTGCACGATTTGTAGAAAGTTCCAGTGAAATTTTGCTTCCATTTAAAAATAGTCCATCAACGATTTCCGTTTCCATATGTGCAGAACAGATTTTCATTTTCGTATGGTTTAGTGTTGCTGTAGATGGGGATTACATAGAACAGGCATTAATAAGGACTAATAACCCATATTTTAGAGGAGAAAAATTGAAAAAATGAAATCTGAATGCTGATTTTCATGAATAATGATGGCTGGATATATGTATATGGCTGTTATGTTAGGTGAAGAGTGAACTTTCTGAAAGCAAAGCATTGTACAAAAATTAGAAAGAAGCTACAGTATGTGAAAAGTATATTACCAACATAATACCCATAGGTTTTTCACCCAGGCCTTGACTGTCACATATTGTGAATTTAATTATATTTATTTATTGGAGTTTAAGGACACTTTCGACAGCAAACGGTCCCCAGTTTTACTGGTGGAGGAAGCTGAAGTACCCAAAGAGAACAACCAAGCAACAGCAAGCAACTGTCAGACTCCCTAATGTACTAACTCCACACAAGCAGGGTTAGCATTGGTTGAAGACAGGTGTACTATCGATGTGCAGTATGCCTTAGTACACAGGGCCACAATGCCCCCACATGGACAATCAGGTGCCTTGCACAAGGACACAATGCAGTAACCATGGACCTCTCAGTTTGAAGTTCAATGCTGTAACCACTGAGCCACCTCACTCCTCATATTGTGAAAAAGAATAAAAATGCATATGCAAAGTTTCAGACAAAACAGTACTGTGATCACAAAAGTGGACAGAGACTTTTTACTGGATCATGACAATCTTGCGATCCAGGTGAAAATATCTTCCCACTTTTCTCCTCACAGCATTCTAGAATATCACTCATCAAAAAAAAAATGAAAGCACATTGAACCTGAGATGCTATTTTTGTTCCTTTTTTCTTAACTTGATCTTAATTTCATAATATTTCTTTTATGAACTCTTGGCCATTGAGTAACGAGAAATTGTGTGTGTCACAACCCAGTTGTGATCGGAACAAGACAAATCCCACTTTTATGATCATTGTACTGTAGACTATGAGGAGGAATCCAGTGATCAAATGGATGAAACATTTTAAAGTTCTAATGCTTTTTTCACAGGCTACATGCTATTATTTGTGTAGCCACTTCAGGTTTTTTGGTGGTAATCTACTCTTCACCTCCTGAAACTTCTATAACACTATGGTACATAAAAGTATTTCAATGGAAACGGTCAACATCATCATCAAACTTCTTTCTTTAAATAGGTTATAGACTGAAAAAGTAAAATCCTTTGTTCTTTATTTTAACAAATTGTTATGTAATTAATATGTTATGTAGCGAGAACAAAAAAGTGATTGCATTTTGTCTAATTGTTGTTCGGCATAGACTGTACACAATATTACCTGCTTCTAATCTGTTTTCCTCTGTAAATATCAGTGAAATCAGTCCTCATTTCATATCTCCCAGCATTCATTATGGCTCGAACTTGGAATTTTTCCTGCAAAGTAAAGAGCATTTTCTTTTAGTACTTTACTCTGTGTCCCTTCATAAATACGACCTGCAGACAGTGCTAAAGGAATCTAGGTCACATGACCAAGTGGTGGTAATGGCTGACAGATTGTGACAGAAATAGGATGGTCACATCTAGACATCATACCGAGTCATCCTACCAACTTACAATGAAACCACTTCATAAATATGAACTGTAGACTGTGCTAAACAAATCTAGGTCACATGCCTGTGTGGCCATCATGGTTGACTGATCATGACCAAAATAGGATGTTCACATCTAGACATTACACCAAGTCATCCTACCAATTTATAATGAAATCCCTTCATAAATGCAACCTGCGTCCGACACACTTTGCCAAACCCAAGTAAAATACATTGTTCTCATTTAGACATTGTACTGAGTCATCCTGCCAAGTTACCAAGGTTTTCAGGTTTCGAACCTGCACTGCCATCATGGGTGACAGATCTCAAACAAAATGGGACGTTCTTATTTAGGCATGACCTCGAACCTGCATATGAAATTTAGTGATGGTCTGAGAACTACGGGGCGCAGCCTGTGCTGAAGAAAATGTGAACAGACTTACAGACTTGAAGACTTCTGCATGCTGATGGCAGCTAGCTTATCTTGACTTTGTCAAGTTAAACAAACAATGAGGATACCATAGAAAAGCCAACATTTTACTTGCTCATGTTTCATATTCAGTCAAACTCAAATAACATACTGTTTATATAAATTTGTTCTATTACAAATTACTGGAGAGTGCCTGTAGGCACTCTCCAATAATCTGTAATATTACAAATTTTTGAATAACAAATTCAGATAACCAAAAATAATCTAGTCCTCAACCAGTTAATAGATATAAAACAAGAGGCCCCAGGGGGGCTTAGGCACTCACCAAATGTTCCATACTGTTAAGACACAAATTTTATCAAAAGCTATTCTTAAGGTTCTACAGAGTAAATCTATACTCTCTGCGGAGCTAAAACATCAACAGGACTGAATGGGACAATGCTGCTTATCAAATATCAAAAGATTCTGCATGATGGTTCTGAAGAAGATTTTTAAAGAATTTTCCTTGAATTGCACAAAGTAAACATTCACGCCCCCATAGTGAACCCCAATATTGATCAAAAGACTCAATTTGAACAAATGTGAATCCAACCAATACCAAGATGCTGCATACCAAATATCTAAAGATTCTGCCCACTGGTTCTGGTGAAGAAGATTGTTAAAGATTTTTTCTTAAATTGCACTAAGTAAAAATTCACACCCCCATAGTGATCCCCAATATTGAACGGGGGATTCAATTTGAACAAACTTGAATCAGACCCATACCAAGATGCTGTATACCAAATATCAAAAGATTCTGCCCATCGGTTCCGGAAAAGAAGATATTTAAAGAAATTTTCTTAAATTGCACTAAGTAAAAATTCAGGTCCCCATAGTCAGCCCCAAAATTGATTAAGTGACTCCATTTGAACAAACTTGAATCAGACCCATACCAAGATGCTGTATACCAAATATCAACAGATTCTGCCCACTGGTTCTGGAGAAGAAGATTTTTCCTTAAATTGCACTAAGGAAAAATTCATGCCCCTATAGGGAGCCCCAATATTGATCAAGGGACTCGATTGGAACAAACTTGAATCAGACCCATACCAAGATGCTGCATACCAAATATCACAAGATTCTGCCCATTGGTTCTGGAGAAGAAGATTTTTAAAGAATTTTTCTTAAATTGCACTAAGTAAAAATTCACACCCCACAGTGAGCCCCAATATTGGTTGAGGGACTCGATTTGAACAAACTTGAATCAGATCCATACCAAGATGTTACATACCAAGTATCAAAAGATTCTGCCCACTGGTTCTGGAGAAGAAGATTTTTTAATAATTTTTCTATAATTCATATGGTGCTATCAGAGTTATGCCCCATACAGAGCCCCCCAAGGGACATGGCCATTTCATTTGAACAAACATGAATTATTGCCATATAGTGATGAACATCCGCATGAAGTTTCATGAAAATCGGACCAGAGGTTTCAGAGGAGAAGTCGTTTGAAAAATGTTTACGACGATGGACAGCAAGTGATAAGTTGAGCTCCCTTTGGTGAGCTAAAAATTCCTCATATTGACTAAGTTATAATTTGGGCTCCCACAGTGAGCCCAAATATGGACCTAGGGACATGGCTTGAACAAACTTGAATCTCACCCCCCTAAGGATGCTGCATACCAAATATCAAAACATTCCGACTGCTGGATCTGAAGAAGAAGATTTTTAAAGAAAATTCCTCATTTTGAACTAAGTTATCATTCAGGCTCCCACAGTGAGCCCAAATATGGACCTTGGGACATGGCTTGAACAAACTTGAATCTCACCCCCCTAAGGATGTTGCATACCAAATATCAAAACATTCTGACTGCTGGATCTGAAGAAGAAGATGTTTAAAGAAAATTCCTCATTTTGAACTAAGTTATAATTCGGGCTACCACAGTGAGCCCAAATATGAACCCAGGGACTTGGCTTGAACAAACTTGAATCTCACCATCCTAAGCATGCTGCATACCCAATATCAAATGATTCTGCCTGCTGGATCTTGAGAAGAAGATTTTTAAAGAAATTTGCCTAAAATGCACTAAGTTCAAATTGGGCTCTTATACTGAGCCCAAATATGAACCCAGGGGCTGATTTGAACAAACTTGAATCAGATCCACCCCACTATGTTGCATACCAAATATCAAAAGATTCTGCCTGCTGGATCTGGAGAAGAAGATTTTTGAAGAAATTTGCCTGAAATGCACTAAGTTCGATTCGAGCTTTTATAGTGAGCCCAAATATGAATCCAGGGGGCCGATTTGATCAAACTTGAATCAGATCCACCCCACAATGTTGCATACCAAATATCAAAAGATTCTGCCTTCTGGATCTTGAGAAGACGACTTTTTAAGAAATTTGCCTGAAATGCACTAAGTTCGAATTCAGGCTTCTATAGTGAGTCCAAATATGAATCCAGGGGGCCGATTTGAACAAACTTGAATCAGATCCACCCCACAATGTTGCATACCAAATATCAAAAGATTCTGCCTGCTGGATCTGGAGAAGAAGATTTTTTAAGAAATTTGCCTAAAATGCACTAAGTTCGAATTTGGGCTTCTATAGTGAGCCCAAATATGAATCCAGGGGGCCGATTTGAACAAACTTGAATCAGACCCATACCAAGATGTTGCATACCAAGTATCAAAAGATTCTGCCCTCTGTTTCTGGAGAAGAAGATTTTTTAATAATTTTTCTATAATTCATACGGTGCTATCAGAGTTATGCCCCATACAGAGCCCCCAAGGGACGTGGCCATTTCATTTGAACAAACCTGAATTGCCATATAGTAATGAACATACACATGAAGTTTCGTGAAAATCGGACCAGTGGTTTCAGAGAAGTCGTTTGAAATATGTTCACCACGATGACAGACAACGACAACAGATGGCAAGTGATAAGTTAAGCTCCCTTCGGTGAGCTAAAAATAAGAAAAAGTACTCCCTCACTCATCATAAAATTTTGAAAAGTTTTCCTGAGAAATGAGAATTTTTATATAGACCTAAGATTTTATTTTTCATAGTTAAATATTTTACTTACTCTTCTGATAGCAAGCTGAACTTCTGATGGTGTATCTGGTATGAGGTAGGCGAGTATAAATTTGGCAACAAATACAATATGCTGAAAAATTAATGAAGAAAAAATATTAAGAAATGAGAAATGAAAGAAGAGCAGGTGTACACTTCAACTATTATTGTTGAAGAAAAGTTATCAATAAAAATTAATTTTTATTCTGACTGGGGAAGTTCTCCAGGGTTATTGGGAGAAAAGCAAAAGATAATTTCGACAGAATCATGATCCCGGCATGATCTGATCGAAATTCTCTGTGCACTTTTGTGATCACAGTACTGAACCTATCACAATGGTACTCTGTTAATTGAATAGTCACTTTGCCAATGAAATTATCCAATCAACATGAGTATTCAAGAAACAGGGTTTGGTTGCTTTCCTGTATTTTAGAGATATATATATTATTTATTTAGTGGTGTTTAAGGTCACATATTTCTGCACAATGGCTAATCATGACCACGACAGTTTTACGGGTGGAGGAAGCCGGAGTACCTGGAGAGAACCACCGAGCAACGGCGAGCAACTGTCAGTTCCCCAACATACTAACTCCACACAAGCAGGGCTAGCATTGGTTGAAGACATGTGCACCATCAACGTGCAGTACGCCTTAGTACACAGCGTCACCGTGCCCCCACATGGGCAATAGGGGTGAAGTGTCTTGCCCAGGGACACAACGCGGTTGCCGCAGGCGGGATTCGAACCGAGGACCTCTCGGCTTGCAGCCTGCACCTCTACCAACTGAGCAACCCCGCCCCCTAGAGATAAACTGAGTATCTATTCTGTGATATCTTATTTGATAGATCCCATGGAGCTCTGTCAAACAAGATATTATAGATTAAATGTTCGTATTGGAAGTACTAAGGCCACATGAGTCTATAAACAAGGGAAATTTTGTGTCTGTCAGAAACAAGCTATTAACTGAAAATCGGATATGTTTTCAGTTTTGGAATTTACATTAAGAAATTTCCAAAATTCAGCATAATGTATTTCCATTAGTTTTTTTAATCCTGTACCCTACGTAACATATTACAAACTTACCCTGTGCATTTTACTGCCTCAGTTAGTGTATATTTTCAAGTAGTGTGTGATATGGCAGCCTATCAACTAATCCTGTGTAATACCTATGGTCAGCCAGTGTAAATTAGCTCATCAACTACAGTTAAAACTAGAAGTCCTGCCATGAAATGCACACAAATAGCATGTCGATCTGTGCGTTAATCTACACATTTTGACCATAGTAAGGCTATCAAATTCTGTACATATGGCCTGTGCACAAGCAATGTTTCAGCCAATGGACCTCTGGGTAACCCAGAGGTCCATTGGCAGAAACAGTGCCTGTGTCTGCTATGAGTAACCAGGAGAACCTGCTGTGCTTTGAATACCATTCGATATGGCAACTGCATGCAATTCCTATGAGCAATTAAGCCTAGATAAGTGCACAGTTCGTGACAGGACTTCTAGTTTTAATTGTAACTCTGTGCATTGCACATGCTATGTCACTCTTTTTTTCTGGTTATAAACAAGACCATATCTCTATTATTATGCAACTGAAACTGTACATGTACATTTTAATGTTGTGTGTGATATGGCAGTTACCCGGTACCAATTTTTTATTACCAGAAAGTGTGACTAATCCTGTGCACTGCACACGATCTGTCACACTTTACTAGTTAAAAAATGTTTTCCATTATTAACTGAGTAACTACCCCTGTGCACTGCACAGCCTTAATATGAATCTCCTCTATATCAACTCTTTACCCAACATAATGGCCAAAACCAGTTAGCAATATTATCAAAAGCATTTAAACTCAACTTATGGACCCTCATTGGAATGGATTGTGGAAAAGGTTTTTTTTTAGTGAACTCCAAAAATGAAAACATATTCTATTTTCAATTAATAGCTTGTTTAGAATAATGTTTTGACATGTTACAAGATTTTTATTCAATTAACAGGAGTTTGTTTTAGAGCCCATACTCAAATAACAGGTCAAATTTGAACTGAAGGTATAGTAAATGGTTTTGTTTTAAATGGTTTTGTTTTTAGAAGATATATTCAATAGAGATATCCAAATAAATGGGGTCCACTGTATCAATAACTTCATCTAACATCACCCGCAGATGAAAACTGCAAAACATTTTTAACACCTCTGTACACTGATGTCACGACACTTCACCCCCACTGCCAACATGGGGGCATGCTGGTACTGTGTACTAAGGCATACTGCACATCAATGGTGCACTTGTCTTCAAGAAATGCTAACCCCGTTTGTGTGGAATTAGTATGTTGGGGGGGGGGGGGCAGACAGTTGCTTGCCTTTGCTCAGTGGTTCTGTCCGGGTACTCTAGCTTCCTCCACCCATAAAACTGTCCAACACAAGGTGACCCAAAAGTGATGTTAAAACCCCAATCAATAAATAAATAGATACTGATGTCAAAATATTGAAATTTGAAATAGTAAATATTTAACATCATGCAACTTGGAAATTGAGCAATTCAGTCGTCTGACAGAGCTCATTGAGCTTTGTGAAATAACATTGAGTTGATTAAATTAGTAGTCACATTATGAGAAAGATTTTCATGCAACTTGAAAATTAACTGGTAGAGTCCTAAATTATCTTTGATTGTTAAATTTTTTTTTCACATATCTTTGACTTGTTACAATTTATGGGAGAGTGCATGCAGGCACTCTCCCATAAATTGTAACAAGTTAAATCTTATAGATTAAACAATTTCACATCAAAAATAATATGAAGCACATCTACTGAGCATGAAGGCTTTAAGTCACAGGGCTTGACTTCAGAATAAAGCCCAAATTTGGGCTTCCTGCACTCTACCAATTAAGCAATTCAGTCTTGTTTGATAGAGCACATTGAGCTTTGTCAAACAACACTGAGTTGGTTAACCCTTTACCTAACAAAAGCAGACGACACTTGCAAAAAAAATTCTTAAATAACTAATTTTTTTCATTTTTTGTCCCAAAAACATAGGTTATGACCCCTCGTTGGAACGAGCTCGACGAGCTCGTTCCAACGAGGGGCCATAACCTATGTTTTTGAGACAAAAAATGAAAATATTTTGAAAATTAATTGGCGATTTTTGAGAATAGCGCTGGCCGGTTTTGGCCGTTACGTTGGGTAAAGGGTTAAATTAGTAGTTGCATTATGAGAAAGATTTTCAGATTGATATTTTGACATCAATGTACTGTATGGAGAGGGGCGGTAAACAATTGAAAATTGGAAATTTAAAATAATTTCTACAACGCAAGACTATGACTATGGAAAAGAGCTGTAAGCAGGATTCCATGATTTAACTCCAGGAAACAGGAATCTCTAAAACAGATTAGAGATAAATAGCAGTGCTGGAAATGAACAAAATTGACGGGTGCAGTTTTAAACTCCCGCGAAATCAGAGACGAGAGTAAATTGCAGCCATAAAATGTTAGTATATGAATTTTCGAGAGAACACTGTCACCAAACACCAGAAACCTTAATCCTTTGAACCCGAGCGGCCACTTTTCCAGCCAGGAACATGAAACGTCATTAAATAGGATTGCTATTCAGTAAATGTATGGGGTAGACCAATCGGTATTTTCAACGTGCAGCCCCAAGGCTGCACGTTGAAAATATTTATTGGTCTACAACAAATAATGAATATGGACTCTACTAATTGCTGCCACTGAACTGGCATGGCAGATACCACTAGTGTTCAAAGGGTTAAATGTATAAGGAATTGCTGAATTATGACAGTAACTTGCCACTTTTATATGCCCTCACAGTATATTATTGTTGCACAATATTTTTCAACGGGTGCATTTTTTAGCTCCCGTAAAATAGAAATCACGGGTGCTAACGGGAGCAATTGCACTCGCACCTGTCTCATTTCCAGGACTGAAATAGGACAGTCTACTTCTGTCAATGGCAACTAAATATCTACTGTAAGAAGTAGAGGTCAAATAAGATACAAGAATCCTAACCTGGAGTAAAGAAGTTATACCTCTTTTAAAACCACATTCCCTGCGGGAACCCCGGGAAGTGAAGCAGTGCCTGTTCCCTGTGGTAAACAGGCTCTGTTTTACTGGTAAAATAGGACCCAGTCACCAATGCTTGGGAGGAGTAAACCCTCTCTAAAATGGGCAGCATGGCTTATTAAAACTCACCCCTGGTCTTGAGTTAATACTCATGTTGTGATCATGATTAGCCATTGTGCAAAAATATGTGACCTTAAACACCAATAAATAAATAAAACCACATACATAACCAAAATACAAGAATTCAGATTGAGGGAACTAAAATATAAATATATCCAGAGGTAATATGATAATGACGATTTATATCAAGATTACAAATCATGAGGTATATACAAATGAACAATACCAAGCATTGGCATTGATTGCGGTCCCACCAGAATATCAGAGAGACTCTCACATACTTTTCCATAGCTGAAAGTGTCAGAAATCCCCCACTCCTTTTAGTGAGGAGATTGTCTTACAAAAACAGAGAATAGGGAGGCCACACCAAATGCCAAACGTCACAAATGAAATGTAACTGAATCACTGTTGAACATTTTGTGCCACTGATAGAGGACCTAGCGATCTTAGATCATGTGACACCAATTCCAGATTTCTGAGAAAGAAAGTAGTAAAAGTAGAAGGCTGGGTCCAGTAAGCAACCTTCATGATATGAAACAAGGCGACTGAACTTGAGTATGCCCATGAGAATGACAAGGCTCGCACCTCATAAGCAGAAATTCTGTTCACTCTGCTTTGGATAGACCATTTTATGTGATAGGGATAGATGACAGAATCCATCTGAAAGTGGAATATAGTGAAATGCCTTTCGTGCCAGTAATAAGAGAAAGGAATAGTCTTTTTCCTCCTTTCCTAGAGAAACTAGATCTTCCAACATGAGTCTTTAGAGCCCATACTGGGCATCAGAGGGGGCTAGAGTTATTGACATGAGGTAAGGCATTGCTAATAATAGGTGTTGGGTCATTTGTTTTTTGCTAAAAAAAAAATAACTGGAATAGTAATAGTAATAGTAATGGTATTTCACATACTACAATAGTGAGCATCCTCAA
The DNA here is from genome assembly GCA_031216915.1 of Pictodentalium vernedei. Taxonomy (NCBI): domain Eukaryota; kingdom Metazoa; phylum Mollusca; class Scaphopoda; order Dentaliida; family Dentaliidae; genus Pictodentalium; species Pictodentalium vernedei. The sequence continues at coordinate 836,913,976 of CM062297.1, read as the reverse complement.
CAGATAGAACATGCAACTCACTGACTCTTCTGGCTGAAGCAAAGATTAGAAGGAACACTGTTTGATGCAACCTATAAGGATGATGTATAGTAGTGGATCTAAAGAAGAAGACTTTTAAATTAGGGGTGTCGCGATTAATCGATCGTCGATCGATCACGCCAAAAATCGATTAGTATTTTTCATTTTCAAAGAATCCGTAAATTTTACCTTATTTTAGACATTGAATAAACAAAAAAAGATTTGATGAAAAAACTATTGTTTCTAAAGGTAAAAGGTCAAGGACATCGACGTTAAACCTCAAGAAGCTGTTAGAAGTGTTTCACTTTTAGGTACATTCAAAGCTTTGATGTTCTGAACTTTTGAACTGTCAGTGTAATAATGAAGACCGGTCAGCAGTTGCGAAAGAGATCAAATAAGGACCCAGGGACTTGAGTTGAACAAACATGAATTTGTCGTTCATAAGGATGGTGTATAACAAATATCAAAAGATTTTGAGTGGTAGATCTGAAGACGATTTTAAAAGAATTTTCCTCATAAGTTAAAATTTAGGCTCCCATAGGAAGTCCAAATAAGAACTCAGTCACTTGACTTCCACAAACTTGAATCAGATCTTCCTTGGGATGTTGTATACCAAATATTGATAGATTCAGATTAGTAGTTCTGGAGAAAGAATATTTTTTCAAACTCAGAAATGATACCCCTAAATGATGTTGAAAACAAATATCAAAAGCTTCTGACATGTGCTTTTTGGAGATGAAGATTTTTAAAGAATATTTCTCATAGTGCTCAAACTTAAAATTTGGAATCTTGTATGGAGCTCAAATAAGCACCAAGGAACTTAATTTGAACAAACTTGTATTTGGCCCTCATGTAGATGCTGTATACCAAATATCAAAAGGTTCTGATTGGTAGTTCTGGAGAAGAAAGGTTTTTTTGTTTTTGAAAATATGCCTCAGCAATTTTTCACTTGCCCTTATGGCTCACTATCAGACAACTGATGCTTCATACCAAACAACAGTTCTCTGTTCCATGCAGTATGGGAAATATGGGCATTTAAATATATTCCTATTTTTAGCTCCTGGGCTTTCCCAATATGTTGGAAATATTTTTTTGTGCGTGAACCAAGTACTTATGACACAATAATACCACATACCAAATCAGAAAAGAGAAATTCTAAGCTGGGCCAAAAATCTTCTTGACCTTCCCGCATAACAAAGGTATATATTGCCCATGGAACTTTGTTTGAACAAACTTGATTCTACACCTCAAAAAGGAAATACAATACCAAATACCAAGTCATAGTACTATTCAGTTCTTGAAAAGATTTTTTTTTATATTTTGGAGTGTTTTCAGCAGACAGTAAGTGATCAGCATAGCACACTCTGATTTTCAGTCAGGTTAGCTAACAATGGCAATGCCAGATGTTTTTGACCAAAGTTAGGGGACATTTTTGTGAGAACCTTTTTACCAATGCCAGGGGACATTTGACCTGAGTTAGTGTATGTTTTGGTAAGGATGTTAACCCTTTACCTAACGAATCGACCGCATCCACCAGCATAATATGCAAATTGAGCAGTTGAAAAAATTTAATTTTTCAAAATATTTCAACAAAACCATATCATGTGACCCCCTTATTGGAATGAGCTCATTGAGCTCATTCCAATGAGGGGTCACATGATATGGTTTTGTTGAAATGTTTTTTAAAAATTAAAAAAATTATACTTAAAATAATAAATTTTGATATCATCTGCGTTGGGTAAAGGGTTAAAGGACATTTTGGCTGCACCCTTTCAAATTATGAAGGAGTGTAGTATTTTGAGAGTTGCCCAAATTTTATGTCAACATTTTCATTTTTCTTTTGACTTAAATTATTTTTCTGTACAGGAGACCTAATGACTGAAGAAGAATTCAAGGATATTCAGCTTCTTGATTCAATTTCTGGAATATTCCCTGGTTCTGTTTGACTTTCCCAAGCAGACAAGTTGCCACTGAACACAATACGGTGGAGCCCACTTAATTGGATATCTCTTAACTGTATATCCCTGTTAATTGAATATAATTTCCCAACACAAAACCATTTACCATATGTCCAGTACAAATTTGACCTGTTAATTGAATAAAGGTTATAGAGTAAACTCCTGTTAATTGAATAAAAACCTGTTGAGAAAAAACCCTGACTCTCCCCAGTTTTCCTTTGTTTATAGACCTATTTGGCCTCAGTACATCCAATACAGGTATTTAGTCTATTATACCTTGTTTGACAGAGCTCATATAGTAGAATAAATGCTAAGTTTATCTCTAGAATACAGGAAAGTGACACAATCCCTGTTAATTGAATACTGCTGTTAATTGGATAATTTTCATTGGCAAAGTGGCTATTCAATTAACAGGGTTCCACTGTACTTGTGTGGAGATGGGCAATATTTATTGTCCTAAGAAGGTACAATATCTACAATTTTAGTAGCGTGAGATTAGAATTGAGATTCTATTCTGAGAGATTTGATTCAACATTTGGTCTGAACTGAAATTTGAGACCCACAGGGCCCTAAAAGAAACATTTTAATATTATATGACTGATTTCTATTACTGAGGCAATTAAATAAGTACAAACAAGAGAAATGAAATTAAAAAACTCCAAAGAAAATTCAACATTTTTGCACTGTACACAAATTACCGGGGTTTGCAAAGTACCGTCAGTTCCACTGTTGTCAGTATCGGTACCGTACTGGGGTTCAGAACCAAGAACCGGGTCGGTACCAGTACTGAGAACGCCACATCTAATATTCCTATGATGCAAGTGAAAAGTCGACTGCAGTCGATTTGTGTAAATTCTAATCAGTGAAAAAGAGTGAACAGTGATTTTGGGGGGCAAATTCAATCAATAAACATGTGTTATTTAGGCTGAAAAACTGAAAATCTATATTCCACTAACGACCTACCTGCCAGGCTGCCACAAATGCCGCTAATGAATTGTCAGAAACACACTGTGGGAGAGGGAGGGGATAGTGGGGGTTACACATGCAAACTACAAAGCTGTGAACAGTAGGTCTACTGCACGTGATTTCCAAATATGCATTTTCAGTTTGTTGTCTGCAGCAATTTTCATCAATGTCTGCAACCCTGCATGTTTGAACTTGGAATCAATGGGCACCCTAATAGTAAGACACAGTAATAATCTGAACTAGACTATATAGATTTCACCTATCCGACATCCTATAGTCCGTCTCAAACGGGTCATCCCTTAAGTTCCAATGTGATCTATGTGCCAGTGGGCACATAGAATACATTGGAACTTAGGGGACGGGGTGGCGGGACTCTAGTCTTTGAAGTTCCAATGTTATGGAAACATTTAATTAACTCTTTACTGTCCACATAGATTCCGTTGTGTTACTCGTGTACAGACAAGTTAACCTCCAGAATAAATTTTCATGGAACCTGAGGGTGATTTTCAGGAAAATGGGATGGATTTCAGGGAAAAGTTCGCGCGGGGACAAAACAAAAGAAAAAATTTGCGAATTTTCAGCTCATGGACTACCATTAACACCAGGTTATATCCAGATCTAGTTGTCAATTATGCTGATGCATTTATGCTATGTTAACAAATCATAAAATAATTGTTGATTTGACTCTCCCGACCCCCCTGCCCTCCTCATCTTCAAGACCCCACCACCACCACCACCACCACCACCACCACTACTCACAGAGCACCACCACCTGTGGTTTGCTTTTATCAAAGTCTACTAAGCTAATTATTTACCAAGTCTGGAAATGTTAACGACGTTGCTTAACATCAGTGATCTGATGAGATGGGAAGTTTTTAGTAGGGAATTATGAAATTTGTGGGACTTCACTTCTTTGTTGACAAACATTCTTTTCAACTCCAAAAATGTGTTTGTTTCTGACTTATCCATTTTCACCTGAAAATGTGTGTTGTTATATTCTTGACAACAGGGATCTTAAATATAATAACATAGTGGGTGAATGTTATTTATTAAAACAACACAAATCAGTTTGTATTATAAAATATATTATTCTTTACAAAGGCAGAAGACTCACCATCAAATTGCAACAGTTCAGTCATCATAGGCCATTTCTTTCTGAAATCTTGTCCAACTGGATGCAGGTTGTCAGTGTGTCCCAATGTTAGAAGGTAAAAAATATTTATATTTGTGCCAAACATATGGTGTCTCAATAGATCAAGAGGCCCACAACATTACAAGTTATTGTGATGAATTGACGGTAACATGGTCAGAAGTTTGTGGCTTGGAGTTAAAGTTCAACTGAGACATCAAGGTTGAACATAAACTCCAAGACGCAAACCTCAATCAATGTTACCATTAATTCATCACAATTATGTACATGTTCCAATAAGACAGTACCCATAGCCCAAAACTCACACTGTGAAATGAACAGGGCAAATTTTAATGATAACAAGTCCAATAAATAAACCTCTTGTGCACTCCATGACATCACTGGTCAAATATTTATTTATTTATTTATTGGTGTTTAGGATCACATATTTTTGCACAATGGCTAATCATGACCACAACATGAGTATCAACTCAAGACCAGGGGTATGCGTTAATAAGCCATGTTGCCCATTTTAGAGAGGGTTTGCACCTTCCAAGCATTGGTGACTGGGTCCTATTTTACCAGTAAAACAGAGCCTGTTTGCCGCAGTGAACAGGCACTGCTTCACTTCCCAGGGTTCCTGTGTGGAAATCCGAGAATCGATTCATGCAAAGATTCACACAACAAAAACAGCAAGAATCCATATAGATTCTCGCTGCACCTCTAATGCGATTCACATGAAAAGAATCTAGTCAATTTAACCCTTTACCTAACATAGCGGCAGCAAATTAACCTGTAAAAGGCTAACATGACCTGAAATATCCTGACACTTTGTCAATAAAATAGTACAAATATGGCTGTCATTGGAACCAGCTCACTGAGCTGGTTCCAATGACATCCATATTTGAAAGGTTTAACTGTTAAATATTGTTTATTTTTGAAAAAAATTACCATCTTTAATTTATGATTTTCAGGAGATCCTGGAACACTCGTACAGCAGGTATGGATTTTCGCAGCCATTTTCACGAGAATCCAAATACTTTCTCAAATGTAGATGAAATACAAGAGGAGGGCCATGCCCTGGCATACCCCCATGGTGCATACCGCAGTGAACAGGCACTGCTTCACATCCGGGGTTCCAGCGGGGACACTGGTCAAATAAGCAATAAATAATAAAGGTCGAGGTCACACCATCTTATTTCAAATCGAAAACTAATTTGTAATTTAAACAACACTTCATTCAGAACATGGTCTGGCACACATGTGAAAAATCTAGAAAAATTATCAGATTTGCAAGTCACTCGATTGATGAAATAATTACAAGGTCAAAGTCGTTTCAAACATTTTGCGTCATGACAAAAGATGATAACATCAGGTAACATATTAGAAACTATGTGAGCTCTCGTCCATCACAGGGCAAGAATTTTAGTCTTATTGGAACATAGAGTAAACATGGCCGTTTCAGTAACTTACCTCAAAAAAGATAACAATCCACAACCTACTAGCTGTATCTGGATAATGTTTGTTAGCCCAAGTTGATGTAAATGCAATTAGAAAAGCATTAGAAATAACACCACAAAAATTCACAAATTGCAGAATACCATACCATGTACCTGAAACAGGTAAAAATATTTTAAGTTAGGATTCTTTCATCAATTAATCGGAGCTCACTCTATAACTTATATGCTATTAAGAGGTCTAATATTCACAGAAGGCATGGTAAATTGTTTTGTGTTTGAAAGTTATATTCAATTGACAGGGTTATTCAATTAAGAGAGATCCAATTAAATGGGCACCAGTGTATCATTTTTCAATTGCTGCCTCCAAAACATAGTTGGAACCTGCTTGTTCCACTGAGGGGTTATAAGTAAAGCTTTTGAAACAAAAGATGAAAATGTTTAGTTCTGCAAGAATATAATTGCAAGAGTTGTTTGCCATCCATGTTTGACAAAGTGTTATCCCTTCACAAAACAGCAATATCAAATGAGAGCTATTCCTAAAAATCGCCATTTTAGGCCACACAAAGTAGATCTTCTATTTCTCAGGCCATTATTTGTAAAATTGCATGCAGGCGAGCGATTTTTATTTTATTTTTTATTTCTATAATTATTTCTTTGCCATCAAAAGTTCATGTTCTTGGTTTATGTTTTAGGCCTCTTAATCTATGGAATAGCATGAGTGGCTGCATATTTCATCCCTTGAGTGCAAGAAGGCTTTGCAATGCTTTGGCATTGCAAAGCCTTCTTGCACTCAAGAACAAATTTATCAATTTTTATCTTGGGTAAAATAGACCTAAACCATTTAATTTTTATTTTTTTTTAAGTTTACATTGCTTATAAAAAGAGAGCAAGTGGCAGACAAAAGGACCATGTGGGAGGGCCTGAGAAACAGTTTTTAATTTTTTTAAGCCTTAATTATCATTTTTTCTATTTAAAAATATCAATGTCAGTAACTATTATTTTTTGGACCTCTACAAAAAAACAAAGATGTTTTTAGCAACATTAGAAATTATTGTGATGAGTTGACGTTAACATGGTCTGAGGTTTGTGGCTCGGAGCTTATGTTCAACCAAGATGCGAAGCATCGAGGTTGAACATACGCTCCATGCCACAAACCTCAGACCATGTTACCATCAGCGCATCACTATAATGTATATGTTCCAATAAGACATAGCCTAAAACTTACATCGTGAAGCACAAGAGGGATATTTACTAAACTTATGATCGTTAAAAGTTACCTTGTTCAAGGCAACTTTTAACGATCACAGGTTTAGTAAATAAACCTCTCGTGTATCCACGACAGCACTGGATAAATAATCAATAAACCAGATAAACTCATTCCATCTATCTTAGTTCAAATCGTAAATCGATTAGTAATTTAAACAACACTTCATCCAGAACAACGTCTGCTGCACATGTGAAACATCCAAAAAAATGAAGCGGCTTGCTAGTCACTCCTTTGATGAAGCAGTTACAAAACGGGCAACGTCATTACAAATATTTCGCACTGTGACGTCAGACGGTAACATTTGCCACTTGAGCCATAAACATAGAATATACTAAGCGAGCTCTCATCCAATCAGAGGAGGAAGATTTTAGTCTTATTGGAACAAAATTCAAGGCATCTGTTTCTTGATCTTGATTTCTAAGCATCGTTTTTATTAATTTATAAATGTAACTAGAAACTGGGGACTCAATGGAAAATTAAAATCCACTATGGAACATAAGAGTGGAACCCTGTTAACTGAATAGTCACTTTGTTAGTGGAAACTATTCAGATAAGAAGAGTGTTCAATTAACCCCTTAACAATGCACACGATATCAAAATATATTATTTTAATTAGGGAGTGCGGTGGCTCAGTGGTAGACTGTTGGACTTCTGTGCTAGAGGTCCCAAGTTCGATCCATGTTCGGGATGACCCACATTGTGTACTTGGGCAAGGCACTTTATTTCAGTTGCCTACATGGGGCACAATGACGCTGTGTACTAAGGCGTACTGCATGTCAATGGTGCACATGTCTTCAACCGCTGTAACCCTGCTTGAACAGAGTTAGAATGTTGAGGAGCTGACAGTTGCTCGTTGATGCTCAGTGGTTCACTCCAGGTACTCCAGCTTCCTCCACCCGTAAAACTGCCATGGTCAGGATTAGCCAATGTGCATAAATATGTGACCTTAAACACCAATAAATAAATAAATTATTTTAATTATTGTTTTTAATTTTTAAAAAAAATTCAACCAAACCATATCATGTGATGAGATCGTTCCCATGAAGGGTCACATGATATGGTTTTGTTGAATTTTTCTTCACCTGCTTAATTTGTAAATTAAACAGGCGGATGTGGCTAATTCATTAGAAAAAGTGTTAATGTTGATGTAGTCACTTTCCTGTATTCTAGAGGCAAACTCAGCCTTTATTCTATTATATCTTGTTTCACTGAACACATCAAACATGTTAACTCTCCCGGAATGCCCGGGAAAATCCCTGAATTTCAGTGTAGTTCCCGGACTCCTGGACAGGAATCAGTTTTGGACCAAAAATCCTGGAAAACAACAGTCAAACATTTCGTTCCCGTTGTAACTTATGAAAAATGTTCGGAGTCAAATCACATGCATTTCAAACTCTCGAAAAAATTCACGAAGCAGTAAAATATGGATTTAAGTTAAATTTATTTAAGAAAAGGGTATTTTATGATATATATTTCAACTGTGTCCATGTTTATTTCTGGGTTTTTCTTCAGAGATTCATGATCAATGTGCGAGTGTCGATGTGAAAATAGGTGACTTACTTTCAAAAAATTGAAAACTCCACCTTCATTTAAATGCAGTTTTTGGAAATTAAAATATATGAAAAGGAATTAAATAATATATATTTATTTATTCCTTCATAGAATAGCTTTAATTCTCATCCCTTTTCCAAAATCAAAACGTAAACAACAACTATTTAGCACAGTTTAAAAAGTAGGTTAAAGTCGCTTAGGATGCCGAAAAATTATGACTGCATATTTAAACACAATGGACTTATTTTCTAACACTACATTTATTCTGTTGTATTGACTACAGAATTGTTAACTGTTCGCCATCTGTACCCAGCAAATTTCGAATGGAATTGAAAAAAAATGCTTCAATGATGAAAAGAAAAGTTTTGTGTAGGGCACAAACGTCCCACATGCATGAAATTGGATAAAGATACTTTCTAAGTACTAATGTTCTTGAAGTAACTGAACATTAGGACATCTTTTCCTGTTAACATTTCAATACTTGGGAAATTATCAGCTAAGTAGACTTTGATAAGAGCAAACCACAGGTGGAGGTACTCTGTGGGACAGTGTGGGTGGGTGGTGGTGGGGAGGGGGGTCTCATGAAGAAGAGGATCCTGGGGGAGGGGGGGGGGGCAAATCAACAGTTATTTTATGATTTTTTAACATAGCATAAATGCATCAGCATAGTTGACAACTAGTTCTGGATATAACCTGGTGTTAATAGTGGTCCATGAGCTGAAAATTCACAAGTTTTTTCTTTTATTTTGTCCCCGTGTGAACCTTTCACTGAAATCCATCCCATTTCCCTGAAAATCACCCTCAGGTTCCCTGAAAAATTATTCTGGAGGTTAACATGTCTGGAACACATGGAGGTCTGTCAAACAAAATGTAATATATTAAATGCATCTATTAGATGCACTGAGGCAAAATAGGTCTATAAACAAGGGAAATTCAATCATTATTAGGTAATTTTTCTACACATTACAAGATTTTTTATTCAACTAACAGTAGTTTACTTTATAACCACTATGCAATTAACACGCCAAATTTGTACTAAAGGGATACTAAATGGTTTTGGGTTTTAATTAACAAGGTTGTTCAAATAAAGATATCCAATTAAGGTAGCCCTCTGTAATAATAAAGTAAAATCTAACAACACAAAAGGTGAACTCTTTTATGATCCGATCACAATCTGTTTACAATGCATTCATGCCATTCATAGACAAATAATTTCAAATTAAAGCTACCGAGATGAAGTCTCTTCTAAAGCTATATTAAATCTGCATTAAAAAAAACAAATTTATTACACATCCATTCAACTTTAAACCCTTATATTTAATGGAATAGCCGCTATGACATAAATGATTCTGTATTCAATGGGTGATGTACAAGCCAGAACTTTTTTCCTAACACTGTTCATACTAGTTCCTTTCCCATCGAGTCAATAGTTATGCTTCGAAAAGTTTCCAAATATTGTTATTCAATTATCGACAGACTGTCGCATTGTGTGAAAATGAAAACATCCAAAGCAAAATAGTCGGTTCACAAAAAATTAGTTAACCAAAAATGAGAAAATACTTTAAAAAAAACCCAATCATTTCCAACCAGAACATTAACCCAGTCCTGTGGCCATCTTGTTTTGTGGATCCAATATATCTAAATTGGTTAACTTTATTTCGGTAAATCTTTGTACATCTTGACATGCTTCGAACTTCGTTTAAAAATGTTTCTCCCAGCTGTTTCGCAAATCTGCACAAATTTGTACTTATATTTTTACTAACTGTAATAGCCACCAAATGGTTAGGCATGAATGGGCACCAGCCGAAGAGAAACAGCGATACAAATTTCAACAAACACTGGTTCCGAAAAAGATGTTTTGATTTTTTATCGATCCATTTGATCAGTACAGCTTCAGTCAAAACAAACAGACTCTTCGCCTTTGGATTTAAACATCAGAATTAAAATTTGTTTATTTATATGAATTTTAATGCATGGGTTGTGTAATAAACACAGAATGCGATGTGTGTTTGAATCTGTGGGTTTTTTATATAACTTGTCGGAATGGCATAATCATATTTCACGAGAGCCTCTGGGTCTTGCAAAATATGACTACGCCATTCCAACCCGTTATGTAAAACACCAACAGATTCAAACACACATCGCATTCTGTGTTTATTACACAACCCATGCATTAAAATTCATATAAATAAACAAATTTTAATTCTGATGTTTAAATCCAAAGGCGTTCTGTCTATTTATCTATGAAATTCAGTTCAATATCTGAACGTGTACAAAAAGTACACAATGAAAGAAAGAAGCACAATAAGGGTTTCCAAGATATATTCTGGAAACAAATCCCTCTATAATTCTAGGTACAAATATAGGCTTACAAAATTCTGAGAGAAAAAATTGTTTGATCTAAAATATCAAATGGCATAACTGGACATTTGGACTCTCTAATGGTTTCTAGGATTAGTTCTGGAATTGAACCCCTGTATAATTTGTTTGAAAAAAACATCAAATTTATACACACAACATTCATTTTTAAGTCAAAGATCACTGTGACCTGGATATTTGGCATAATGCCCATAAAATATATACGCATTTTTCCTATCATCATAACCAAGCAACATTTCAAATTTGGTTTCAATTGAATATGTGGAACTTTAATTTGAGAGTATAAACCAGAAAACTTTCTTAGTTAAAGGTCATTGTTACCTTACCCTTTGGCACAATGGCCCTAAATTAACTAGAACTCTTCACCTCATCATACCCAACCCACATGTCAAGTTTGGTTTTGATCTGCCAAACAGAATTTTAATAAGAGAGTGGGAACCAAGTTTCAGAAAACTTTCCAAGTTCAAGATCACTATGACCTTGACCTTTGGCACAATAAACAAAAAATACATATGGTTCTTCCTCTCATCACACCCAACCCACATGTCAAGTAGGGTTTTGATCAACCAAACAGAACTTTTAATTAGAGAGCGGAAACCAAATCCATAAAAATACACTCCCAGAAAATTTTAAGTTCAAGTTCACTGTGACCTTGATCTTTGGCACAATGACTTTAAAATAAATAGGATTTTTTCTCAGCCAACATGTAAAGTGTGGTTTCAATCAGCCAACTGGAACTTTAATAAAAGAGCAAGCACCAACTCTTGTCTATAGAATTCCTGGAAATGATAGATTTAAAGTAATTCGTATATTTTTTATTCTTAACAATGGGCCAGACTAGCTGGTGCAAACTCAATATTATCAAGGGCTAAACACAAATTTTGAACCCTCCACAATCCCCAAAATTTGCATACAAAACAGAAAATTAAAAGTCCTATCTGGCCCTCCATACTTTTTCTCTCTGCGCATGCGCAGTGGTCAGGAAGAGACTGGAATTGGCGTCAACATCATTCTTTGTAGATGAGCATACTAATAACTCAGCAGGGAGGTTTGAGAGCCCACTCATGGGAGGGCCATCCCCATCTGGGCCATTGGTAAGTATAAAAAATATACAAATTACTTTAAATTTATCATATTTTTATACTAATAACCAATGGCCCAGACTAGCTGAATCATAAAAAAGGCGGAGGACCCAGGACTTAAGAATTAGCAGACCAAATATAGCTCCTCAGCCTGCATTTCAAGGTGAAAGGAAATTCAATTTGAAAGGAATTACATGTATGTCTCTCTATACAATAATAGAGAAGACATATCAAAAATGAGGAGCCATATCCAAGTAATTCCATATTCTTAGCATGAATGATTATGCTAATTGGGTGTAACAAGCCCCCAATTTTAAGGCTAGTCTGGATTAAGCCCCATAAATTAGGATGGCGTATTTGAGAGTGAGAGACTAACAACCACCACAAACATACGCCATATATAAATAATAAACAAACTGTATCTAGGATCAGATATAATCTACAGACAAAAACAGCTTCACTCATAGTTACACACTTATCAAGCTAGAGGAGATTTTACAAGAAAATTCATCCCCCCCCCCCTTTTTTTTTTTGAAGGAATATTCTTCAAAACAAAGAGGGGAGCGCTCTAGAATCAGCGCAAAGTGATACTAAATAATCCAAATATATTCGCCCAATAAGCACCCTGTTATTAATTATTATTAATTATTGGTGCTTAATGCCACTTCAGAAGCTAAGGCTATTGTGGCAATCCCGGTAATTAACAGAGCACGCTTCTAACGTATACCAGAGTCAGAATACGTAGATAAGATGAAAACCAGTGATATAAAGTGTCTGACCATACACTTGTCCAATTTAATACCAATTAAAAAGTAAAAAGAAAAAAAATTCATATCGAACCCCCCCCCTCACCTGCATTACTTGAATCGCTCTTGTGTTAGTCAGCAAAAAGAATAGGAACCTCAGGGCTCCCTCACGTCTGACCAACTCCATAATGCCACTAAGGACGGAGCGGGATGTCATGAACAAATACACCGCATTGACATAATCACAGGAGATAAATATGGCGTCATTAATAGAGCTTATCGCCTCATATAACTAACACCAAACCATACCGGTAGGAAGAGAATAACCTCCTCTAACATACGGTATCATGCCCGATAGGATAACAAACTCAGCCTAGCTGAAGCAGCTAAAGGTCTTCCTATACGCGAAGACAATAAAAGGCTGATAATGGTGGCTTTAGAAGCTCACTAAGGAGACATACAATGCTAGCTGTAGCTTATAAATCTTCATCTCCATGAAGACAGATATATCGGTGTAAGTTGCGACCTTGAAGGCTCACTGAATGGAGACTTACAACTATCGTCATGCAAGGAAGGGAATGAAAAGCCACTATTTAACAGCCCTAAATTCCCAAAGAGACAGCAGTCCCAAGAGATAATAAATTCAGTTATGTCACTGAATAATTGCTGAAACAATCTCGCTCATGATTCTGGCTAGGCTACTGTGGTGTAAACAATAAGACTCAAGTGTATGACACCTATGAAAACAAACCGAAAAACACTGTACCTTATCGGTTTTATCCCCAAAATACAGTGGTCAGAGCCTGGCTAACATAGCCAGAAGTCTTCCTCTCCGTGAAGACAGATATCTCGGTGTAACTAGTAACTTGAAAGCTCAGTAAATGGAGACTTACAACCATCGTCGCGCAAGGTAGGAAATGACAAGCCACTATTCTAACAGCTGTAATTCCCAAAGAGACAGTAATCTCAAGGTAGCTATGCAGTCTACCTGAAGACATATCTGTATCACTTGCGGCCTTGAAAGCTCACTAAATGGACACTTAAAACACTAGGTGCAAGAAAAGATCACTGTAACAGTACATAAGGTGACTATGGCGTCCACAATGACATTAAATGTCTTGATGCCAAGGAACAGAACACTGAGAGGGAAAAGACTACCTATTCCCTCTAACGGCTCTATTCCAAACAAGACAGCTGTCTCAGCCTATCTATGCACTATTTGTCCGACTTCAGGACGAAAAAGAGGTGATTTGAAAAAACCTGGAGAAAATTTCGACGACCTCTATTGCTTTTCTTCAATAGGAGAGCCTATACCTCCGCAAGGAGAGATTCCCTTGGAAGAATTTGCCGGAAGAATTGTCCAACACATACTTGTTGTAAGTGGAGCTTTGCATGGACTGATTATTATTATTATTATTTATTGGTGTTTAAGGTCATATACTTATGCACAATGGCTAATCATGACCGTGACAGTTTTACGGGTGGAGGAAGCTGGAGTACCCGGAGAGAACCACCGAGCAACGACAAGCAGCTGCCAGCTCCCCAACATCATAACTCCGCACTGCAGCACAGGCAGGGTTAGATTGGTTGAAGAAGTGCAGTACGCCTTAGTACATGGCATCATCGTGCCCCATGTGGGCAATCAGAGTTTAGTGCCTTGCCCAAGGACACAAAGCAGGAGTCCGAATTGATTGCTCAGATTGTCACCTATCCAATGATTAACCGGGCTCGACATTGCTTAACTTTGGTGTTCTGACGAGAACCGGTTACCGTAATGCACCGCGCCCCCGCACGGACTGATAGCCTCAGGCCTGCTGAGACTATATTTTCATCCACTGATCTTCTGCAACTTTCATCCACTTTTTTGCGAGGTTGATAACCTTCCGCTAAGTGGAAAGCAACAGAAGTCTATTGTCTTGATTCCTTCAATAAGAGAGCCTGTACCTCCACTAGGAGCGACTCCTTGAAAGGATCCATCGGAAGATTAGTCCAACGCAGACATCTAGTAAGAGGGGGTTTTGTTCAGAATCATAGATGTAGGCCTTCTGAGACAACACCTTTTACCCACTGATCTTCTGTGACATAAATCCAATTTCTCGCAAAGTTGATAACCTTCTATCAACGGGTAAGCAACAGAGGTCTTATTCATCACCGGTACGACTAGCGAGGCTTACGGAAGGAGAAACTACATCCTCCCCACTAAGAACCTCGTCCCGTAAGCTTATGGGCATCTGAACTATAGTCTGGGTCAGACTTGCGCCCCTTTCCTGAGCCGTTATACTGACGACCTCCGGAGTAAGTATTAGAGGGTTCATTGTACCCTCGTGAAGAGTTCCCTTAGCTAATTTAAGTGGAACGGTCTTGCTTACCCTGGTCTGCTGAAGCGTGTTGTTGAGGCGCAGACTTCAGTAGCAGTGTACTGGAAGCTTTCTTGTAGCCTGTTCATAGACTAACGAAAGCTCGTCGTCAATAGAGTATATCTGGAGACCGGAGCGACTCAGAGAGAGCTTTTCACCTTGTCATCTATAAGTGATGATGACTCAAGGGCTGCATCACGTCTGATCAACTCCCAATTTGCCACTGTTGGGGCAGAGTTATACGTGGCATACATGACTGCCCTGGAAAGAACTCTTGGTGAGAAACAATTTCCTCAAATTCCTTTCCAATAAGACGTTGCGCCATAGCTCTGGTTATGTGATCTGCGTAGGACAATCACATCCAGATTTGCTCTATTGGATGAAATAGCACATTCCATCACTTCCGAGCATAGATTGAATGATGCAGGTAGGGACATTCTTTTATCCCCGGCCTGCTCATCTGAACTCAGAGGAGCTCTCTGGACAGCTTCTCCAACCGTTTTAAATGAATGTAGTCCAAGGAACGGTATATTTATTGAAAATATCGATAAGAAACCGTCTTCCTCTTAGCACTAGAGAGGTTGAATATGGCATTGATAACCTGTCAAGACTGTTTCGGGAAGAAAGAACATCCTCTTTCCTCCACACGAAATCTGTTTCAGAGACGACTACGATTTCTCTATAGTAGTCGCAGCTTGCTGATCAGGTGGAACAAGTCAGTATAGTATTAATAAATAAAAGTCATCGCTACCATATGCTGTTCTGAAAGGGAAGGGTAATCCTCTTCCTTGTCCCTTTCACCATCCAACTGATTCAGCTGTGACATTTGGTCATTTGCATCCGTGTATCCAGATGACCGGACCGACCCAGCACTGTATGACAGCTCACCATCGGAGTCTGCAGGAGGCTGCTCTTGCACTTGCTGCGATCAGCTGTGCAATCTGCGACAGCAAGTCCATTACCAAGGCTTGAGGAGTAGCAGTCTTCTGTTTTTTCGCCGCTTGCTACTTCTGGGACTGAGATCCAGATATAGATCTCTTCTTAGAACGTCCCGATGAACAAAGTCTCGTATCGCTAGCTACCAGATGGTTCAACTTCACGGGCAAAGACTGGCTCCGTCTTCGTGCAACTGAATGGATATCTGAAGTCAGGTAGCTAGCACGTGATTGTGTGTGCTTTTATAACGTAGTGGAGGAAGCCGTGACTGAAGCTGACCCAGGCTGCAGTCTAGATGGAGCATCCCGAGCGGCAGGCAGACGTATGCTCCGACTCGTGCATGTTTCTCAAAACAACATTTGGAACCAAATGTTGTTGGGTTAGAGAGGGACTTCTCCCGCTCATGGTCTTATCAGACCTTGCCGAGCCTCCCGAAAAGAAAACTTGGTTCCGGCTTGTGCAAGTTTCTCAAAACAACATTTGGCTCCAAATGTTGTTGGGTTAGAGAGGGACATCTACCACTGGCGGTCTTATTAGACCTCGCCGAGCCTCCCTAAAAGAAATTTGCTGACTTCCTCCCTATTTCCGTCGTCACTGGGTGAGCTTTTGATTTTGAGGTGCTTGCTCCACCCAAATCTACACTTCCTTCAACCGCAACAGACTTACCCAGTGTCACAGCTCCCACGGACGGAGCAACCACTTCATCGGTCGAGCTAGCTGCTTGCAAGGGGTTAAGAACTCTAACTAGAGGCCTTAACCCTTGCTTATGGTCATGAGCACCTTGCAGCTAGCTCTATTTGTTCAACAGGATGCGACGACGGTAGCACACTTTGGATGGGTGTCACAATACCATTACCATGTTCATGTTCCTCTGAAACAGAAACTGAAAAACTTGAATTATATTTCGGTGAGAGTTCCGGCATAGGAACCTCACTGCCAACAACGCATTGCGACACCCATCTCGAACATCTGTCACGTAATGTACACAATAAGACAAAAATCCACAGGAGTGCATCGACTACAGGCAAGGCAACAAGCTTTCCTTGCCTTGCATTTAGAGTAGTAAGCTTTCATAATTACAATCAAAAGACAAAGTCGATAGCACTCCTACAAACTCCACAACAAAATATATGATAAAGATACATGAATAATCACAATCAAAATTAAATTCAATGCCTAAGTTCCCAAAGGGAAAAGAATGAGCCCAAGGGTATCCCGAAAGAGCCTAAGTGTGGACAAAATCAAAATATTATGAGCTACACTACCGGAATATTAATCAATATATCCTAAAGTAATTCTACATATACTGAGGATGTTGCCAATGAAAACAGCGTCAAGGAAAAAAACGGAAACAAAACATCAGGCATAAAAAGGCCCAAAGTCAGAAACCAATTTAAATGCTACCAGATGCAAAGCTAGATCTTCATACAAAGAAAAAACGATACATCGGATAGAAGATACAAGACTAAAACAACCTAACACCCCTAGGGTGAGGACATAACCATGGGGATAAACAGAACAAATATTCTGTAATACACGTTAAACTCCAAAGAAATTTTTAAAAAATTTCAATAAAAAATAGCCAAAAGCTTAGGAGTTTAACAGGAAGGGTTCATGGAAGAATAGAGAAGGAATACTTAACAAACAGTGGATTAATCATTAGCAAAAATGATGACGACACGTGTATGTCCCGAAAATGGGAAACATGAAATAATTTTTATTATTATTATAAAGTTACAGCCCTGAATGCCAGAAACCACCCTTGTTCACTTCCATCATCCATTGACAGCCTTGGATCCACCAATTCTTGCATTGATTTGTGTCTGGCATCCTCAAAAAAAGGAGATTTTAAAGCACAGATGTCAGATCATTGTTACTGACTTTAGGGCCAAACAAAGATTGATGTTGGCACCAATTCTGGTCTCTTCCTCACCACTGTGCATGCACAGATGTTGAAAGTATGGAGGGACAGATAGGAAATTTTTGGTTTTGTATGCAAATTTTGGGGATTGGGGGGGTTCAAAATTTGTGTTTGGCCCTTGTTAATATCGAGTTTGCACCAGCTAGTCTGGGCCATTGGTTATTAGTATAAAAGTTAAAAAATTTATAGTAATTTATATATTTTTTATACTTACCAATGACCCAGACTTAGCTGGTGCTAACTCCAACAAAACCAGGGCCAAACACAAATTTTGCCCCCCAATCCCCAAAATTTGCATCCAAAACAAAAAGAAATCATGTCCTAAAGGACCTCCATAGTACGCCTCTACTGCGCATGCGCAGTGACGCAGTCATCCCGAAATTGGCGCCAATTATCATTCTTACTGGCAGTGCCTGGTCAGCGCTATGTACTCAGCGGGGAGGCAAGAGTTCCCAACTCCAGGGAGGGCCATCCCCGTCTGGGTCATTGGTAAGTATAAAAAATATATAAATTACTATAAATTTTTTAACATTTTTATACTGTACCAATGACCCAGACTTAGCTGAATAGTAAACAGGCTGGAGGGCCTAGGACATAGAGGAAAATCCAATAAGCTCAACTATATCGTAAAGAGGTAACCCCTTAAGGAGAAAAGGAGTATTAGGCTTTACATGTATCTTTCTTATTTAATATTAAATTACAAAGATACACTACCCTTAATAATTGAGCACAATAACATTCATGTTCTCTATTAACATCCAGTATAACCCTTATACTAATTATTTTTAAAGCAAGCCAATAAATAAAGTAGTCCAGAGAATTGAGACTCTTTATAATCATTTAAAAGTGTCCGAGTATTGTATATTAAAGCCCGTTTGACACTTGACATATACAAATGCTTCACACCGAGCTACACTTTAAAAATAAGACATGAATGAAATTAAACATTAATATTACACTTTAAAACCATCCCGGAAGCGACTCAGAAATACTGACTTGGAGGAGGCATTCCCTTGCTTTTCACTATAAAGCAGGTGACCTAAGGGAACACCCGCCCCCCCCCCCCCCCTTCCCCTTGCCCTGGGTCAAATAGCCCAGAGCGAAGAGGGCAGCCGGACGGAGTCACTGCCGGAACAGAAAGCCTGCATAACTATAGTTGCAACTGTTTAGTGGACGATATTCTGAGCAACAGATAACGGACCTAAACAATGCAGGTCTCCAGAAATGGACTCAATATTTCTGAGATAAAAATTGGTAAAAGTGGATGGCTGAGACCAATAAGCAGCCTTCATTAAATCTGTAATAGCAACACTATTAGCATAAGCCCAGGAAGTAGAAAGAGCTCTTACTTCATGAGCAGAAATCTTAAGCACAGACTGCTGAGAAGAAGATAAATCTTCATAAGCAGTACGGATAGTTAACTGAATCCATCTAGCAATAGAATGGACTGAAATGTCCTTTCTATTAGGCATCAAAGACAGAAAGAAACGTTTCCGTCCCTTTCTGATGAACTGAGATCTCTGTTTATAGATACGTAGTGCTCTAACAGGACAGAGTAAAGGCCTACGCCCGTCTGAAGACGGAAGAGCCTTAATAACAATAGGTTCCGGATATTTATTAGGAGCCTGATTCTTAGCTAAAAAACCCACATTAGTAGTGAAGGTGATAGTGTTCCCAACACTACGATAATGAGAATCATCCACCGATAGTGCATGAAGCTCACTGACTCTTCTGGCAGAAGAGAAAGCTAAGAGAAAAGCTGTCTTATAAGATAAGAATTTGAAATCTACTGTCTCAAGAGGTTCAAATGGCTTTTCCTTCAATTTAAGGAGAACCCAAGCTAAATTCCACTTAGGAATTAATCTAAGAGTTCTGGGTCTATTTATCGAAAAGTTTCTAACCAATTTCGATAAAGAGACATTAGATCCAATTTGTAAACTATCATGATGTGCATAGGTATCAGATAACATAGATCTATAACCCTTTATAGTAACAGGCTGCAGTTTGATTTCGTCAAACAAGTATACTAGAAAGTTTGCAATGTCTGGTATAGAGGGATCAAATATATCTACAGAATGATCCCTACACCAACGACGAAAAACCTTCCACTTAGCCGCATAGTTTAGCGAAGAGGAGGTCCTCCTACAGTTAGAAATCGCGTCCACTGCTCGTCCTGTAAAGTGCTTGCCATGCAAGAAGGACCGCACAACGGAAAAACGTGAAGGTTGAGACCTTGCGGGTTGTGATGGAGTTGGCGCGATTTCCCCTGCGAAAGAAGATCCTCTCGTGGAGGAAGCTTCCGCGGTAGGTCCCACAACAGACACCTGAGTAGATTTATCCACGGTCTCTGTGGCGACAGAGATGCTACCAACAGAATCTTGCATTGAGATTGTTTTATCTTTAGCAATACTTGTTGAATTAACGGCGCTGGAGGATACGCATATCCTATCATTCCGTCCCAAGGGATCGACAGAGCGCCTACTGCAAATGCTCTTGGATCCGGACACGGGGACACATACGTCTGCAACTGATTGTTGAGATGTGTCGCAAATAAGTCTATCATTGGCCGTTCCCATTGGTAGCAAATCTGATTGAATACTTGTTTGTTGAGAGTCCACTCCGACGGCAACAAGCGACCCTTTCGTGAAAGGGAGTCTGCTAGCACATTCAGACGACCCGGTATGTGACGGACCGAAAGAAGAACGTGATGTTCTAACGCAAACAGAAGGATTCTTTCCGTTAGATTGAACAATGGAACTGAATGAGTGCCTCCCTGATTCCGTATATACGCCACTACTGTCGTATTGTCGGATAGGATCTGGACATGAGCATCGTGAATAATGTCCATCCAGTGACGTAACGCAAGCCAAATTGACATCATTTCCTTGATGTTTATGTGCTTGCACAGGAATTGCGGATCCCAAAGACCCTGGCATCTCGAATCCGTTGGGATTAATGATGCACCCCAACCTGTTTGACTGGCATCCGTCATAACGGTAAAACTCGGATCCGGCAACTGCAGCGGAACTCCTTGAGTTAACCACTGAATGTTTGCCCAAGTCTGAATCTCTTGTTTCACTTGATCTGACAAGAGAACGTCTACATCGAGCGAATGAATTTTCACACTCCAATTCTGAGTCAGGAAAATTTGAAGAGGACGTGTGCGTAGCCGCCCCATCGGAATGAGATCTGCGGCGGCTCCGCACAGACCTATCAGTCTCATAAATTCTCTCGCCGTGACTTTGTCTGCGTGCAGACAATAGCGAGCGTAACAACTGACTAATTTCGCTCTGGTTAACGGCAGACGAACGAGATTGTTGTGCGTCTCGAAGCTCATTCCCAGATGAGTGAATGACTTGGACGGCACCAGATCCGACTTCTCCTCGTTTACTATGAAACCGAGACGTCGGAGCAATAGAAGAAGATTCTGAACATCGTTCTGAAGCGTTAACTCGTTGCCGTACCTCTGAAGAATGTCGTCCAGGTAGGCCGACGTTACCGCAGACGAATGAGCTCGGAAGTAGATCATTACCGAGTTCATTACCCGAGTGAAAGCCCAGGGTGCTAGATTCAATCCGAAGCACATGGCCCGGAACTGATACACCACTCCTAGGACTGCGAAGCGTAGATACTTTCGGAATGTCGGATGTACCATGACGTGAAAGTACGCATCTTTGAGATCTATGCTCGTTGCATAATCGTTCACCCGAATACTCGCTCTGACCGATCGAATCGTCTCCATATAAAACTTCGGAGCGACGATCAGCTTGTTTATCCAGCTCAAATCTATGACTGGACGGAACGAGCCGTCTGGTTTCGGAACCAGAAACAGATGGCTGTAGAATCCCAGAGATTCCTGGTTTTCTACGACCTCTACCGCATTCTTCATTAAAAGAGACTGCACCTCTGATAACAGAGCGTCTCTTTTCTGTGGATTTGACGGAAGATGAGTCCACTTTGGACTTCGAGTTAATGGAGGCTTTCGTTTGAAGGATATCTTTAGACCTTCCGAAGTCACTCCTCTCACCCAAGGGTCGTCCGTAATCGACGCCCACTCTTGTGAAAAACTCGACAACCTTCCGCCAACTGGAACGCGATAGAGGTTTAAGCCATCACCTCCTGGACCTGCGAGGCCTGCGGTAGGAGAAACCATGTCTTCCACGACCCGCACCTCGCCTCGTCGACCTCGGGGCGTCCGACCGATTGTCCCGGCCTGAAGGACGTCCCGAACGAGAGTCGCTATCCTGACGGTCTCTCGAATAAGACCAAGAGGACGCACCGGAACCTCTATAGGAACCTCTCTTGGGCGCATTAGACCCAGAAGTGCCTGTCTTATTCGTGTCTGCTGTATCCGACTTTTTAGGAGCGGATCTGAACAACAGAGAATCATTAGCTTTCTTTTTAATTTTATCATAAATAGCGGAAAGCTTGCCGTCAAAGAGAAGTTCTCCTGAGACCGAAGCGACTCTAAGAGAGTTCTTCACCTTAGAATCCACTAGTGTGGATGTAGCTAGGGCTGTGTCACGTCTAACCAACTCCAGATTTGCCACTGAAAGGGCGGAGTTACACGTGGAATAAGCTACTGCCCTTGAAAGAAGTCTTAAAGAGGATTGTATATCCTGAAACTCTTCCCCTTGAAGGCGCAGTGATAACGCCTTAGTAAGGTGATCTGCGTAAGATAAGGCATCTAAATTGGCTCTGTTAGACGCAATAGCTGTTTCCAACACCGCGGTTGGAATAGAAGCTGACGACGGTAATGATAGCTCTAAGTCTTCCGCCTCATCGTCCATACGCAGAGGAACTCTCGGTATACCCTGTCCTGCCGTGTCGAATTTATTCCTTGCATTAATGAAAGGCAGGTTAAGAGTATTAGCGGACAAGAAACCTGCTTTCCCCGTCCTGGAAGCAAGTTTAAATATAGCGTCGTTCAATAATTCAAATGTTCTTGCAACATTATTGGACTGCGACGGAAACTCGGGAGCGATGTCCCTGAACCGCTCAAAAAAATCAGAGTCCAATGACGCTATAATTCTCTTGTCCGGAAGCGCAGCAGTCTGGCCCGACGGAACAACTTGAGGGAGAAAGTGCCGGATGAAGTCCACGGCAGCTTTATGTTGTTCCGAAAGGGATAGCTCCAAATCATCCGTATCGCTTTCACCATCCGGTCGGACCTCCCGATGTTCCCGGTCGTCCGCCCCCGATGCTTCGGCGGAGCGTACCGACCCAGCGCCGTCGGATAATTCTCGATCCGACACCGTTTCTGTCGGCTGCTGGGATGCTGCGATAAGCTGTGCTATCTGCACAAGAATGTCCGACGCCGAGACCTGCGGAGGCGCAGTCTTTCGCTGCTTCGCCGAGGGCAGCTCCGCATCAGATGGCTCCCGCATACTTTTCCTATGCGAACGTCCGGAGTCCATCGGTCTCGAATCCCTGGCTGCCGGATGGTGTGACCTGGTCGCCGAAGAATCCTTCATCGGCGAAGCTGGTAAAATATCGGAGGTCACGCAGCCAAGGTGCGGTCGTGTGCGCTGACGAGAAGAGGAAGCCTTAACAGTCTCTGCGGACTGCTTATACAACGGGGCGTCCCGAGCGACGGACGTATGCTCCGCTAAAGACACATTTTGTACCACAACATCTGGTCCCAGATGTTGTTGTACGAGAGAGGGACCTCTCTCGTTCGCGGCCCGGCTGGACCTGGACGAGCTAGGAACCGGACTAAAAGGCTTCCTCCGATCTCGTTTACTATCCGCCATCACTGGGTGTGCATCTATTATGTTTATAGTGCTCGCATCACCCAAAATTTCCTCTTGGACCGCATCGGACGAACCCAGCTGCCGAACCATTCGGTGAATGGACGCTACACCAGGCGAGCTAGCGGACGACATTTGTCTAATCTCCATGAGCACTTTTGCCGCTAGCTCTGAATTCATTTGTGACGACGGACGCACACTTGAAGAAGATAACATGGAAACATCACCCTGTTCTGGTTCCTCTGAAATAGAAACTGAGAGAGTAGAGTGACCTTGTGGAGAAAGAGCCGGCATCGCTCCTTCTCCAGAAACAACATATCGTGACACACGTTTCCAATGTTTCTCATCCCAATGTTCACATATAGGACAGGGATTAATGCGAGAACACTGACTACAATTAATACAATGATCATGAAAGTCAGAGGAAGATTTCTTCCTATTACAATTTGAACAATGTCCCTTCATTGTGAAAGAACAACAATAAGTCCTAGTTACTCGCAAAAACCCCTGACACAAAGATACATAATAACATGATCCATTAATAAATGAAAAAACAATTGCAAAACAAAATAATTTTGAAAAAATATTTTTTCAGAGAAGCCCAAGTTGCTGAAAAGTAACGTTGAGCCCCGATGGATCCGATGGCAAAGTGTGGTCAAAAATTTTAAATTTATATAAAATAATTAATGAGACACTTTCGGATAATATAAATGTATCTTATAATGAGATAAACTACCACAAAGGCAAACAGCCCCCCTCAAAAAAGGCTGTTGCCAATGAAAACAAACAGTGTAAACACACTAGAAAACATGACTCCAGGCACTGAAAAAACTGGCCCGGAATCAGTCATCAATTACACTCTATCTGATGCAAAACAGAGACTCCCAGGGGAGAATCTGTAGAACATCAGATGGAAGATGCAGAACACAAACGTTATACACCCATGGGTGAAAACGTAACTATGGGGAAAATAACAGAAAACATTCTGTAACCAAGCAACTCTCCCAGGAAATTTTAGAAATGAAACTTCTCAAAAATATGCCAAAAGCATGGGAGAATTGCCAGGGGGGACTTTAGAAGGTTAGGGGAGAGGAAACACTGAATAAGCAGTGCAACAATTAGCAAGAATGACAACAAGAGGCCCATGCCTCGAAAATAGGCAACTTAACATAATTTCATCAAAAAAATTTTAAGTACAGCCCTGATTATTTTTTTGCCACTTCTTTTTCCTCTCCTCCTTCTATCCTCCTTAGAATCACATTTTCTCCAAAAATTACGTGTCTGGCATCCTTTAAACTGAGATTTACAAGCACAAAGATCAGTGAGATGTTGACTGATGAAGGGCCAAACAGAGAATGATAATTGGCGCCAATTTCGGGACGACTGCGTCACTGCGCATGCGCAGTAGAGGCGTACTATGGAGGTCCTTTAGGACATGATTTCTTTTTGTTTTGGATGCAAATTTTGGGGATTGGGGGGCAAAATTTGTGTTTGGCCCTGGTTTTGTTGGAGTTAGCACCAGCTAAGTCTGGGTCATTGGTACAGTATAAAAATATATAAGTTTTTAGACCTTTGGCACAATGACTCCAAAATCAATAGGGTTCTTTCTCTCATCAGACCCAACACAAATGTCAAGTTTTGTTTTGATCAGCCAAGTAGAATGTTGATCAGAGAGTGAAAACCAACTCCATATACTCATAGACAGATGGGTAGAACCATAACTATATCCCCCTGAAATTTATTGGGGGATAGGAAATTATATTTATGATAACAGAACTGTGCCTAATAAACAAAGGGTGCTATTTTTAGTACCAGTCGCCAAATCTAAAAATCAATTGGGTTATTCTTCTTCCATGTGCATACCAACCATGTAACATGCTTGTATGTAGAAAAAATGTTATTGCCCAGAAACCATTATTTTACAAAGTTCTATTTATAGTAATGGTCACATGTCCCTTAAATGTTTGATTGCTGAGTACAAAAGCAATAAGATTCCATATCTATCACACTGGTACCTAATCTGTAAATCTGGTGAACATGTGACATATAACTACTGCAAAAAACAATTTTTGAAAAAGTTCTATTCAAAGAAATAGTTCCAAGATTTTGGACCTTGTGGCTACCAAGTCGAGGGGTTCTTCACTGTCCATATACGATAACTCACTGCAAGTATTGTTGAGCTGTGATACAGGGAAGTACAGTTATCACCCAGAAACCAAAAAGTGCTATTTTTAACTGGTTGATGTTTTGTATTACTGCATCTTCTACCACATGCATTGTTTTTCTTCCTATAAAGATCTAGCTTGTATTCAGGTGGTTGTTGATCAGTTACTGACTATGGGCCTCTGTTCTGCCTGTTTTTTGATTAGTTTCCAGTTTTTCCTCTTGACGTTGTTGTCTGTTCAATTACTGTTTTTTCTATTAGGATACATATTATATCTTATTCCAAAGGTTTAGCTTCAATTATGTAGTGCTTGTCCACACTTAGGCTCTATCGGGATGCCTTTGGGCTCATGGGGTTCCCTTAGGGTACTTAGGCTTCATTCAAAATTTTTTGAAAAAATTTATTTAATTTGTTTCGAAAATTTTTGTGATTTTCTATGTTCTGTATCCTTGCTATGTTTGTTCTGTATTATTATTGGGAGTGCAGCAAACTTATGATTTTGGCTTCATTATTATTGTAATTTATTTTAATAATGGGTAAATCCAGCAAGCCTCACATATAACTACTGCAAAAAACAATTTTTGAAAATGTTCTATTTGAAGAAATAGTTCCAAGATTTTGTACCTTGTGGCTACCAAGTCGGGGGGTTCTTTACTGTCCATATACGATAACTCACTGCAAGTATTGTTGAGCTGTGATACAGGGAAGTGCAGTTATCACTCAGAAACCAAAAAGTACTATTTTTAACTGGTTGACGTTTTGTATTCTTGCATCTTCTACCATTATTATTTGGGAGTGAAGTGGATTTATGATTTTGGTTTCATTTTTATTGTATCTATTATTATAATTTGGTACTTAGTGAAAGTCCAGGAAGTCTGTCTAAGATTTACATGCTTGTTGTCTGCCTGCAGTCTAACATTGCAAAAACAGGTCAGAAATTTTCTAAGTCCACACTGACAAAAAAAAGACTAACATTGCAATAAAAAATGTTCAAAATCTCCAAAAACTGCCCGGCCAAGGGTTACTGTCATCTTATATTGATGCATTTAACACATATCATTTAACACATATATGAAATATAAAAGCCACAGCATACTGGTGGTAGCCTCCATTCATGTATAGCAAAATAGGTCAGAAATGTTTTAAGTCTACACTGACAAAAAAGTCTAACATTGCAAAAACAGGTCAGAAGTTTTCTAAGTCCACCCTGACAAAAAAGACTAACATTGCAAAACACTAAAAATCGACAAAATATCACCGGGTAAGGGTCTGTGGGTAATTGTAAGTCCATAGAAACAGTATGAGGTGCAGGAAAACCACAGTGGACTTGTAAAGTGGACTTGTACAATAACTTTAACACAAGTGTTGATGCCGATGTGCCTCGGGTCATGACATAAGCTCACACAATTTCGTTGGTGAGTTAAAAAAACATACCAACTTTGGTTAAATCAAATAATCCAAACTGCAGCCATCAGTTGGAAACCCAAAATGTTAATTGACGGGCAGATGGATGGACAGCCTGATTACATAATACAACCATTTTTCAAACAGGTGTATAAAAAGTGCATGCAATTTACAGGGGAAATTTGGTTGTGTCCAAATTTCCAGATTATACTTATTTCCGTGGCAAGAGATTTTGTGTCCTGGGCAGGAATATCTGACAGCAGCATGCAAGGAGTTAAGCTATAAGGTGTTAACCCTTTACTTAACATAAAAAGCAGACGACACTTGCAAACAAAATTCTTGAATAACTATTTTTTTTCATTTTTTGTCTCAAAAACATAGGTTACGACCCCTCTTTGGAAAGAGATCGTTCCAAAGAGAGGTCACAACCTATGTTTTTGAGGCAAAAAAAGAAAAAATAATGAAAATTAATCGGCGATGATTTTTTTTAAATAGCGCTGGCCGGTTTTGGCCGTTACATTGGGTAAAGGGTTAAGAGACATGGTGAAAGAAAAACACTAATGTTCAGAGTAACAAATTATAGTTAGATCTTTTTAGGAAGAGTAAAGTCTGGAACTTACCAATATCCTGAGCAATATATGCTACTGGTCGTCTGTACCACCACAACAATCTCTTTGCATCCACTCGTAAGTCAATGTAGTTAGTAATGAGTGCTATCAAGGGAGCCAGTGGAAATGAAGCTGTGAACAACTGAAAGAAATAAGAAGTTAATCATAACAAGACCAATGCTTCGCAACCCATCATATGAGTGTTATATATCATTTTGTGAGGCACCAGATATGTGTGTATTGATGTGCTTGCTGATTCCATGTTGTGACCTCTATCTGTAAACCTGATCTTGGCAGGTCGGTAATTCATTTGGTTTGTGTCACATTGCATAGTGGTGGTACATATGCTTTGCTGTGTTATCTCCATCCACTAAAACTAAAAACTTGTGGCCAAGACACAAAAAGTTGATGCGCATGCTGATTCCATGTGTTGACCTCAATCTGTGACCTTGACCTTAGTGGGCTGTCTTACTTGTTGTATGAGACACACCATCTAATGGTGGTCCACATGTTTTGTATCTTTGACAGTAATATCTCCCTCCACTAAAAAGCTATGGTCCAGACAAAAAAGTCAATGTGCATGCTGATTCAATGTGCTGACCACTATCTGTAACCTTGACAGGTCAGTCTTAAAATTTTTGATGCAACACCATCTAGTGGTGGTCCGTATGTTTCATTGTGATATCTCCTTGCACTAAAATGATATGGTCCCAACAGTAAAAAGTTGATTTGCATGCTGATTCTGTGTTGACCTCTATCTGTGATTTTGGTGAGGCATATTAAATGTGCTGCACCATCTACTGCTGGTTCAAATGTTGTGTAAGTTTCTTTGTGACACCTCCTTCCATTAAAAAGTAAAGCCCCAGACACAAAAATGCTGATGTATATGATGTTTCCATCAGTGCTGGAAATCAACAAAATTGACGGGTGCAGTTTTATGTTCCTGCGAAATCAGAAACGAGTAAATTGCACCCGTAAAATGTTAGTATATGAATTTTCGAGGGAATACTGTCACCAAACACCAGAAACCTTATCCCTTTGAACCTGAGTGGACGCTTTTCCAGCCAGGGACATGATATGCCATAACGTCATTAAATAGGATGGCTGTTCAGTAAATGTGTGGGGTAGACCAATCAGTATTTTCAATGTGCAGCACCGAGACTGCACGTTGAAAATATTGATTGGTCTACCCCAATCAATGAATATGGACTCTTCTAATTATTGCCATTGAACTGGCACGGCAGATACCACTAGTGTTCAAAGGGTTAAATGAATAAGGAATTGCTGAATTATGACAGTAACATGCCACTAGCCACAGAGTGCTGCTTTCTCAAAACAACATACATTTATATGCCCTCACAGTATATTAGTGCTCCACAATATTTTACGAGCGCATTTTTTAGCATCCATAAAATAGAAATCATGGGTTCTGGCAGGAGCAATTGCACTTGCACCAGTCTCATTTCCAGGACTGGTTTCCATGTGTTGAACTCTATCCGATTCATGACCCTGACTTTGATGAGCCATTTGCAAATTTTATACGTAACACATCATCTAGTAGTAATCCATAGGTTGTGTCAGTTCCATTGTATTTTGTCTATTCAGTAAAATTTACGTCCTGGGCACAAAAAGACGTGCATGTTGTTTACATGTGTTGACTTTTATCCGTAACTGACCTTGAAGGGGAGGTTATGATATGTGTAAGCAACACACCATTTGGTGGTGGTACATACAGTTAAAACTAGAAGTCCTGTCACGAACTGTGCACTTATCTAGGCTTAATTACATGTAGGAATTGCACGCAATTGCCATATCGAATGGCATCCAATGCACGGCAGGTTCTCCTGGTTACCCATAGCAAACACAGGCAATGCTTCTGCCAATGGACCTCCGGGTTACCCGAGGTCCATTGGATGAAGCATTGCTTGTGCACAGGCCATATGTACAGGATTTGATAGCCTTACTATGGTCATAACGTGTAGATTAACGTGGAGATCGACGTGATAAATGTGCGCATTTCGTGACAGGACTTCTAGTTTCAACTGTATGTTGTGTAAATATAATTGTGATATCTCATTTCAGCAAAAAGCTTTGAAGATTTAAGTGATGGATGCCCAGATGGATGGATGTCCATTCTCATATATAAACAGTAAAAAAAAGTGTTGCACCCCCCTGGCTTTTTTCAGGGTATCATCTTTTTGTTGATTGATAAGATAAAGGAATGAAATCTAAAAACAGGATGGTACATACACCAACAAACAAGTCTTTTGTCTATCAAATGAACTGAAATGTAGAATTCCATGACCTCATGGTGTGTAAACATCTGGTGCTTAAATAATGCGTTAAAATTCATGAAAAATGAGAATTTAATGTCGTTAAAAAGCTTCCAGTAGGTTGAAAGGTAACATACAGAGAGTGAACAGACATACACAGTTAACATCGTGTACTTCCACCCAACGCATGAATGACAGCTTCCAGTCTACGCCTCATACTCATCACCAGACGTCGAAATCGCTCCATGGGCAGCCGCTGCCACTCTTCATGCAATGCTGCTTTCAGTTCCTGCAAGTTCTGTGGAGGTGGATCCCTGCTTTGTATTCGTCGGCCCAGAATGTCCCATACATGTTCAATGGGGTTGAGATCTGGACTCATTGCTGACCATGGAAGGTGTGTTAGTGCATTGTGCTGCATAACCTGGGTCACAGCTCGTAAATGATGCGGCCTAGCATTATCATCCAAGAATACTAGCCTGGTGGCAAGTGGATGACTGTCAAAATGAGACACAACAACTGGATCAAGCACTTCCTGAATGTAGCGATCGCCTGTTAAATTGCCTTGTATGGTCACTAGATCCAGCTTGCAGTCAAAGGAGAATCATCCCCATACCATAACCGATCCACCTCCATAGGGTACAGTCGGCATGATGTTCCTAGGTGTATAAGCTGTACCTCAACGCCTCCAAACTCGGACTCTACTATCCACAACATGCAAAAGAAACCTGCTCTCATCTGACCAGTGAACTCTTCTACAAGACCTTAAGTTCCACCTTTGTCTTTGTCTACACCAGGCTAGACGTAACAGCTTGTGGTTGTCTGTCAGTTGGGGACGCTTGATGACTCTTCTGGACCTCAATCCACCGGCTTTAAGTCAATTTTTCACTGTCTGACTACTGATCTGACGATGATGGAGCCACTGGCATTCAGGGCTGCACTTGAAGCAAAGGGATGATGCCTTACCAGTCGTAGCAATGCTCTGTCTTCCCTGTGTGTGGTTGTATGAGGTCTGCCTGTAGGTCTATGATCCTTTACGTCATTAGTTTGGGCATGTTTTCTCACTAGGCGGCTTATGGTGGAGTAATGATATCCGGTTCTTCTGCCGATTTCCTTAATGGAAAGACCTGCTGCATGAAGGCCAATAATCAGTCACACTGCTTCTGGTATTTTTGCACCCAGCATTCTGCATTACAATGGATAAAAAGGCCAGTAAAACAGTTTTTATAGGCGAGATTCATCACATAAAGATACTGCAGTTTGCAAAAATCATGGGGTGTGGGATTCACATGCTAGTTGCTTTGTTTTGGGAGATCATTTTTTCAACAAAAGCATAATGACTTTATCACCAAATCCCAACTGAATGGTTATCATCCACAGTCTCGACGGGCGTTTTGGATATGCCAACGTAATCAAAGTTTTAATATGGGGGTGCAACACTTTTTTACTGTGTATATGATTGTAAAAAAATATTGTCTAAAAAAAATATGAGCTTTAATGCCACAGATATCTTGCTTGGGCTATTTATTATGTGTCTAAAAAAAATTATAAATTTATAGTAATTTGTATATTTTTAATACTTACCAATGGCCCAGACTTAGCTGGTGCAATCTAAATATTATTAAGAGCCAATCATAAATTTTGAACCCCCTGATCCCCAAAATTTGCATACAATACCGAAAATTAAAAGTCCTATCTGGCCCTCCATACTTTTAGTACTTGCATATATGCAGTACCTAGAAGAGACCAGAATTGGTGCCAACATCATTCTTCCCAGTTGTGCCTACTGAAGTGATATTTCAGCAGGGAGGTATGAGTGCCCACTCATGGGAGGGCCATCCCCATCTGGGCCATTGGTAAGTATTAAAAATATGCAAATTACTTTAAATTTATCATATTTTAATACTAAAACCAATGGCCCAGACTTAGCTGAATCGTAAAAAGGTGGAGGACCTAGGACTTAAAGAATTAGCAGACCAAAATACAGCTCCTTAACCTGCATTAGAACTCCTAAAGTGAAAAGGAGTTTCAATATTTTAAGGAATTACCTATATATCTCACTATACCACAGTATAGTAGACATACCACTGAAATAAGGAGCAATATCCAAGTAATTCCCTATTACTTAGCATAAATGATTACGTTAAATGGGTGTAACAAGCCCCCAATTTTAAGGCTAGTCCAGAACAAGACACTTAAAATTAGGAAAAGCGTGTCCGAGAGTGAGAGACGAACGCCCACAAACACACGCCATATATAATGAAACAAGCTGTCCATAATATCAGAATAATCTGCAGTCAATAACAGCTTAACTCATAGTTACACACTTATTAAAAGGCCAGAAGAGGTAAGGAGAAAACACCCCCTCCCCTCCCCCCTTTTTTTGATGGAATAATCTTCAAAACAAAGAGGGGAGTGGTCTGGAAACAGTGAAAAAGCGGTACCAAATAATATATATATTCGTCTAAAAGACACCCGGCTATTAATTATTATTAATGTATTATTAATCTATTGGTGTTTAATGCCACATCAGCAACTAAGGCTATATTATGGCGATCCCAGTTATTAAAATTGCAAGCTTCAAAACATTTGCCGCATCCAGAATACATAGATAGGTCGAAACCGGTAATATAAAAATGTACAACCTTAAATCTTGTCCAATTGAATCCCAATGGAAAGTTATCTAATAGAACTATACGTTTCTCAGCCAACACACCAGCGACCAGGTTCAGGTGTACAATTCCAATAATGAACCACCCAGTTGTAACCATACAATTATATGAGTATAGGAACAAGCCTCGTGTACCACTTTACAGTTGAAAACTGGATTCCGAATATGGAACATGATGTGATTAAAAAGCCTGTCATGGACCGTCCCCAATAATTCAATTGTTCCCTACGTCTGTAAAAACCAAAGACTGTTTGGACATAGAATTAACCATTCCGAATAATGAAGTCAAAATTAGAGAATGTATGCATAGACAGCCTGTTGGAAACTACATAACTGATCCAACTAGCCCCCAAAATTCTCATAAGCTCTACAGTAATGAAGAGCCAAAATCAAGAGAATATATTTCGCAATAAATCTGCCTAATAATGTATACATGTTATGCATGCACTAAACAGAATCCCACCTTAAAACGATGTTAACGCAATTAACCTGAGGAATAGACTCATACGTCGTGAGAAAAGCAGACAGCTCTGAGAGTAACTACTCAGAGCAGACTAATTGTCACATTTGGAGAATGTTGCCCAGATAACCGACATGCCTGCCATACAGGAACATGAAGGCTAGTACTATCAACCGAATGTATTCATGATAGAATTTAGAATCCAAGAACAGTTACTGTTCAGGACTCATGTGCTCATACATCACTTATGAACGATCAATCACAGGAAGCAAACCAAATGGAGTGGCTGGGTCCCTGATGTCGCCGTTAGACCACAAACCACCCGCCAATCGAAGAGCAATGAAAGGCATGAATATAATTGAAAGCATACGAGGCTTACAGGAAGAGCACTACGTCCTGCCCTGTAATATTGGTGTGTGTGGGGGGGGAGGGGGGGGGGGTCGACAAATAAAGCATATCAAACCAGCAATACTTGAATTGCTAGATAAGTTAGGCCAGCGCAGTAATAAAAAGGCTTGGGACAGTGACAAATTCCTTTTTCGCTATAAGGAAAAGAAACTTCACACTGCATTCCCAAGCTATATTGCTGCTGCTATTCTCAATAAAGAGTAATACACCTAAAAAGCATGCAGTTCACCCAAACAAGCATAATGACACTAACCCAAAATGACTCGTAATGCTTTAGTGTTAGTTATCTAAAATAGTATAGAAACCATATGGCTCCTACACGTCTGACCGACTCCATAATGCCACTAAGTACGGAGGGGATGTGATGAACATGGCACTATTGCAAGGAATATACCTGCTGAAACAGCATCGACATATCTCTTGAAATCAAGACAGTATGCCATGTCATCAAATAATACACCATATAGGCATAATATCCAATCATCAAGTGGAAATATAATCCACAACATTAGATTTGATAAGAATGAAAGCGGGAGACGAAAACAATGTTTCAGCACCTGATCACAAGAAACCTAGATGAACTCCTTGCATCTCGTATCGATTATAGCAGGAATATAATCCTGAAAAAGAAGTTAACT
This sequence comes from Pictodentalium vernedei, assembly GCA_031216915.1. Classification (NCBI taxonomy): domain Eukaryota; kingdom Metazoa; phylum Mollusca; class Scaphopoda; order Dentaliida; family Dentaliidae; genus Pictodentalium; species Pictodentalium vernedei. Next base: position 836,879,833 of record CM062297.1, on the reverse strand, counting down.
GTAGGCATTCGAAAGAACGCTCAATAATCACACTAGGTTAATATGGCATTATCAATAGGGCTAAAAGTCTCAGACAACCGTCATAAAAACAATACCGCTAGGGAGAGAACAAACTCTTCTCATGTAACGGTACCTTGTCCTATAGGACAGTGGTCTCAGCCTGGCTGAAGCAGCTAAAGGTCTATTCGAGAAGACAATTAAATGGCTGATAACTGCGGCCCTAGAAGCTCACTGAAGGAGACTTACAAGGCTAGCCGCCAATGACAGGGTAAAAAACACTGCTCAAACTTCTAGTTAAGCTACTAAGATGTCAACAATATGACTAAAGTCTATGACACTTAAGAAAACAACACCGAGAAGGAAACTCTTTTCCTTTAGCAGTTCTATTCCCAAAAGACATTTGTCTCAGCCTAGCAAATGGAGCTTAGAAGACTTCATCTCCTTGAAGACAGATATCTCGGTGTAAATTTACCGACTTTAGACAGCTCACTATTCAGAGACTTACAACGTTAGTTGCTCAAGTTAAGGGGAAAAATGGCCGCACTTGATTCTTATAAGGCGTCAACAAAATGACTAAAAGCCCCAGACACCTAAAAATACAACGCCGAGAAGGAAACAATGTACTCTTTCCTTTCAAAGGCCCTAATTCCAAAAAGACAGCAGTCTCCTATTAGATAGCGTAGCTAATAAGTCTTCATCCTGTGAAGACAAATATCTGGGTGAAACTGCAACCTTGAAAACTTACTAAATGGAGACTTGCAACATTAATCGCTCAAGATAAGAAATAAGGACGGCTCTAAAGACCGAAATTCCAAAGAGACAGTAGTCTCAGGTAGCTAACACAGTCATTAGTCTTCATCTCATGAATAAAAAATCTGTTTCACCTGCATCCTTGGAAAGCCTAAAAGTCATATATTGGTGATAAAGAGATATCTGTGTGTAACCCTGCGGCCTTAGACAGCTCACTAAATGGAGACTCACGATGTTAGCCGCTAATGTATAAGAAAAGACCGCTCTAACTGTACATAAGGCTACCACAAAAGCATTAAATGCCTCTGATGCCTAGGGAAAACAACACCGAGAACAGAAAGACATACTTAGTCCTTCTAACGGCTCTATTCCCAACAAGACAGCTGTCTCAGCCTATCTTTGAGCTATCAATTTTCTATTCATAAGGAATAGATCATTGCCTTTCTTATACTATTGTTAAGCCATGGGAGGTGTTGTTGATCAGCCCAAAAGCCTTCAACACCTGAGCCGAAAGATCCGGGAAGGAATATCTTCATCTTTCCTTTGCTCGGTACCTTAAGCTGTTTTTTGCCTAGCAAATGCAGACTATTGTTCAGATGGAACAAGATTCGAAGAGCTTTATTTTTAATACAAATTCAAAGTCGTAATGAGCCGTTCCATGAGGGCTGCCGCTGGAGAATCAACCTGTGTAGCCCTCTCACCATCTGAATGTTCCATCTAAAATGTGGTCAGTACCATCTGAATGGACAGAAAACTGGACCAGCCCAGCACTGACCAACAGCTCACTACCAGAGACTGTTGACAGCAGAACCTACGACTACTGGGATGCTGCGATACGCTGCACAATCTGTGGCAGCAGGTCCGTGAACGAGGTTTGCAGAGCAGCAATTATCCATTTCTTCACCATATGCTGCTCACGGGAGGGAGATCTGTCCCCAGATCATCAATGCATGTCCCGTATAAAAATGCTTCGAACGACTAGCTACAGGTTAATCCGACTTCGGTGGTGAAGACTGGGAACATCTCCATGGAACAGCATGAACATGCGAAGTCGGAGAGCCAGTCTGTGGTCTATCGTGCTTCATCGATGAAGCAGAGGAAGAAGCATTAGCTGCAACTGTCCCCAGCTGCAGTGTGGAAGGAGCGTCCCGAACCACAAGCATGAATGGAGTCCCAACTCACAAAAGTTTCTCGAAGCGAAAACAGTCAGCTCCGACTGCTGTCAGAATGGAGAGGGGTCTCCCACTCGTGGTCTGGCTCCAGACCTCGCCAAGCATTTTGTCTAGAAACTTGTAGGCTTCTACCCCTTAACAGGCTTTTTCTTGGAAGTAGAGGAAGACGTAACAACAGCCGACTCTGGCTGAAGTGTGGAAGGAGCATTGCTCCAACTCATAAAAGTTTCTCACAATGGACAAACAGTCGACACCGACTGCTGACGGGACAGAGAACCAGATCTCGCCGAGTATCCCATTGAGAAACTTGTCGGCTAATCCCCTTTGCATGCCCATCCATGTAAGAAGAAGAAGCCATAACTGCAACCGCCTGCATTGTAGAAGGAACATCTGATTCGTGGTCAGACTCATTATAGTTTCTCGCAACGGACACAGTCGACTTTGACTGCCAACAGGACGGAGAGGGTTCTCCAACTCATGATCTGACCCCAGATCTTGCTGAGTGTCCCGCAGAGAAACTTAAAGGCTTCTTCTACTTATTGCCATCATTGCTGGGTGAGCTTTATATTATAAGGTGCTTGTTCTACCCACATTATACTATTCGACTGCAACGGAACTACACGGCTCCCTTAAAAGGGCCAACCACTGCACCGGTCGAGCTAGGTGCATGCAGAGAATTAAGTTACTCTGGCTTTAATCCTGTGCATTTATATCATGAGCACCTTGGCAGCAAGCTCTATTTTACTCATCACAGCAGGGCTCATCAGAGTGCGACGACAGCAGCACGTAATGGACAGGTGTCAAAGTACCATCACCATGTTCTTGTTCCTCTGAAAAAGAGACTGAAAGACTAGTATTAGCCAGCGGTGAAGGCTTCACCACTCACCACATAGGTCGACACCCGTTTCCAAAGTTCACATCCCATAGTACAAGTATTGAAGGAATGCCACGGCTATCGGCAAACAGCAAGCCTATATTCTGAGAATTCTTGGACTTACACTAAATATCAATTATTATAATGGCAACAATAATAATGAGGCCAAAAACATAAGTCTGCTGCTCTCCCAAAAATAAACATCACAAGGATACATAACATAGACAAAACAACAGATTTTCGAATAAAATTTTAAAAAACATTTTCAAATAATTTTGAATGAAGCCTAAGTGCCCCAAGGGAACCTCATGAGCCCAAGGGCATCCCGATAAAGCCTAAGTGTGGATAACCACTAACTAATAAAAGCTAAACTACCAGAATAAAATATACTATGTATCCTAAAAGAAAAATCGTGATTGTTTAAAACTAAACATTGAATACGAATCCAAAACGTTATTGAACAGACAACAACGTCAAGAGGAAAAACTGGAAACTAACCAACAACAGGCACAACAAAGGCCCAGAGTTAGTAACCAACCAATAATCACCTGATGCAAAGTTAGATCTTCACATGAAGAAAAAACAATGCACCCGGTAGAAGATGCAAGAGTACAAAACATCCTGAACCGAAATAGACAGGACGTAAACATAGGGGATAAACAGAATACCTATTCTGTTTACAAGTTAAACTCTCAAGAATTTAATAAAAAATTCTTCATTAAAAATGCCAAAAGAGCTTGAGAGTATAACAGGAGGGTTCAGGAGAGGAAAGGGAAGTAATAGTAACAAAACAACAGTGGAGTCATATTATAATGATGACGTTCAGAATCATATCACAAAATTGGGTAACATGAATAATTTACATAAAAATTATAAAGTTACAGCCCTGAACATCCGAAACCACCGTTATTCACTTCCAGCATCCTGTTAAACTGTTGATTTCATGAAAACCATCATTGATTTGTGTCTGGCATCTTCAAAAATGAGAATTTAAAGCACAGATGTCAACTCAGATATTACTGACTTTGGGCCAAACAGAAGAATGATGTAATGCCAATTCTGATTTCTTCCTGGGTACTGCACATGTGCAAATACTAAAAGTATGGAGGGCCAGATAGGACTTCTAATTTTCGGTATTGTATGCACATTTCGGGGATTGGGGGATTCAAAATTTGTGTTTGGCCCTTAATAATATTATGGTTGCACCAGCTGAGTCTGGGCCATTGGTTTTTGTATTAAAATATTATGAGGTTTAATGCCACAGATATCTTGCTTGGGCTGTCTGAGAGGCAATCTCAACAAAGCGACTGGAACACTGCCCTGTGAAGAGTTCACTCGGTGGAAATAAACCTGCCCTGTCAGGACAGGGAGTTAGCTAGGACATTCAGACGACAGGGAATGCCCTGGTTCCCAATGTAAGTGACCACTGTCGAATTGTCGGACAACAGGAGATCCACTGCCAGAAACTCAGAAGAAGAGCAAGGAGCTCCTTCTGGTTGATGTGAAGAGCTGCTTGATCCTGGTCCCATACACCGTGAAGGGAAAGACCAGAGGATCCAAAGTCGTGCACCATCCGAAATTGCTGGCATCAGCCGTCAGAACATGAAAGGACATGCGCAAGTCCAACGGGACTCCCTACATAATCCACCGAATATCCATCCAGGGAAGAAGGTGACAATGAAGAGATGCTGGTAATTGAAGCACCAGATCCAGAGGATCTTCATTTGGCCTCCAACAACTGAGAAAGTGTTGGAGAGGTCTGACATGCAGCTGACCTACAGGAATGAGATCAGTCACCAAACTGCAGAGTCCGAGCAGCTGGAGAATACACCGAGCTGTCACAGACTGGGTCCAAGTCAGGGTGAAAGCCAAGAGAATCACAGCCCTCGCCCAGGGAACCTACCCAATATTCAGCTGAGTACGGAAGGCCATCCCAAGATGACAAAACGACAGAGAAGGAACCAGGTCCGACTTATCCTTGTTGAGTCAGAACCCTACCGACGTGAGCAGGTTCAAGTGTGTCAACATCTGATTCCAGAAGAGCTGCACTGAAGTGCCTCTGGAGGATATCGTCCAGATATGCCAAAGTAGTCACCCTGGACTCAGTGCGATGGAAGGCTATCACATGCAACATCAGTCAGATGAAGGCTGAAGAATCCAGGTTGAGGCCGAAAAGCATGGCCTTGAACTGGTAAATTCGCCTCAGAAAAGTAAACCTGAAATACTTTCACGAAGTCCGATGAATCGGAACGTGAAAGTAAGCATCTCGAAGGTCGATGCTGGAAGCGAAATCTCCCTAGTGAATGGAGCAGCGAACCGACCTGAAAGTCTCCATGCTGAACATGGGAGCAATGATAGACTGGTTCAGGATACTCAGATCGATAACCAGTCGGAGTCAGCCATCCTTCTTCGGCAGAAAGAACAGGCAGGAATAATCGCACTGAATGAATGTTCTTGATGACCTCGATCGCCCCCTTTGACAGGAGGTTGTCTATCTTCATGATCAAAAGTTCCCGACGTGAAACATCTAAAGGATATTGGGTTGGAAGAGGCACTCTCGACAGAGTGGGGTGCCTCCGATAGGATATCTGCAGACCGGACCGAACATCTAACATCCAAGGATCGGATGTGATCAAAGCCCAACGGTCTGCAAACTCAGATATCCCTCCTCCAACCTGGGACAAATCGGGGTGAGGACCTTCATTTCGAGCCCAGGTGAGGCCTGTGAGAGGAGAAACCACCTTCTCTGCTAGATGAAGGATCATGAGACCTCCCTCTGGACTGCCAACACTTACCCTCACCATGTGAGTAAGAGGAAGAAGCGGAAGCAGGAAGCTCAACCCTTGGCTTCACAGAGGAAGAAGGGCGTTTGTTAGGCTTGGAACAGCCCAGCCTCCAACAGAAAGCGGATCAAGTTGGTGAAGCGGCAGCTGATCTTTGGAATGACGCAGGACGTCATCCTGGACTGTCACCACGGAATCATGAAATAGTCACGGACCCACAAAAGAAGCGGATCGAAGAGCAGCGTGCTGCTCTTCAGGAAAAAATGGCTTGTGTCCAACACAGCATCCTGGCGAAGTAATTCCAAATTAGATGAGTTACAGGCATGCATGTGAATAAGATGTATGTGCGTCTTAGAGATCACATGCAAAGGGGCCTGTATGTCATCAAACTTATCTGGAGGAAGATAATCAGCCAAGGCAGAGACGACGTGAGCCGAGAGAGAAAGCATGCCTAGCATCTCTCTGGGTAAGTCCAACATGGACTCCAAAGTCGCCATAGAAATAATGGCCGACTTGGGCTTGGAGTCTTGAAAGTCTTGCAGACTGACAGATTGGCAGAATCATAGGAACGATAATGCACAGGGGGCAAAAAGGTAACAGCCTAGTGAAGAACAAAGTCTTCATAGTCTTGGAACTCTGAGTCCAATGCTACAAAAGCTTTGACCACTTGTATCGACTGGCACAGTCAAAGGTGCCCAGAAGCAGGTTGCTTCACAGGCTGTAGGCATGCGCCCGATGATCATGGCCTGGCTGACAGTTGAAGGAACTCAAACAAAAAGTCAAGAGCTGCTCCCAAGTCAGAAGATTGATGGCTCTCAATGTCAGGTGAGTGTGACCCATCGCCTGAGTCGGTGGACACATAGCCCATGCCAGGCATACCAGCCAATGCCTCCCATGGTGTAGGAACACCAGGGGAATCAGAAAGCAGCGTGCTTCCAATCCTGGGAGGCGGCACCATGGAGGGTGCCTGGAAGCCACTAGAAGACAACAGGAAGGTTCTTGGAAAGAACCTGCATGAGCAAGGAGAGGGCCTCCCTAACCTCACAACCCGTATCTGGCAGTTCGACGTGGGAACGGCCCTGCAAAATGGCTTCGCATCTGACCCTCTAAACCAGCAAAGGGTCACGCTCCTCCAGAACACTTGATGCAGGGGGAGGGGGTGGGGGTGGGGGTGGGACTGGGGGGGATGGGTGGCAGCCAAAATATCTGAATACAGATGCATATAGGGGTATGAAGTACCCCGAGGATCTGAAGTGTGGGAACTCAGGAGAGTCACCACGGACCTCTGAGGGACAGAAAGTCCAGGCTGCACAAAATGCACTGGTAGGACAAAACTGTCCGAAGGACCAGAGTGCGTGGATGAAAGCGCAACAGAGTCCACGGTGACCCCACCATGGACATCTGAATCCATATCAAAACCTGCTGGGCCCAATGCCTGAGAGACCACAGCAGAGGGATCGGCAGGTAACCACTTCCGACTTCGCTGAGTTGAAGCCAGGGAAGGCTGAGGCCGATATCCCACGTCCAATGAAGCAGAAATCCTTGCAGGGATAAGCCGAGGGACAGATGACATCACCGACGGAGCAGCAGCAGGAGTGGATACATCAGTAGCTGGTGATAAGGGCAAAATGTGGAGAGAGCAACCAGCTCGGCTCCAAATGAGGAGTCACAACCTTAGGACAGCCTCAGATGTCGACTGGAGGGGGACAGTAATACCAGAACCAAGCATCTCTTCGCCAGAAAGTCAGCAGCTACCATGGCATCCATGCCACAAAAAGACTGCATAACCCCAAGCAGGGGGGTATAACTCTCTCCAGGCAGAGTCAAATCGGAAGCCCCCCCGAATGACTGCAATCCCCTTCCCACAGGCGCGGGTGGAAATGGCACGTGCCCAAACTACACAATAAACTGAAACCCAAAAGGTGGAAGACCACCCAGCCCATAGGGTCTTTCAATAGAACACCCAAATAAGTGGAGCATGAATAATGGGAAACTTCAACATGCTAAGACAACAAAAAATGGCCCGCAAGGTATCATCCTTGGCATATCTGGTGAGAGCAATGTAGATGGTAAGGTGAACCCAAAGAAAAAATAAAATGGGACACCCCCAGCTACCTGCGTAAGGTGGCAGGAAACAAAGGCCTGACGGGAACAGAAAAGTACCTTAACAGCCAACAGCCAAAAAGGAAACTGGCAGAAATTCTACCCTCAACAGAGGGGAGAAAAGCTGTTACAACAGCCCTCAACTGACACCTAACTCAGATAAAAGCAGAACCCAAAGGGTTAACATTAATGAACAAAAGACCGAAACAACACGGTATGTGAAATTCAAGCGCAAAATCGGTTTTGAGATTTATCACGAAAAATACAGTAAATAATCGAGAGAATATATAAAAACACAGCCCTGTATGGATAGTGGGATAGTGAAGAAACAGCTATAAGTCAACAATTCAGAACAGGAACATTGTTAACACTGAGTCAAAAGGGATCACTGCTGATGAGCAAAATGATCCGCATCCTGATAAAATAGAATGACACGTTGGTTATACGTCTGCGCACTGGTTCCGGAAGCCATGGAGTAGTACAAGAAGAAGAGTGTCCCCTACTGGGTGTGTGCCAGTCACACTCGACCCAGTTTTTGCTTATTTTTTCCTGGTGCTTTTGCACTACATTTCTTTCCAAAATCGCTTAGGAAAGAAAGAAATGGAGTATTTTTGCGAGTTAAGGACTTCCACTGTAGTGCAAACCTGTTGTAAACAATTGTAAGGTAGGTTAATAAGAAATGTACAGGCACTGAAGGGCTAAATGGATGGGTGTAAATAACATATTCAGCTGAACAGGTTATTTTGTTAACCTGTATCTACTTAACTGATATACAACATATTGGAAGGACAAGATTATAAAATAATTAAAATTACAAGGTTAAGTAGATTTAGTCACCTATATCAACCGTAGGTAAATAAGAATTTTGCAGTAAAAACAGGATTTATACAGACTGGTCAATTTGGTTTTCCGTGACTTTTCCTTACCCCTGACATCAATTTTTCATAATCCCAAAAGCTAAATGTAACTCAATATACAATTAAATTTTTCAATGTCACATCCCCCCACCCACCCAAACACACCTTGACAACTTGTTTAACTCTAAAGGTCCTAATTTCACTTTGTACTGTAATAAAACTGAGGTTCAAACATTGAGGCTCTGGTAAACTTTTAAATTACATCACTACGTGTACAGTGCATTAAAAATCTGAGTCCTGTTAATCAAGGGTAATTAAGATCAGTCAGCCTATAGACAGATTCTGTCAATCATTGACTGCAATGTAACTACTTCAGTCTCCATAGTAATAAACAAGCTTGCTGTCCGTGTTGAGATGAGTGAGGAAATGTTATTATTTATACAAGAGAGTAAACTGGGATTGTTGAGGGTGTTATAACACAAACCAGTAATTTACATTAATTTATCTTCTTTCATTACGGTTAATTAAAACAACTATGTACACCATCAAATATAGACTTTAGAAACATAACTGGTATGTACAAGTTCAAGGAAAATAAAAATTCACTTCAACAACATTACTAGACAGGCATAACTAGAATAAATCAAGTTTTCAAATTAAAAAAAAAATGCAGAACTATGGTCTGATTTGTTGACAAACAAACTGGGTAATTTGACTAGCGTCTGATCAAAATACAACAAAATTTGGAAAGTTGGATGATGAAATATATCTTCATGATGTGAATTTTGGGCAAGACTTATTCATCAAAGTTGTCATTACTCACTTTCTGCCTGTCGCTTCCTGAGTTTCATACCGTACATCATCTAGCCAAGATCCAAAGGAAAACAGGCGAAACAAATATGTGTACAAATTAAATCCGAAATTAAATTTCAATCAAAATAGAAATCTGGGAGAAAATATTATTAACTATAGGTGAACATAAACCCCCTTCTTCCTTCAAAATTATGGATTGTGACTCCACAATGGAACGAGCCTTTGTCAATGAGTGTCAGCCAATGTTTTTAGAGCAATAAAAAAATTCATTAATTCTGTAAATTTGTCCAGGCCGTACCTACAAGTGAATGTACATAGTCTTCCATTTACATGTATGTAAGGCATGGGTTAAGTTATGAAATATTTATTAAAAAAAAACCCACTGTGTTGAACAATGTGTTGGAGTGTGGGATTAGGGACCCAGTGAGGTCTTGTCCTCTTCCAGCATCCCAACCCCTCCATTTCTGTATGTCACCATCACTGATGTTAGTAACAATGATTGCTGTGATCGAGAAGTTATCAATCATCAATTAAGAGAGAAAAATACATTTTGAAAAAGCTATGTTTGCCCATGTGTACAAAATACGCGTTTTATCCCTAAAGCAACAAGAGCTGGACTTTCGTCCGGTGCATACCCCCACATGGTGTACCTCCTAGTGTGGGCATACCTATGACCAACAAATATTATTTATGAATAATCTTGTATGGATTGACAGACGAATGCACGGATGGACCAATGCAATCCAGTATACCTCCCCACCCCCCATTTTCTTCGAAAATTTTCAACAATTTCCAAGTCAAAAGGTATGGTAAATTATTTGGTGTTTGGAAGTTTTATGCAATGAGGCAGAAGCCTTTGTCATAAGCAAACAGCATGCCATATTTCACCAAAATCCGATAACCCATACCTTTGATACAGGCTGAACAGACAAATGATGTCTATTTCCTACAATTTCTAAGTCAAAAAAGGGGGATAACTCTAAAAAGGAGAATGTGAGAAATATCATTGAATCCTTTTTTTAAAGCCTATACCAAAAGCAGTGCTCATGGCAAATTTCATTGCAATAGAACATTTGATACCCGAGATACAGACTGAACAGACAAAATTTGGCCCGGATGCAGACATGTTAACCTCCCAAAATTTTTTTCAGGGAGATTGAAGAAAATTTTCAGGGAGAGGACATGATTTTCAGGGAGATTTTTTTTTGCGCGTAGAAACCATGTGTGGATCGATTAATTTTAAATATAAATTAATACCAAATACCCCCTCCCCCCCCCCACACACACACACATAACAGGAAACAGCCCAACAACAATACATCAAAGGAACATACGTCAACGTTCTACTAACTGGTGGTGAGTGACCCAGACCTGTTAACCTCTGGAGGTGACTGTCAGTGAGATTTTGATGAGCTCCCAGTGAGACTCGGATGCTTGTCAGTGAGATTTTTGCACGTGGGCAGCACATCAATAATTTCCATGTTACCCCCTCCCCCCCCCCCCTCACACACACATACATTAAACATTCCACCCTAATGTGTTTTATTTGAACAATTTGTCCTTTCAAAAGCCAAACCATAGAAATATAGAGAAAAACAGAAATCAGAAATATGGATGTGGTCATGTGCCAAGATCTGAGCTTGTTCCAATGACATCCATATTTCAATGGTTTTATGTACAAAATGTTTGGAGATATTTTCGACCTTTTCAGCACTATATCAGTTATGGTGTTGTGTTGAAAGTTTTGGATCCATTTGGGTAATTATAGGTACTTGCGGTGACCTGCGGTAACCTGTGACGATCTGTGGTGTTTAGGCACACCCCAGAGCCCGGTTGTTGTGGTAATTCGATCTTCCAAAGCCAGCGCCCCACCTAACCACACCGGTTACTCACTGGAAGTAGTTGGTCATTTACGAAGGGGATTTGGAATGGGGTGATCATTTTTCAGTGAAACGTGAAAATTATGCCACAGCCAGCCCAGGACGAAACATCTCGGGGATATTTTGTTGTCCATTTATCACTACGAATGAAAAAACGTGCAAGTGCCGTAAATTACCAACTTTTTAGAGATTTTTTTCACCAAAAACATAATTTTTTTCACAGCCTGCTTTATAAAATTGCGAATCAGAAATTTTTCCCAATATATTGAAAATTACAGCAACTCATATGTTTGAGCTGTTTGTCTCCAAAATTGGCTATAATTATCTGAAAGTGAAATCCAAAATGCACAATAAATTTGTGCGTATTTTTGCACATTTTTCGATTGGACAAGATTTTATACGTATGGAATTTATTTTTCGATTTGACTGCTACCTGTATACCAGCAAAGCTGTGCCTTTAATATATAATCAATTTCAGCAATTATCCTGCATCTCAAATTCATTTAATCCGCCTGTCAAACGTGTTTCAATAATCACAACACGGCCACTGACTGAAATGAGAATTGGTCATCAGTTCTTACGTAAGTGGTGACGTTTCACACAAACTTAATGACCTTGCCATTGAGAGTAGAGCACATGCTTTTGTATTTGTAAACAAAAGCTGGTGGATTCAGTTTTTGTCTGGTATGTCGACTTTCCGGGAGATTTTTGGTCCAAACTGACTCCCGGGCGGGAGGGCGGGAGGGCGGGAGGGGATAGCTAATTCCAGGAGAATCCCAGGCATTCCGGGAGAGTTAACATGTCTGCCCAGACGGACACAATTTCTAAGTGAACAAATAATAAAAAAAAAAAATAACTAGTGTGGGCATACCTATGACCAACAAATATTATAAAAAATAATAATTTACTTAAGTTATGAATATTTTCGGACGGACGCACAGACAGATGGACGGACGGACGGACGGATGGACGGACGCTCCAACATTTCGGGTTTATGGGCTACCAAAAAAACATTTTGTTTGTCCAAAACCTTATTTTACCCAGAACCCCACCCCTCCACCCTAGAACTTATATTTAACCCTAACCCCACCCCTCCACCCAAAAACCACATCCTAACTCTAACCCTACCCCACCCTGACCCTAAACCCTAAAAGCCCACCCCAGACCCTAACCCCCACCCACCCCCGGGACCTAACACCCCCAACTCTGGGACTACCCCTAACCCTAACCCCCACCCCACCCCTGACCCAACCCCACCCTAGCCAAACCAATAGGAGTGGGGTGCCTCCGAAAGGATATCCGCAGACCCGACCAAACATCTAACATCCAAGGATCAGATGTGATCAAAGCCCAACGGTCTGCAAACTCGGATATCCCTCCTCCAACCTGGGACAAATCGGGGTGAGGACCTTCATTTCGAGCCCAGGTGAGGCCTGTGAGAGGAGAAACCACCTTCTCTGCTAGATGAAGGATCATGAGACCTCCCTCTGGACTGCCAACACTTACCCTCACCATGTGAGTAAGAGGAAGAAGCGGAAGCAGGAAGCTCAACCCTTGGCTTCACAGAGGAAGAAGGGCATTTGTTAGGCTTGGAACAGCCCAGCCTCCAACAGAAAGCGGATCAAGTTGGTGAAGCGGCAGCTGATCTTTGGAATGACGCAGGACGTCATCCTGGACTGTCACCACGGAATCATGGAATAGTCACGGACCCACAAAAGAAGCGGATCGAAGAGCAGCGCGCTGCTCTTCAGGAAAAAATGGCTTGTGTCCAACACAGCATCCTGGCGAAGTAATTCCAAATTAGATGAGTTACAGGCATGCATGTGAATAAGATGCATGTGCGTCTTAGAGATCACATGCAAAGGGGCCTGTATGTCATCAAACTTATCTGGAGGAAGATAATCAGCCAAGGCAGAGACGACGTGAGCCGAGAGAGAAAGCATGCCTAGCATCTCTCTGGGTAAGTCCAACATGGTCTCCAAAGTCGCCATAGAAATAATGGCCGACTTGGGCTTGGAGTCCTGAAAGTCTTGCAGACCGACAGATTGGCAGAATCATAGGAACGATAATGCACAGGGGGCAAAAAGGTAACAGCCTAGTGAAGAACAAAGTCTTCATAGTCTTGGAACTCTGAGTCCAATGCTACAAAAGCTTTGACCACTTGTATCGACTGGCAGTCAAAGGTGCCCAGAAGCAGGTTGCTTCACAGGCTGTAGGCATGCGCCCGATGATCATGGAACGGCCCTGCAAAATGGCTTCGCATCTGACCCTCTAAACCAGCAAAGGGTCACGCTCCTCCAGAACACTTGATGCAGGGGGTGGGGGTGGGGGTGGGGGTGAAACTGGGGGGATGGGTGGCAGCCAAAATATCTGAATACAGATGCATATAGGGGTATGAAGTACCCCGAGGATCTGAAGTGTGGGAACTCAGGAGAGTCACCACGGACCTCTGAGGGACAGAAAGTCCAGGCTGCACAAAATGCACTGGTAGGACAAAACTGTCCGAAGGACCAGAGTGCGTGGATGGAAGCGCAACAGAGTCCACGGTGACCCCACCATGGACATCTGAATCCATATCAAAACCTGCTGGGCCCAATGCCTGAGAGACCACAGCAGAGGGATCGGCAGGTAACCACTTCCGACTTCGCTGAGTTGAAGCCAGGGAAGGCTGAGGCCGATATCCCACGTCCAATGAAGCAGAAATCCTTGCAGGGATAAGCCGAGGGACAGATGACATCACCGACGGAGCAGCAGCAGGAGTGGATACATCAGTAGCTGGTGATAAGGGCAAAAAAGTGGAGAGAGCAACCAGCTCGGCTCCAAATGAGGAGTCACAACCTTAGGACAGCCTCAGATGTCGACTGGAGGGGGACAGTAATACCAGAACCAAGCATCTCTTCGCCAGAAAGTCAGCAGCTACCATGGCATCCATGCCACAAAAAGACTGCATAACCCCAAGCAGGGGGTATAACTCTCTCCAGGCAGAGTCAAATCGGAAGCCCCCGAATGACTGCAATCCCCTTCCCACAGGCGCGGGTGGAAATGGCACGTGCCCAAACTACACAATAAACTGAAACCCAAAAGGTGGAAGACCACCCAGCCCATAGGGTCTTTCAATAGAACACCCAAATAAGTGGAGCATGAATAATAGGAAACTTCAACATGCTAAGACAACAAAAAATGGCCCGCAAGGTATCATCCTTGGCATATCTGGTGAGAGCAATGTAGATGGTAAGGTGAACCCAAAGAAAAAATAAAATGGGACACCCCCAGCTACCTGCGTAAGGTGGCAGGAAACAAAGGCCTGACGGGAACAGAAAAGTACCCTAACAGCCAACAGACAAAAAGGAAACTGGCAGAAATTCTACCCTCAACAGAGGGGAGAAAAGCTGTTACAACAGCCCTCAACTGACACCTAACTCGGATAAAAGCAGAACCCAAAGGGTTAACATTAATGAACAAAAGACCGAAACAACACGGTACGTGAAATTCAAGCGCAAAATCGGTTTTGAGATTTATCACGAAAAATACAGTAAATAATCGAGAGAATATATAAAAACACAGCCCTGTATGGATAGTGGGATAGTGAAGAAACAGCTATAAGTCAACAATTCAGAACAGGAACATTGTTAACATTGAGTCAAAAGGGATCACTGCTGATGAGCAAAATGATCCGCATCCTGATAAAACAGAATGACACGTTGGTTATACGTCTGCGCACTGGTTCCGGAAGCCATGGAGCAGTACAAGAAGAAGAGTGTCCCCTACTGGGTGTGTGCCAGTCACACTCGACCCAGTTTTTGCTTATTTTTTCCTGGTGCTTTTGCACCACATTTCTTTCCAAAATCGCTTAGGAAAGAAAGCAATGGAGTATTTTTGCGAGTTAAGGACTTCCACTGTAGTGCAAACCTGTTGTAAACAATTGTAAGGTAGGTTAATAAGAAATGTACAGGCACTGAAGGGCTAAATGGATGGGTGTAAATAACATATTCAGCTGAACAGGATATTTTGTTAACCTGTATCTACTTAACTGATATACAACATATTGGAAGGACAAGATTATAAAATAATTAAAATTACAAGGTTAAGTAGATTTAGTCACCTATATCAACCGTAGGTAAATAAGGATTTTGTAGTAAAAACAGGATTCATACAGACTGGTCAATTTGGTTTTCCATGACTTTTCCTTACCCCTGACATCAATTTTTATAATCCCAAAAGCTAAATGTAACTCAATGTATAATTCTATTTTTCCAATGTCACTCCCCCCCCCCCCCCCACCCCCACACACACTTGTTTAGCCCTTTACCCAACGCAGACGATTTCAAAAAAAATTATTTTAAATATCATTTTTTTAATTTTTTCAAAAAATTTCAACAAAACCATATCATGCGACCCCTCTTTGGAACGAGCTCGACAAGCTCGTTCCAAAGAGGGGTCACATGATATGGTTTTGTTGAAATTTTTCAAAATATAATATTTTTTCAGCTGCTGAATTTGCATATTACGCGGGTGGATGCTGGCGATTCGTTGATTAAAAGGTTAACTCTTAAGGTCATAATTCCACTTTGTACTGTAATAAAACAGAGGTTCAAACATTGGGGCTTTTGGTAAACTTTTAAATTACATCATTATGTGTACAGTGTATTAAAAATCTGAGTCCTGTTAATCAAGGGTAATTAAGATAAGTCAGCCTATAAATACATTCTGTCAATCATTGACTGCAGTGGAACTATTTCAGTTTCCAGAGTAATAAACAAACTTGCTGTCCGTGTTGAGATAAGTGAGGAAATGTTAATTATTTATACAAGAGAGAAAACTGGGATTGTTGAGGGTGTTATCACATAAACCAGTAATTTACAGTAATTTATCTTCTTTCATTACGATTAATTAAAACAACTATGTACACCATCAAATATAGACTTTAGAAACATAACTGGTATATACGGCCTACAAGTTCCAGGAAAATAAAAATTAACATCAACAACAATACTAGACAGGCATAATTTGTAGAATAAATCAAGTTTTCAAATTAAAAAAAAAACTGCAGAACTATGGTCTGATTTGTTGACAAACAAACTGGGTAACTTGACTAGCGTCTGATCAATCTACAGCAAAATTTGGAAAGTTGGAGGATGAAATATATCTTTGAGATGCAAATTTTGGGCAAGACTTATTCATCAAAGTTGTCATTACTCACTTTCTGCCTGTTGCTTCCCAAGTTTCATACCGTACATTATCTAGCCAAGATCCAAAGAAAAACATGCGAAACAAATGTGTTTACAAATTAAATCTGAAATTAAATTTCGATCAAAATAGAAATCTGGGAGAAAATATTATTATTAACTATAGGCGAACATATACCCCCTTCTTCCCTCAAAATTATGGATTGTGACTCCACATTGGAACGAGCCTTCGTCAATGAGTGTCAGCATATGTTTTTAGGGCAAAAAAAAAAAAATTCATGAATTTTGTAAATTTGTCAAGGCCGTACCTACAAGTGAATGTACATAGTCTGCCATTTACATGTACGTAAGGCATGGGTTAAGTTATGAAATATTTATCAAAAAAAACCCCAACAACACTGTGTTGAACAATGTGTTGGGGTGCGAGATAAGGGACCCAGTGAGGTCTTGTCCTCTTCCAGCACCCCAACACCTCCATTTCCGCATGTCACCGTCACTGGTTTTAGTAACAATGATTGCTGTGATCGAGAAGTTATCAAACATGAATTAAGGAAGAAAAATACATTTTGAAAAAGCTATGTTTGCCCATGTGTACAAAAATACGCATTTTATCCCTAAAGCAAAAATCAGACAAAAGTCAATCAGTCAATCTGTGCTTGTATGTCCAATCACCAAAGACAGTCCTTTGGGGTTATTCAACATTTTGATAATCGCATACACTTTGAGCTGAATAAATAGTTAAAGGAAGGCGTATATCTGTAGGACAAAAAACAAGGAGAAAAAAATTACAACTTTTTATTCAGCAATAGTCGAACAGGATCACTTGGCAATATGAATAACCTAACTCTACATTCATTTAACAGAGAAAAGTAGTTTTTAGACCTCTCTCTCAATTTATAATCTTGGGATAAACTTCAGAAAAAATTAACAATGGAGGTGGGGAAGAGGCGATAAAAGTCAAGAGATTGTGGTGTTTTCTTATTTGTTATTTATTTATTATTTTTTTTGGGGGGGGGGGGATGAGGGGGGGGATGATTTCCACGTAACTGGTTGTGGCGACTAATTCTTAAAATTTCTGGATAAAATCTTTGACACCACCCATAACCACTGAAAGATGGCTAGACCTTTTGATAATCTATTAAACTTATAAATAATTGTTGCCCCCCACCCACACACACATAGTGATTTAGTGGTAATCAAAATATAATGCATGTGATGAGCAATGACTTTAAATTAAGTTAAAAGACTTGCCACAGTATTCAACAATATTATGGTGAATTAAAATTGCTGGTGGTCTTTCTTTTTTGGGGGTGGGGTGGTGTGGGGGTTATTGTTTGAAAATGTAATTATTCGATTCCAGTTAATGAAAGCGAACAGGATGTCACTACATCACAAGCTCAGATCCGTACAAATTATAATGAGGGGTCCAAAACTTGGGGGATTAAATTCAAGCCTTAATTCATTGATTCTTCGGCAAGGGATAGCTCGCTTTGGGAAAATAGGTAGTATTTACGATGGTATTAAAGGTTGGTGGGAGAGCCCTAATTTATTTTTTTTTTGGAGTGGGGAAGGGGGGTGGGCAGTGTTGGATGTTGCCAACAGCCAATAAATAATAGAGATATGCCCAACCTGTTTATTTTTGGACCTTCCCCGGTTTATGTTGGCCATAGTGTGTACCAGCAATAGGCCTTATCTTTTCATTTTCATTTTTAAAACTTATTTCTATTAAATTTTAGCTTGCTGTTATACACTTAGAGTACAAGTATTCTCGTATTTATTTGCGTGAATGTGTGATTTACAACGTTTATATAATTTTCACATGGTGGCCTTAAATTGTAATGAGTACTACCGACCCCTCGACAAAGTTTACCGTTCACACGAGCATATTTTTCCACAGGTTTAATAAAAACAGAAGAGTGAATGAATTTAAATGAACACAAACACAACCGATTAATGTTTTTAAAGATACACATTTGTGCTGCAAATGCAAACCACCGTGGATCTGCGCTGAGATGTTCTACGATTTTTTTTCGCACACTATGCAGTGAGCATTGGTGGGATGTCGCACATATTTGTGCCAGTGCCTCATTGGTTGCTAATAATTAATGGGCAGGATTAAGGTCATGTCAGTGTGTTGAAAAAACACACTGACATGACCCACTCAGTGGGTTAAAATGTCGTATTATTGACACTTTTTCGACACATTCGCCTGGCAAATTAATAATTTTCTTATGGTTATACATTTTTGAACAAAATAATTTTCTTTTGATTGATTCAAATCTTGCCTATTCGACATTTAATTCGCAAGGCGTAATTTTTTTGACGGGCCGTACTGATAGTGTGGTTAATTGGTTACACTTTGTATTTTCCCAGTGCTATAGATAGTAATGCAAACTGGGTTCAGCACCACTAGTTTAGCACTAGAAATAATGGGTGATGCAAACCGAGTCTTTAATGGACTGTACACATAATGATGCTAAGTACCTTAGCAGTTGTTTCTAGGCAAGTCAGGCAGCCAAGACATTCCTAGAAACAACTGCAAAGCCACCAGATGTATTAAAGTGTGGCAAAAGTGTATATAAACCACCAGGTCTCTAAGTGGTAAGAAACCCCAAACACTTGGGAGTGACTCAAGTAGTGATTCTTGGTAAACCCTAAAAATTGCAAGTACAAATATGTTTTGAATGGTCACATTAGACAGGAGAAATACCCACGTTACATGTTTCTGTTCATTTCCAAAACCCACCTAAATTTTCCATACTTTTCCAGGGCCTGGAAAATCAGTTTTCTGTTTTCCAAGCCATTCCATAACCTATATGAACCCTGTAAAATATGTAATTACACAAACAGACATACCATTAAAAAGCCATACTGAATAACCTTCTCGGTATATTCACTCAATGTGAAGTCCCCGAGCTGTGGTTTAAGCTTTTCTTTCTCTAGGAAGGCCTGTTGGCTGAGATGTTTCTTTTCACGGGGCTTCAGTTTCTCTGGTTTATCTTCTTCCACCTGATTATTCTTACAACAGCTCCTTCTAAAACAACATGCTGGCCGACTTCGCCACAACCTCTTCAATAATCTATTTAAAAATAAAATTAAACTTTTTTCAGTTCTTCAGTTTTGAAATGATCAGGCAAATATACTGTATTAAATGGTCCAGGTTTATTTATTTATTTATTTATTTATTGGTGTTTAAGGTCATATTCTTATGCACAATTGCTAATTGTGACCGTGACAGTTTTACGGTTTTACAGGTGGAGGAAGCTGGAGTACCCAGAGAGAACCACCGAGCATTGATGAGCAAATGTCAACTTCTCAGCATTCTAACTCTGTTCAAGCACCGCTCAAGCAGGGTTACAGCGACTGAAGACATGTGCACCATTGACATGCAATACGCGTTAGTACACAGCATCATCATGCGCCCATGTAGGCAACCCGGATAAAGTGCCGTGCCCAAGGACACAATGCGGGTCATCCCGGATTGGGATCGACTCAGGACCTCTAGCACAGAAGTCAGATAATGAAGATGGAAGTGAAATAGTATTAAATTTGCAATGTATTCTACTTAGCTGAGTTCTTAGAGAGAGTCTGTTCCTCTGAGGAGTATTTCCATTAGTTCCTTGAATCCTGCACGCTCTGTAACATATAATCAACTAACCCTGTGCATTTTTTACAGCCTTGGTCAGTGTATATCTTCATGTAATGTGCGATATGGCAACCCTGTGTAATGTCTATGGTAAGCCAGTGTATGTTAGCTTACTAATTAACTTTGTGCAATTTCCAGGGTTAGTCACTCGGTAGAATAAGTTATATTGCCTGCCTCAAATCAGAAGGACTGATTTTAGAGTACTATTTTAAGGCAAATTAAACTTGCTAGTCAGAAACAAATCTTAGAATATAAAGAAAATTTAAACTAGTCTGAGAAAATTGAAAATTACTACTGCAAAAATAAAAAGAAAAGACCAACTTCATGTACTGGCACCCAATACTTGGCTAGAAACCTTTTCATTCTATGTGAATTTTGTTTGTTTCCAAAATTTCCAGAATAGACCATATTTTAGGACCCCTTCTGAGCAAGGATAATAAAAGATCACTGTGATGATGGCAGGTGTGTGTGTGTGTGGGGGGGGGGGGGGATTTGAATAATTAAAAACATTGGAAATTTTTAAAGTTGATAAAGAGCAGTTCATCAGTCACACCATATCAAGTATTTGCTTCCTCAATTCAATGCAAATCCTCATGCCGTGTATGCAGGTGATTGTTGGTACTGAAACATTTTTCAAGTGACCCACCCACCATGTTTTCCTGATATTTAAAACCATAATCAGTAATGTCCCCTCCAATTTCCCCACAAATATCGGATTTCCTGAAAATTCTCCAATTCCGAGGGAACGAATCTGTTGCAATTTAATATGTTTCCTTTTAATGGAATGTGAGTTCCACACTCTGCCTCATTTACAATGCCTGACGTGACTAAATATGCACATTGAGCAATTCAAGTTGTAGCAATTTTTCTTCCGAGAGCAGTGAAATATCTAAGCCCACCTGGCCATAATTTGAAAAGGTTAATCAGATGAGCCTCCAAAGTGCAGGTGCAACTGAGAAAACCACCGGGTAAAAAAAGTTTATAGACTTCAGAGAGCAGTGAAAATTCTACGTACATAGGGCCATAACTTTGGACAGATTAATGAGATCATCCTCAAAATCGCAGATGCACAGGGTTCTATTATGGTTATTATTAATGCTAAGTTGGGTAAAGACTGATTGAAAGACAAGTGAGAAAACTTCCAGACCTTCCAGACTTCAGAGAGCATGAAAATTCTAGGTCCAAAGGGTCATAACTTTGGAAGAGTTAATCCGATCAACCTCAGAATTGCTGGTGCCAAGGTTGCTATTGTGGTTATTATTCATGCCAAGTTTGGAAAAGATCAGTTGAAAGATGACTTAGAAAACTTCTGGACAGGCAGGCAGGCAGGCAGGCAGGCAGGCCAATCACTTAATATGTCCCATTTTTCACTGGGTATATAAAAAAATGAGCTGCGTTTGCTTTGAATAATAAGTTAACTTCCTCGCAAATTTGATTGCACAGAATGATTCCAAATGGTATTCCAGAATAACAAGTGGCAACGAAAATGACCAGATTAATAATCAAAGTTGTCTGTGCATACTTGGAATAACACTAGTATTCTAAAATGGCCCATAGAAATGTACCCATTTTCAGTAATCGCTTGACTAGAAAACACTGCCAGAGTTGTTTCAATAGTAGATGCAGGGCTTACTTAGGCCCAAAAGTTAAGACACCTGTTATGAAGTTAAAAAACTTTTCAAACTTGAGAACAGTCCTTTAGGAATAAAAGGTCATTATCCCACTAAAGCACTGCAGATGGTGCCTTGTTGCACTCAAGGGATGATTTGTTACTTTACCAAAGCACAGGGAAGTCAGTAGATTTTAGCCAACGTTTAAGAAACATGAAAGTGATTTGAAATTATATTATGCTGGTCTTAATCCATTCTTAATCTCTTTAGTAAACAGTTTTACATGGTGATTTCAACTGGAGGCGATAGAATTAGTACTGTCAAAAGGTTTGTTACGGAATCCCGGTAAAGCCACAAAAGGTCATTATCAAACATGCAAATTACCCGTGTGGCATGGACGTCTAAATAACAGGTGGACGTCTGGCATGCCCCACATTTCATTGTAATGATTTTGGCATCTTGATATATATGAATAATGCAGGCTTAGGTCTGTAGACCCACAAATTTAATTTTGAGCAATGGACAAACCAGAAAATAAACAGACTGTCATTTGAAAACTGAGGTCCCCAGAGGGTGAATTTAGTGATGCTAACCTGCATAGCAGGGTAGCATCACTAAATTTACCCTCTGTGAACCTCAATCTGAATCAGGGTCTCAAAACTAAACAGAAAGAGGTACCCAGAGAATAAACTGGCCCACTGTATGGAATAGCATCATCAAATTGACCCTCTGTGGGCCTCATTCTGCAAATGTCAGACTGCTTATTTTCAGGCCTGGCAATGGATAACCTACAAATTTATGAACAAAAAGTTGTTTTTTTTTCAACAATGAAAATTGGTACTATCAAAAATAAAGGCGTTTACAGTAATTTTATTGTATTATTTTATTTTTTTACTTTCCAAAGTGTGATTTACTGGGATTTCCGGGTTTGATTATAAATGATAACTTCATAAGTGAATTATGCAATCAACAATTGTGTCATGTATCCGTGCACGCAAATGAAGATGCTTTGCCATGGGTGTAATGGGGACTTCAATGTTTTTTTAACCCTTTACCTAACATGAAAAGCAAATGACACTTGCAAAAAAAATTATTGAATAACCATTATTTTCATTTTTCGTCTCTAAAACATAGGTTATGACCCCTCATTGGAACGGGCTCGACAAGCTCGTTCCAATGAGGGGTCATAACCTATGTTTTAGAGACAAAAAATGAAATAAATAATGAAAATTAATTGAGGAGTTTTGAGAATAGCGCTGGCTGTTTTTGGCCAATACTTCAGGTAAAGGATTAAATACTATAATTATCGTTAATAATGAAAAGTAATAAACAGAGTAATAGCTTGACTGGACTGGTTACGTGAAATAATTCATTCAAGGTGAGGGACTATATTGTAAAACACTTGTGCGTATTCGCGCACTCGTGTTTGTACAATGTCCGTCACCTCCCATGAATTATTTCACGTAACCAGTCCAGTCAAGCGATTACTCTCTATTTATTAATTCCTCCTGAAGCAATAGGACTGCATGAAGAAAATATTGAAAAGATTTATTCCAAGTTATCAAAATGGCTTATCTTAGTATTTAAAATTATGAAAACATACTCTGAAAATATGGAAACAACTGCTGTGTGCAGTGCAAAACAAATTTTTTAACTCTTCACTGAACACGACCTGCAGATAACACCTGTAAAACATTTTCTACTGCAAAATATTTTCTTAAACAAGTAAATATTTTAAATTTATACCTCCAAAACATAGCTTACTATCCCTTGTTGGGATGAGCTAAAAGAGGCAAAAATTGAAGAAAAAAAAATCTGAATGGCAAATTTCAATAATTGTGCTGGCCAAACATAGTCAATATGATAAATTATGGAAATTACTTCTGCACTTCTCCAGTTAATCAAACAACTACTATGTTTTGATCAGGCCTTTAAATTCTTCCCAACTAACGATGGTAAATGCTGTGCCCAAATAAGATAATTGCGCCCAAATTATGCGGAGTTTGAAACTTTTTCCAAAGTTTGGCAGTGTTTCGGCAATATATAATTTAGCCAGGTTATCCTGATGCTTGTAATATAGCTTATAGCTTACATTTGGATCAAACAATGCAACAGATAAATACTTTTAAAAAAAAACCCACAGAGTTCGCCACAGAAAAGCAATCGGAGTCGACAGTGTCGTATATGACACTGTCAATGCTTTTCTGTGGCGAATTCTATATGATCATGTACTTAAATCTTGAGATCTATTATATTCATGTTTGTGGCACTTCTCAGTAAATGTCATGCATAATTTAGCTTACATTCAAATAGGCCTTTGGTTCAACACTGGGAAACTAAGAAGCCTTCTTGAGTTAGTCGTTGAGTGTTTTAACTTATGTCAAAGGGTGCTGGGAACCAGACATAATGGTGAGGACCTATATCAAGGGGTTGTAAACAATCATTTTAAGACGGGGGACCTAAAACCTAAAACAAATGCCAAGATGAAGAAAATACCATTGGTTTTTTCCAACCATGCTAGCCACGTCCATATTGCCGTTGCGCCCAAATTAGACTGATCTAAAGGTCTGGTTTTCATTTAAAATATTTTTCTGAATAAGGAAAATTAACAAAATATTCTCAAACAGGTAGTATTTTGTTTTATTATATGGGTAACACTGTTGGCACCCTGGTTAAGTACGATTAAATTATGAATTAAAACTTACGGAAGAACAATATCTTTGAAGAATTTTGGAAATGGTTTCATGAGCATTAATACAAGCACTTGAAAAGATAACTGAGACATACAGCTCTGTTTACAGCTGTCCTTGTATGCATCTCCTCTTCCCAGAATTCCGGAATCATCAAATCTCTGAAAATAAAAAAAGAGTTTACATTATAAATGTTAATGACCTGCTCTCACTTTAACCCTTAACCCTCTGCACTCTGGTATCAAAATTTAAAACTTCAACATGCATGCAATTATTTCCCATAATGCAACTAGGAAATTAACCAATTTAATCTTGTTTGACAGAGCTCCATGAGCTCTGCCAAACAAGATCGAACTGGTTAAAATCTTAATTGCATCATGGGAAATATTAGCAGACTAAAATTTCGAGATTCTTACATCAGTGTGTTAAAGAAATATTTCCTACTTCGGTAAATTTATACATCCTTAGAACAGGTGCCACAAAATGCAGTCTACAGGTAAACTAAAAAGACCTTCTATGTTTATATATTGGTAGTTGTCCTAAAAAAGTCTTGGCTTCCTAATAAGTTCCTAACAGGCAGCAAAGACTTGTTATATTATTTATTTATTGGTGTTTAAGATCACATATTTCTTCGAATGGCTAACCATGACCACAACATGAGTATCAACTCAAAACTGGGGTGAGCGTTAATAAGCCATGTTGCCAAATTTAGAGAGGGTTTGCACCTCCCTAGCATTGGTGACCGGGTCCTATTTTACCAGTAAAACAGCCTGTTTACCACAGTGAACAGGCACTGCTTCACTTCCCCGGATTTCCGCAGGGAAGCAAAGACTTGTTTAGACAGCAAAGACACAACCTCAGTCATAGCACATCCATTGCCAAAGCGAAACAAATATGTATGAAAAGTCTCCAGGCCTTTAAAAGTTAAGCCAGCACTGAAGGCATGCAAGCTGCTAACACTGAAATTATTTTACAATTACTGTGAAGATTTGATTTTTAACAGATGTGCTAGAAAAAGCAAAAATCGGTTTAAAATTTATTTGCACAATCAAGAATTGCAATACAGACTTTTTTGACCTCAGTACGTGTGATATAAGAGTATGATCATTAGATCTTGTTTGACAGATGATCATGAACTGTGTCTGACAAAAATATAATCAGGTGATATGAGATTAAACACTCAATTTATCTCCATAATATAGGAAATAAATACTCAATCTCCAGGATATGGGGAATTTGTCAAATTCTCCTTCTATGAATATTCCTAATATATGGAATAAATATGTACTAAGGCCAGTAATCGGATTTAAACCACCAGAAGGATAAGGGCTTGAATTTACCTTGCTTTTTCAGTCATATTATTATTAACAATTCTTAAATTATATTTTAAATATTTAATTGTAGGTATTTTAAACTTAATAAGTCACTGCATGTAGGAGAGAGTACTGCAAAACATTTGCATGTTTGAATGACAAATCGCAAAGTGTAACTATATCGAGATTGGCAAATTGGGTCATGTCAAAGGTCAAGTTGGATGAGTTCCTACTATGGGTGTCAAATTTTGTAATGGAATTCCCATTGAAAACCTTTTAACTGCAGTAGAAGCTTTACACTGGTAGTGGGATTAAAAGCTCAAATTTATCATACAGGCTTTTCACAGGTAGTAACATACAGTTAAAACTAGGAGTCCTGTCACAAACTGTGTGCTTATCTAGGCTTAACTGTAGGTAGGAATTTGCCATATCGAAAGGCATCCAAAGCACGGCAGGTTCTCCTGGTTACTCATAGCAAACACAGACAATGTTTCTGCCAATGGACCTCTGGGTTACCCGGAGGTCCATTGGCTGAAATATTGCTTGTGCTCAGGCCATATGTATAGAATTTGATAACCTTACTATGGTCATAGTGCATAGATTAATGTGCAGATCAACGTGCTATTTGTGCACATTTCATGACAGGACTTCTAGTTTTAACTGTAGGTGAGCACAGTATAAAATTCTATTGTTTGCACTTGGAAGGTAATTATTCACTTAACCCTTTACCTAATACAATAGCAATATCCTGTCAGTGGTGTTCACTAAAATCACCGTTCAAATTTTGATATATTTATCATTTTTTGTCTCAAAAAATAGTTTACCACACCTCTCTGGAATGAGCTAAACTTGCTCATTACAATGAGGGAGCCATAAGGTAATTTTTCAGTTATTCAAGAAAATATGTGCAAGTGTCACCAGATTGTGTTAGATAAAGGGTTAACAAGGCCACACTATGCTGATATTTCAATTTCTTATACTCTTTACTCATGCAAAGGCAGTCTACAACATTAAAATTCATTTTAGAATTTCACTTCACAATACGTACCCCCCTGAAGAAGGCAATATAAAAGCAGGATGCATAGCTATTTATAAACTGAAAGCAAAACAGCTTGATAATTAAGGCATCATCGTATTCTGTTTGTGTTCTGTGGTTTTCTGAAAGTAGTAGTAGTAGAATATTTTATTTGAGAGTCCTATTTCAATACACATACATAATATACATAGAATATTTACAAAATATTTATATGAAATCCAGCTTATGAAGGCTTATGAGACACATTTTCATCAGATGTAGGTCATTTTTACAGTAGTTAAAAAAAAACCAAAAACAACAAAACCCATACAAACACATGCACAACTCACACCCACACAGAGTAAAATATATACATACGCCCACATGCACTTGCGTCTACTCCCAACATTTGTGTACAGTAGAATCCACTTAATTGAATATCCATTTTACCAGTGAGAACTATTCAATTAACAGGAGTATACAATTAACAGGGATTTGGTCAGTTTCCTGTGTTCTGGAGGTAAACTGAGCATTTATTCTATTATATCTTGTTTGACAGAGCTCATAGAGCTCTGTCAAACAAGATATAATAGAGTAAATGCCTGTATTGGATGTAGTGAGGCCAAAAAGATTGATAAATAAGGGGAATTTGGTGTGTATCACAGTAATTTTTTCGACATATTACAAAAATTTATATACAATTAACAGGAGTTTATTCTACAACCCATATGCAATTAACAGATCAAATTTGTATTGATGGTATGGTAAATGGTTTTGTGTTTGAAAATTGTATTCAATTAACAGGGATATACAATTAAGAAATATCCAATTAAGTGGGCTCCACTGTACTAATTCTCTTTCACTTTTTTTTACTCTCTTCCCCTCTCTCCCCATCATGCCTCTCTGTCTCTCTCTATCTCTTTCCCACTCAAGGGTACTCTCTCTTAGAAAGGCACATACGCAGATATTTTAATTCGGCATCTCCCCTACAATCACCCACGTATTATTACAAACGTACAGGCTTAGCTATTTCAATTGATAATACAAATAACAACAAAGTAGGGAAAGGTTGAAAAATCTGCAAATGCAAAGAGTATAAAAAAGTACATACAAACAACTTCAGAATTAGATGAAGGAACACGTGCATGCCAGAGCCAGATCTCATTGGGGTTGAGATTTGTTTTGGTAAGCAAATGTCACCCGTACACATCCCTCCCCTGTGAAATAACCATTTGTTTCAGACATGAGTGAGAAACTTTAAAAAAAAACTACATTTTCTTTTTACTATACCCTTTTTATAAGGATCTGATCATTCCTATTGATAAAGCCACTCATTTCAACGACGCATTGATGCATGAAAATAAACAGCTGATGTGCATTGATACGTGGAAGTGATTTGACTAATACTCAGAACAGGTAGTGTCTTGTGATCTGATTCAAGTTTCAAGCAAAGTGAATTCGTGCCAAATCACCGCTGGAAACGATCGGTATCCACTCAAAAAAGAAACACTGTTCTTTCATTATACGTTTTTAGAACAAATTTATCATTTCCAGCGATAATCCGACTCGCTCTCACCTTGAAGTGATACTTTGAAAGCTGCCATTTTGATTGATATCGTGAAAGTGAAAATTTCTCTGCACATTCCATAGAAGTTAGCCATCACCTCCACAGTGCTGGGCTGCACACACAAACAAAAAACGTATTTGGTTTAACATGTATCATTCTTGAAACTGTTTTCAACGATTAAACATTTTGTGTACAGTTGTGTACAGTCGATGCTAAAACATATTGTATCTTTTCAATGTTCATTAAAAAAGAGAGTTTTTCATCATTATTAAATTGGTAGAATGCACTGTTAAGTTGGCTAGCTCAGTCAAAGAGTTTGTCTCCTAGATCAATATAGGACATATAGTTCAAAAAGAAATGTTTCTCATCTTCAATTTAATTTCTTGAGCACAGTTTACAGATTCTCTGATCAAGTGGCACTTTGGGTTTGGCATATCTTCCAGTTGGACATGCAAAGGTAGTGTGCCACATCTCAAAGATGCAAGCATTTTGGGATAGCTGCTCTAGCGTAACTCTCAATTGAGACACTTGCTTTGAACTGTCTGTATGTCCTCAGTTTATTACCATATTCATTTTTTCCTTCGTTCCACAGACTACTTAGCTAGCTTTCTCTGTCTTGGGAGAAAAATTTTTCTTTTGTCAAGTTTATATCAACACTACCACCTAGGTTTAGACCTGT
Organism: Pictodentalium vernedei; assembly: GCA_031216915.1. Taxonomy (NCBI): domain Eukaryota; kingdom Metazoa; phylum Mollusca; class Scaphopoda; order Dentaliida; family Dentaliidae; genus Pictodentalium; species Pictodentalium vernedei. Next base: position 836,850,895 of record CM062297.1, on the reverse strand, counting down.
AATTAAACTCTGGAGTCCCATGATCTCTTAAATTTGAGAGACCAGTTATGCACGGCAGTCACAAGCCTGTCTTGGTCCATATGCCTCACTCTTAGCCAATGCTTTACAACTTGGATTTTTTGTTCCATGAGTGGTGAGCACCAACCCAAATAGCTGTGGAGGGAGAGATTTGGAGAGTTTTTGCTGAGACCTTGGAAGTAGCGTGCGGCTTTGTTTTGCAGACAGTTGATCTTGTTCCATTCTGACAGACATGCCCCATATCACACTGCTGTAGTGCAGTATGGGTTCTACCAAAGCTTCTTACAGCTTATCAAAATCATCGAAGCTCATTCCACTAGAACTTGAACATTTGTTGATGAGGCCAGCTCATTATTGATTGGAATTGGAAATGCCTTTTGTATTTTCTGTTAAGTTTATCAAACAACCTACGTTCTGCACAGAAAACATTGTGAAGATGTTTTTTTGTCAGATTTTTGTTTGCAGTTTGTCCATTCGTACTGCCATGTTCTAACAGTTGTCCATTGTTTATCCAATTCCTCATTCCAATATGGTTTATGGAAAATTTTTTTACTCTTTTGGTTCGGTTAACACGTGCATACAACTTTCCAATCAATATGTTTTTCCATTTCCTTTAATACCAATTCGCAAAACACTTTGTATGCATTGTTGATTTCATTGTTGACATGTAACTCATTTTCGCTTCTATTGATGGTAATTAAAAGTTTGTCAACTATTTCCGGATTATTCATGTAGGTAGTTGGTAGAGGATTCAGCTTATACAATTTTCTCTTGCAGTTCACGTTGGCGTGTGTGTTGTTAGTGTTTGTATCGTTGTTTTCACTAATTGGGTTTGCTGTTTTCAAATCCCATATGATGACAGAATGGCCAGGTATTGTGTTGCCAACATGGAGATTAAGATCACTTAGCAAGTCTGTAATTCTTAATACACTCAATTGCAAAGCCTTCTTGCGCTCAAGGGACGAATGTATCAATTTTTTTTAACTTATGTAAAATATCAGACATAAAGCATTTAATTTGGTTATAAAAAGGGAGCATGCGGTAGCCAAAAGGACCATGCGGGAGGGCCTGAGAAACTGATTTTTAATTTTTGTAGGCCTAACATATCTTTTGGGTGCAGTTAAAACTAGAAGTCCTGTCACAAACTGCACTTATCTAGGCTTAACTGCACATAGGAATTGCGTGCAATTGCGATATCGAATGGCATCCAAAGCATGGTAGGTTTTCCTGGTTATTCATAACAAACACAGGCAATGTTTCTGCCAGTGGACCACCCGGTTACCTGGAGGTCCATAGGCTGAAACATTGCTTGTGCACAGGCCATATGTTAAGAATTTGATGGCCTTACTATGGTCATAATGTGTACATTAACGTGCAGATCAACATGCTATTTGAGCACATTTCTGGTCATAATGTGTAGATTAACGCGCAGATCAACGTGCTATTCAAGCACACTTTATGACAGGACTTCTAGTTTTAGCTGTATGTTTTCTGTAAATCAGCCACAATCTGTTATTCTATTCACTAGTTTCCAGAACAGTTAGAATATTAAGAAACTACGCAGTTAACATATAACATATCTTTTGGAAGCATGGAAAGGGTACAGGAGTTTTAAACAAGTATGAATTTATGAAGGATACTCTAAACAATATCTAAGAACTTGCGTACACTGTACCAACATCTTCCAATTATACCCAGTAATGAGAAAGATAAAGCCTGAGATAGTTGATGCATAGCATATCTGAATATTTTCTTAAATGTGTCATAAAATCAAGACAGCTGCCAGGCTTTTGATTTGATGAAAAATGCAATAGTGACTGACATCAAGATATTAATGATAAATTGACTAATCTTAATAATAAATAGAGGATATCTAGTGTTTTTGAGTGGATACCGAAAATTATCTCATGAGTGACCGAGACAAATGTTTATTTTTCGCGAGCGCTTACATGAGCAAAAATGACCATTTGTCTCGTTCACAAGTGAGATCATTTTCGGTATCCACTCAAAAACACTAGATTTTATTTTTATTATACGCTTTTAATAAGAATCTGAAAGTTAAAAAATTTATAGTAATTTATATATTTTTTATACTTACCAATGACCCAGACATAGCTGGTGCTAACTCTTAAAATATAGGGCCAAACACAAATTTTGCCCCCCAATCCCCAAAATTTGCATCTAAAACTAAAGAAAAACATGTCCTGAGAGGCCCTCCACACTTCGCCCCTACTGCGCATGCGCAGTGTCAAGGACGTTCCGAAATTGGCGCCATTTATCATTCTAATAACCAGTGCCTGGTAAGCGCTATGTACTCAGCGGGGAGGCAAGAGTTCCCAACTCCTGGGAGGGCCATCCCCGTCTGGGTCATTGGTAAGTATAAAAAATATATAAATTACTATAAATTTTTTAACATTTTTATACTGTACCAATGACCCAGACATAGCTGAATAGTAAAAAGGCTGGAGGGCCAAGGACATAGAGCAAAATGGAATACGCTCAATAAAATAAAATAGAGTCATCCCCTGTAGGGAAAAGAAGTAATAGGCCTTACATGTATCTTTCTTATTTATGATAAATTAGAAAGATACAACACCTTCCAAAAATTGAGCTTCATACATCCATGTACTCTATTAATATCCAATAATCCTTATACTAATAATTTTTAAAGTAAGCCAATAATAAAGTAAGTCTAGAGAATAGAGACTCTTATACTCCTAAAAGTGTGTGAGAATTGCATAATCATGTCCGTTGACATATGCAATATTCAAAGGCTATACTTTAAAAACTAAGACTTGAATGAATTTTATAAACTTAAACTTCTCACTAAACAACCATCCCAATAACAGCTCAGAATTACTAACTCCGGAGGAGGTATCCCCTTGTTTTCATAGTAAAAACAGGTGACCCAAGGGAACACCCTCCCCCCCCCTTTTTCTTGCCCTGGGTCAAATAGCCCAGAGCGAAGAGGGCAGCCGAACGGAGACACTGCCGAAACAGACAGCCTACCTAGCTATAGTAGCAACTGTTAAGTGAATGACATTCTGAGCAGTAGATAATAGACCTAACAATAGAGGCCTCCAGAAATGGACTCGATATTTCTGAGATAAAATTCATGAATGGATGGCTGAGCGCAATGAGCAGCCTTCAAAAATCTATAATAGCAACACTATTAAAGTAAGCCCAAGAAGTAGAAGAACTCTTACTTCATGAGCCGAAATCTTAAGCACAACTGCTAAGCCAATGATATACCATAAGCAGTACGCTAGTTAATAGAATCCATTAACAATAAAATGGAGCGTAACGTCCTTCTACTAGACATCAAAGACAGAAGAAGCTTACGCCCTTGTAATAAACAGATATCTGTTTATAAATACATAAACTGTACCCGGAAAGAGTAAAGGCCTATGCCCATACGAAGACGGAAGGACCTTAAAATAATAGGTTCCGGATAATAGGAGCCTAACTCTTATGCAACAATCCAACCTAAATAGTAACGGAAGTATTGATTCCGAAACTATGAAAGTGAAAATCATCCATCGATAGTGCATGAAACTCACTGACTCTACAGTAAAAGAGAAACCAACAGAATTACTGTCTAAAAGGTCAGAATTTGAAAACTACTGTTTCCAGAGGCTCAAATGATTACTTAGCTAAATAAGAACCTGAAGTTAAAATCCATATAGGAATTTAATCTAAAGATTCTAAGTCTATTTATCAAAAAGTTACTAATTGACTTAGATAAAGAGACAAAAGACTCAATTGTAAACTATCGTAGAGTGCATAGGTATGAGGTAACATAAACCTATAACCTAAATAACAACAGGCTGCAGTAGATCTTGTGAAACAAGTATACTAAAAAATAGCAATGAGTAGTATGGAGGGATCAACCATATGAACATAATGATCCCTACACCACGACGGAAGAGCCTCCACTCTAGTCGCATAGAATAGCGAAGAAGAGGATCTCCTATAGTAAGAAATCGCGTCCAAAGCTCGTCCAGTACAGTGCTTACAATACAATACGGACCACACAACGGAATACATGAAGGTTGCGACCTTGCTGGTTGTGATAAAGATGACACGATTTACCCAGTGAAAAAAGATCCTCACATAGAGGAAGATTTCACGTTAAGATCCACAGTAGACAAGAGAGTAAATTACTCATGATCTCTGTGAAGATAGAGATGCTATCAACAGAAATGTATTGTGGTTGTTTATCTTAGCAATACCTGCTAAAAACAACAGCGCCGGAGGATACGCGTATCCTATCATTCCGTCCTATAGATCAATAGAGCGTTAACAGTATTAGCTCAGAGATCTGGACAAGCCAACACATACGTCTGCAATTGATTAGCCAGCTGTGTCATAAATAAAACATCATTGGGCGCTCCCAAAGATAGCAAATCTGATTAAATACTTGTTTGTTGAGAGTCCATTCTGACAGCAACAAGCGACCCGTAAGAGAACGGGAGTCCGATAAAACAATCAGACGACCCGGAATATGACGGACCAAAACTGAACTTGGTGTACTATAACCAACAGACGGATTCTTTCCATTAAATTGAATAATGGAAACGAAAGAGTGCCTCCCTGGTTCCGGAGATACGCCACTACTGTCGAATTAAAGGACAGGAATTTGGGCATGCGTTTCTGAATAATGTTCATGCAATGACATAAAGCAAGCCTAAAAAACATTATTCCGCGGAAGTTAACTGATAGCTAAAAGACTGCGGAACCCAAAGACCCCGGCACTTCGAATCCGTAGGGATCAGAATATATCCCAATCTGTTTGACTGGCAACCGTCATAACAGCCACACTCGGGTCCGGCAACTGCGGCGGCACTCTCTGAGTCAACCACCGAATGTTTGCCCCAGTCTGAATCTCTTGTAACACTAGATAGACAAGAGAATGTATAAATCAAGCAATTCATGGATTGCCGGAAGTTGCCGTCGAAGAGAAGCTCCTCCGAGAACGAAGCGACTCTGAGAGAGTTCTTAACCTACTATCCACGCGTGGATGTAGCTAGGGCTGCCTCACGTCTAACCAACTCCAATCAGCCACTGAAGGGCGGAGTTATACGTGAACAAACTACTGCCCTCAAAAGAAATTACATTGAGAATAATATCCCGTAAATCTTTTCTTGAAGACGTAATGATAACGCCTCAGTAAGGCGGATTACGTATAATAAAGCGTCTAAGTTAAGTCTACTATACATAATGTCGTTCCCAACATTGAAATTGGAAAAGACATAAACGGTGAAAAAGAATATATGCAGTCTTTAATCACACCGTCTAGACGCATATGAACTCTCGGTATGCCCTGCTCTGCCAAAATAAACTATATGTAAAAAAGATAAAATGGCAGAAATGAGCCACGCGGACAAGAAACTAAACTATCATGCTTAGTAGCAGGCTTGTATATATATATAAATATATAGCGTCGAAAAATAAAACACATGTTGTAATTACAATATTGGACTGCGTCGGTAAGTCAGGGACAAAGTCCCTGTACTGATCGAAAAATCCGAGTCCAATGACGCTATAAGTCTCTTATCCAAGATCGCAGCAATGAAGTCCGAAAAACAATCACTGGAAGAAATGCCAGAAGATATGAAAGGCATCTTCCGATACTACTAAAGGGAAAACTCGAAATCTTTCGAATCCCTTTCGCCATCCTGTCGGACCCTATAAAGCGTTCGGTCGTCCGTAGCTTGATGCAACCGCGGACCGCACCGACCCAGCGCCGTCGGATAATTCCTGATTCGACCGAGAAACCGTCAATTGCTGGGATGCTGCGAAACAACTGTGCTAACTCGGATAGCACGTCCGTCACTGAGGCCTGAGGAGCAGCGGTCTTACGATGCATTGCCGCAGGAAGCTCCGAGATCGTTACCGCGTGCATACTTCCAATATGCGAGCGAACGGAGTGTATAGGCCTCGTGTCCCTTGGCTACCGGATGGCACGACCTATTCGCTGTGGAATCACTGAATGCCGAAACTGATCGGATACTCGAGGTCACGTAGCCAATGTGCGGTCGTGTGCCCTGCTGTGAGGATGAGGAAGCATTAAAGACAGTCTCTCGGACTGTCAATATAACGGAGCGTCCCGAGCAACGGACATATGCTCCGAATGTAAAATATCTGAACCACAACATGCGGTCCCCTATGTTGTTGGCTTCCTCCGATCTGTCCTCAATCTGCCGTCACTGGGTGAGTACTAAAGTAAATAAAGTGCTCGCATCACCCAAATCTCCTTCCTAGACCGCAACGGACGAACCCGGCAGCCGAACCATTCGATGAATGTACGCTACACCGGGTGAGCTAGCGAATGTCACTCCGTAAGCGATAGACATATTCCATGAGCACTTATTGCCGCTAACTCTTCATTAACTATGACGACAGAGGCACACTTTTGAAAGACATCACCATAATTCTTCGAACAAGAAACTAGAAATGCTTGGATAGCAAGCATAAAATAATAATATATATAGCGTCGTTCAATAATTCGAAAGTTTGTGTGACATTATTGGACTATGTCGGAACTGAGGGACGATGTCCCTGAACCGAACCAAAAATTTCTAAGTCCACCGACGCTATCAGTTTCTTATCCGGCATCGCAGCATATGTTGTTCCGAAAGGGAAAGCTTGAAATCCACCGAATCCCTTTCGGTATCCCGTCGGACTGGATGAAACTTTCGGACGTCCGTACCCGCTTCCGCGGAGCGTCCCGACCCAGCATCGTCGGATAAAATATATGCGACAGATTCAGTTGATGCTGGGATGCTGCGATAAACTGTGCTATTAAGGAAAGCACGTCCGTTCCCGAGGCCTGTGCAGTAGCGGACTTACGATGCATTGCCGCTGGAAGCTCCGTGTACGTTGACTCCCGCATACTTCCTATGCGAACGTCCGGAGTCTGCAGGCCTCGGGTCCCCGGCTACCGACCCAGCGCTGTCGGATAATTCTCGATCCGACACCGTTTCTGTCGGCTGCTGGGATGCTGCGATAAGCTGTGCTATGTGCACAAGAATGTCCGGCGTCGAGACCTGCGGAGGCGCAGTCTATCGCTGCTTCGCCGAGGGCAGCTCCGCATCAGATGGCTCCCGCATACTTTTCCTATGCGAACGTCCGGAGTCCATCGGTCTCGAATCCCTGGCTGCCGGATGGTGTGACCTGGTCGCCGAAGAATCCTTGATCGGCGAAGCTGGTAATATATCGGCGGTCACGCAGCCAAGGTGCGGTCGTGTGCGCTGACGAGAAGAGGAAGCCTTAGCAGTCTCAGCGGACTGCCTATACAACGGAGCGTCCCGAGCGACGGACGTATGCTCCGCTAACGACACATTTGTACCACAACATCTGGGGCCAGATGTTGTTGAACGAGAGAGGGGCCTCTCTCGCTTGCCGTCCGGATGGACCGGAACGAGCTATGAACCGGACTAAAAGGCTTCCTCCGTTCTCCCTCCGATCCGCCGTCACTGGGTGTGCATTAAGTTAATTTTATAGTGCTCGCATCACCCCAAAATTCCTTCTAGACCGCAACGGACGAACCCGGCTGCCGAACCATTCGGTGAATGGACGCTACACCGGGCGAGCTAGCGGACGTCAAAGGCCGTCGAACCTACTAGGGTCCTCTTAGGCAATTGGCGTATTTACATGAGCACTTTTCCGCTAGCCCTTCATTAATTGTGACGACGGAGGCACACTGGTGGAAGACATCACAGATACATCACCCTAATCTTGATCGTCTGAAATAGAAATTGATAAAGTAGAGTGACCCTGCGGGGAAAGGACCGGAGTGTCCAAATCCCCAACAACATACCGTGACATACGCTTCCCATATTGTCATCGAAATCATACGATACAGAACCGGAGTTAATGCGAGCACACTGACCACATATAGAATGATAATAAGGTCAGAGGAAGACTTCCTCTTAAAACAATTGATAAATATCCTTTCAATGTGAAAAGAAAACAAGTCCTGGTACTCGCACTAATCCCTGGCAATCAAAATACATAATAATAATATGATCCATTAATATAGAAAAAATAATTGAAATCAAAATATTTTGAAAAAATATTTTTTCAGAACAGCCCAAGTTTCTGAAAAGTAACGTTGAGCCCCAATGGATCCCAAGCCTAAGTGTGGACAAAAATTTTAAAAATATTTTAAACAATTTATTCAACACTTACGAACAATAATAATGTATCTAGTTATGATTGAGATAACATAAAGATATTATTATTTAGAAATCCCCCCCTCACACAGAGGGCTGTTGTAAATGTAAACAATGAGTGTAAAAACACTAAAATAAGACTCCAGGCACCCAGGCCCGAAATCAGTTACCAAAAATACACCATCTGATGCAAAACAGAGACTTCCAGGGAAGAAACTGCAGAACATCAGATGGTAGATGCAGAACACAACGCCTAACCACCCGTAGGTGAAGACGTAAACATGGGGAAAGAACAGAATTCATTCTGTTATTCAGCTAAACTCCCAAGAAAATTTTAGTAATAATAATTACAGAAATTATGCCAAAAGCATGGGAGAATAGCAAGGGGGACTTAAAGGACAGGGAGAGAGGAAAAACACTTGAAAAAACAGTGTAACTAAATAATCAGAATGACAACAAAATGGCTGCTGCCTTGAAAATAGGTAACTTAACATAATTTCATTAAAAAATTTTAAGTTACAGCCCTGATAATATTCTGTCACACATTCTTTTCCTCTCCTCCTTTTCTATCCTCCTTAGAATCACCATTTCACTAATATTTATGTGTCTGGCATCATTTAAACTGAGATTTAAAAGCACAAAGATCAGTCAGATGTTAACTGATGAAGGGCCAAACTTAGAATGATAAATGGCGCCAATTTCGGAACGTCCTTGACACTGCGCATGCGCAGTAGGGGCGAAGTGTGGAGGGCCTCTCAGGACATGTTTTTCTTTAGTTTTAGATGCAAATTTTGGGGATTGGGGGGCAAAATTTGTGTTTGGCCCTATATTTTAAGAGTTAGCACCAGCTATGTCTGGGTCATTGGTACAGTATAAAAATATTCCACTCGTTTCAACCTTGAATTGATGCATGAAAGTAAACAGCACATTGTATCACTGAAACGCAGAAGTGATTTGATTGATACTCGGCACAGATAGTGTCATGCAATCTGATTCAGCTGGTGTGTTTCTAGTCCAAACATGGCCTGAATAACTGTAATATAAGTTTTTGGTTTGGTATGTCCTTTGAAAGGACGTACCAAACCAAAAACTTATATTACGGCCTTTCAGGCCATGTTTGGACTAGTGGGTTTCACGCATCAATTCAAGGTGAATACGTGTTGAATTATTGCTGGAAATGATTGGTATCCACTCAAAAACACTAGATTTACTTTTCATTATATGTTTTTAGAACCAGCTGATCATTTCCAGAGATAATTTGACTCGTATTCACCTTGAAGTGATGCTTTGAAAGCCACCAGTTTGATTGATACCATGGAAGTGAAAATTTCGACATCTTCACAGTGGGGGATACAATTTCTATCTTTCCACAATTTCTTCAATAATCTGTCGTTTAACGTATAATAAAAAGGGTGTATTATGTGAGAAGAGCCAGAATTATACCTCTACTAGGTTACAGAGTATTCTGCACTGGTTGGGAAAATTCACCTATAGCAGGCAATGGGTTAAGTAGTAATAAACTCAAAGTACTTTAGAAATCACTGGCAGAAAAGTATTAAAAACAAGACTTTATTAGCAGAGCTGATGGGTCCTCCACGAATATGAGCCCACAAGATTAGGTATCATGGTGATCTGCCCACAGAGTTATTATCTGTGAACATTAAAAGGTTAGAATGGATGAACAGTCTGTAGCCTTGAAGTTGTGACCTTGGTTGAAGGTCCTGACACACTCTTGAGTCATGAACAACCATTATGTGAAATAGGAACAAGATCTCTGTCCACTGAATTACTTTTTCTGGACAGAGTAGAGTTGGATTACACAAACAGTGTGACCTTAACCTTCAAATAATGACCTTGACTCAAGGTCATAACATACACTTGAGTCATAAGCAATCATTGAGAGAAGTATAAACAAGATCTGTCCACTGATTCAATTTTTATGAACTGGACAAAAGTAGAACACCCAAACAGTCTGTGACCCAAACCTTGAATCTATGACCTAGGATCAGCTCATGACATACCCGTCAGTCATATTCAATTCACTAAGTTTGAACAAGATCAGTCAACTAAAAAATATTTCTGACGTAAGCAAAAATAGAATGGACAACACTCAATGGTCTGTGACCTTGACCTTGGAGTTTTATCTTGGGTCAAGGTCATGACACAACCCTTCAGTCAAGCAATAATTGTGTGAGGTATGAACAAAATTGGTAAACTGAATAATACATTATAGACCACACAAAGTTATACTGGTGCAACAAACAAATGGTCTGTGACCTTTACCTTAACTGGTAGAGTGCTAAATTATTTTTGGTCATCCAAATTTGTTCACGTCTCTTTGTCTTGCTACAATTTATGGGAGAGTGCCACTTGGCACTCTCCCATAAATTGTAATAAGGCAAACCCTCACATACTAATTAATTTTAATTCCAAGCTAATATGAAGCATATCCTCAGAATATGAAGGCATCAAGTTGCGGCACCTGCACTTCAGAATAAAGCCCAAATATGGGCTTCCAGCACTCTACCAGTTAATGATATAATCTTAATCAAGGATCATGAAGCACCCTTCTGTCATAAGCAGTCATTGTGTGAAGTATGAACATGGTTGGTACATTTTATAATTGTTTAGGGGCCAAACAAAGTTTGATTAGAGGAACAACAAACTAACACTGTCACATTGACCTTAGATGTATGGTGCAGCCTGACCCCAAATGTACATGTAAGCTTTGCAGGCAAGCCACATTTGAAACTAGAGCACAAATTTTTCAAAATATATAGGATTATTGTAAGGTCTTATCTAATATTAATATAGTTGAACTGGTTGTCATCAAGTCATTACAGCTGCAATATAAATATCCTCAGTATGAAAGGGTACACTAAAAACTAGAAGTCCTGTCATGAACTGTGTGCTTATCTAGGCTTAATTGCACGTAGGAATTGTGCACAATTGCCATATCGAATGGCATCCAAAGCACAGCAGGCTCTCCTGGTTACTCATAGCAAAAACAGGAAATGTTTCTGCCAATGGACCTCTGGGCTACCCGGAGGTCCATTGGCTGAAGCATTGCTTGTGTACAGGCCATATGTACAGAATTGATAGCCTTACTATGGTCATAACATGTAGATTAACATGCAGATCGACATGCTATTTGTGCTCATTTCATGACAGGACTTCTAGTTTTAACTGTAATGACTATATCTAGCTAAAAAACAATTTCATTATTTCTGAAACTGTTGATTCACAAAACATAGCTTATTATTCCTTAATAGAACAATCTCAAAGAGCTCATTATAATGAAGGGTCAAAAGCTATGTTTTTGAGGCCAAAAAAATGAAATTTTATAGTTATAGAAATTATTTTTGCAAGTTGAGTCAGTTATTTGTGTTTAACTCTTTACCTAATGAATCAGATGCATCCACTCACGTAATTTACAAATTTGAGAAGTTTAAAAAAATTTTTTACATATAATTTCAACAACAACCCATATCATGTGAACCCTTCACTGAAACATGCTTGTTGAGTCCATTAAAATGATGGGGTCATGCATTCTTTTGTAAAAGTTATGTGACAAATCTGAAAAAAATTCCAGAAATTAAATCAAAAAATTTTGATATAGTTTGCCTTGGGGTTGAACACTAAATTTCTGACAAAATCTTTGGTCGTAGAGAAGCCACTTCTTCATCCTCTATAGAAATGCACTTACCCCAGTCTGTTAAAACTATTGCAAGCTTGTCATAGATCTACAAAAAATAATATTTCTAAATAAGTGCTGAATTCTATTTATTTTGCTTATATAAACTAAAACTTCATACCTATCTTATACCTATCTTATAAACAAAATGGGACATCAAAATTAAAGGAACTACAATATCTTGGTTCATTAAAATATTCCATCATAGTTGGTTCAGGCAAAACTAAATCATGTTATCTCTCAATGGAACGATCTCGATGAGCTCATTGCAATGAGGGGGTCACGTGATATAGTTTTGTTTGAAATATTTTGAAAAATAATATTTTTATACTAATAACCAATGGCCCAGGCTTAGCTAGTGCAAACTTGATATAATTCAGGGCCAAACACAAATTTTGAACCCCCCCACAAAATTTGAATACAAAACCGAAAAATTGAAGTCTTATCTGATTACATGTATTCTTTGTTTGGCCCTAAGTCAGTAAACAATGATCTGTCATCTGTGCTTTAAATCTCCTTTTTGAAATGAAAGAATTGGTGGATTCAAGGCTATGAATGGATGATGGAAGTGAACAACGGTGGTTTAAAATGTTCAGGGCTGTAACTTTACAATAATTATAAAAATTATTTTATGTTTCCCATTTTCGGGACATGCGCCTGACGTCATCATTCTTGCTAATAATTTACCTACTGTTTGTTAAGTATTCCTTCCCTATCCTTCCATGAACCCTCCTGTTAAACTCGTAAGCTTTTGGGCTGTTTTTATAGAAATTTTTTATTAAATTTCTTGGGAGTTTATCCCCTCTAGCTACGTCCTCAACCTATGGGTGTTGGGTCGTTTTGGTCTTGCAGCTTCTATCCGATGTATCGTTTTTTCTTCATATGAAGATCTAGCTTTGCATCTGGTGGCAATTAAATCTGTTACTGATTTTAGGCCTTTTTGTGTGTCTGTTGTCTTGTTTCCGTTTTTTTTCTATTGATGTTGTTTACATTTGGCAATGCCCTTAACATGTAGTATTTAGTATTATAATACTTTAGAATTACTCTAGGATACATTGATTAGTAGTGTAGCTCCAAAATAAGTGGCGTTTGTCCACACTTAGGCTTTATTGGGATGCCCTTGGGCTCATGATGCTCGCTTTGGGAACTGAGACATTTTCCCCAAAAAAATTTCAAAAATTTTTTCTTATAATTGTTTCGAAATTAATTTGATTGCTATTTTCATGTATCCTTATCATGTACTTTCGTTGTTGAATTTGTAGGAGCGCTATCGACTCTGTTTTTGGATTGTAATTAATTATGAAAGCTTACTGCTCCAAATGCAAGGCGAGGAAGTCTTGTGTACACAGGGTGTCGAGGTACGTCACTGGCAGTGAAGTTCCGATGCCTGAGCTGTCACCGCAGGATAATTCGAGTTTTTCAGTTTCTTTTTCAGAGGAACAAGAATATGGTGATGGTATTGCGACACTCATCCAAAGTATGCCACTATCGTCACACTCTGATGAGCAAACAGAACTGGCTGGTAAGGTGCTCCTTAATATTAAACAAGGAATAAGGCCTCTTATTCCAGCAGCCAGTTCAACCAGTGAAGTGGCCAACCTGACAGTGGGAGCTGTAACATTGGGTAAGTCTGTTGCAGTTGAGGGAAGTGTAGAATTGGGTAGAGCGGGCACCTGAAAAACTAAAGCTCACCCAGCGATGATGGCAAAAGGGAAGAAGCCTGCAAGTTTCTCTTCGGGATGCTTGCAGAGGTCTGATAGACCGCGAGTGGGAGAGCCTTCTCTAACCCAGCAACATTTGGAACCAAGTCGGAGTCCACACTCTCCGCTCGGGATGCTCCGTCTTAACTACAGCCAGGATCGGCTACACTTACGGCTTCTTCCTCAGGTTCAGATAAGCACACACGACCGCACACTAGCTACCCGACTTTGGATATCCAGGCAGCCACGTGAAGACGTGTCCAGTCTTCGCCCGTGAAAGTTTGCCCATCAGGAAGCTAGTGATCCGAGGCTTCATTCATTGGGACGTTTGGAGAAGAGATCTATGTCCGTATCTCTGTCCCAGGAGAAGCAAGCGGCGAAAAAACAGAACACGGCTGCTCCTCAAGCCTCTATAATGGACTTGCTGTCGCAAATTGCACAGCTCATCGCAGCTTCCCAGCAAGTGCGAGCACAGCCTTCCGTAGACTTTGGTGGTGAGCTGTCGGACAGTGCTAGGTCGGTCCAGTCATCTGTACATTCAGATGCTGTTGACCGAAATTCTCAGCTGAATCAGTCGGATGGTGAAAGGGAGAAGGAGGAGGATTACTCTTCTCTTTCAGAACAACATATGGTAGTGATGAATTTCATTCATCAATACTGTCCTGACCTAGTTCCACCTGATCAGCAAGCTGCGTCTGCTAGGCAGAAACTGCTGTCATCTCTAGACAGAAATGTCGTGCCAAGGAAAGATGAAGTTCTTTCCTTCCTGGGACAATCTTGGCATGAGTCGGAGGCCTTTGGCCATATTAATGACGCCATATTCAACCTAGCAAGTTCGAAAAAGAAAGCAGTTTCTTATCTGCATCTTCAATCAGTATACCGTTTCCTGGATCACGTTATTTTAAAACGGTTGGAGATGTTCAGAGAGCTCCTCTGTGTCTGGATGAGCAGGCTGCAGATTTGGATATATCCTTGCCTACATCATTCAATTTATGCTCGGGTGTGATGGAATCTTCTATTTCATCTAACAAAGCAATTCTGGATGCTATGTCCTACGCAGATCATGTCACCAGGGCTCTGGCACAGCGTCTAAATGGAAAGGAATTTGAGGATGTTAGTTCCTCGCTAAGAGTTCTTTACAGGGCAGTCATGTATGCCACATACCACTCTGCCCTTTCAGTGGCAAATCTGGAGATGGTCATCAATTATTGATGACAGGATGAAAAGCTCTCTCCGAGTTTCTCCGGTCTCTGGACACACTCTGTTTGACGACAAGCTTTCCTCAGTCTATGAACAAGCTACCAAAAAAGCTTCCAGCGCACTGCTACTGAGATCAGCATCTCAACAACATATCATCTAGGCATTATATGGAGTCAACCTAACAAGTTACAATGAAATCCTTCCATAAATACAACCTATACACTATGCTAAAGGTTTTTGGGCTCGGGCAGCTATCAAGGCTGAATGATTGCGACTAAAAGGGGACGTTCTCATCTAGACATTATTTGGAGTCATCCTACCACGCTACAATTAAATCCCTTCATAATTATGACCTGTAGACTGTTCTAAAGGTTTTCGGGCTTCAAGCCCCTGTAGCTGTCAGAGTTGCCCAATCGTGTCCAAAAAAGGGGACGTTCTCATCTAGACATTATATGAAGTGAAACCTACCAAGTTACAATGAAATCCCTTCATAAATATGACCTGTAGACTGTGCTAAAGGTATTCAGACTTCGGGCTCGGGCAGCCATAATGGCTGAATGATTGCAACCAAAAGGGGACATTCTCATCTGGGCATCATCTGGAGTGATCCTACGAAGTTACAATGAAATCCCTTCATAAATATGACCTGTAGACTGTGCTCAAGATTTTCGGGCTTCGGGCACTTTTAGCTATCACAGTTGACCAATCATGACCAAAAGGGGATGTCATCATCTAGGCATTATATGGAGTCAATCTAACAGGTTACAATGAAATCCTTCCATAAATATGACCTTTTGCCTATGCTAAAGGTTTTTGGGCTCGGGCACCCATCAAGGCTGAATGTTCGCGATCAAAATGGGATGTTCTCATCTAGACATTATTTGGAGTCATCCTACCAAGTTACAATAAAATCCCTTCATAAATATGACTTGTAGACTGTGCTAAAGGTTTTCGGGCTTTGGGCCCCTGTAGCTGTCACAATTGCCCAATCACGTCCAAAAGAGGAATTTCTCATCTAGACATTATATGAAGTCATCCTACCAAGTTACAATGAAATTCCTCAATAAATATGACCTGTAGACTGTGCTAAAGGTTTTCAGGTTTTGGGCTCGGGCAGTCGTCACGGTTGGCAGGTCACGCGCCCAAATGGGGAAATTCTCATCTAGACATCATAAGGAGTTATCCTACCAAGTTACAATGAAATCCCACCATATTAAACATGACCTGCAGACTGTGCTAAAAGTTTTTGGGTTTCGGACTTGGGCAGCCATCACGGTTGACAGATCATGCACAAAAGGGGATGTTCTCATCTAGGCATTATACAGAGGCATCCTACCAAGTTACAATGAAATCCTTTATAAATACGACCTGCAGACTGTGCTAATGCTTTTCGGGTTTTGGGCTTGGGCAGCCATACCGGTTGACCGATCACAACCAAAAGGGGACATTCTCATCTAGACATGACCCCAAACCTGCGTATGAAATTTTGTGATGATCAGACAAGAACTGTGGGGCATAGCCCATGCTAAAGGAAAATGTGAACAGACTCACAGACTAAGAGACTTCTTCACGCGTGATGGCAATAGCTTATCTTGACTTTGTCAAGTTAAGCTAAAAACTAAGATGGCCACCTAATTTGCATAATTTATGCACAAGAGAAAAACTTGTATATTAGGTTATGTATATCATGCAAGTTGTTTTCTATACCACCAAAAATCAAAATCAAATCGCCATTTGGAAGTTCTTGCTTGAAAAGGTAATTGATATTTTTAGAACAAAATGGCTGTTCGGTCAATTTCGATGGCCGTCAAAATCCAAATTGTGACATCCTTTTCACCCCTCTTTGCTCCATATATGTTTGTATAGACTAATGGACAGATGGACAAATAGATGACACAATGTTCAAGCTAATGGATGGACGAATACCTAGATAGATGTAATTCGGTATACCCCTATGCTTTGAGTGGGGGTACACTGCAGATCCTTGTTATAATGAGAGACACATCTGTGATCACATTTGGGAGCACTCAGGAAAGGGTGCTCTTGGAATGTGCCGGCCAACATGGACTTGTCACACACAAGTTTTACTGGCTAATGTACTGAGGCAAAATAGGTTTATAAACAAAGGAAAACTAGGGAGAGTCAGGGTAATTTCTCGACAGGTTACAAGCTATTTTATTCAATTAACAGGAGTTTACTCTATAACCTATATTCAATTAACAGGTCAGATTTGTACTGGTGGTATGGTAAATGGTTTTATGTTGGGAAATTATTTTCAATTAACCGGGATATACAATTAAGAGATATCCAATTAAGTGGGTTCCACTGAATATACTGTGAATAAAGAATTGAATCAAAATCTAGTAAATACCTCATAAACTTACCTTTCCTAAAATCAAAATAGACACAGCGTTCAGTACTGATGACAAAATGGTAGATATAAGAAGGCAGGAAGAGGCATCCATCCCTGGACAAAGATCAACACTAACAATAACTCTGTAAACTATGACCGCAAACACACTCACAAGTACCAGTGTCATCTGAAAGTAACCAATAACATTTCATTTTAGAATAATGATGTACATTCTAGAAGCCACTTCATATTCACATACACTCCAAAAGTGGTGCACTACATTACATATTATATAAATATTGCATGGCTTGGAGTTGATAATTTAAAAAATAATGGTCTTCGAGGAAGAATAGTCCATGCGCCATAGGCCATTTGACCCTTGGGGAGGTGCAGCTGCCTCAGCCGACAGCACCCATCAAGTGACCTCAGGATGACCCAGTCATCCCTTTAGTTGACTGGGTCATGACACCCTCTCATGGGGTTATAAAAAGGAGCAAGCTACAGTTACCTATGGCTTTCATGCCACTGAAGAATGCAACGGTTCAAAAATATTTTGGCTCAGTAATGATTGATTTAGCAACACAATAACCTTTGAACTTAGGCCCACCTCCATTATATATTATACTAGCAGGTGTTACCCAGCGTTGCACGAGAGAAGATGGTTACATCAGCCGTTTTCGAAATAGAAGGTCAAGGTTACCAATTTCAAGGTCAAGGGCACCCCACACGGGCACCCTGATAAAGACAAAATGATCGATGGGTCAATATACCCACACATATGAAATTTTAGCCCGATCGGCCCAGCCATTTTTGAAAAGGTCAAGGTCACCAATTTCAAGGTCAAGGTCACCCCGCGCAGGCACCCCAATAAAGTCAAAATGATCGATGGGTCAATATACCCACACATATGAAATTTTAGCCCGATCGGCCCAGCTGTTTTCAAAATAAAAGGTCAAGGTCACCAATTTCAATGTCAAGCTCACCCCGCAGGGGCAGCCCGATAAAGTCAAAATGAACGATGGGTCAATATACCCGCACATATGAAATTTTAGCCCGATCGGCCCAACCGTTTTCGAAATAAAAGGTTAAGGGTCATCAATTTCAAGGTCAAGGTCACCATGCACGGGCACGGCACCCACCCCATGTTACTCGCAGGGACGAACTACCCCCGTGTACAAAATTTGAGATTGATCGGTCGAGAAACGGAGTTCACCTGGAACAAAGATAGATAGAGAGATGGAGAGATAGAGATACGGAGAGACAGAGAAATAGAGATATAGATACAGACATTCACATTTATATATTAGATAATGGAGGTGGGCCTAATAATTGGTTAATAATTGATAACAGGAAACATTCTGCAGTTTAAAAAAAATGTTAAGCGGAATTTGCACACTTGATCAAATAGATATTTGAAAAGCAATAATGCTTACCATGAACAATAAGGCCCCACCAGACATAAGTAGTTTGGTTAACTTTTTGGTAAATGGATAGATCCATGTATCCTCAAAAGTAATTGGATCCTGAAAGATAATAAAAAGTGTTAAGTGCATGAATTAAGCAATAGATAATCAAAACTTGAGTGCATAAAATGTACCACTGAACAATGATGGACTGCTCGGCATAAATATCCTGTTAAGAAAATGTTGCCAGGGTTTAACTCCTTCTAAGCTGCTGGCGGATATTTCTGCCCAGGACAGGATTTCTCCTGCTACTGAAATATGTATAATCTGGGCATATTTAAATCAATTCCAACCATGTAAAATGAATGGATTTTTTCACCAATGATTTCTAGAGTTAAATTTAGATAATTTTTTCATCAAATCTAGTCATGGCTGCTTCACAGCAGCCATGACTAGATCTGATGAAAAAGATCTTAAAATACTCACTGGGTTAAGAGTCCAAAGACATTCTTGAATAACTAACAAATTTAATTTTTTGCCTTAAAAACAAATGGAATGACCTTGTTCCAATGAGGGATCATAAGCTATGTTTAGGAGGTAAAAACTGAAAAAATGTAAAACTTTAATGGTGATTTTTATGAGTAGTACTGGCTAGATATGGCTGTTACATCAGCTGAGAGATGTAATATGTGTGCAAGATCTCAGACCACCAGTCTGATTCTGTTTAAAATTTTACACTTTTATGGGCTGTTTGTTTATTCACATGTTGTGGAAATTTGTGTGCAGATGTCCGTTGATGTAATTTGATGTGCCTTTACTTAAAGAGATAAACAGGTATTCTACCCTGCTGCAGTTATAGATATTCCAATCAATAAGTATTTAATTCCCCCACTGGAACAAATAACTAATTTGTATAATATACATAGGAGAGAAAAACCTGCATAGTATGTTACATTTATTGTGCTAATTGTTTTCCATACCAAAAATATTCAAAATCCAATTCAAAGTTTGGAAGTTCTTACTTCAAAAGAGTAAGTGCTATTTTTAGAACAAAATAGCATCATTTTTGATGGTTGTCAAAACTCAAAAAGTGACATCACTTTTGTCTTGTTGACACTCACCATTGCATCAAGTTTCATAAGAACTGGCCTTGAACTACAGTTAAAACTAGAAGCCCTGTCATGAAATGCACACAAATAGCACGTCGATCTGCACGTTATTCCCATAGTAAGGCTATCAAATTCTGAACATATGGCCTGTGCACAAGCAATGTTTCATCCAATGGACCTCTGGGTAACCCGGAGGTCCATTGGCAGAAACATTGCCTGTGTTTGCTATGAGTAACCAGGAGAACCTGCCGTGCTTTGGATGCCATTCGATATGGCAATTGCATGCAATTCCTACATGCAATTAAGCTTAGATAAGTGCACAGTTCGTGACAGGACTTCTAGTTTTAACTTGTAAGTGAGTTATGGTGATTTTTGTTTCTTCTTTACAGACAAATGGATGAAAAACTTTAATTTATATCCACTAATTCTTATCGTTTGGAGCATAAAATGTAGAAGAGGAAATTCAATATGTAAAATGTGCACAGTGGACGCCAGTCAATTGAATAGACAGTTTGTCAATGAAAAATATTCAATTATCAAGAGTATTTAATTAATAAGAATTTGGTAATTTACCAGCAATTCTAATGATAAACTGAGCATTTATTGTTTAGTTTTTTTTTTGACAGACTCTACGTCCTATTTGCATTTAACAGGTCAAATTTGTACTGAAGGATGGCAGATGGTTTGGTGTTTGAAAGTTATGTACAATTAACAGGGTTAAGAGATATCCAATTAAGTAGGCCACACTGTAAAAAGCACTTTCTTACCGTTTTGACCTTTGTTCCATAGAACTGAGGTCTGTCTGGCTGCTTGTCTTCAAAATCATCTACATCCCATTCATATGCCAATAAAGCATTCCTCCTTTTCCAATACTCAAGAAAAATGGTACCTGAAAATAAATTACCATATACCACATGACAGAATTTTTGTTCGTCTGTACATTTTTTTTTTTTTCCATATTTTTTTATTCAGATCTTAGGTTCTTATTTACAAGCAAAAGTACATTTTTCTATCTATAAAATTCACAGAAATTTATTTTATTTTACATAACACAAAAACAGCAAAGTTAGTTATTCCTGTGTAGTGATATGGGGTTTCCATTGTAGCTGCACTATAGAGAAGGGGGTGTCTGAAGTATGGTGTTGCAAGATAGTGCCGTGTGTGTTTTGCTAGTGATTCCGGGTCCTACATGCATATCATATGAGCATACAAGTACAAATATATGATTACAGTGGTGCATTTCTGTCGTTGGGTATAAACTCCACTGTTGCAAACTCTCAATGTCGCCCCAATTTTAGGAATGGTTGAGTTGCGACTGTGTAACGATGTCTGTAATGACTGCTGTAAATTGGTTATATAGTCTGTACATTTTATCAACAGAAATGCAAGAATGTTTTAATGATTGGGATTTTTTTTTTTTAGTTTTTTTCAAACTGCAAATTTTTCCCATAATGCAACAAGGTGTTTTACCAATTCAATCAGGGTGCGGTGACTCAGTGGTTATGGAATTGGACTTTAAACTGAAAGGTCCATGGTTAGATCCCTGCCAGGGGTAACTGCATTGTTCCTTGGGCAAGGCACTTAATCCCGATTGCCCACGTAAATAAATAAATAAATAAATAAATAAATAAATAAATAAATAAATAAATAAATAACCAATTCAATCTGGTTTGACAGAGCTCAATGAGCTCTGTCAAACAAGATTGAATCGATTAAATTCCTAATTGCATTATGGGGAAACTTTGCGGCTTGAAATTTCAGTGTTTTGACAGTATGCAGGGAGTTATATAAACTAGAGTGCACTGTCACAGTGCCGAAGCTGTGACGATTCGTGCAATGCCAATGATGTTTTAAAACTCGTTGGTGACAAAAAAACTTGTTGGTGACAAAACAACTTGTTGGTGACAAGTCCATAAATGTGACAGAAATTATCTGAATGACATGCACTACTGAGATGGTGTAGACATCATGAAGATACACTTGCATACCAAGTATGGTGTCATTCCATCAACTATTTTAGGAGTTATGGTGTTTCTTAAACCTGTTGGTGACCGACCGACAGTCTGACCGACCCAACCGACCGACCGGCAGGCAGGCAGGCAGGCAGGCAGGCAGACATTGCCACATATAGAGCTGCTTGTCGCAGCTAAAAACATATACAATACTAACTAGTATACTTTGCAATGTGTACAACATATGAAGGTAAAAAGAATAGATCCTATATGGTTATACAGTGGAACCCTGTTAATTGAATCGCCACTTTGCCAATGAAAATTATTCAGTTAACAGGAGTATTCAATTAATAGGGATTTGTCACTTTCCTGTATTCTGGAGATAAGCATAGCATTTATTCTATTATATCTTGTTTGACAGAGCTCCATGAGCTCTGTCAAACAAGATATAATAGATTAAATGCCTGTATTGGATATACTGAGGCCAAATAGGTCTATAAACAAAGAAAAACTGGGGAGAGTCAGGGTAATTTCTTGACAGGTTACAAGATTTTTTATTCAATTAAAAGGAGATTACTCTATAACCTATATTGAATTAACAGGTCAAATTTGTACTGGAGGTATGGTAAATGGTTTTGTGTTGGGAAATTACATTAAATTAACAGGGTTATTCAGTTAAGAGATATCCAATTAAATGGTCCCCACTGTACTACCCAATTACTCTGTTCTCAAATGTTTTCTAGTAACTTTTTAACTCTTATGTGTGGATTCCAGAAGTGATTTCCTGTCAAACTGTGGTTGGCTGTTATAAAATTATGGTAGATAAATCTGGCTTCAAAAACTTGAATCGAGCCATTTGCTGAATTTGTACAGGCATGTTTTTTAATACATGGCATTCCATCAGATAGACCTCTCTCAGCCCATTCCAAGTATTTTATATATTAACACATGTTTAGCAAATGAAAAAAATCTTCAGTTACAGGCTTGCACAAATTGGGTGATCGGTCATTTTCCTTGCTAATCAGTTGCCTAAAAACAAATAGGGCGACTGATTTTTTGTTCTCCTACATTGCTAGACTTCCAGCTTGGACAAATAGTGAGCAAGTTTACAACAACTGCCCAAAGTGTTCCATTGATTTACTATTTTAAAGACATTAAATTGTATTTATAATCCTGACTACACTAAGCATCCTTTCAAATACTGTAATATAATAAACTCCCTGAGTGCATTCCAACAGTGTATTACTGCACAGCATATAGGCTTGATGAGAATATCCCATGCAATAAGCAGAAGTATTGTGCATTTCTTGTTTCATCTCTTGCACCATTAACAGTAAAATTATCAATACATGTATAACTTTGTCATTTTTCTAGCTAAAGATAAACTAGAGTGATGTCATGCATGGAGCCCAACTGTCCCAGCAATGACAATGCTTAGACACAAAATAGTCTGTGCATTTTTTTTTTGTT
The DNA here is from genome assembly GCA_031216915.1 of Pictodentalium vernedei. Taxonomy (NCBI): domain Eukaryota; kingdom Metazoa; phylum Mollusca; class Scaphopoda; order Dentaliida; family Dentaliidae; genus Pictodentalium; species Pictodentalium vernedei. The sequence continues at coordinate 836,827,819 of CM062297.1, read as the reverse complement.
AACCGTTTACCTAACGAATCTGCCATATCTGCATTGGTGATATACAAAAATTGCTATTCAAATTTTATTATGTCATAAACAAAGTTCAGATGGATGGACCAACAAACAGACAGACAGATGGAGCTCTAAACTATATCCCTCCCTTTTGGGGGTATAAAAATAACAAAGTATGTGGTAGAAGCCTAATTTCATATTTATAGAAACTAAGTTCGAAAACCATTTTGAAAAGGGTTAAATTAATGCCAATATTATTTGAAACCACTGTGTACAGGTTCAGTAGACCTTGCCCTCAAATGAAAAACATAGATGTTGTAACACAGTGTTTGAAGAATTAAAGATACAGCCTTGAAGAGCACAACTTTATTCCAAAACTTTAAGCTGGGAATACTAAGTAAAATTGACTTCAAAAAAGGGTTAAATATTTCCTAAAGCCAATAAAAGAAATCATTGATGTAAATGCAATCATTAAGTTGTATTGAGCATGCAACAATAAGAATAACAAAGTATGTGATAAAGCCCAATTTCCAGTACAAAGAAACTAAGTCTGTAAACATGTTTCAAAGGGTTTAAAATCATGCCAATATCAATTAAAATCACTGTAGAAAGCTTCAGTAGACAGTAGACATTGTCCCAAATGAGAAACAATGACATTCCACTGAACTGTTTTAAGATTTAAAGGTTTAACTTTGAAAACAAAAAACTTTAACCAAAAACTTTAACCTGGAAGTTCCAAGTTTACTTGACTACAAAAAAGGGTTAAATATTTTCCAAAATAAAATGAAACATAATGAGAATGATACAATCAATAGTAATTAATATGAATTAAAAAGAAAAAAAAACTTTAACCTTCAGCAAAAAACTTTAACCACAAACTTTAACCAAAACTCTAAATGTTAACAGATGGACGGATGGATGGACCAGGGACAGATGGACATAAATCATGCCTATAGCCCTGACTTTAAACAGTCAGGCTAAAAAGGGTTACTTTGAAATTGGTTGCCTAAACAAAACTAGAGTGATGTCACGCATTCAGCCCAACTGTCCCAGCAATGGCAATGCGTAGACACAAAAGAGTCTGAGCCATTTTTTATTAACCGTTTACCTAATGAATCTGCCATATCTGCATATACACAAAAATTGCTATTCAAATTTTATTTTTTCATTTAGATGAGTAAAATTTTTTCTGCATGTGGTCACTCTAAATCCTTCAAAATGCATTTTGGAGCAAAGAAAAAAAGTCTAATTGGCAGGGGGAGGGGGGGGGGTTAGGGGGGGGGGGCAATAACTTCAACTATTTCCATTGGATAATGGTGGTCATCGAACTTGACATAGCCATTGCTGCTGTAGAGACATATACTGAAAAGAATTGAAATCTGTTAACTATTGTTCAAGTTATGCCATAAACAAAGTTTGGACAGACAGACAGGCAGTCAGGCTGAGGGACAGATGGACCTCTATGCCATATCCCTCCCTTGTGGGGGGATAAAAAGTAACAAAGTATGTGGTAGAAGCCTAATTTAAAATTTAGAAAAACTAAGTTGAAAACCATTTTGAAAAGGGTTAAATTAATGCCAATATTATTTGAAACCACTGTGTACAGCTTCAGAAGACCTTGCCCCAAATGAAAAACAATGATGTTGTAATACCGAGTTTTATAGAATGAAAGGTAGAACCTCGAAAAGCAAAACTTTAAACCGAAACTTTAAGCTGAGAATACAAAGTAAAACTGACTGCCAAAAAAGGGTTAAATATTTCCTAAAACCGATAAAAGAAATCATTGATGTAATGCAATCATTAAGTTGTACTGACCATGCAAGAATTAAAGTAAGAAAGTATGTGGCAAAGTCTAATTTCAAATACAAAGAAACTAAGTCTGACAACATGTTTAAATGGGGTTAAAATCGTGCTAATATTAACTAGAGTGATGTTACGCATGCAGCCCGACTGTCCCAGGAATGACAATGCTTAGATGCAAAATAGTCGGAGCCATTTTTTGTTAACAGTTTATCTAACAAATCTGCCATATCTGCACTCGTGATATACAAAATTTGCTATTCAAATTTTATTTTTTCATTTCTCTACTTCAAAACATACCTCATGACCTATTAATGGAACAAACTTGATGAGCTTGTTCCAATAAGGAGTAATAAGCCATGGTTAGAAGTAAATGAAAAAAATGAAAAAATCTGAGGTTTCAGAAAAATAATTTGTACTGTTGGCTTCAACTTGTGTAAGGTAAAGGATTAAAGATGCAGTACATAAAGCAATGTTGGGCTATATGAGTCAATTTTCTTTTTTGCATGTAATAACTCCCAATCCTTCAAAATGCATTTTGGGAATAATTGGTTAAGTGACAATTTGTGTGTGTGTGTGTGTGTGTGGGTGGGTGGGGGTGAGGTGGGGGGGATGGGGTGGGGGGTGGGGGGGGGGTTGTGGAACCTATATATGATATACACATATCAACTTTGGTTGAAATCAAATAATCCAAACTGGAGTTATCAGTCGGAAACCAATTGTTTACAGACAGATGGACAGACGAAAGTCATGACTATAGCCCTGACTATAAACAATGAGGCTAAAAATGCATTTTGTACCAAAGAAAAAATATTGCATGAATGGCCATGTGTGCGGAGGAGGTGGGATGGGGGATGAGGGGTGGGGGAGAGTGGGGGTGTGTTAGGGGAGTCCCAATTTTTTTTTCCACATGTGGTCAGTCCAAATCCTTCAGAATGCATTTTGAGCAGAGAAAAAACAAATACCTAACTGGCACCATGGGGGTGGGGTGGGGGGTGGGTGGTGGTGTTTGTCTGGGTTTTTAACCACAAACGTTAACGAAAACTGTAAAAAAGCATTTTTGATGAAAGAAAAAAAAAGTGCCTAATTGGCCCCCCGGGGGGTGGGGGGTTACGTGAGTTTAAAAAAAAGGTTCCGCATGTAGTGACTGTAAATAGTTCAAAATGCATATTCGAGGAAAGAAAAAAAAATGCCTAATTGAGGTGGGGGGGGGGGGGGGGGGGAAGGAGGGGGAGGGGATAATTTCCACAAACTTTAACCAAAACTACCAAAACGCATTTTTGACAAAAGGAAAAAAATGGTTCTGCATGTAGTGACTGTAAATAGTTCAAAATGCATATTGGAAAAAAAAAAAAAAAAAAAAATGCCTAATGGGAGGGGGGGGGGGGGGGGGGAGTGGGGCAGTGGTGTTTGGGTTTTTAACCAAAACTGTAAACAAGCATTTTTGACGAAAGAAAAAAAAGTGCCTAATTGGCCCCCAGTGGGGTAGGGGGGGGGGGGGAGGGGGTACATGTAAGTTTAAAAAAAGGTTCCGCATGTAGTGACTTTAAATAGTTCAAAATGCATATTGGAGAAAAGAAGAAAAAAAAAAGCCTAATGGGGGTGGGGGGGGGGGGGGGGGTAGGGGGTGGTGGTGTTTGTCTGGGTTTTTAACCACAAACTTGGAGTCATCCTACCAAGCTACAATGAAATCCCTTCATAATTATGGCCTGTGGAATATTCTAAAGGTTTTCAGGCTTCGGGCCTCTGTTGCCGTCACAGTTGCCCAAAAGGGGACGTTCTCATCTAGACATTATATGAAGTCAACCTATCAAGTTACAATGAAATCCCTCCATAAATATGACCTGTAGACTGTGCTAAAGGTTTTCGGGCTTCGGGCCCATGTTGCCATCACAGTTGCCCAAAAAGGGGACGTTCTCATCTAGACATTATATGAAGTCAACCTATCAAGTTACAATGAAATCACTCCATAAATATGATGTGTAGACTGTGCTAAAGGTTTTCAGGCTTTGGGCTCGGGCAGCGATCATGGTTGAATGATTGCAACCAAAAGGGGACATTCTCATCTGGGCATCATGTGGATTGATCCTACGAAGTTACAATGAAATTCCTTCATAAATATGACCTGCAGATTGTGCTGAAGGTCACCTGTAGCCATGACAGTTGCCCAATCACATCAAAAAGGGGACTTTCTCATGTGTAGAAATTATATGAAGTCAATCTATGAAGTTACAATGAAATCCCTCCATAAATATGACCTGTAGACTGTGCTGAAGGTTTTCGGGTTTTGGGCTCGGGCAGTCGTGATGGTTGATAGATCACGCCCAAATGGGGAAATTCTCATGTAGACATCATACAGAGTCATCGTATCAAGTTACAATGAAATCCGTGCATATTAAACATGACCTGCAGACTGTGCTAAAAGTTTTTGGGTTTCAGGCTTGGGCAGCCATCACGGTTGACAGATCATGCCCAAACGGGGACGTTCTCATCTAGGCATTATACAGAGGCATTCTATGAAGTCGCAATGAAATCCTTTCATAAATACGACCTGTAGACTGTGCTAATGGTTTTGGGTTTTGGGCTCGGGCAGCCATACTGGTTGACCGATCACGACCAAAAGGGGACATTCTCATGTAGACATGACCTAAAACCTGCATATGAAATTTCGTGACGATCAGACAAGAAATACCGGGTATTGTCTGTACTTGATGGTTGAATAAAAAACTTTAACCACAAACTTTAACCAAAACTCCAAATGTCAACTAAACAGGAATAAGAACAAAAAAACCCACTTGAACCTTCAGTAAAAAACTTTAACCACAAACTTTAACCAAAACTCTAAATGTTAACAGAAAAAGACAGATGGACAGATGGATGGACAGATGGATGGACGGATGGACGGACGGACGGATGGACGGACGGACAAAAGTCATTACTATAGTCCTCACTGTAAACAGTCGGGCTAATAAAAATCACTGTAGAAAGGTTCAGTAGATAGTAGACAATGTCCCAAATGAGAAACAGTGACATTGCAGTAAAGTGTTTGAAGAAATAAAGGTGTAACTTTGTAAACAAAAAAATAGGCCGATGAAACCGTCAGATGTGTACCCATACACGCAACTAGTAGAAAGCTGTATGACGGAGGGCCACCACTGATGCCGACATTATGTACACCATACAAGGTATGGGTACATATAGAAATGAATTGGTGGAGTGTCCAATTTGATGGATAAAGGGTTAATATCTCCGGAGCAAATTATCAGATTTACATAAAAAACTATACAGCACAGCACATCAGTAACCTGAGTAAATATTTAAAGCAACATGACAATCGGATTGATATTTTTTGAGTTATCTCATGCCAAAGAGATTGGAGGAATTTTCAATTTGAAGGATAAAGGGGGTTAATATCTCCGGATCAAATTATCAGATTTACACCAAAAACTATACAGCTCAGCACATCAGTAACCTGAACACAATTATAAAGTAACTTGACAATCCAAGCAATATTTTTCAAGTTATCAAATGCCAAAGGGATTGGAGGAATTTTCAATTTGAAGGATAAAGGGTTAATATCTTAGGATCAAAATAACAGATTTACACCCAAAACTATACAGCTCGGCACATCAGTAACCTGAATACAAATATAAAGAAACTTGACAATCCAAGCAATATTTTTCAAGTTATCGAATGCCAAAGGGATTGAAGGAATTTTCAATTTGAAGGATAAAGGGTTAATATCTCAGGATCAAATTATCAGATTTACACCAAAAACTATACAGCTCGGCACATCAGTAACCTGAACACAAATATAAAGTAACTTGACAATTCAAGCAATATTTTTCAAGTTATCGAATACCAAAGGGATTGGAGAAATTTTCAATTTGAAGGATAAAGGGTTAATATCTCAGGATCAAAATAACAGATTTACACCAAAAACTATACAGCTTGGCACATCAGTAACCTGAACACAAATATAAAGTAACTTGACAATCCAAGTAATATTTTTCAAGTTATTGAATGCCAAACGGATTGGAGGAATTTTCAATTTGAAGGATAAAGGGTTAATATCTCGGAATCAAATCATCAGATTTACACCCAAAACTATACACTCGGCACATCAGTAACCTGAACACAATTATAAAGTAACTAGACAATTCAACCAATATTTTTCAAGTTATCGAATGCCAAAGGGATTGGAGGAATTTTCAATTTGAAGGATAAAGGGTTAATATCTAAGGATCCAATTATCCGATTTACACCAAAAACTATACAGCTCGGCACATCAGTAACCTGAACACAAATATAAAGTAACTTGACAATCCAAGCAATATTTTTCAAGTTATCGAATGCCAAAGGGATTGGAGAAATTTTCAATTTGAAGGATAAAGGGTTAATATCTCAGGATCAAAATAACAGATTTACACCAAAAACTATACAGCTCGGCACATCAGTAACCTGAACACAAATATAAAGTAACCTGACAATCCAAGCAATATTTTTCAAGTTATCGAATGCCAAAGGGATTGGAGGAATTTTCAATTTGAAGGATAAAGGGTTAATATCTCGGGATCAAATCATCAGATTTACACCAAAAACTATACAGCTCGGCAAATTAGTAACCTGAACACAAATATAAAGTAACTAGACAATCCAAGCAATATTTTTCAAGTTATCGAAATGCCAAAGGGATTGGAGGAATTTTCAATTTGAAGGATAAAGGGTTAATATCTCAGGATCAAATTATCCGATTTACACCAAAAACTATACAGCTCGGCACATCAGTAACCTGAACACAAATATAAAGTAACTTGACAATCCAAGCAATATTTTTCAAGTTATCGAATGCCAAAGAAATGGATATGGACGCCAGACGGACAAACGGATGGACGGACAGACGGACAGATGGACGGACAAAGGATGGACGAACGACGGATGGTCACCCCGGATGCCGGCATTATGTGTACCATACATAGTATGGGTACACATAAAAAACTTTAACCAAAAACTTTAACCTGGAAGTTGTAAGTTAAATTACCATATAAAAAAGGGTTAAATATTTCCCAAAATAAGATGAAAAACATAATGAGAATGATACAATCAATATAATTAATATTAATTTAAAAGAAAAAAAAAACTTTAACCTTGACTAAAAAACTTTAACCACAAACATTAACCAAAACTCTAAATGTTAACAGACAGACAGACAGACAGATGGACAGACAGACAGACAGACAGACGAAAGTCATGCCTATAGCCCCAAACTGTAAACAGTTGGGCTAAAAAATTATGGTTGCTTTGGTTTCTAATATTTGTAGGTCTGTGTAACAACCTGGAGTCGTTAAGCTGCAAACGACAGTCTATGATTTAAAATTGCCGATGGTCATATCTTCCAAGTCGATTTGATTGCTTACTTTGGTGAAGGGTAAAATAACATGAAAAAGGTATTATTAACGTTTTACCCAACGAAATTGATATCAAAATTTATTATTTGAAATATTATTTTTCCAATTTTTTTCAAAAATTTAAACAAAACCATATCATGTGAACCCTCACTGAAATGAGCAGCTCATTCCAATGAGGGTTCATTCCCACTAGACCTATTCCCTTTAGACCAATTCCCTTTAGACCAATTCCCCGGAGACCAGCTGATGTGTTCTACTTTTAAAATAATTCTATATCAATAATTTGATATATTTATAAATATTTATAAATGAATTTAATGTTATTGATATTCAAGCCTGAAAATAAACAGTCTGTCATTTGCAGAATGAGGTCCCTGGGGGTGAATTTGCTGATGCTATCCCATACAGTGGGCAAGTTTATCCTCTGGGTACCTCTTTCTGTTTATGTTTGGGACCTTGATTCAGGTTGAGGTTCACAGAGGGTACATTTAGTGATGCTACCCTGCTGTGCAGGGTAGCATCACCACATTTACCCTCTGGGGATCTCATTTTTTGTAAAATGTAAAATGTACTGAGCTATGCTGAAATGTTATATTTTTTGTATGTTATGCATATATTTTTTTTTATTAAATAAAGTGTTCATCAATAAATAAATGTTTTCCTAATTATCCTTAATCAACCCTTAAACATTAACAGTATGTAGTTGGTCTGAGGGGAATTAGTCTTTTGGGAATTGGCCTAAAGGGAATTGGTCTAAAGGGAATTGGTCTAGTGGGATGACACCCCAATGAGAGATCATATGATATGGTTTAACTGAAATGTTTTCAAATTTTTTTTTCTTCAGCAGTTGAATTTGAAAATTATGCGTGTAGATGTGGCCGATTCATTAGGTAAAAGGTTAACACAAATACATACCCCATAGGCATATAAATAAAGCAAACCATGGGGTCACTTCATTGTCAAAGGATTCTCGAATAACATAAAGAAGATCTTGAACAGTCTCTGCCAAGCTGTAAATAAAACAAGATATTTTATCAAGCATGTACACTTGATATTTGTCTAACGTATGCTAATTTCAAGACACCAAACTAAAAATATTTGAAAAATACCATTTATTTTGAGAAGTGGAGAAGGAAGAGAGGTGCCTCTTATAACCCAGGAAAGTTAAAAAATTTATAGTAATTTATATATTTTTTATACTTACCAATGACCCAGACTTAGCTGGTGCTAACTCTAACAAAACCAGGGCCAAACACAAATTTTGCCCCCCAATCCCCAAAATTTGCATCCAAAACAAAAAGAAATCATGTCCTAAAGGACCTCCATACTACGCCCCCACTGCGCATGCGCAGTGTCACGGACGTCCCGAAATTGGCGCCAATTATCATTCTTACTGGCAGTGCCTGGTCAGCGCTATGTACTCAGCGGGGAGGCAAGAGTTCCCAACTCCTGGGAGGGCCATCCCCGTCTGGGTCATTGGTAAGTATAAAAAATATATAAATTACTATAAATTTTTTAACATTTTTATACTGTACCAATGACCCAGACTTAGCTGAATAGTAAACAGGCTGGAGGGCCTAGGACATAGAGGAAAATCCAATAAGCTCAACTATATAATAAAGAGGTAACCCCTTAAGGAGAAAAGGAGTATTAGGCTTTACATGTATCTTTCTTATTTAATATTAAATTAGAAAGATACAATACCCTTAATAATTGAGCACAATAATATTCATGTTCTCTATTAACATCCAGTATATCCCTTATACTAATTATTTTTAAAGTAAGCCAATAAATAAAGTAGCCCAGAGAATTGAGACTCTTTATAGTCATTTAAAAGTGTCCGAGTATTGTATATTAAAACCCGTTTGACACTTGACATATACAAATGCTTCACACCGAGCTACACTTTAAAAATAAGACATGAATGAATTTTAACATTAATATTACACTTTAAAACCATCCCGGAAGCGACTCAGAAATACTGACTTGGAGGAGGCATTCCCTTGCTTTTCACTATAAAGCAGGTGACCTAAGGGAACACCCGCCCCGCCCCCCCCCCCCCCCCTTCCCCTTGCCCTGGGTCAAATAGCCCAGAGCGAAGAGGGCAGCCGGACGGAGTCACTGCCAGAACAGAAAGCCTGCATAACTATAGTTGCAACTGTTTAGTGGACGACATTCTGAGCAACAGATAACGGACCTAAACAATGCAGGTCTCCAGAAATGGACTCAATATTTCTGAGATAAAAATTCGTGAATGTGGATGGCTGAGACCAATAAGCAGCCTTCAATAAATCTGTAATAGCAACACTATTAGCATAAGCCCAAGAAGTAGCAAGAGCTCTTACTTCATGAGCGGAAATCTTAAGCACAGACTGCTGAGAAGAAGATAAACTCTCATAACCAGTACGGATAGTTAATTGAATCCATCTAGCAATAGAATGGACCGAAATGTCCTTTCTATTAGGCATCAAAGACAGAAAGAAACGTTTCCGTCCCTTTCTGATAAACTGAGATCTCTGTTTATAGATACGTAACGCTCTAACAGGACAGAGTAAAGGCCTACGCCCGTCTGAAGACGGAAGAGCCTTAATAACAAAAGGTTCCGGATATTTATTAGGAGCCTGATTCTTAGCTAAAAAACCCACATTAGTAGTGAAGGTGATAGTGTTCCCGACACTACGATAGTGAGAATCATCCACCGACAGTGCATGAAGCTCACTCACTCTTCTAGCAGAAGAGAAAGCTAAGAGAAAAGCTGTCTTATAAGATAAGAATTTGAAATCTACTGTCCCAAGAGGTTCAAATGGCTTTTCCTTCAATTTAAGAAGAACCCAAGCTAAATTCCATTTAGGAATTAATCTAAGAGTTCTGGGTCTATTTATCGAGAAGTTTCTAACCAACTTAGATAAAGAGACATTAGATCCAATTTGTAAACTATCATGATGTGCATGGGTATCAGATAACATAGACCTATAACCCTTAATAGTAACAGGCTGCAGTTTGATTTCGTCAAACAAGTATACTAGAAAGTTTGCAATGTCTGGTATAGAGGGATCGAATATATCTATCGAATGATCCCTACACCAACGACGAAAAACCTTCCACTTAGCCGCATAGTTTAGCGAAGAGGAGGTCCTCCTACAGTTAGAAATCGCGTCCACTGCTCGTCCTGTAAAGTGCTTGCCATGCAAGAAGGACCGCACAACGGAAAAACGTGAAGGTTGAGACCTTGCGGGTTGTGATGGAGTTGGCACGATTTCCCCTGCGAAAGAAGATCCTCCCGTGGAGGAAGCTTTCGCGGTAGGTCCCACAACAGACACCTGAGTAGATTTATCCACGGTCTCTGTGGCGACAGAGATGCTACCAACAGAATCTTGCATTGAGATTGTTTTATCTTTAGCAATACTTGTTGAATTAACGGCGCTGGAGGATACGCATATCCTATCATTCCATCCCAAGGGATCGACAGAGCGTCTACTGCAAATGCTCTTGGATCCGGACACGGAGACACATACGTCTGCAACTGATTGTTGAGATGTGTCGCAAATAAATCTATCATTGGCCGTTCCCATTGGTAGCAAATCTGATTGAATACTTGTTTGTTGAGAGTCCACTCCGACGGCAACAAGCGACCCTTTCGTGAAAGGGAGTCTGCTAGCACATTCAGACGACCCGGTATGTGACGGACCGAAAGAAGAATGTGATGTTCTAGCACAAACAGAAGGATTCTTTCCGTTAGATTGAATAACGGAACTGAATGAGTGCCTCCCTGATTCCGTATATACGCCACTACTGTCGTATTGTCGGATAGGATTTGGACATGAGCATTGTGAATAATGTCCATCCAATGACGTAACGCAAGCCAAATTGACATCAATTCCTTGATGTTTATGTGCTTGCACAGGAATTGCGGATCCCAAAGACCCTGGCATCTCGAATCCGTTGGGATTAATGATGCACCCCAACCTGTCTGACTGGCATCCATCATAATGGTAAAACTCGGATCCGGCAACTGCAGCGGAACTCCCTGAGTTAACCACTGAATGTTTGCCCAAGTCTGAATCTCTTGTTTCACTTGATCTGACAAGAGAACGTCTACGTCGAGCAAATGAATTTTCACACTCCAATTCTGAGTCAAGAAAATTTGGAGAGGACGTGTGCGTAACCGTCCCATCGGAATGAGATCCGCAGCGGCTCCGCACAGACCTATCAGTCTCATAAATTCTCTCGATGTAACTTTGTCTGCGTGCAGACAATAGCGAGCGTAACAACTGATTAATTTCGCTCTGGTTAACGGCAGACGAACGAGATTGTTGTGCGTCTCGAAGCTCATTCCCAGATGAGTGAATGACTTGGACGGCACCAGATCCGACTTCTCCTCGTTTACTATAAAACCGAGACGTTGGAGCAATAGAAGTAGATTCTGAACATCGTTCTGAAGCGTTAACTCGTTGCCGTACCTCTGAAGAATGTCGTCCAGGTAGGCCGACGTTACCGCAGACGAATGAGCTCGGAAATAGATCATTACCGAGTTCATTACCCGAGTGAAAGCCCAGGGTGCTAGATTCAATCCGAAGCACATCGCCCGGAATTGATACACCACTCCTAGGACTGCGAAGCGTAGATACTTTCGGAATGTCGGATGTACCATGACGTGAAAGTACGCATCTTTGAGATCTATGCTTGTTGCATAATCGTTCACCCGAATACTCGCTCGGACCAACCGAATCGTCTCCATATAAAATTTCGGAGTGACGATCAGCTTCTTTATCCAGCTCAAATCTATGACTGGACGGAACGAGCCGTCTGGTTTCGGAACCAGAAACAGATGGCTGTAGAATCCCGGAGTTTCCTGGTTTTCTACGACCTCTACCGCGTTCTTCATTAAAAGAGACTGCACCTCTGATAACAGAGCGTCTCTTTTCTGCGGATTTGACGGAAGTTGAGTCCACTTTGGGCTTCGAGTTAATGGAGGCTTTCGTTTGAAGGATATCTTTAGACCTTCCGAAGTCACTCCTCTCACCCAAGGGTCGTCCGTAATCGACGCCCATTCTTGTGAAAAGCTCGACAACCTTCCGCCAACCGGTACGCGATAGAGGTTTAAGCCATCACCTCCTGGACCTGAGAGGCCTGCGGTAGGAGAAACCATGTCCTCCACGACCCGCACCTCGCCCCGTCGACCTCGGGGCGTCCGACCGGTTGTCCCGGCCCGAAGGACGTCACGAACGAGAGTCGCTACCCTGACAGTCTCTCGAATAAGACCAAGAGGACGCACCGGAACCTCTATAGGAACCTCTCTTGGGCGCATTAGACCCAGAAGTGCCTGTCTTATTCTTGTCTGCTGTATCCGACTTCTTAGAAGCAGATTTGAACAACAGAGAATCCGAAGCTTTCTTTGTAATTTTATCATAAATAGCAGAAAGCTTGCCGTCAAAGAGAAGTTCTCTGGAGACCGAAGCGACTCTAAGAGAGTTCTTCACCTCAGAATCCACGAGTGTGGATGTAGCTAGGGCTGCGGCACGTCTAACCAACTCCAGGTTTGCCACTGAAAGGGCGGAGTTACACGTGGAATAAGCTACTGCCCTTGAAAGAAGTCTTAAAGAGGATTGTATATCCTGAAACTCTTTCCCTTGAAGGCGCAGTGATAACGCCTTAGTTAGGTGATCTGCGTAAGATAAGGCATCTAAATTGGCTCTGTTAGACGCAATAGCTGTTTCCAACACCGCAGTTGGAATAGAAGCCGACGACGGTAATGATAGCTCTAAGTCTTCCGCCTCGTCGTCCATACGCAGAGGAACTCTCGGGATACCTTGTCCTGCCGTGTCGAATTTATTCCTTGCATTAATGAAAGGAAGGTTGAGAGTATTAGCAGACAAGAAACCTGCTTTCCCTGTCTTGGAAGCAAGTTTAAATATAGCGTCGTTCAATAATTCAAATGTTCTTGCAACATTATTGGACTGCGACGGAAACTCGGGAGCGATGTCCCTGAACCGCTCAAAAAATTCAGAGTCCAATGACGCTATAATCCTCTTGTCCGGAACCGCAGCAGTCTGGCCCGACGGAACAACTTGAGGGAGAAAGTGCTGGATGAAGTCCACGGCAGCTTTATGTTGTTCCGAAAGGAATAGCTCCAAATCATCCGTATCCCTTTCACCATCCGGTCGGACCTCATGATGTTCCCGGTCGTCCGCCCCCGATGCTTCGGCGGAGCGTACCGACCCAGCGCCGTCGGATAATTCTCGATCCGACACCGTATCTGTCGACTGCTGGGATGCTGCGATAAGCTGTGCTATCTGCACAAGAATGTCTGGCGTCGAGACCTGCGGAGGCGCAGTCTTTCGCTGCTTCGCCGAGGGCAGCTCCGCATCAGATGGCTCCCGCATACTTTTTCTATGCGAACGTCCGGAGTCCATCGGTCTCGAATCCCTGGCTGCTGGATGGTGTGACCTGGTCGCCGAAGAATCCTTGATCGGCGAAGCGGGCAAAATATCGGCGGTCACGCAGCCAAGGTGCGGTCGTGTGCGCTGACGAGAAGAAGAAGCCTTAGCAGTCTCTGCGGACTGCCTATACAACGGAGCGTCCCGAGCGACGGACGTATGCTCCGCTTGCAACACATTTTGTACCACAACATCTGGTCCCAGATGTTGTTGTACGAGAGAGGGGCCTCTCTCGCTCGCGGTCCGGCTGGACCTGGACGAGCTAGGAACCGGACTCAAAGGCTTCCTCCGTTCTCGCTTACTATCCATCGTCACTGGGTGTGCACCTAGTATGTTTATAGTGCTCGCATCACCCAAAATTTCCTCCTGGACCGCATCGGACGAACCCGGCTGCCGAACCATTCAGTGAATGGACGCTACACCGGGCGAGCTAGCGGACGACATTTGTCTAATCTCCTTGAGCACTTTTGCCGCTAGCTCTGAATTCATTTGTGACGACGGACGCACACTTGTAGAAGATAACATGGAAACATCACCCTGTTGTTGTTCCTCTGAAATAGAAACTGAGAGAGTAGAGTGACCTTGCGGAGAAAGAGCCGGCATAGCCCTTTCTCCAGAAACAACATACCGTGACACACGTTTCCAATGTTTATCATCCCAATGTTGACATATAGGACAGGGATTAGTGCGAGAACACTGACTACAATTAATACAACGATCATGAAAGTCAGAGGAAGATTTCTTCCTATTACAATTTGAACAATGTCCCTTCATTGTGAAAGAACAACAACAAATCCTAGTTACTCGCAAAAACCCCTGACACAAAGATACATAATAACATGATCCATTAATAAATGAAAAAACAATTGCAAATCAAAATAATTTTGAAAAAATATTTTTTCAGCGAAGCCCAAGTTGCTGAAAAGTAACGTTGAGCCCCGATGGATCCGATGGCAAAGTGTGGTCAAAAATTTTTAATTTATATTAAATAATTAATGAGACACTTACGGATAATATAAATGTATCTTATAGTGAGATAAACTACAGCAAAGGCAAACAGCCCCCCTCAAAAAAGGCTGTTGCCAATGTAAACAAACAGTGTAAAACACCAGAAAACATGACTCCAGGCACTGAAAAAACTGGCCCGGAATCAGTCATCAAAATTACACTCTATCTGATGCAAAACAGAGACTCCCAGGGGAGAATCTGCAGAACATCAGATGGAAGATGCAGAACACAAACGTTATACACCCGTGGGTGAAAACGTAACTATGGGGAAAATAACAGAAAACATTCTGTAACCAAGCAACTCTCCCAGGAAATTTTAGAAATGAACTGAACTTTCTCAAAAATATGCCAAAAGCATGGGAGAATTGCAAGGGGGGACTTTAGAAGGCTAGGGGAGAGGAAACACTGAATAAGCAGTGCAACATTTAGCAAGAATGACAACAAGAGGCCCATGCCTCGAAAATAGGCAACTTAACATAATTTCATCAAAAAATTTTAAGTACAGCCCTGATTATTTTTTGTCACTTCTTTTTCCTCTCCTCCTTCTATTCTCCTTAGAATCACATTTTCTCCAAAAATTACGTGTCTGGCATCCTTTAAACTGAGATTTACAAGCACAAAGATCAGTGAGATGTTGACTGATGAAGGGCCAAACAGAGAATGTTAATTGGCGCCAATTTCGGGACGTCTGCGTCACTGCACATGCGCAGTAGAGGCGTAGTATGGAGGTCCTTTAGGACATGATTTCTTTTTGTTTTGGATGCAAATTTGGGGGATTGGGGGGCAAAATTTGTGTTTGGCCCTGGTTTTGTTAGAGTTCGCACCAGCCAAGTCTGGGTCATTGGTACAGTATAAAAATATTTTAAGTACAGCCCTGATTATTTTTTGTCACTTCTTTTTCCTCTCCTCCTTCTATATCCTCCTTAGAATCACCATTTCTCCAAAAATTACGTGTCTGGCATCCTTTAAACTGAGATTTACAAGCACAAAGATCAGTGAGATGTTGACTGATGAAGGGCCAAACAGAGAATGATAATTGGCGCCAATTTCGGGACGTCCGTGACACTGCGCATGCGCAGAGGGGGCGTAGTATGGAGGTCCTTTAGGACATGATTTCTTTTTGTTTTGGATGCAAATTTTGGGGATTGGGGGGCAAAATTTGTGTTTGGCCCTGGTTTTGTTAGAGTTAGCACCAGCTAAGTCTGGGTCATTGGTACAGTATAAAAATATTGGTTTGCTCATGCAGGATTAGGTTGTGTCAAAGAATGATGCCACATTTGCTGTGCTTTTTCCTGCAGCATACACTTTAACCTGAATGAGGCTATAAAATTAGTTTGTTTAAAGCCTGAAGCTGAAACATAAAAAGAGCTGGTAAAATTATGGTATGCTGGTCAAAATCAATCTCAAGAACATCAAAATTTGACAACTGATGCTTGAGTAATAATGCAAAACGTCTGTATGGAAAGTCTAACAAGGACCATAATGCTGATAGGTATGCATAGACAAAATTCACAACATGTCTATATCCTTTTTCCAATACTGGTTTCTAAACATACCAAAGGACATGAAAATCCAACAACTGATGGTTGAGTTGTAATGTCAAATGTTCTTCCTGATACAGTGGAGTCCTGTTAATTGAACAGCCACTTTGCCAACGAAAATTATTCAGTTAACAGGAGTATTCAATTAACAGGGATTGTGTCACTTTCCTGTAGTCTAGTGATAAACTTGCCTTTATTCTATTATATCTTGTTTGACAGAGCTCCATGAGCTCTGTTAAACAAGATATAATAGATTAAATGCCTGTATTGGATGCACTGAGGCCAAATAGGTCTATAATCAAAGGAAAACTGGGGAGAGGCAGGGTAATTTCTTGACGGTTACCAGATTTTTTATTCAATTAACAGGTGTTTACTCTATAACCTATATTCAATTAACAGGTCAAATTTGTTCTGGAGGTATGGTAAATGGTTTTGTGTTGGGAAATTATATTCTATTAACAGGATCATTCAGTTAAGAGATATCCAATTAAGTGGGCTCCACTATACTACTGATACCTCTGTTTTGTGCAATACATGTTTATTACATGCCTGTTCTTTGAAATCCCCACCTACAGCAACACTAACCATGTGGAAAATGAAAATCTGTTCTGCACATATGTGCGGAATGGAAATCATTAATGGACTATTTTTAAATTGAAGCAACATTTCACTGGAATTTTCTACAAACTGTGCAATCGCAATTACAATTTGAGTTGCTAGAGATAGCTAAAAATCATCTCAAGTTCCAATGTGTTCTGTGTGTTTTCTATGAACACACAGAACACACTGGAACTCAGGGGACGAAATAGTAACACAGGTTCCCCTCACAAATTTGGTTGGCGATAAAATGTGTTCTTTTTTGTTGATAGTTGTCAAATCAATTGCTGAGTGTCCTTCTAATAGTTGTTTTTATAGACGTGAAGGCGTGTGCCATCGCAGAAGGATAAAACTCGAGGCGCATGTGTCTTTTTGTGTTAAAATGCAACACTAATTTGTGAGCCTCTAAGTTTTGTGACTAAAATCAAACTTTAACAGTACAGCACAAAACACACATCATCCTCAATATTTCAGGAACAAAAGAAATAAAGGTTCATGTTTTTAAAGGGTACAAAATAATTTGGACAGTTGTAAAGTAAATATATATTGTCCATTTCTGATAGCTATACATTCAAGCATACAATGCATGTGAATAAAATTGACTTTGCCTGTTGATCTCAAAATTACTTTCGTTTTTTATGCACACCCTACTTTATAAGAGTGTAATTTTGGAGGACAGTGAATTGAGATTTCTGTGTAACCATCGAGTATGACCATTTTTTTAACAATGACTAAAAAAGTTTAAATGCCTAAAAGGAAAAATCATGGAGCATGGCAGGCCACTTTTGCCATAATATTGATTCAAACTTACATGCCTCAACAAAATGTTACTCTTAACTGGTTTAATACAGGGCAATGTGGCATCAGAAGATTGCGGCATTGCCACTTAGCAATGGCTGATGTGCAGCAATGACCACCAATTAACAGTCCAATGAATATCACAGCCCTTCTAGGCCATTATATTGACATGTAGACAAGCAAATGACAACTCTCTTCAGTTGCAGACTTCAATACAGATCACAGAAACCAGGAAATGCAATTAACCCTTACTCAAGACAAATAGCAGACAACTAGAGATGGGTGGTTAACTGAAAATTCGGTTTGGTTTGGTTTCGGTTTTGTTATCAAAACCGAAATCAAAACCGAAACGATTACAGAAAATCTGTCATTGCGGTTTTCAACTTCAATGTTGAAAAACTCTAATCAGGTCTTCACTTCTCAGAATAAAGAGAGAAACAACCTAAACTTAACCTTGTTTTCAAACTTCAGAGTCGCGATACCCCATTTTCAGAACAGCTGCAGTAATTGGTATTGCATTCGAGTGTGGCATTTACCGCGAAAATAGGTGACAAAATTACACTTCTTGCACATTGTGGTTTAAACGTTCATCTGTTTTTCAAATGCAATTTCCTTTGCTGAACTGGAACTTGTCACTTGTTCCACATTTATAATGACAAATATATTTATTTGTACATGTAATTTTGAAAGCTTGAACTCCAATGCCAGCATCAAAATCATAGCTGAAGTTGGATGGAAAGTTAGGGTTACAATGACCTATATGAGCGACTTTTACTCAATAAAATTTTTATGGTCGGCATAATACTGTAGGGTGTGTCAGGTTACCCTAAACACAGACATTTGAGGGTGGCTAATTTTGCAACAGACTCAAGGCAAAAATCATTTTTCTTAAACTTGAAACGCTTGAGATAATTTATTCAAATACAGTGTGCTCAGGAAATCAGAGTACCGGTATAGGCTATTACACATGTGCACTGCCCTGGAAAGGGAGTCCCAGTGACACTGACTGGCACCAAATACATCTTCTTATATGCAAATGCAATGTATTATGTTTGTACAATGATAACCGAAACCGAAAACCTGGCTCTTTGAATTAAACTGAAACTGAAACCAGAACCGACATGAAGTTCATCTCTACAGACAACACTGCAAAATATTTTGTGGATAACTATAATTTTTTTTAATTTGTTTCTCAAAAACATAGTTTATGACTATTCAATGGAATGATCTCATTCCAATAAGGAGTGCTTTCAAGGCAAAAATTGTGAAAGTATCAAAATTTAAAAGATGATTCTTATGAACAGCATTGGCTGATTACGTTAGGTAAAGGGTTAGTTAATTGGGCAGTATCCAATAAGTGAGATCCATGGCATTACAAAAAAAACAAAATTGTTAACTCACTTTCCAAGTGTTGAGTTGCTACTAGATGTCTCTAGTCTCTCCTGATTTTTTCTAATGCTGAAAGTAAAAGGATGATAAATGAACATAAATGAGTGAATAAAGACTGTCTGAAAAGCACCAACAAATGAAAACCACAGGAATTCGGTGCTTTGAATAACACAATGTGAACAGTCCTGACATAAGTCATTTAACCGCCTGCACACTGATGTAGAAATATCTGAAGTTCAAGGTGCAAATTTTTCCCATAATGCAGCTGGGAATTTAACCAATTCAATTTTGTTTGACAGAGCTCATTGAGCTCTGTCAAACAAGATTGAATTGGTTAAATTCCCAGTTGCATTATGGGAAAAATGGCTACTTGAAATTTGGATATTTTGACATCAGAGTGAAGGGAGTTAAATGGGAGTGAACTGGCTCAGTGGTTAGAACATTGGACTTATACTGAATAGTGAATGGTTGAATCCTAATTAGTGGTAATTGTGTTGTGTCCTTGGACAAAATACTTAACCCTTAAGGGCCTGTACAATTGTCCTGAATTCACATCTGACCACAGCCTGTACTTGTCTAGTGGCTTTACAATGATTTCCAGTCAAGTCTTGGCTGCCTTAATAGGCAGCCAAGACCTGACTAGAAACTACTGCCTGTGTAATTTTATTGTCAGCAGGACCTATTCTTGATGGCATGTTAAAGGCACTTGTTCTAAGGTCATAAAAGTCGGAAATAGGCCTTTAAAGGTTAATCCTAATTGCCCACATGGTAGCATAGTGCTGCTGTGTACAAAGGGATGCGTACTGCAAGAAGATGGTGCATTTACCCCCAACCACCTCTATATCTGCTTCCACAGATAAACCACGAAAGGTTAATTTTTGAAAAGTGCCGACTGCATTTTTCCATCAACCCCCCCTCCTCCCCACCCTCCAATTTGACACTCCATTACACAACTGACTGAATTTTTTTTCACCTCCTCAATTCCACTGGCTGGTCCTAAGGATACTTCATACCAAATTCTTTGTTCAGTGCAGTTGGGGAAATATGGGCATTGTTTCTATTTTTATCTCCGGGGGGGTTCCCCTAGGGGTGTGAAAAGTTTTTCTCTGGCATAAATCAAGCACATGTCCTCTAATACTACTGCAAACAAAATTTGATTAAAATTGTCCCACTGGATAAGAAAATAGAAATTTTGGGCACAGACGAAAAATACAGCCCCTCCCACCACAAGCCTAAATATTGCCCATAAAACTTTCTTTGAACAAACTTGAATCTTGAACACATACATAAGGAAATTGCTTAATAAAATTAAAAGCATTGTGACAGGTGGTTTAAGAGAAGAATATTTTTGCCGAATTTTGGGTTTTTTTCAAGCACTACACCCAGGCCATCAGGCTAAGTTGGAGAAGGTATCCTCCAAAGATAATTTGTGCCAAGGGTGGCTTTTGGTTCAGTGGCTTTGAAGAAGACTGATAAGCAAAGATAACAGATGTGGATGACAGATGCCAAGTGATGGCAATAGCTCAACCTGATTTTTTGTCTGGTGCGCTAAAAAGCAAACAACAATAGCAAGGCATCGGGAAATTAAAAAACTTATTTTTGTTGATCATCGGTTATTTATAACAATATCTGCACACCATATTTATTTATTTATTTATTTATTGGTGTTTAAGGTCACATACTGCACACCCTAAGATGAGGTACATTTTTCTATGTGACCAATGAACATTCCAGCAGCCCAGTGGTACAGAGATCAGTGTGGCCACTAGAGACCACTATTTGAGTTAGTGGTGACCAATGGAGACCACAGTTTAGAGGAGGAGTATTGGAAGTATAGTAACTGTTGTTGGTGAACTACTCTGTCTTAAGAACACTGACAACAGTGTTCAAACTTTTGGATGCCATTTTTGCTGGCAATAGTACTAAAAATTTTGATTTAGAGCTAAAACATCTTTCACTGGCTAAAAATTTGCACTAGATGCTTCAATTTAATGGCTTCATTTGCTGTGGGTGTACTTCATATCATCTTTGAAGTGGAATTATTTAGTCTGTATGGGGTTCTCGCAGATCACCGAAGTTAAGCAACGTCGAGCCCGGTTAGTCCTCGGATGGTGACTGTCTCAGCGATCGATTCGGACTCCCGTGTTGTGTCCTTGGGCAAGGCACTTAACACAGAATGTCCACATGGGGGCATGATGATGCCGTGTACTAAGGTGTACTGCACATCGATGGTGCACATGTCTTCAACCAATCTAACCCTGCCTGTGCTGCAGTGCGGAGTTACGATGTTGGGGAGCTGGCAGCTGCTCGTTGTTGCTCGGTGGTTCTCTCCGGGTACTCCGGCTTCCTCCATCCGTAAAACTGTCATGGTCATGATTAGCCATTGTGCATAAGTATGTGACCATAAACACCAATAAATAAATAAATATAAATATAGTCTGTATGGATTTGCCTGGTTACTGTAGGCACTCTCCCATGAATGGTAAAAGATAAAGACTTGTGAACAAATTTTGACAACTAACCCTTTGAACACGAGAGGCCACTTTTCAGACCAGGAACATGATACGTTATAATTCCATTAAGTAGGATGCTAAGTGTGTGTGTGGGGTAGGCCATTCAATATTTTGAACATGCAGCCCTAAGACTGCATGTCAAAAATATTAATTAGTCTACCCCCAAATAAAGAATATGGACTCTTCTAATTGCTGTCGTTGAACTGACATGGAAAATGCCACTAGTGTTCAAAGGGTTAATTCAGCACTCTACCAGTTAATGGAACATTAAAGGTAAACTGTCAGCTTCACAAAAGTCAATAATAAATTAGTTAAATAGTTTAATACTTCATGACATCAATTCGTTATGTGCAACAGGTCAACGTCAATTTAGTAAGTAATCCCTTATTATCTAAGTGCAACATCATTTGTTCCTGAAGGCACTATCCCATAAATTGTAACAAGGCAAAGACATGTTAAAAAATTTTGGCCACCAATTAAAAAAATTAGCACTCTACCAGTTAATAAAGAAACATCAAATACATTTGTGCTCAGTTATATTTATGTACTTTTTTCAAATATAAATACAGTGGAACCCTGTTAATTGAATAGACAATTTGCTAATGAAAATTATTCAATTAACAGGAGTATTCAATTAACAGGGATTTTGTCACTTTCCTGTGTTCTGGAGATAAACTTAGCATTTATTCTGTTATATCTTGTTTGAGCTCTGTCAAACAAGATATAAGAGATTAAATGCCTGTATTGGATGTACTGAGGCCAAACAGGGCTATAAACAAAGGAAAACTCGAGAGAGGTTGCAAGATTTTTTATTCAATTAACAGGTCAAATTTGTACTGGGGGTATGGTAAATGGTTCTGTGTTAGGAAGTTATATTCAGTTAACAGGGTTATTCAGTTAGGAGATATCCAATTAAGTGGGTTCCACTGTACCTATAATATTTTGAGTTTTTATCTCAAAACCTAGCAAGCTGGATGTTTACAAAATTATCATAACAGTACTGAATTTAAATCATAGTTTGTTGCAAACATGTGTAAATAAATATACATCAATAAAAAAAATGGTAAAATATTAAGGGTGTCTGTGAATTGAGGACTCAGACTCCGACTGAAATCACACACTGAATTAAGGATTCAGACTCAAACTCAATTTAGACCCAGGTTTTTCTGTTGAATTGCCATTTATTTGCCGCGTTATCTAGTACTTCATTTGTTGGAATACGAAATATATAAAATCCTCAGGTCCATGAGCGAAACAAAAAACATCTAACTGTTATCATACCATGACATGTTACCGATGGTTGTCATATCAGAAAAGAGTGTCCCAGGGTATCTTAAGTAGAGGTTACATCATGATGTGGGGCTTCCGTAAGACCAATCTACAGTCGGTCACCCACACCCTCATTTAACTCTTTACCCAAAGGACCACCCAATCAGCTCAGGGCTGCTCAAAATCCTAATCCTAATTTAAAACTTTCGGTATTCCTTTCTAATCTTGCCCTTCCATTCAAAAGTTATAATACCTCATCGGAAAGTATCTGGTTCCATTGAGTGTCATAAGCTGTGTAGTTTACAGCAAAAATAAAATTAATAAAATAACTATAGAGACAGAGCAAAGGCAGTGGTGATGGTGGAGGGGTAGTGATCATTCGGCAATGCATATCTGGACAATACTATGATCTACAGATGCTTGAATTAAAATAAACCTTGGGATTTTTTAGCTAATGTTGATCAAAGGGTTAAAAGAAAAATACTGAAACAAGTAACTGGAATAAACCATTTATTTCTTGAGGCAGCTTGAACTGATCCTGAGTAACTAAACTACAAGTAGAAAACAGCACTATGAAATATATTCATTTGTCTTTGACTCTTTGCATATAAGTGATTTTTGCTTAAAAAACATAGCATATGACCCTCATTGGAATGAGCTTATTCCAATGATGGCCATAAGCTATTTTCCTGAAGCAAAAAATGTGAATGGCAGTTTTCGTGTATCACAAAAAGTGATTTTGGTCATTTAAAGTAGGTAAAGGGTTAAAATGCAACACTCACTCTGAAAGTCAAGCCATTGGTAGAATAAAGAAATAAAAGCTGCTCAAGTTAAAAACCATTGGAGGCCGTCAAGTGCCAAGGCTCTATTTTTGACCTGGGAAGTAGGATAGAAGGGGGTTAGCACCCCAAAATCTCCCTTGCATGTTTCTGACCTGCAGAAACAATGACTCCCCCTCCACCCCTCACATCGCCTCATTGTCCATAGATCGAACTGTTCCATTACTTTGACACATTTGTAATGAGGTTTTGTTTAAAATTATGCTTATCAATCGACAAACAGGCCTTTAAATTCTTCCCAACTAACGATGGTAAATGCTGTGCCCAAATAAGATAATAGCACCCAAATTATGTGGAGTTTTATTTTGCAATATATAGTTTGGCCAGGTTTCCCTGATGCTTGTAATATAGCTTAGAGCTTACCTTCGAAGCAAACCATGCAACAGACAAATATTTTTAAAAAAAAACCCCAGAGTTCGTCACAGAAAAGCAATTGGCGTCGACAGTGTAGTATCTGACACTGTCGACAGCGATTGCTTTTCTGTGGCAAATTCTATATGGTCATGTACTTAAAGCTTGAGATCCATTATATTCATGTTTGTGGCATTTCTCAGTAAACGCCATACGTAATTTAGCTTACATTCAAATAGGCCTTTGCTTCAACACTGGGAAACTAAGAAGTCTTCTCGATTTAGTCGAGTAAACTTATGTCAAAGGGTGGTGGGAACCTGTGATAATGGTGAAGACCTATGACAAGGGGTTGTAAACTATCATTTTAAGACGGGGACCTAAAACCTAAAACAGATGCCATGAAGAAGAAAATAACGGTGCTTTTTCTCCAATCATGCAAGCCACATCCATATTGCCATTGTGCCCAAATTAGACTGACCTAAAGGTCTGTCGACAAAACTTTTTGTTTTCTCTTGTTAGTTTGATACAGTTAAATATACAACACGCACCGCAAACTATCAGAATAAGGATAATAAACTAGTCCGAGTCCTAAATTCACTGTGTGATTTCAAGTGCTCAATTCACATCTGTACAAATATTAAACTCCTATTATTTAATACTAATTTTGGAAGACACTACAAACCAATACAAATGTTCAATAGGGGGTTTAAATTCAATGTGGGGTTGCATGAGACCTTTTTTCTTTGGCCTTAAAACACATACCTTAAGGAAAGACCATACAAAAACACACAAAAACCCAAAAGTGTTGGTAGATAAATGGTAGTAATTAATGTCCCAGACCAAGCAAAATATAAGGCAATTTTCTCTCCAAAGTAATCTCTTATTCTCCATAAAGGCTGAAACTTGTAGAATTTAGACCACTTTTCATCCAATTCCTTTCGTGCATCTCTATCCAAAGCTTCAACTTGGTACTCCTGCTCCTCATCATCCATAAACCTTGATAATTCTCCACGTTTACTCTGATCTTCTTTCTTTTTACTCTCATCAGATTCATCATGAAGAATAAACGAATCAGTGTAGTCATTTTTCATCAACAAATACAAAAGACCTGAAATATATAAAATAAAATCAGTATTATTATTATCCTCCAGTGGTTTGGGGAAATATCACCCAAGGCTTGCCGAGTATCTGTGTCAAATAATTTTCCAGGAAGGGGAGATTTTCCCATTCCACCCCCACACAACTCGAGGATGATTTTTCTCCCAATACTATTCATGACATCATTGAAAGTAAAATACTGTTTGTAAGATAAACATTTACTGTTAAACAGATTAACTACAGGGAAAAATAAATTGCATATTCAGAAAAGTATTGAAAGGTTCCCTATTTTCCAAAGGTTTATACTACAAAATTGACATTATTAAGTATTTAACACACTGAGTATTTTAAAAGTATTTTTTATCAAATCTAGTCATGGCTGCTGGAAAGCAGCCATGACTAGATTTGATGGAAATTCAATAAATTTAATTCCAAGAAATTACTGAACAAATTTTAAGTTGATGGAATTTACTGGGGAGAATTTGGTTAAAAGTGTCCAGATTATTCTTATTTTAGAGGCAAGTGATTTTCTGTCCTGGGCAGAAATATCTGCCAGCAGCATGCAAGGAGTTAGTTTCGATGATGTCATGTGAAGTGTCAGGGGAGAAAAATCAACTTGAATCTGTTGAGTGGGATGGGTATCTGTCAACTGAAGTAAAGTGATACCCCAGGTTTTATTTTTTTAAACGTGGCGATTACAAAATATTCATATGGGGATGGTCACAGGGTGGGGTAGATTATTATGATCCCCGATGAGTCTGGAGGTGGGATGGGGAAATATCACCCTCGGGGCAAGATATTTGAACCAGAACTCAGGCTTGCCGAGAGTCTGGTTCAAATATCTTGCCCTGAGGATGAGATTTCCCCATTCCCACCTTCAGACCCATCGAGGATGATTTTTCTCCCCCCACACAAGGATTAGGTAATTATAAATAACTGGCGGTCAAATGCTGACATACCCAATTTATCAAGTCATAGTCCTTTTGAAAAAATGAACAATTTCATCGGAAAGATCGTACAAAAGTTAGGTATATACTAAAAAATTGATTTTTAACACTGTCCATTAAGGGGGTTAATGAATTTGCGCGTGTCAAACTCTAATGTAAAGGGCATTGTGAGATTATTGATGGATCGATAAATTCACGCAGTGATATTATTAAATCTGCAGAGAAATATGGGGATGAAACAAATCAACATTGTTGATTTTGAATGGCACGTGGATTACATGCGGGAAATCGTGAAGCCATTTTGTTTATTTACAATTGTGCAGACGATGATGAAATAGTTCTGGTGACCTAATAAAATATGCAAATGAGTATGTCACATGGGGTGGGTGGGAAAGAAATATCCCACCCTGCTGTCTCACCCGGGACACGCACATGTTTCACGTATAGTGGGGGGAGAAAAATCTATCTCACCCAGGTATCTCACACGAGACACACATATCTCCATAGGCAGTAAAGATATACCAAAAAAACCAAACAGATACCGATATCATGGGGATACCAAAAAATCGAACCTAACCAATCACTGAATACTGAAACTATCTGAATTTTCAAATTTTCCTACATTCGCTATTTATAAGTCCCTGTTGACACTTGATAACAGTTGAAAGGTTCATTTTCATGAAAGTAGTGACTGATTTTCTTTTCAGTTTTGTTAACCCTCAATGGACTGGGCAACTGTACTGAATTCTCACTAGTCCACAACCTGTACATGTCCAATTGCTTAGCAGTGATTTCTAACAAGACTTGACTGCCTGTTAAGGCAGCCAAGACCTGACTAGAAATCACTACCCAGGTGTTCTGTCTATTGTCAGCAGAACCTCCTAAAGATGGCATGATCAGGGCACATGCTCTGAGATCGCAAAAGCCTGAAATAGGTCTTTAAACAAGATGCGTTTAAAACACGTCACAAAATTACTGTAGATATGATTTGTGGTTGTAAAAGAATGCCGCTATTGAGCTCACTATTTATTTATTTATTGGTATTTAACCCTTTACCTAACATGAAAGCAGACGACACTTGCAACAAAAATTCCTGAATAATTAATTTTTTTCATTTTTTGTCTCAAAAACATAGGTTATGACCCCTCGTTGGAACGAGCTCGACGAGCTCGTTCCAACGAGGGGTCATAACCTATGTTTTTGAGACAAAAAATGAAAATATTTTGAAAATTAATTGGCGATTTTTGAGAATAGCGCTGGCTGGTTTTGGCCATTACGTTGGGTAAAGGGTTGAGGTCACATATTTCTGCACAATGGCTAATCATGACAACAAAAGTTTTAAGGGTGGAGGAAACTGGAGTACCCGGAGAGAACCACTGACTAACTGTCAGCTCCCCAATATACGAACTCCACACAAGCAGGATTAGCATTGGTTGAAGACAAGTGCACCAATGACGTGCAGTGCGCCTTAGTACAAAATGCCACTGTGCCCCCATGTGGGCAATGGGAGTGAAGTGTCTTACCCAAGGACACAACGTGGTTATCACAGGTGGGATTGGAACCGAGGACCTTTCGGCTTGCAGCCTGCACCTCTACCTACTGAGTCTCCGTGGCCCAAATGAGGCCCATTGAGCTCATTGGCAGTGTCATATATAGCATTGTGGTAGACTGATACTACAAGAACTTACTCTGTTTTTCCTGCTGTAAATTCCTCTTTGGTACTATCAGCAAATCTCAGTCAAGTCAGATACTGAATACCGAACCGATACAGAGGTATATCCCCTTAAAAATACTGAAACCGATACTGAACTAAAAATTCCGATACCGCCCATCCCTAAATGGCAGGTGAGAGAGAATATTATTCCAGTGACGAATGGGAGCAAAATGGAGGCGAGTGGAAATCGCTCACCTCAAATAAAGTTTGCAAGAGTGAAAAATGTGAGGAGAGTGATTTTGATTGAGAGTGTTGATTTCAATGTTTAACTTCAAAAGACAAGCGTCCTTCGAAACGAATGTATGAATACAACTGAACACAGATGGAAATTTTGATGGTGAAAATATATGTAACCCACTAACATTAGTTCTGGATTTTAAATGGCAGATTATTAAAATCGTGGAAAACGGATGCGTAAATTCTAACTCAGGCACATTAATTCATGTCACTGGTGAATTGGAGTGACAGGTGTCACATGTATAAAAAAGAATAAGAAACGGGGCAACATTCCGCATGCCTTTGATAAAGAAAAATATGGAAGTATCAAAACGTTTCTCAGATCTCAGAATGGCCACCGTTTTTTTTATCTGAACATGCGTGTTCGTTTTGTGGCGGGACTAAGCTCTGGACGAATTGTCAATGTACAACCCTCTTACTGTCAGCATGTCGTGTGTGGTTGTAAAAGCGAACTACTGTGTGTCATGTTCACAACGACAGAAAGGAAATTGTTGGGAACTGTACTTTAAATGCTTCAAATTGTGAGCGATTCTCAAAAATTTCCCAACATCAAAATTTAATTGAATGTTTCTGTTGACACAACTCAAAAGGATGAAAACATACCCAAGAATAGGAAGAATAGAGGCGAACGATTATTCGTGAACCTTGGACAATTTTTGCATGAGCGATGGTGTGCGAGAGCATGCGTCACTGTTATTCTTCTTCAGTGTTGTGAGGATGGGTTGAGAAATCTCACAAGAGAAGGAAGATATTTAATCCAGACACAAGGCTTGCCAAGTATCTGCATCAAATATCATTCCCAAAGAGTGAGATTTACCCATCCCACCCCCAAACCACTTTAGGAGGATTTTTTTTCTCCTACTACACTCCACATGACATCATCAAAATTAAAATACTACAATCAAGTGAAACATGTGATTGTCAGTATAATTTCTTGACATATCAAACAATTTTTTAATCAAATAACAGGAATTCACCTAAATGCAATTAACAGGTCAATTTGTGCTGAAGATATGGTAAATCATTTGGTAGTTGAAAATTAAGATAAATTAACAGGGTTATTCAGTTAAAATTATATCCAAATGAATGGGATCCAGGTAAATTATAAAAATCAACTTTCAAAAGTTTGGAACAGAAAGAGTATTTTGGGAATCAAGACCTACTTTTTTTCCGTATGTTTGAGAGGGCACTCTTGTATCTTCATATTCAAACCTCAAACACAGCTTCCCATCAAGCCTGAATATAAGCAACCTGTCATTTGCAAAATGACGTCCCCAGAGAGTGAATTTTCTAATGCTAACCCATACAGTGGGCCAATTTATCCTGTAGGTACATCTTTCTGTTTTGGCTTGAGACTTTGATTCAGACTGAGGTTCACAGAGGGTAAATTCTGTGATGCTACCCTGCTGTGCAGGGTAGCATCACCAAATTCACCCTCTGGGGACCTCATTTTGAAGATGACAGTCTGCTTATTTTCAAGCTTGCTTCCCACACTCTTTCATAGAGCCAGAAATCAGGATTCATGCACTATACCGTTTAAAACATTAGTTGTGATTTGAATCTTTTCCACTATCCAAAGAACTAGGTACCTACGGTCCCTTCCTTGTGTCCACAATTGACAGAATGATAAATTTGGTTTGTGTTTTTGCCATGACTATGTGTCAGGAAACATAAAAACATTGGCAGCTAATGCTGAACCATTAATGGCTTAACCCTTTAACTAACATGAAAAGCAAATGACACTTGCAAGCAAAATTATTGTATAACTATTTTTTTCATTTTTTTTTAATTAAAAACATAGCTTATGACCCCTCATTGGGATGAGCTCAATGAGCTCATTCCAATGAGGAGTCATAAGCTATGTTTTTGATGTAAAAAATGAAAAAATAATGGAAGGTAAATGGCAATTTTGTGAATAGCGCGGGAGTGCGGTGGCTCAGTAGGTAGAGGTGCAGGCTGCAAGCCGAGAGGTCCTCGGTTCGAATCCCACCTGCGGCAACCGCGTTGTGTCCTTGGGCAAGACACTTCATCTCCATTGCCCGCATGGGGGCACGATGACGCCGTGTACTAAGGCGTACTGCACGTCTATGGTACGCATGTCTTCAACCAATCTAACCCTGCCTGAGCTGCAGTGCGGAGTTACGATGTTGGGGAGCTGGCAGCTGCTCGTCGTTGCTCGGTGGTTCTCTCCGGGTACTCAGGCTTCCTCCACCCATAAAACTGTCGCGGTCATGATTAGCCATTGTGCATAAATATATGACCTTAAAAAAACATCAATAAATCAATCATCAATAAATAACATCAATTGTGAATAGAGCTGGCCGTATAGGTACAGGGTTAATCTGGTAGAACTAATTAATCAAGACAACCCTCTGCACATTGATGTTGAAATATCGATATTTCAAGACATGAATTTTTTCCAAAATGCAATTATAAAAATTTAACTAATTCAGTCTTGTTTGACAGAACTCAATGCTCTGTCACAAAAGACTGAACTGGTTGAATTTGTTAGTGGAACTGCGGGAAAAAAGTTTCTACCTGACATTTCGGTATTTTGACAGCAATGTGCAGAGGGTTAATATCCAACTGTTTAGCTCCTATAAATTGAATAATTTACTGGATGAATTCATCAGCTGCAAATACTAAAGTGTGATAATATAAACATTTACCGATGAGCATGGCAGTTAAAAAAATCCTGTCATTTTGCCAAAATAAAAAGAAAGTGATTTTTGACCAAAAGCCACCAGAAGACTGCACCTGAAAGCACATTTTCAAAACTCTGCTGCAGGGGGAGCCCCCTACCATGGTTCATACCTAGAGCACTCACATAAGATGCCTCCACCATCTGCATGCGGGGATGGCACAATGAAAGATCTTTAGTTATACAGTGGAGCCCACTTAATTCGATATCTCTTAATTGTATATCCCTGTTAATTGAATATTATTTTCCAACACAAAACCATTTACCACACCTCCAGTACAAATTTGACCTGTTAATTGAATATAGGTCATAGAGTAAACTGTTAACTGAATAAAAAATCTTGTAACCTGTCAGGAAATTGCCCTGAATCGCTCCAGTTTTCATTTATTTATAGACCTATTTGGCCTCAGTACATCCAATACAGGGATTTAATCTATTATATCTTGTTTGACAGAGCTCATGGAGCTCTGTCAAACAAGATATAATAGAATTACATGCCAAGTTCATCTCTTAGAATACAGGAAAGTGACAATCCCTGTTAATTGAATACTCCTGTTAATTGAATAATTTTCATTGGCAAAGTGACTATTCAATTAACAGGGTTCCACTGTACTCTGAAAAACTTTGAAAAAAGTGTTCCGGTGCCCCTGGTTTGTGGCTTCTGGAGCTAATACAGATAAAATACATAGTCCTGGTAGTAGCTTTTAGAACCAGGGTATGTACACCAAATTTAGTTTGAAATTCAAGGACTTGTCCAGGACTTTCAAGAACCTGAATCACAAATTTCCAGGACTTATATTTGTATCTGCAAAGGTGAATACATACATAATAAAAATGTTCTTTTCCAATTATTTATTTATTATTTAATGGTGTTTAAAGATTACATATTTCTGTACAATGGCTAATCATGACTGCAACATGGATATAAAGTCAAGTCCAGTCAATCGTTTTTTAGAGGACTTCCACCCAAACCAGAAAATAAGCAGACTGTCATCTGCAAAATGAGGTCCCCAGAGGGTGAATTTAGTGATGCTACCCTGCACAGCAGGGTAGCATCACTAAATTGACCCTCTGTGAACCTCAATCTGAATAAGGGTCTAAAAACTAAACAGAATGAGGTACCCAGAGGATAAATTGGCCCACTGTATGGGATAGCATCATCAAATTCACCCTCTGGGGACCTCATTCTGCAAATGTCAAGACTGCTTATTTTCAGGCCTGCTTCCACCTCAGGTATTGGAAATCAGGTCCCATTTTTCCGGTAAAACAGAATTTCTTTACCATGGTGTACAAGCACTACTTTCTGGGGTTACCACAAGGGGTTCTTTTTTAATATTGGTCCTATTTTCATTTGAAGGTTAAGTAATGTGGGTGGTTACAGTCAAGTGGATACGTTTTGATCAATGCTTGGGGGCATTTTAAAAAAATGAGTGAGCATATTTTTACCAAAAATGGGGACATTTGGGCCAACCACTCAAGAGGCAGTTTCGTTTTGACCAGCACTCAGGGTATTCAGTGTCCGAATAATTTTGGATGTTAAGCAAATGGTTGTGTTGAAGTTGACAGTCGGGGTGTTCTGACGTAAAGAAGCAAAACGAAGCAGAAATACAGTCACTGGTATCACACTCAACTTGAACTGTTATTACACTGCAAATTGTCAAACCGCATTGAACATGCTGATCGATGGAAAAATTTGTTAAGCCGACGTCTGTTGACAATTTTCCCATGTTTGAAGTCACGCAGAGCCACAAAGAACTCTTTTTTACTCCAGGCACCTTTTTATCTCAAAAGACACACTTACTTAGCATTTTGAATATTCAACCTGTGTAAAATAAGAATTGGAAAGTGAAGTACATGGTCACTGAGAAAATCCAACAATATCCATCAAAACATGGGTGTGGAAATGAAACAAAAATTGACTTTTGACTGTGCAAAATGGTGCTGCTCCAAAAATGTTGACCAGTTTTCCAGAACTTTTAATGACCGGCTTAACGTCTGTTTTTTCCAGAATTTTCCAGGCTTGGAATTTATAAATGCTAAATTCTAGAACTTTCCAGGTTCCAGGACCTGTGTGAGCACTCTGTAGAACTGACTCAGTTAGATCATGTTATTACAGCATTAACAAGCACACTGCATAAAAATCTCACATTGTGAGCAAAAGGACTTCAATGAACATAATTATCAAACTGATTATCAAACTGATCTCACCTTTTCTCCGGAGAACTTTATTTTTATCACCTTTGCCATTTTCTTTTGCATCTTTATTTATGGTAACAGGTGGTGCATTGGTTTTGGATTTTGACTTGCCAAAAGGAAAGCAGCCGCCACCATCGCCTTCTGGACCTGAAAAGTAATAAAAAAAAAGAGGACTCAACACATTAGAAAATAAACATTAGAAAACTTGGCATAAATATTGCCTATTTCTTGAGGAGCAATGTATGTTTTGTGGGGTATTTGTTATTAACTGGTCAATAATGGGCCTACAATCTGGGTTTAACCCTTTATCTAACACAACAGCCAAAGTCAGCCAGCACTATTCACAAATAACACCATTCAAATATTATCCTTGTTTTTTTTTGCTCAAAAACATACATTAAGACCTCTCATTAGAATGAATTTGATGAATTAATTCCAATAATGGGTCATACAACATGTTTTTGAGACAAAATGTAAAGTTCTTTTAGTTTTTCTAGAAAATTGTTTTTGGACCTTTGTCATCTGCTTCTCATCTTGAATAAAAGGTAAATTGATGGCGAGCATCCGTTATTTATTTATTGGTGTTTAATGTCACTTTTAGGATCTTTAACTATCTCATGACTGCAACATAGGGATGAGGTCTATTATGATCCCCGATGAGTCTGGAGGTGTGATGGGGAAATCTCACCCGAGGGGCAAGACATTTGAACCAGACCTGAGGCTTGCCGAGGGTCTGGTTCAAATATCTTGCCCCGAGGGTGAGATTTCCCCATTCCCACCTTCAGACTCATCGTGGATGATTTTTCTCCCCCACCATGCAGTGATTACATTAGCCAGAGGTAATCGGGAGTCATGTGCTGATTCAATTTTGTGTTCGTTGTTTTGAGAAAATGATGACACCATCGGAAAGAGCATGCACAAGTTGTGTATATACCAAAGGTATATACCACAAAATCGATTAAGAACGGTGGCAGCTTGAGGGTTGAAGAGTTTTAGAGCATCGAACTTTGATCACACTGCATTCTGATGATGTCAATATGAATTAGTTGGTAGCAAGAAACTGATACGATATGCATAATGTAATAATAACATTATAAATGTATAACGTCACGTGGATGGGGTGGGATACATCTGTCTCTCGCTGATATCTCACCCTGGACACATGTATGTTACACATGCAGTGGGGGGGGAAAAGTTTAGCCGATTGTTTACACCTATGTTACCTACTTTAGAGGACTTCTACCCCAGGCATTGGTTCTGGGTCTGATTATACATGTACTGGTAAAGCAGAACCCATTTACCACAGTAATAAGCAAGCAATGCTCCATTTCGCATGGCTCAGGATACTGCACTCTGATTGAGTAAGTTGAGGTAAAGTGTCGTGCTGAAGGACACCACAGAAAGATGTAATTCTATTCAGGTTCAATCCCCACAAACAATGCCAAGTCTCTTGGATTACAACAGCTTTATGTCACCAGATAACTGCATATCCACACTCAATTTATGGAATGTGATTTCAATTATAATGGGAGATTGAAGATGAATCCAAAAGTATAAAAGCCAGTTGTCATTTGTTGCCGAGAGCCTGTCTGGTCAGCTGACGTATTATATCTAATTTGAAAGTGCCGAAGGCAAATAATAAAGCAAAATCTTCCTCAAAAGTATCAGTTATTGATACCACTCCTTTTATGAATCTTAACTGATATATTATTATCAGGGTATAGAGGAAGTATGTGATATATTTTTGATTAAAATGCTTCGTAAAGAACTAAAGAGGGCTTTTTTTTCTGACAATAAACTTCAAAGCTGTGAAAAGTCAGTGCATAAAACATAAAACTCAAGTTCCCATAGCTCAGCAGTACTGCAGTTCATATCAGGATGAGGTTTACCAGAGTAATAAATCTGCAGATCCATCATTTCAAAATTCAAAAATGTCCACAGAGCTACAGTTAAAACTAGAAGTCCTGTCACGAACTGTGTGCTTATCTAGGCGTAAATGCACGTAGGAATTGCGCGCAATTGCCATATCGAATGGCATCCAAAGCACAGCAGGTTCTCCTGGTTACTCATAGAAAAAAATGCAATGTTTCTGCCAATGGACCTCCGGGTTACCCGGAGGTCCATTGGCTGATACACTGCTTGTGCACAGGACATATGTACAGAATTTGATAGCCTTACTACGGTCATAACGCGTAGATTAACACACGGATCAATGTGCTATTTGTGCACATTTCATGACAGGACTTCTAGTTTTACCTGTAAGTCTAACCAGAAAATACTGAGAATGTAAAATGATCAAGGTTGTCTGAAAACAAATGTAAAGCAATCGAAAAGTCTGAGAAAGAGAATGATTCAAAGTCTCAATATAATATTCCAATTTCTAATCAAAACTCAACTAAGTCATTTTAGACTTCAGAAGTTGCTGCTTCTTTTGAGAAAGTGGATACTTGAAATTCTTTCTGAAGATTCTCAAGATGAAAATCACAGGAGACATGATTATATATACAGTACGTGGAGGGTGGATTGTAACTAAAACACCTGCAGAATGGAGTTATCACCTAAAGTATCACTTTCAAATTCTGTACATATGGACAAAAAACACAAGCAATGTTTCAGCCAATGGACCTCCGCATTTAACCCGGAGGTCCATTGGCTGGAACTTTGCTTGTAATGGTTATGCTTTGCAACAAATTTGCAATTATTGTTTGGGTGGAATCTCCACTCTGCAGGTGATTTAATGATAATACACTCTTCACGTACTGTAGATCACAATTTTTACACCAAGGGTGCAGATAAATGTGGCTGAATTAAATAAATTATTTGAAGAACAATCTGATACTTCAGAGATTGATGTCGATCTTTCAGTCATACTGTACATTATACAAATTTTAAAACTGGTCTGTAAGTAATTGATAGCATTGCACAATACTTAAAAAAAACTGTAGAGATCTCAGTGAGAAAAAAAAAATTAAAAAGACTCAAAGAGTGAAGTCCTATTCCAGGAGATGTGACACTCAATGCACCCTAGGATCATGTGGAAATTTTTTTTTTTTTTTTTTGTTTTTGTTTTTTTTTTTATTCAGATCTAAGGTTCTTATTTACAAGCAAAAGTACATTTTTCCTATAATACAAAAATAGCAAACTTAAAATCATGTGGAAATTTGGAGTAAAATCTACATTTCTTATTGGAAATGAAATAAAAAAGTGCAAGTAACAAACCATACAAAGATGGAATTAATCAAGAAATTGGCTACTGATAATTTACTTTTGACAGTAAATACTCAATCTGAATTTTCCACTTTAAGGAGAAATTAAAATTTTGGGTCATAATCAAAAAAGAATTGCAGAAGTCTTTTTTCTTCAGACAACAAAGTAACTGTTTGGTGATGAACAACTGACAAAAGAGTGAACTGAGCAGAAATGCTTAGAATATATTTTTTAAAGATTCTTTTTAGGGTCATCTGAATTTTTTTAAAATTGGAGACCAGTGATGAGAGTAATACTGACCGAGAAGATGACGTTACAGAATGAGGCCAACAATATGGTAATAGAACATCAACACCCAGAAAAAGCTGACAAAGCTCACTTTTGGAAAATGAATGTGAGTAACACAGTAACCAAGCA
The DNA here is from genome assembly GCA_031216915.1 of Pictodentalium vernedei. NCBI lineage: Eukaryota > Metazoa > Mollusca > Scaphopoda > Dentaliida > Dentaliidae > Pictodentalium > Pictodentalium vernedei. The sequence goes on along the minus strand of CM062297.1, from coordinate 836,791,358 downwards.
AGAGGATTCTTCCACTGGCAATAGAAATTTTCATCAAGGCACAACAGTGATACATGGCAAAACTTCCTACCACCCATAGATAATGGGCAGGGATACAAAACAGAATTTGACCAATTGCAATGACAGTTTCAAGAAACAACAAGGCCCAACACTGATTGAATTCAATACAAAGGAAAAGGATCATATTGATCGGTCTGTTTTGAAATTATTACAAAAAGAGGAAATAACTGTGTCTGTAGATGAAACGTGCAAATTTTCATCAAAACTGTGTGGCGATTAACTAATAATAATATTAATAACATTTTTTTGTCACAATTCTCAGGTGACATTATTGGAGTTGAATTTGGGATATCTCTCATTTTTGTTTTGGATCTGGCGAATAGTGAGTGAAATAAAACAAAAATCGACCATGGAACCACACAGATTTCCTAAATCAGATCAGAGTTTTGCAGTACAGTGAGTATATTTTTTACTGTTTTTTCTCTGACTGAACAGGAAAAGGTGATAATCAGTGTCTGTGAATTGCAAGATCAAAGTGACACTGCTGGTTGGCAAATCTTACCTCACAAAACAAAATATTGATAAAACATTTTTGCTTCATTTAAGTCACATTTATTGCTTATTTTTTCCTCACCTATAGATGGGGGGGGGGGGGGGGGGGGGGGGGGGGGGAAATAGTTTGTGATTGAAAATATATTAAATTTGTTTATACAAGCACAATTATTTACAGACAATTCGTAATGGAAAAATCAACTGCACTTAGGCAGTGGAGAACACATACAACTACTATAGACGACAAAATGACTCAACCATGCATGTGGTTGGGTTTTCTGACCCAGCCCTGGTAATTCACCCTCAGCAAGCAGCAGTGCCGAGGAAAATGCTGTGGAAACGAAAAATATCCACAGCAAAAATACTGCCGAGGATGGCTTCTTCAGAAAGCCTTGTGGTGGCAGAAATTGCACAACTTCCAGGTTACACAAGGAATCAAACCATGTGGGTTGCACTATGCTGTATTGCTAATCTTACAATTTACAGTACAAACTGCAGCATAACCACTAGAAACTATGTGTTCTGCTTCTTCTATGTTGATAGCACGATAATCTGACATCAGTTTCTGGAAAGCTCTTACAGAGCTTTCCATAAACTTATGTCAGATTCTAGTGTTATCAACACAGAAGCAGTGAGATACTTAGTTTGTGGTATTGCTGCATCTTATTATCACTAATACTATACATAGTGAGCAAGTCGCCTGCTTACTTCCAAGATTTTTTCTCAGCATTCACATGCTTCATGATATTGGCATGATCTAACAGAGTGAAAGATTCTACACATTGATTGCGATTATATACACATGTATCTCGAACTACTTTCAAATGTTAAAGTTACAAGAAAGTTTTCACTTCATCGCATAGTACATATACATGGCAATTGAGACTATGCCCTTCCCTCTGTTGATTTTTACACAATCGAACAGGCTTCACAGAAAGTGCCGTAAAAGCACCAGTTTTCCACAACAATTTTTTTGCCGAGGAAACAAGGATGAATTACCAGGACTGCTGATCCCACTTTGCTATTCAATAAGTGGGATCCTAATTATCTTATTCATACAGGCGGTGTGCATGTAATGTCATACCTATGTGGTCTGAGGTGATGAGTAACCTGATAGAGACTGAGGTTCTTATAAATCTAAATTATCAATCCCCTGAACTGGAAATTCAACAAATTCCAGGAGATAAACAGATTGACATGGTTACATTTAGTCTTCATTCAATATTTGGGAGGTAACTGTTAACAAATTGAAAGAGAAAATAAGTAATAATAATAGATTTTAATAAATAGGCTGACCCGTCCCACTGTAAATATACACCAAGGCAATACCATTCCAGGAAACAAGGGTTTTGTGTTGAGGCATTTCATTCACGCCATAATGTCAATCAGATACGTTACGACCAATCAGATGCATTCTAACAAGGCCAGATTTTACATTTTTCAAGTCTGTATTGTATCGGATAACATTGAATACACTGCACACAACAATCGGGGTATAATATGAACGCTTGACTTTATCGACCACATGTTTCCAGCAATCAGGGTAATGATGTTCTATCACTGATCTCTGTACAACTTGATTGCGCGAACGCTCATTGGTAAAATATAGAAAAGTGTCTGGTCATCGATTTTTTGGTCAGTGGCATAATTTCGTCCCATTTTTGTCTTATTATAAGAGGTCTACATACGGGGCATTGATGATAAAATAATAAATGCAGTCTGCAGCCAGACGGCTGCAGACTGCATTTATTATTTTATCCTCCCTGTATATTGATGAGGAAACAAGGATGAATTACCAGAGATTCTTATAAATCTAAATTATCAATCCCCTGAACTGGAAATTCCACAAATTCCAGGAAATAAACAGATTGACATGGTTACATTTAGTCTTCATTCAATATTTGGGAGGTAACAGTTAACAAATTGAAAGAGAAAATAAGTAATAATAATAGAAATAACATGATTTTAGGCTGATCTAGAGATGGGCGGTTAACCAAAAATTCAGTTCGGCTTCGGTTTTGTTATCAAAACCAAAACTGAAACAATTACAGAAAACCGTTGTCATGGTTTTCAACTTCAATGTTGAAAAACTCTAATCAGGTCTTCAAGTCTCAGACTAAAGAGATAAACAACCTAAAATTAACCTATTTTCAAACTTCAGAGTCGCGATACCCCGTTTTCAGAACAGCTGCAATAATTGGTGTTGCGTTCGAGCATGGCATTTACCGCGAAAATAGGTGACAAAATTACTTCTTACGCATCATGTTTTAAACGTTCATCTGTTTATCAAATGCGATTTCCTTTGCTGAACTGGAACTTGTCACTTGTTCCACATTTATGATGAGAAATATATTTACGATGAGAAATATATTTATTTCTACGCGTAATTTTGAAAGCTTGAACTCCAAAGCCGGCGTCAAAATCACAGTTGAAGTTGGATGGAAATTTTGGGTTACAATGACCTACATAGGCGACTTTTAGTCAATAAAATTTTTAGGGTGTGTCGGTTTACCCTAAACACAGGTATGGGTGGTGGTGGGGGGGGGGGGGGTAGTTTTGCAACAGACTCAAGGCGAAAATCATTTTTCTCAAACTTGAAACTTGTGAAATAATTTATGCAAATACATAGAGCTCTGGAAATCAGAGTACTGGTATAGGCTACAACATGTGGTGCATTGCCCTGGAAAGGGAGTCCCAGTGACACTGACTGGCGCCAAATACATCTTTTTATATGCAAATACAATGTATTGTTATGCTTGTACAATGAAAACCAAAACCAAAAAACCGACTCTTTGAATGAAACCAAAACCGAAACCGGAACCGACATGAAATTTGAAAACTGCCCATCTCTAGGCTGATCATTCCTGTCTGGTCATTAATTGCCTCCAAAATCATGTTATTGTTATATTATGACATTTTGTTAGTAGACCAAGGAGCATACAGTTGCTTTCTTGTGTAAAAATTGAACCCTGACCTTCAGTTGCATGCTCACATGTCAAATAAAACCACTAAATGACATCATTTAAGCAGTTTGAACTCTTGTTTCAATAAAATTCTTTTTCTGAATACTTCCAAATATTGACATAATAGTTTTTTTGAGTGGATCCACGGCAAAACTGCACCCTATTTTCAACCTTTTACCCAACATAATGACCAAAACCAACCAGTGCTATTCACAAAAAATACCACTCAATTTTCCTTAATTTTTCATTTCTTATCTCAAAAAATAGCTTATGACCTCTTATTGGAATGAGCTGATTGAGCTTGTTCCAATGAGGGATCATAAGCTATGTTTTTGATGCAAAAAATGAAAAAAATTAGTTATTCAAGAATTTTGTTTGCAAGTGTTGTCTGCCTTTGGTGTTAAGTAAAGGGTTAACAATATAATTGAAGGCCTTATAGGAAGTATTGTCTTCTCTCTCCATGTAGGAATCTTTTATTGTGTTCTGGATCAAGTGATAAATTGAACCTTCAACTTCTCACCACTTTATGATGAAATTTATGAAACTTGTCTAATAAATTATGTCCAAATTTACTAAAGTTATTTTGTAAATTTTTTTTATAAAACTGGAGATTTTTTGCAGATCATCCAGTTACAGAAAAGGTGATTTTTGACTGTTGTTCTGTAAATTTTGGTAAATTGATAAAGTTTCTTTACCATCTGCAAACCAAGATCAAAATACTAAAATTTCAAGCTGCAAATCTTTCCTAAAATGCAACTTAAAATTTAACCAATTCAAACCAGTTTAAGCTCTGTGAAAAAGACTGAATATGTTAAATTTCTTGTTGCATTACGAAAGTCTGAAATAGGTCTTCGCAGGTTAAGTATGAGATAGACTATGGTAATATGCCATCTGTAAAAAATTGTAGATTCATCAATTATTTACTTGCAGAACATTATTATAGTCTCTCTCAGTTAACACAGTTAATGAACAAATTCTGGTTAACTGAAATTTTTTCCCTGGATATTCATTTAAAACAAGCTATTAATTGAAAATAGAATATGTTTTCATTTTTGGAATTCACTAAAAACAAACCCAGTGAGGGTTCTTAAGCTCAGTTTGAATAGTACTGGCTGGTTTTGACCATTACATTGGGTAAAGAGTTGATATAGATTACATTTACACTAAGGCTGTACAGTGCACAGGGTTAGTTATTCAGTTAGAAATGAATTTTTTTTATAACCAGAAACTGTGACTAACCCTGTGCAGTGCACAGGGTTAGTCCCACTTTCTGGTTATAAAAACAGGTAACTGCCATATCACATGCTAGATGAAAATATATAATGACTAAGGCTGTAAAAATGCTTTTGGATAAGTTAGTTACATGTCGTTACATTGGGTGCTGGATTCAAGGAACTATTGGAAATACTTATACTGGACTGTGGACATTTTTTAAAGTGAATGCTAAAAATGAAAACCTATTCTATTTTCAATTAATAGTGTTTTAAGTGGACATTCATTTAACAGAATTCTTTTTGGTTACATTCCCATGTAAATGGTTTGCGCAGATACTATTTATGTATTGGTATTTTAGGTCACTTTCATCATCTATGGCTATATAAAATAATCCTTCTGACATATAAATGTATTAATGACCTGGCACCATCATATCTCTCAGATCTGGTCACATAATACACACCTGCCAGAGACCTCCGTTCTTCGGACTTGCACACCTTGGTCCAACCTGTTTCAAAATTAGCATCCGCGGGTGACCGGGCCTTTTTGATCGCCGCCCCTAATCTCTGGAACCTTTTACCGAGTCACCTGAGACTACCACAGGAAATTGAGTCATTCAAAGCTGGTTTGAAAAGGCATCTCTACAAACAAGCTTTCTGCACCAATATGTAGATAAGAAATCATTTCCCCTTTTTTTGTATGTAAAGCCAAAGAGCACATTTCGTGGATTTTAGGCTGAAAATTATTATTATTATTTATTATTATTATTATATCATGACCACAACACAAGTGTAATGTCCAGTTTAGCCAATCATTTATTCCTATGCTGCAAACGTTAGAGTAATTCCATCCCTTCATTGATTACCACACCTTATTTTACCAGTAAAACATAAGTTGTTTACCGAAGTTAAAAAACACTGCTCCACGGCACAGGGTTCCCACGGGAACAACAACATGTGCTACTTTGGATTGCCAAACAAATGGACGGATTTACAAACAGATGGGTCAAATGCTATATACATCATAACTTTTTATGTCTAATGCTCATGTACATTTGGACAATGTTAACCCTTAACCCACCTGAGTATTTTCAAGATATTTTTCATCAAATCTAGTCATGGCTGCTGTGAAGCAGCCATGACTAGATTTGGTGGAAAATTCATCCAAACTTAACTCAAGAAATCAATGGTGAAAAAATAAATGCAAATTACAGGAGAAAATTTGATTAAATGTTCCCAAATTCCACTTATCTCAGGGCAGGTGAAATTCTGTCCTCGGCAGGAATATCCACCATGCAAGGAGTTAAACCCAGCCTTTCCCAAGTTATCACAAAGAAACTATTCTGAATGCTAAGCACATCGAATTAATGTATGCAAGCATTGATAGATCCAAACAAAAAGTATAATAATTAATTCACATCAAGAAGAAATGTTCAAGTTTTTATTAATTTAGGAAGTCTGTCCATCATTTGAACTAGATGAATGATGTTATTTTTAGAGGTAGTTGTGAAATACTCACTCACTGTCCTTAGCATTTGTGTGGTTTATAACTAATAGCTGAAATTACTTTTATTTCCAAAATAAATAAAAAGATGAAGGGAGAGATTAACTGCCTCAATATCAGAAAAGGTAATTTTAGAAAAAAATTTTCAGGAAACTTGAAGGTGATTTTCAGTTCAGGGATATTGTACAAATTTCAGAGAAAGGTATGCATGTGAACAGTATACACAAGAATTAGAAATTTTCAACTCTTCAGCCACCACTAGCAGCAGGTTGCACCCAGTGTTCCATAGGCTAAAAATCTGCCAATGCCCTTTATGCCATGTTAAAAAATCATATCCTCACCTCCCCCTTTTCTTCGAGCTCCTGCATCCCCTGCCCCCACCATCCACCCCCACCACCAACAAATGCGTTTACAATTTGATCAAAGTGCTTCAAGCATTTAATTCCTTTCTGGAATGGGTAATAAAGTGTAATTCCTTTTTTTATGACGCCTGCAATTTCATCCACCTTTCCTTTTTTTGGATGTAGTGTTTCTTCACATGCACCAATTTCTGTGAGGGGACAATTCAGCTTTTGGGGGGGTCGATATTTTTTATCATTGTCAGTAATTCATAATTTTGTTTTTACCTGTGCAAATACCATTAGGTACTTTCTGGGAATAGATCCCTCAACTATGATTCATACAATAGGACAGAAATCAGTCTTATTTCTTGACTTTGTCAAGTTAAGCTAAAAATCTGCTTACCGCAGACAAAGAGATGGTACGCACTGCTACATAAATACACACAAGAAGTACATACTTTTCTTTGGATCATCATCATCAACCAAATCTTTGCTTATATTGATGTTGATAAGAATGTGATGGGTCTGAAAGAAAATTAGAGTTGTTACCACACAACACACTTATAAAATCAGGCTTGTCATTTTGAAAATTGCAGAAGGGCCATTATGGTTCGCCTCAAATCACCCCAGGAGGGCCATTTATGGTTTGCGGGGGCCATGTTGTTTCAGACTGCTAGGTAGACAACTAATATCATTTTAAGGTACAAGGTTTGTGTAATTATGATGTACATCATCATGTAATGTATAGATGCAGGTTTGAATACTTGAATGCAAGATACCAGATTACCCATGACACTCACTAACACTGAGTGTTATAGTTATCTTGCATCCAAATAACCAAGACACGTTGGGGGGGGGGGGGGGGGGGGGGGGAGGGGACGATTCGTCCTGGCTATGATTTTGGTCTGAAACGTCCCAGGCTAATCGTCAGGGGTCGAACTGGCTTGGGGGTGATACGTCCCGTAATCGCATGTGACACCAGAGTTGTCACAGTCTGATTTACAATGTAATAACTAATTACAACTTTGGAATTGGCAGACCTCTCACTCATATTTGGAAAATTACTTACTGTCTCTGGATGACTGCGTCAACGACACACTACAAACTTCACAAATTACACTTTGTTACCTCCTTCAGTTCGTGAAAATTGCCATTTGAGATGGCCGATTTTGAGGTGCCTTCGACTGAATTAATGGGCCGCAGAAATCAGGGTTAGGCGGACGTTTACCATCTGCGGAATTTTGAACACAGGTGGGCAAATGCGGCCCAGGGCAATCGCCTGCCTAAAAATGACAAGCCTGTAAAATCAATAATTAATTTTTTGTCTGTATTGCTGGTATCGTTAGCAAACAGTACATTCACCCTTTCTTTAACCCTGAGGTCCCCATACATCTGCAAACTGTCCCTTCATATTACTGTGAGAAAGTCTCCCCCGTGTGTATTATTCCTTGAGAATTCAACTTGTAGGCTGCATTTATCTTGGAAGTTTTTTTACATCATTGTAGGCTGCCTTTAATAGGCAGCCAACAGTGATGTAGAAACACTGCTAGGTCATCTGCAGCCGTGTACATATATCTAAGGTAACAATAAAAAGCTGCCTGGCCACATGTCCCCCCAAAAAAGTGTGCAATTCCAAAGTATTTGAAAAAAATTGAATTTTTCGAAGTTGAAAAAGGGGCATAACTTTGGAAGAAAATGTCAGACCAAACACCTATTTGAACTTTATCTGTATTTTATATTGATATACCTTTGTACCAAATTTTATTTGAATCAGTGAACAACAACTAAAGTTATCATCAAGAAACCAAAAAAAATTAATCTTTGAAGTTGAAAAAGGGGCATCACTCTGGCAAAAATTGTCGGACCACACCCCGATTCACACCTGACCTGTACTTTATGCTGATACATCTACATACCAAATTTCATTTGATTTAGCCAACTAAAACTGAAGTTATCATTGGGAAACCAAGCACAATGAATTTTCGAAGATGAAAAAGGGGCATAACTCGGGCAAAAATTGTCAGACCACACCCTGATTCGAACTTGACCTGTATTTTATGTTGATATACCTACATACCAAATTTAATTTGATTTAGCCTAATATAACAGATGTTATCATCGGGAAACCAAACACAATGAATTTTCGAAGTTGAAAAAGAGGCATAACTGTGGCAAAAATTGTCAGACCGCACCCTGATTCCAACTTGACCTGTATTTTATGTTGATACACCTTAAACGGATGGATACCGGGTATTTTAATAGTTCCCCCCAAAAATTGGGAGGGAGGGGGGCAATTATCATAAAATAATTATGAGGTTCCAAAGGTTAAACATTTATCAGAAAACAGTACAAAAACCTAATCCTAAATAATCCTAAAAAGGTATTTTTTCTAAACATAGATTCATTAAGGCATGCTGTGTAATCAATGGGGAGAATGCACTATATTTTTAACCCAACTTCCATCCCCTCCATCCAAAAATACAAAATAAATTTATATAGTCAGTGATCTTGACATTTTAAATTGTGCATAATTAGCTGTTTGGAAAAATTGATAACCATACTCTAGATAATTCATGTCAGTATATATAAAAAAGTTTGTTACAATAAGGGGTTATAAATTATGGTTTTGGGGCAAAAATTGGACAAAATAATTAGAGCCTTCCCCTCGACACTTTTCTTTTACTTTTTCCACCACTGATATGCTATTTGATTACATTTTTTTGCAATCTCTGAACAGAATCAGTCAAAACCTGCTATCAAATATGATTTGTTGACACCTCATCTTAAGGCAAATGTTTATGGTTAGAACAGCTTATCTGACATCATGTCCAAGCACTGCAATGGGTAATGGGTAAGTGACTCTTTTAACCCTAGATCTTTCGTACAGCCACAAACCGACACTTTTACACTGTTTTGAAAAAGTTCAATCCCACCTCCTCAGAGTGTCTTCTTCCTTAAGAGCTAACTGGCCAACTGCACTTATCATGGGAATTTTTTTTTCACATCCTTGTTGGCTGCCTGTACAAGCAACCAACAATGACGCAGAAACCCTGTTGAAGTCATGTGCTGTGTACAGGTATATACGGTAGTAATTAGCATAAAAAATAATCTGAGGCTTCAAAGGTTTCTGAAAAGGTAAAATTTATATTTCATAAGATGTCAAGGGCGAAATCATCCACCATCAAGCTTGAAAATAAGCAGACTGTCATCTGCAAAATGAGGTCCCCAGAGGGTGAATGTGGTGATGCTACCATCACAAAATTTACCCTCTGTGAACTTCAGCCTGAATCAAGGTCTCAAGTAAAAACAAAAAATTATTATATTTCAACATCAGAAGGCAAAGAGGTTAATTTGTATTAAAGAGAAAAGCTTGTTTGTAACTGTCATAAATAACTCACCAAAAGTGACCTCAATGCTGGACGGAAAAAGTTTGTTGGATCTTCATAATCTTTAAACAATTCAATTCTATCCATATCAAATGGAGCACTAATAAAATCATCTGAAATGATAACAAATAATAATAATAATAATAATAATATACACATTTATATAGCACCAGAATTATAGTTCAGAAGATGTAGAACCATATATTAAGGTGCTGTACATGTTACTGAGCTCGTGCAAATATACAAATGGAATATATACAGTATCTTACAATCCACAACATCACTTATACAGTTGAAACTAGAAGTCCTGTCATGAAATGCGCACAAATAGCACGCTGATTTGCGTGTTAATGTATGCGTTGTGAGCATAGTAAGGCTATCACATTCTGTACATATCGCCTGTGCACAAGCAATGTTTCAACCAATGGACCTCCAGGTAACTCAGAGGTCCATTGGCAGAAACATTGCCTGTGTTTGCTATGAGCAACCAGGAGACCAGAACACCTAAAAAGACTCAAATGTCAACCTTTTCAAGAAAGATCTCAAAATATACCTCTTACAAAAAGCTTACAGTTAAAACTAGAAGTCCTGTCACGAACTGTGTGCTTATCTAGGCTTAATGTGTGCAATTGCCATATCGAATGGCATCCAAAGCATGGCAGGTTCCCCTGGTTACTCATAGTAAACACAGGCAATGTTTCTGCCAATGGACCTCCGGGTTACCCGGAGGTCCATTGGCTGAAAAAATGCTTGTGCACAGGCCATATAAACAGAATTTGATAGCTTTACTATGGTCATAACGCGCAGATTAATGCGCAGATCAACGTGCTATTTGTGCGCATTTCATGACAGGACTTCTTGTTTTAACAGTATCGTCTTTCAACCACACTGGGTAAAGGGTTAAGAGGGACCATTTCCAGCTACTGATACATGCATGTGAACAAGTATGTCAGCATGTAACTTGCATGCTTTACTCTGTATCATATAATTGATGTGAGTCGGTGTGACAACCAGGCCTGAAAATAAGCAGTCTGACATTTTCAGAATGAGTTCCCCAGAGGGTGAATTTGATGATGCTATCCCATACAGAGGGCCAATTTATCCTCTGGGTACCTCTTTCTGTTCAGTTTTGAGACCCTTATTCAGATTGAGCTTCACAGAGAGTAAATTTAGTGATGCAACCCTGCTGTGCAGGGTAGCATCACTACATTCACCCTCTGGGGACCTCATTTTGCAGATGACAGTCTGTTTATTTTCTGGCTTGGTGACAACGTGGGCCTGTTTTGGAGCAAGTCTGTTCCTTTGTAAACCTATATAATACAATAGTTCAAAAGTAACAGTTAATCGATCAATTACTTTTTTGATTGATCAAGACATTGATCATTGGTTAATCAATTAATCAGTTAACCATTTCAGGTCTAGATGAGTTGCATGCAGAAAAATTTATACAGAAATCTGCATTAAATCAAAGTTCAAGTGAAGAAAAATGGGTTAAAATCACTGCAAATTAAAAATTCAGGAATATGTGCATGTTCATTTGTTAGTGATCATGTTGACAAGTTCAACCAATATCAATTAATAAATGGATAAGGAGGAACCTATACAAAAATCCCATACAGAAATCTAATAAATCTGAAGTTCAAGGGGAGATAACCTTGTTAAAATCATTGCAGATTGAAAATTTGGGAATATGTTAAGTTCACATGTCAGTGTTCGTGTTTAAGAAGTTTCATCGAAATCAGTTCATCACAAGAATCCCATTTCGAATTCCATAATAAATCAAAGTTCTGGGGTATTTAAATTGGTTAGCCTTTTACCCAACATAAAGGCCAAAACTGGCCAGTGCTACTCATGAAAATCTAAATTTTATAGTAAATTTCCTTTCTTATTATACCTACCACAATTGTTTACTACAGGCTTGCACTACAGTGGAAGTCCCTAACTCGGATAAAATACTCTCTATTTTTGTCTTTCCCAAGCAAGTTGGGAAAGAAAAGTGGTGCAAAAGCACCAATAAAAATAAGCCAAAACTGGGTCGAGTGCAACCGGCGCAGACCCAGTACGGGACGCTCTCTCCCAAGTACAACTCCACGACTTCCGTTGCCAGTGCGCATACCGTCACTAAAGACTCATTCTTTTTGAATCCGTAAACGTTAGAGTTATGTGATCAGCGGGGAGGAAAGATTCTTTACCCGTAAAGAAGACGGGAGGGCCTCCATGTAAACAATTGTGGTAGGTATAATAAGAAAGGAAATTTACTATAAAATTTAGATTTCTTATCAACCTACTCACAATTGTTTACTACAGGCTGAATAGACAAAAGGCTGGAGGGAATCGCATAACCAACCCCCACATAACCCTAGTGCACTGGAACCGTGAAGCAGAAGGAAGAGGTCCCGAGGCTTATCAACCAGAATGTCGCAATCATTGGTAAAGGACAATGAAAAGAGACATATGAGCCTGTGTGACACACAGACAGAAAAAAGGGCAGTAACAGCACAAGGCTGAAACGGACCTTCAAGAAGCCTAATGGCTATGGCAGACAACAGCCTGAGCAGAAGAAAGAGGACCCAAGGCAAAAAGGTCCTCCGACTGCTCCTGCAACTGGCGTAAATAAAAGGTGGAGAAAGTAGAAGCATTTCTCCAGAAGGCTGCCTGCATAACATCCGACAACTTGACGGAGTTAAAATAAGCCCAAGAGGTAGACAGTGCCCGCACCTCGTGGGCAGAAATACGATTGGTAATACAATCGCCAGCTGCTAAACGACTATAAGCAGTACGAATAGCAAGACAAATCCATCGAGAAATGGATTGAGGAGAGATCTTCTGTCGACCCGGAATGAGAGACAGAAAAAACCGTTTTCTGCCCTTCCGTATGAAGCGTGTCCGATCAAGATAAATGCGAATAGCACGGACCGGACAGAGCAAAGGGCGAGTACCCTCAACAGAGGGAAGAGCCCTGATACAGATAGGAGGAGGAGTAGTATCTGGTAACTGATTCTTAGCCAAAAAGGAGCAATCAGTGGTAAAAGTAACACTGTTGGGAGAACTCCTAAAAAAGGCCGGGTCAACCGAGAGGGCGTGAAGCTCACTAACCCGTCTGGCCGAAGCAAATGCCATCAGAAAAGCCGTCTTGTATGTGAGAAAATGCATATCCACCTGGGATAAAGGTTCGAACGGCGCCCCCCCCCCCCCCCCCCCCAAGCAAAGCAGCACCCACGAAAGATTCCATCGTGGAGTAAGCTGCAAAGTCCGAGGCCTTTTCAAAGAAAAGTGCCGAACAAGCTTGGAGAGGTAAGGATTAGTGCCGATACGACGCTTCCCCACATAAGAAAAAGTCTCTGAAAGCATAGACCTGTAACCCTTGATGGTAACAGGCTGGAGACCCCGAGAATCAAACAGATATACCAGAAACTCCGCAATCTGTGAAATCGAAGGATTGGCATAATCAACAGAGTGATCAGCACACCATCGACAGAAGACCTTCCATTTAGCTGCATAAGCTAAACCAGTGGAGTGCCTCCTTGAAGAAGAAATGCACTCCACTGCTCGTCTCGAAAAACCTCTACGGAGGAGACAGGACCTGACAAAAGATATGCGTGAAGGCACAATGAAGTCGGGTCGACGTGAAACCTCCTCGGGCGACCTTGACAAAGAAGGTCGCGACGTAGCGGGAGACGTGCCGGAACCGCCGCCATCAGCGAGCGGAGCTGATTGATCCACACCCGCTGAGGCGACAGGGGAGCGATCAGAATGATTCGACAACTGCAGGTTCAAATTTTGGCGAGAACCTGAGGAAGAATCGGAACCGGCGGGAAGGCGTAGCCGACTAGACCGTTCCAATCGAGTGACAGAGCGTCCACGGCAAAAGCCAGAGGATCTGGACACGGGGACACGAAAGTGTCCACCTGATGGTTCCAACGAGTCGCAAAGAGATCGATGTGGGGACGTCCCCAGAGATCGCAAAGCGACTGGAACACTGCCCTGTGAAGCATCCACTCGGTGGAAATAACCCTGCCCTGTCGGGACAGGGAGTCGGCTAGGACGTTCAGACGACCGGGAATGTGACGAACAACCACCCCGGCGTGAACCTCCTGAGCGAGCAGTAAAAGATCCCGAGCTAACTCGTACATCGGAAGCGAGTGCGTGCCGCCCTGGTTCCGAATGGAAGCAACCACTGTCGAATTGTCGGATAGTAGAAGGACCTGGCGATTCGACAAGTGAGGGATCCACTGCCTGAAACTCAGAAGAAGAGCAAGAAGCTCCTTCTGGTTGATGTGTAGAGCTGCTTGATCCTGGTCCCACATCCCGTGTAGGGAAAGACCGAGAGGATCCAACGTCGCACCCCATCCGAGATCGCTGGCATCTGCCGTCAGGACACGATCGGACGTGGGTAAGTCCAGCGGAACACCCTGCGTAATCCACTGAACATCTGTCCAGGGAAGAAGGTGAGGATACAGAGAGTCCGGAAACGGAAGCACCTGATCCAGAGAATCTACATTCGGTCTCCAACGACTGAGCAGAAAGTGTTGGAGAGGTCTGACACGCAGCCGACCTAGAGGAATGAGATCCGTCACCGAACCGCAGAGACCGATCAGCCGGAGAAAACTCCGAGCGGTCGCGGACCTGGACTGGGACAGAGTCAGAGCAAAAGCTGAGAGAATCACAGCCTTGGCCTGGGGAACAGCCACCAAATTGAATTTGGTTTGGAAAGACATCCCCAGATGACAAAACGACTGAGAAGGGACCAGGTCCGACTTCTCCTCGTTGACTCTGAATCCTAGCGACGTGAGCAAGCTCAACAGAGTGGCGACATCCGATTCCAGTAAGGCAGCATTGGAATGCCTCTGGAGGATATCGTCCAGATATGCCGAAGTAGTCACCCTGGACTGTGTGCGATGGAACGCTATCACATGCGACATCAGTCTGGTGAACGCCCAAGGAGCCAGGTTGAGGCCGAAAGGCATGGCCTTGAACTGGTAAACTCGCCCCAGAAAAGCGAACCTGAGATACTTCCGTGACGCCCGATGCATCGGAACGTGGAAGTAAGCGTCTCGCAGGTCGATGCTGGCGGCGAAATCTCCCTGGTGAATTGAATGGCGGACCGACCTGAAAGTCTCCATGCTGAACTTGGGAGCAATGATAGACTGGTTCAGGATGCTCAGATCGATAACCGGTCGGAGTCGGCCGTCCTTCTTCGGCACCAAGAACAGGCGGGAATAGAAACCCACTGACTGAACGTTCTTGACGACCTCGATCGCCCCCTTTGCCAGGAGATTGGCAATCTCCGTGGACAAAAGTTCCCGACGTAAAACGTCTGAAGGAACTGTGGTTGGAAGAGGCACCCTTGACAGAGTGGGGTGCCGTCGGAAGGGTATGCGCAGCCCGGACCGAACAACATCTAACACCCATGGATCGGATGTGATGGTGGTCCAATGGTCTGCAAACTCTGCTATCCTTCCTCCAACCTGGGACGAGTCGAGGTGAGGACCTTCATTTCGAGCCCCGACGAGGCCCGCGAGAGGAGAAACCACCTCCTCTGCTAAATGAAGAATCCCGAGACTTCCCTCGATTCTGCCGACCCCTACCTTTACCCCGTGAGTAAGAAGCAGAGGCGGCGGCAGAAGGACCAGCCTTTTGCTTCACAGAGGAAGCAGAAGGGTACTTGTTAGGCTTGGAACGGCCCTTGCCTCCCCGAGAAGGCTGATCAAGCTGACGAAACAGCAGCTGATCTTTGGAATGACGTAGGACGTCATCCCGGACCGTCGACACGGAACCATGGAAAAGTTGCGGACCTGCCAAAGAAGCAGATCGAAGAGTAGCACGCTGCTCCTCGGGAAGGGATCGTCCTGTGTCCAGCACAGCGTCCCTTCGAACTAATTCCAAATTGGCCGTGTTACAGGCATGCGTGTGAGTAAGGTGCATAAGCGCCTTGGACAGCACACGCAAAGGAGCCTGTACCTCGTCAAACTTATCTGGAGGCAGATAAGCAGCCAAAGCTGAGACGATGTGATCTGAGAGAGAAAGCATGCCAAGCATCTCTCTAGATAAGCCCAACGTGGACTCCAGAGTCGTCATTGGAATGACGGCAGACCTGGGCTTGGAAAGCCCGAGGGAAGTGGAGTACTGATCCAGAACCGTCAAAGTCTGGCAGACTGACGGATTGGCGGAATCGTAGGAACGATAACGCACAGGAGGCAAAAAGGTGTCAACCCTGGTGAAGAACGAAGTCTTCAAAGCCTTGGAATTCAGCTTGGCATCCAATGCTGAAAAAGCTTCAACCACCTGTACCGACTGGCACGGTCGAAGGCGCCCAGAAGCAGGTTGCTCCATAGGCTGTTGGCGCGCGACCGAAGATCGCGGCCACGCTGACACTGTCGGCTGGTTAGCAGGTTTGAGCTCAGGCAGAAACCCAAACACAAAGTCAAGAGCCGCCCCCAAGTCCGAAGACTGCTGGCCCTCGACCTCAAGCATGTCGGACTCCTCCCCAGAGTCGGAAGACACATAGCCCATCGTGGGCAAACCAGCCGACGCCTCCCATGGTGTCGGGACACCAGAGGAATCGGAAACCGGCCTGTTTCCAATCCCGGGAGGCGGCGCCATAGGAGGCGCCTGGAAACCACCCATAGCCTCGCTGGAAGCAACAGGAAGGCTCTTTGAGAGAACCTGAGTGAGTAAGGAGAGGGCCTCCCTAAGCTCACTGCCTGTACCGACCGGTTCGACAGGGGAGCGAACCGGCAAAGTGGCTTCACCTCTGACCCTCTTAACCAGCGAAGGGTCACGATCCTCCAAAACACCCGACGCGGGACGACGGGCGGCAGCCGAAACATCTGAAGGCAGACGTGTATAGGGGTACGATGCACCCCGAGGATCAATATTGCGAGAACTCATGAGAGTCACCGCGGACCTCTGCGGGGCAGAAGGTCCAGGCTGCACAAAAGGCGTTGGTCCCCCAAAACTGGTCGTGTGACCAGAGTGAGTGGACGGAAACGCCACGGAGTTCATAGTGTTTCCACTATGAACATCCGAATCCAAAGACACAACTGTGGTACTCGACCGCGACGAGACCACAGCGATGGGCTCGGCCGGCAGCCCCTTCCGACTTCGCCGAGTTGAAGTCAGGGAAGGCTGGGGCCGATATCCCACGTCTACAGTATCGGACAGTTCTGCAGTCCCCTGCAGCGAAAAGCCGAGGACGGCTGAAACAGACAACGAAGCAGACGGACCAGCAGCAGTAGTAGATACGTCGAGAGTCGTTGAGGCTGGTGAAATAATGGAGAGAGCACACTGGCTCGGCTCCGAAGGAGGAGTCACAACCCTAGTGACAGCCTCAGATGTCGACTGGAGGGGGACCGTAGTCCCGGAACCAGGCATCTCAACACCAGAACACTCAACGGCTCCCGCAGTATCCACCACAGGAAAAGACTGCACATCCCCCACGGAGGAGGAATAACTCTCACCAGACAGAGTCGGCTCGGGAGGCCCCGAACGACCACGTTCTCCTTTCCCGCGGGAGCGGGAGGCACGGCCACGAGAACGAACGACACGATTTACAGACGCCCAAAAGGTGGAAGACCATGTTCCACAGACACCACACGGCCGCTCGGCCGAACACCCATTACAGGAGGAACACGACGAATGTACATCGTCCACATGCTTAGGCAGCAGACACTGCCCACAAGGAAATGTCCTAGGCATGAAAGAGGTGAGAGGAGCAGAGAAGGTGAGATCAGAAAACAGAACACCCCCAAAGAGAGAAAGGTGACAGAAACAAAGACCCCAGACGGCCGACCGGGAACCACCCAACAGGAAGACTACTCTCAACAGAAAGAAGAAACACTGTAGGAGTGGTACCCCGCTGACACCTAACTCTAACACAATTAAAAAATTTTGCAAAAAAAGCATTAACAATAATTGTGAAAAAATCTAAGTCCGAACCGCGTGGCCCGCGAAATTCGCGCGCGACTCGAGAGAGAGCAAATAAATATACATGATGGACATATAATAGAAAAAAGAGAATATAAAACACTGTTCCTGAGAATACAAAGGATACACTGTGGTATAATGAATCAGGAATCATCAAACATCGAGTCGGTGGAACACTGATAAGCGTGCAAAAACATCTCGACACGAAGCGGATTTCAAAAAGAATGAGTCTTTAGTGACGGTATGCGCACTGGCAACGGAAGTCGTGGAGTTGTACTTGGGAGAGAGCGTCCCGTACTGGGTCTGCGCCGGTTGCACTCGACCCAGTTTTGGCTTATTTTTATTAGTGCTTTTGCACCACTTTTCTTTCCCAACTTGCTTGGGAAAGACAAAAATAGAGAGTATTTTATCCGAGTTAGGGACTTCCACTGTAGTGCAAGCCTGTTGAGCTCAGGCAGAAACCCAAACACAAAGTCAAGAGCCGCCCCCAAGTCCGAAGACTGCTGGCCCTCGACCTCAAGCATGTCGGACTCCTCCCCAGAGTCGGAAGACACATAGCCCATCGTGGGCAAACCAGCCGACGCCTCCCATGGTGTCGGGACACCAGAGGAATCGGAAACCGGCCTGTTTCCAATCCCGGGAGGCGGCGCCATAGGAGGCGCCTGGAAACCACCCATAGCCTCGCTGGAAGCAACAGGAAGGCTCTTTGAGAGAACCTGAGTGAGTAAGGAGAGGGCCTCCCTAAGCTCACTGCCTGTACCGACCGGTTCGACAGGGGAGCGAACCGGCAAAGTGGCTTCACCTCTTAACCAGCGAAGGGTCACGATCCTCCAAAACACCCGACGTGGGACGACGGGCGGCAGCCGAAACATCTGAAGGCAGACGTGTATAGGGGTACGATGCACCCCGAGGATCAATATTGCGAGAACTCATGAGAGTCACCGCGGACCTCTGCGGGGCAGAAGGTCCAGGCTGCACAAAAGGCGTTGGTCCCCCAAAACTGGTCGTGTGACCAGAGTGAGCGGACGGAAACGCCACGGAGTTCATAGTGTTTCCACTATGAACATCCGAATCCAAAGACACAACTGTGGTACTCGACGGCGACGAGACCACAGCGATGGGCTCGGCCGGCAGCCCCTTCCGACTTCGCCGAGTTGAAGTCAGGGAAGGCTGGGGCCGATATCCCACGTCTACAGTATCGGACAGTTCTGCAGTCCCCTGCAGCGAAAAGCCGAGGCCGGCTGAAACAGACAACGAAGCAGACGGACCAGCAGCAGTAGTAGATACGTCGAGAGTCGTTGAGGCTGGTGAAATAATGGAGAGAGCACACTGGCTCGGCTCCGAAGGAGGAGTCACAACCCTAGTGACAGCCTCAGATGTCGACTGGAGGGGGACCGTAGTCCCGGAACCAGGCATCTCAACACCAGAACACTCAACGGCTCCCGCAGTATCCACCACAGGAAAAGACTGCACATCCCCCACGGAGGAGGAATAACTCTCACCAGACAGAGTCGGCTCGGGAGGCCCCGAACGACCACGTTCTCCTTTCCCGCGGGAGCGGGAGGCACGGCCACGAGAACGAACGACACGATTTACAGACGCCCAAAAGGTGGAAGACCATGTTCCACAGACACCACACGGCCGCTCGGCCGAACACCCATTACAGGAGGAACACGACGAATGTACATCGTCCACATGCTTAGGCAGCAGACACTGCCCACAAGGAAATGTCCTAGGCATGAAAGAGGTGAGAGGAGCAGAGAAGGTGAGATCAGAAAACAGAACACCCCCAAAGAGAGAAAGGTGACAGAAACAAAGACCCCAGACGGCCGACCGGGAACCACCCAACAGGAAGACTACTCTCAACAGAAAGAAGAAACACTGTAGGAGTGGTACCCCGCTGACACCTAACTCTAACACAATTAAAAAATTTTGCAAAAAAAGCATTAACAATAATTGTGAAAAAATCTAAGTCCGAACCGCGTGGCCCGCGAAATTCGCGCGCGACTCGAGAGAGAGCAAATAAATATACATGATGGACATATAATAGAAAAAAGAGAATATAAAACACTGTTCCTGAGAATACAAAGGATACACTGTGGTATAATGAATCAGGAATCATCAAACATCGAGTCGGTGGAACACTGATAAGCGTGCAAAAACATCTCGACACGAAGCGGATTTCAAAAAGAATGAGTCTTTAGTGACGGTATGCGCACTGGCAACGGAAGTCGTGGAGTTGTACTTGGGAGAGAGCGTCCCGTACTGGGTCTGCGCCGGTTGCACTCGACCCAGTTTTGGCTTATTTTTATTGGTGCTTTTGCACCACTTTTCTTTCCCAACTTGCTTGGGAAAGACAAAAATAGAGAGTATTTTATCCGAGTTAGGGACTTCCACTGTAGTGCAAGCCTGTAGTAAACAATTGTGAGTAGGTTGATAAGAAATTACCATTCCATCTTTATTATTTGTCTCAAAAATATAACTTATAAGTTATGTTTTTGATGAAAACTATGAAAATATTAGTTATTCCAGAATTTTGTTTGCAAGTGTCGCCTGCCTTTTGTGCATGTTCAAGTTCAAGAAGTTCACAAATGTACAAGGAGTTGTGCTCAGGCCTGAAAATAAGCAGTCTGACATTTGTAGAATGAGGTCCTGAGAAGGTGAATTTGATAATGCTGTCCCATACAGTGGGCCAATTTATCCTCTGGGTACCTCTTTCTGTCTAGTCTTGAGACCCTGATTCCGATTGAGGTTCACAGAGGGTAAATTTAGTGATGCTACCCTATGTAGGGTAGCATCACTAAATTCACCCTCTGGGGACCTCATTTTGCTGATGACAGTTTGCTTATTTTCTGGCTTGGTTGTGCTCACAAGAATATATCTTGTACAGAAATTCATGATAAATAATATGAATTAGGTTAGACCTAGAAGAGAACGCAGCCGCAAAAGACTCTATTTGTATTGTAAAATTGAAAGAAAATGATTCTTGCTACCGCCGTTAGTTTTGTCAACTTTTGATACTGGTAGTAAACCTAAAGAGAAAAGATTTGTGGTCAAAAGTAGGATTTTAAAATTATCAACTAACAAAAATCAATTTAATACTGAATTCTAGGAAGCCAGTGTACAAGTTACAAAAAATATTAATGTCTTTTATTCAGAAAGATTGACGCGGCTGACACATGATGCATTGTCTTGTTTTTGTTGCTATTTTTATTTTCAGCTATCCCAGAATTCAATATCGAATGAAAGAATGGCTGCCACCAATGGGCAAACTGGAAGACACAATTTTCAGTTTGTTAGATGTACTGATTTATTGGAAATTGCAGGTCTCTTTATATATGCACGTGTGTTACCAATATAGTTCACTGCATTTTCTATGAATTAGGTTAGACCTAGAAGAGAACGCAGTCGCAAAGGACTCTATTGTATCGTAAAATTGAAAAAAACTGATTCTTGGCAATCTTGCTACTGCCGGTAGTTTTGTCAACTTTTGATACTGTATTACTGGCATTAAACCAAAAGAGAAAAGATTTGTGGTCAAAAGTAAGATTTTAAAAATTTTCAAGTAACAAAAATCAATTTAATACTAAATTCTAGTAAGCCAGTGTTCAAGTTAAAGAAATAACAACGTCATTTATTCAGAAAGATTAACGTGGTGAACATATGGTGCAATCTCTTGTTTTTGTTGCTCTTTTTATTTTCAACTATCCCAGAATTCAATATCGAACGAAAAAATGGCCACTCATGATGGGCAAACTGGAAGATACAATTTTCAGTTTGTTAGATATACTGTTTCTTTGGAAATGAATGTATGTTTCTATTAGATACACATGTGTGTTACCTATAGAGCTCACTGCATTCTCTATAAGTTTAAGGATAAATAATTTGGTTACAACAGTCACAGATTGAAAGTTCTGGAACATGTGCATGTTCATGCTTGAGAAGTTCACAAATGTAGGAGTTTCACACACAAGAATCTCATAGAGAAATTCATAGTAAATCTAACTTCCAGGAGATATAATATGGTTAAAAATGTAACAGATTGAAAATTCTGGAGTATGCTCTTATTAATGGCCATGTTTGAGAAGTTTCATCCAAATCAGTTGATAAATGTAGGAGTAGTTGTGCACACAAGAATGTCATTTACAAATCTAAATTCCATCTTCTAAGTTGAATGGGAGACAACCTGGTTGAAATTGTCACAGATTGAAAATTGGGAAACATGCACATGTTCACTTGTACAGTACAGCAACCAAAGACTGCTCACTTTCCATGGGTGGGCAATATTTCCATGGAATAATATTAGACTCCAAACAATAATTATAGGAATAATCATCAAAAATGTATGTGGTTATATTGAGAAGTTTTGTTAAATTTGGTTCATAAATGTAGGAAGACTCTCATTCAGAAATCTGTAATAAATCTAAGTTTGAATGATATAACTTGGTTACAATCAGAACAGACTGAAAGTTCTGGATTAATCGCATGTTCACTGGTAGTGATTATGTTTGAGTAGGCTTTTGAGTAGGTTTCACCCAATTTGATTCATGAAGTTAGCTACGAATAGTTATGCACACAAGGATCACATATAGAAATCTACATTAAATCTTTAAAGTTAAAGGTTACAATCATAATAGAATGAAAATTTGAAACTAGCTACTCAATGTTTCAATTATTCACCATACAAAGTGCCCCAAAGCTATACATAATGAAAATGTCAATGGCACTGCAGCTTAACTTGACTCTGTGTAGTGTTTGATGAAAAGGGTAATGTTCAATGTTTATGAAAGGATTATGAAATAAGACAAGAATTGGGAATATGTTAAGTTCTGTACCCTACATGCTATGTTTTCAACATGAATAATTTGAGGTGTAGACTGTTCTAAAGAATTGAGGCCTAGGTTGATGAGGTCCTCACAGTTAAAGTATGTCAACCAAAGTTACCAAGTTACAGTAAAATCATTCCAAAAGGAGTCATTGTACCAAGTTACAACGTGAAATCCCTTCATAAATATGACTCGTAGACTTTGCTAAAGGAATCTTGGTCAAGTAGCTGTCCGGTGGTCACAGTTGACAAATCACAACCAAAATAGGACAGTCCCATCTAGATATAATAACAAGTCACCAAACAAAGTTACAATGGTCACAATGAAATCCCTTCATAAATATGACCTACACAGACAGTGCTAAAGGCATCTAGGTCATGTGCCCAAGTGGAGGTAAAGGCTGACTGATTGTGACCAAAATAGGACAGTTTCATCTAGACATCATACTGAGTCATCCTACCAATTTGCAATGAAATCTTTTTATAAATGCAACCTGTAGACTGTGCTAAAGGATCTATGTCACTAGCCCTGGCAGCCGTTCGACCAAAATAGGCCGTTCTCATTCTAGACATCAAATGGAGTCAGCTAACCAAGTTACAATGAAATCCCTTCATAAATGACTTGGAGACTGTGCTAAAGGTTTTCGGGTATTGAA
The DNA here is from genome assembly GCA_031216915.1 of Pictodentalium vernedei. Lineage (NCBI taxonomy): Eukaryota > Metazoa > Mollusca > Scaphopoda > Dentaliida > Dentaliidae > Pictodentalium > Pictodentalium vernedei. The sequence continues at coordinate 836,767,991 of CM062297.1, read as the reverse complement.
CCCTCTCAGCCATCACGGTTGAACGATCACAACCAAAATGGGTCACTCTCATGATGACATGACTTCAAATCTGCACATGAAATTTAGTGATAATCCAACAAGAAATACGGGGTGTAGACTGTACTCAGGAAAATGTGAACAGACTTACAGACTCACAGACTTATAAGACTCACAGACTTCTGTATGTGTGATGGCAATTGCTTATCTTGACTTTGTCAAGTTAAGTTAAAAACTAATGTTCAAATTTTGGTATCATTCATTTTTTTCCAAACTCAAGATTTAGACCTCTCACTTGATCAAGCCTATGAAAGTAATTTCAGTAAGAGAAAAGCTAAGTGGTTTGGGATAGAAACAAATGATTGGAGAAATCTGGGAGCAAAACTCATTGCTGTTTTCAAATTGTATTTGTTGAGGATTTAAAAATAAAAATGAAAGTGTCATTGACACTGTAGCTCAACATGTGTAAGACATGTACATGTATAGTATGTGATACAGCAATGACACACATCTAGGTAATGACCTGATAACAAAGGTACATGTAAAGTATTGTAAAGGTCTGTACATAAATACTGACCGTAGCCTGTAACAAATGTACAGGTAAAGTATTGTAAAGGTGGGTGACAGTTAGATGCTAAACTAGAAAAGAAATCTCCATGGGCTTAACGTTACAATGGAGATCCTTGTATGGTGCACCACAAGCCAAATGTTAGCAATTGTTTTGGCCTGTTTGATTCAGCCTTTCTAGGGTTGATTCATACTAATTAATAAATATTTGTCCAGTCCTTCTTAAAATATAGGTATTTGAATTTTTTATTTTTAGCTCATAGGGTTCCCACTGGTGAGGAGGTTTCATTTTTCTCATTGGAAATAGGAAATCGGGTTGTGCTAATAATGTTTACACTCCCCAAACAACACTAAATATTAACACAGGAACTTGGCATCAACACATTTGAATATACATATCATACAAAAATTTATTCAAATCAGTACTTTCATATAGAAGTTCTGTACAAAAAACTGATTGCACCTAATTTCGGTACAAAATGACCACTGGTGGCCATCTTGAATTTCGGACTGCACCCAAAAACACCCATTCTTGTCCTACGGTGATAAAAAAAGGTACCCAAAAAGTTTCATAAAGAGCGGTTGATAAATACGGCCTGTAGCCAGAGCTGTGTTGATGGACGTCCAGATGGACAGGCAGACGACAGGCCATGACAAAACCTCAAATTTGACTGCAGCAAAGTTGAGCTAAAAATAAACTCATCAACTCCTTCCAAAGGAAAAGCCATCAATAAATATAGAAGTTCTGTACAAAAAACTAATTGTACCTAATTTCAGCACAAAATGGCCAACAGTAGCCATCTTGGATTTTGAACCGAACCCCAAAACACTTATTCTTGTCCACGGTGACAACAAAGGTTCCCAAGAAGTTTTGTGAAGATCAGTTCATAAATACATCCTCTAGCCAGAGATGTATTAAAATGTGCACTGTGTACAAGTAGCAATGAATAAATCAAAGTTTGTCTAATTGGCCACAGGTGGCTATCTTGAAATTTCGGACTGCACCCAAAAACACTCCTCCTCATCCCAAGGTGATAACAAAGGTACCCAAGATGTTTCGTGAAGATTGGTTCATAAATACAGCATCTAGCCCAAGTCGTATTGACATGTGTACTTACTGTGTGTAAGTAGCACTGAATAAATCAAAGTTCATATAATTTGAATAATTTATGCACGAGAAAAAAACCTGTATTATATGTGATGTATTCCATGTTACTAAAAATTCATTCAAAACTTTATTCAAATCAGGACCTTCATATAGAAGTTCTGTGCAAAAAAACTGATTGTACCTAATTTTCGTACAAAATGGCCACTGGCAGCCATCTTTCATTTTGGACCGCACCCAGAAACACTCGTTCTCATCCCAAGGTGATAAAAAAGGTACCCAAGAAGTTTTGTGAAGATTGGTTCATAAATACAGGCCCGAGCCGTATTGACATTGATTCTTACTGTGTATTAGTAGCGCTGAATAAATCAAAGTTGATCTAATCATCATAATTTCTGCACGAGAAAAAACAATGTATTATATGTGATGTATTGCATGTTATTAAACATTCAAACAAAAAAATTTATTCAAATCAGAATTTTCATATAGAAGTTCTGTACAAAAACACTGACTGCACTAATTTCGGTACAAAATGGCTGCCGGTGGCCATTATGAATTTTGGACCGCACCCCAAAACACTTGTTCTTGTCCCACGGTGATAACAAAGGTACCCATGAAGTTTCTTAAAGATCGGTTCATAAATATGGCCTCCAGTCTGAAATGTATTGAATTGTTGATGGACGGACAGATGTCCAGACAGACAGACGGACGATGGTCCATGACAAAACCTGCAGCTGTATATAGTAAGAAAGTCTGTATACATTTTAAGCCTTTATTCCTGACTTAAAAGTGGTAAATATCGAGTCTGTTTTTAACTTTTCTAACTTCTTTGCAATTGAAAGCATACCGGTGCCGATCACATGATAATCATGCAACATCAGTTTGTTTGACAACAGACGATAGTATCATCTGTCAAAATTGAAAACTTTAAAAATGTCATGTAATGTACAGGGTCAAAACTTTCTCAGAATCCCAGTGGTAATAATAGTAATAATATGACTTTGTCGAGCATTGTGGTTTATTAACTGGTAGAGTGCTGGAAGCCCATATTTGGGCTTTATTCTGAGGTGCAGGTGCTGCAACTTAATGGCTTTATATTCTATGGATGTGCGTCATATAATTTTTTAATTGAAATTATTTAGTCTGTGAGGATTTGCCTTGTTACAATTTATGGGAGAGTGCCACCAGGCACTCTCCCATAAATTGTAACAAGGCAAAGAGACGTGGACAATTTGGATGACCAAAAATAATTTAGCACTCTACCAGTTAATGGCCCAACAGGTGTGAATAAAAGCCCGACAGTTTATAAAAGGCCCGTGACAAAGTCTCGGGCCTTTTATAAGTTGTCAGGCTGTTATTCACACTTGTTGAGCCATTAATAAGCCACAATGCTCGACAAAGTCATATTATTGTTATTTTCATTTTTTTTGTTTATCCATTTATCCATTTCTATTTACTTATCAGTCAATAATTTTCAGAGATTTTGTGACAAGGTAAATATGAAGTGATTCTGACATTTATTCAAACTCCTTCAACCCAAAATATTACTTGATAGAGCAGACATAAATAATTCTACTCAGAGAGTGGGTTAGATATAAATAATTGTACACAGAGAGTGGATTACCAAGAAAATACTAGTGTAGTGGAGTTTCTACCCATATTTATTTATTTATTGGTGTTTAAGGTCACATACTTATGCACAATGGCTAATCGTGACCGTGACAGTTTTACAGGTGGAGGAAGCTGGAGTACCCGGAGAGAACCACCGAGCAACGACGAGCAGCTGTCAGCTCTCCAACATCGTAACTCTGAACTCTGCACCGCAGCACAGGCAGGGTTAGATTGGTTGAAGACATGCGCACCATCGACGTGCAGTACGCCTCAGTACACAGCGTCATCATGCCCCCATGTAGGCAATCAGTTTCTACCCAGACAATAGGGCCATTAAAAAAAATCTTGTTTCTCAGGCAAATCTCTTGTCAATGAAAACCTGCCTCGGCACTTCATTTTTTTACCTGAAAATTTCTTCTATGATAATATTTTGCACTTACAGGATGAAAAAATTAACCAACTATATCTTGTTTGATGAGCTCAGTGAGCTCTTTTAAACAAGATATAGTTGATTAAATTTGCAACTGCATTAATTATGGGAAATTTTCACTACTAAAAACATTGTTTGTTTTTTTCTTACAACATTGCAATTCGTAAAATTTTTAATTCCAACTAGTTACAGGACAATTGTGCATTAACAAATAAAACAAGAGGCCCCAAGGGGCCAGAAACACTCACCTTAAACAGAATACGATATAAACATAGACCAAGAATGAATCGACATTAAGCAATCCATCTCCATGGGATACATTGTCAATCCTTGAGCCCCTCTGGAGTGACTAAAATAGTCCAAGCATCATGCCTTTTCTTAAGTTGATCATAATGTAAAAAGTGGATCTCCCCTATGAAGTCCCTTGATACAACCTATGTGGATTAATCTTAGTTACACACCTCAAGAGAGTACTGAAAATACAATTTCCAATTCTCAGCTTTAAGGCGAATTCCGGCTCCCATAGGGAGCCCAAACATTAACCCAGGCACTCGATTTGAACAAAGTTGAATGTTACCCCCCTAGAGATGATGTACGGCAACTATGAAAGCATTCTCACTGGTGGATCTGAAGAAAAAAATTTTTTAAAGAAATTTCCTCATATTGCACAAGTTAAAATTTGGGCTACCATCTTGAGCCCAAATATTAACCTATGTTGTATTCCAAATATAAAAGCATTCTGACTGGTGGATCTGAAGAAGATTTTTAAATATTATTCCCTATATTGCACTAAGTTAAAATTTGGGCTTCCATAGGCAGCCCAAATATTAACCTAGGGACTTGGTTTGAACAATCTTGAATCTGACCCTCATAACAATGATGTATACCAAACATTAAAAGATTTTGACTTGTGGTTCTGAAGAAGAAGATTTTTAAAGAATATTCCCCATATTGCCCTAAGCTAAAAATTTGGGCTCCTCTATTGAGTCCAAATATGCACCAATGGGGTTCATTTTAATAAACCTGTATCAGACCCACCTATGGATGCTGTATACCAAATATCAAAAGATTCTGACCATTAGTTCTGGAGAAAAGATTTTTTAAAATTTTTGCAAATATGCTGACTCAGCTTTTTTTCAATGCCTCCTACAGAACGCCGTAACATTACCGATGGCAATTTGTTTTTACCATTCAGTTCTACTGGTCCTAAGGATGCTTCATACCAAATAACGGTTCTCTGTTCTGTGTAGTTTGGGAAAAGTGGGCGTTCAAAAATATTTCTATTTTTAGCTCCTGGGGTTCCCAAAGGGCTTTAGGAATTCTTTTTTTTTACACGAGTCAAGTACTTATGACCCAATAATACAACATACCAAATTTGGTTCAAATTGGACCATAAGTTCAGAAAATAAAAATAAAAATCACACCCCTTCCATTAGAAAGCCAAATATTGCTTCATGAACTTCATTTGAACAAACTTGATTCCACACGTCAAAAGGATGCTCCATAACAAATATCAAGTCACTGTATCTACTGGGTCATGAGAAGATGATTTTAAAACTATTTTGGAGCATTTTCCCACATCCTCTCTCTATGGGGCTGGGCATGTTGAGTTGAACAAAAATGCAATATCCCTTTGAGACCATCACTCATGCAAACTTTCACTTGAATTGGCCCAGTGGTTTTGGAGGAGAAGACCAAAACATGGTGTTGATGGACAATGGACGGATGACAGACAAGGCACGGAGAGCAATTAGATAAGTTCAGCTTGACATTGCCAAGGTGAGCTAAAAAAAGAAAAAAGCTTCCCTCCCTCAACAGGAAACTGAAGCAAAATTGCCTGAGAAACAAGAAATTTTTTTCCATAGGCCAAACTCATATTTTTATATGACTACCACAAATTATGTCACAAATAACTCCTCTATACCTCTGCAGTTTGCACATCATTTTTGGCTCCCTGGAAAACAATAGTCTCCACTTTTCCAAATCCATATTCTGCATGCCTCAAACAGGACTTGAGAGATGTCACTGACAATGCATTGGTTCTCAAACAGAGACTTGAGTGATGTCACTGACAGTACATTGGTTTTGGAAACAATTTTTCAATAACCAAGTAAAAATGTCTTTATTGTTTACATTTCATGTCAACATTGTATTCCATTTTTAAATATTTGATGTCTTATAACAAACAAATTATTACAACAGTCAAACATATCTGGGTAGCCATATTCAATCTCATTGATGAGACCAGATTAGGCAGATCAAACACAATGCCCACAGCACCATGTTTGATCTGACAGATCTGGTCTTGTCAATTCGACGCTATACACCAGCCCAGAGAAAACGACTGTTACAACAGTCTGTAATTTAGTCAAAAAGAATAGAAAGTACTGGAATTTGTGATTTCAAGAAAGCAAGAGATTCACCTATTTCACTTGAATTTTTTTTTGCATTAGGAAAATCAGCCTGAAAACAGAACTATAAAGTAGTTTGTGTTGTTCTGCTCGTAACTGATAGAAAACTGCATCTAAATATTTGTCTGACAGAAAAATCACCATTGTTTGACAGTACACTTATTCGAGCTACCATTACTGCCCAAGGTTATTCTTTTATAAGAACATATAACAGCAAAGATGTTTCACTTTAATTGCGAAATGCCCTTATACAATGCATTAAGACCTTTAACATCAGAGAATTTTTACCAGATTGCAACCTAGTTGTGATTCTGTTGAAATTTTCTTTCCACTTTTGTAATTACAGGACCGTAGTAATAATCCTCTCTCCATGTGTAGTAATATGAAACACATCTGAGCTTCACAAAAGTATGACAGTGGTGAAATAACACTTTAAAGTGCATGGTGAAAAACAGATTCAGAGAATAAAATCGAAAATTTTGAGATAACCTATTTATCGTTCATCTGGATATAATAAAGAGGATCGATAACAGTACAGATATCTTGGACAGGCCAATATCTATGGGTGGGCATTTTTCCACACACATAATTCAGAGATGAGACGCTATGACTCCTAGCGAAATTTCCACCAATGAAGCACTAGGGTAATCCCAGTGCTTCATTGGTGTAAATTTTGCTAGGTGTCATAGCAGATCATCTCTGAATTATATGTATGGAAAAAATGACAACCCATAGATTTTGACCTGTCAACGATGGCCCTACTGTATGACTGTTCACATATTTCAAAAGCAACTGTGGCAAGCACAGGGGGCGTCAGCTGTCTTAGGGAGTTTGAGCGTTGAAGAGAGAGGTCTTCCCACAGGAACATTTTAAAACAGTGTTATCAAATAAGGTGATAAGAGACAACTTTTTGATGGACTGTTTGTAGTTTGAGATGAACAACTTTTCAGTTACAGTTAAAACTAGAAGTCCTGTCATGAACTGTGCACTTATCTAGGCTTCATTGCACATCGGAATTGCATGCAATTGCCGTATCGACCGGCATCCAAAGCACGGCAGGTTCTCCTGGTTACCCATAGCAAACACAGGCAATGTTTCTTCCAATGGACCTCTGGGTTACCTGGAGGTCCACTGGCTGAAACATTGCTTGTGCACAGGCTATATGTACAGAATTTGATAGACTTACTATTGTCATAATGCGTAGATTAACGTGCAGATCGCTATTTGTGCGCATTTCATAACAGGACTTCTAGTTTTAACTGTATCTGTTTTTCCATTTAGATAACCACCAGAGGAATTTTATGGCCTGTAGGTTTACTTGTTGGTGTTCATATTTCTACTTGTCTATCAAGTAATGGTTATGGTACAGGTCCACCTATTAGTGGCCAAGTTCCAAATCACTCTGCGTGATTTTTATTTCATACATTTTACAACAACATCAATGGGGACGCGGGGGCATTGTGGTAACTGGTTCTCATCGATCACCGAAGTTAAGCAACGTAGTGCCCGGTTAGTCATTGGATGGTTGACCACCTGAGTGATCGATTCAGACTCCCGCATTGTGTCCTTGGGCAAGGCACTTAACCCTGATTGTCCTCATTGGGGCACGATGACACCATGTACTAAAGCGTATTGCATGTTGATGGTGCACATGTCTTCAACCAATCTAACCCTGCCTGTGTTGCAGTGCGGAGTTACGATGTTGGGGAGCTGGCAGCTGCTCATCATTGCTCGATGGTTCTCTCTGGATACTGCGGCTTCCTCCACCCACAAAACTGTCACGGTCATGATTAGCCATTGTGCAGAAATATGTGACCTTAAAAACACTGATAAATAAATAAACAACAACTTCAATAATCTTTATTGTTCTTACCTGTATCATCAGTTTCAAATTTATCCCATAAATCACTGAGGCACGTTCTTTGTTCTTTATCAACTTTGCACTGAAAAAATATGTAATCAAACCAAGTGAAATAACAGTCTTGACCTTTAATCTTTAACTAAACACAAGACTAAACACAAGCCTATGCTTTCACATAAACATAATCTTAATTTTGACAAAGGTTTCTTTTCTTGGGTTACTGAAGTTTTAGCTGGTTGAGCACAAGAAATTTGAATACACAATCATGCCTCTTCTGAAAATTGCTGAAAGACAAATCACTGACTTTACACTGTACACATTAACTTGTTTGCTTCCCAGAAACAAAAAAAGTTTTTATAAAATTCAGTTATAATTTATAGAAGTGCCAACATGCTGTCTGCAATAAACTGTAACAAAACAATTATTTATGAACAAAATCTTGCAAAACTGTGGTTTCCACTTGCTGGTAGCATATCTATGAAAAAAAACGCATGTTACAAAATGAATTGCCTTTGAAAATAATTTACCACACTACCAGTTTATGGCAAATTCAACAGTAAGAGCCATATTATGAGAGACAATTTGATAGTTGAAGAAGGCAAATTACCAGAAAAAACAACTGGATGGAAGCAAGCAAAGATCAGACTTTTCCATTTTTCTTTGGGCAAGTGACAAAAGGAATGAGTTGGGGGCACAAGCACCATCAGCATGCCATATATACATAAGCAATAAGCTATTAATTGAAAATAGAATATGTTTTCATTTTTGGAATTGAACTAAAAACAAACCCAACGAGGGTTCTTAAGCTGAGTTTGAATAGTACTGGCTGGTTTTGACCATTACATTGGGTAAAGAGTTGATATAGACAACATTTACACTAAGGCTGTACAGTGCACAGGGTTAGTTAGTCAGTTAGAAATGAATTTTTTGTTTATAACCAGAAAGTGTGACTAACCCTGTGCATTGCTCAGGGTTAGTCACACTTTCTGGTTATAAAAAATTGGTAACTGCCATATCACATGAAAATATATAATGACTAAGGCTGTAAAAATGCATTGGGTAAGTTGGTTATGTGTTACATAGGGTGCTGGATTCAAGAAACTATTGGAAATAATTATACTGGATTGTGGAAATTTTTTACAGTGAATTCCAAAAATGAAAACATTCTATTTTCAATTAATAGTGTGTTAAGCATAATGGGTGCATGGTAGCTCATTGGTTTGGGCAATGGACTTTAACACAAAAGGTCAATGATTCGATCCTGACCCACATCATCTGCACTGTGTCCTTGAACAAGACACTTAATCCTGATCATCCATGTGGGAGCATGGTAACATTGTGTACTATGGGGTAGTGTATATAGATGGTGCACTTGTCATCAATTGCTGATAACTCTACTTGTGCCATGTTAGTAAGATGGAGAGTCAGACAATTATGTGTCACTTCTCAGTGGTTCTCTCCAGGTACTCTGGCTGCCCCAACCCATAAAACTATCTGATATGACTTTGACTATTGAAAGTGTCATTAAAACCCTGCAAACTAACAAATATAGCCAGTGCAACACTTCATTCTTGTGAATCCTTTACCGCTAGACAATTCATACCAGACTACAGGCTCCACATGTGCAGAGGCTTAGAGTGACTTCAAGTCAATCTTGGCTGCTTGTTAAGCCAGCCAAAACTTGACAAACTAGAGCACACTGTCACAGTGTCGAAGCTGCGATGATTCGTGCAACGCCAATGATGTTTTAAAACTCATTGGTGACAAAAAAACTTGTTGGTGACAAGTCCATAAATGTGACAGAAATTATCCGAATGGCATGCACTATTGAGAGGGTGTAGACATCATGAAGATACACTTGCATACCAAGTATGGTGTCATATTGTAGGAGTTATGGTGTTTTTTAAACTCGTTGGTGATAGACCAACAGACAGACCGACCAACAGACCAACGACCGACAGACAGACGGGACCGACATTGCCACATATAGAACTGCTTGTCAAGCTAAAAAACACTGCCTGGGTATTTTGTCTATTGTCAGCAGCACCTCCTCATGATAGCATGTTAAGGGCACTTGTTCTGAGATACTAAAAGTCAGAAATAGGCATTTAAGGGTGAAAGTACTGTGAACACAAAAGCAAACAGATAATTTCAACTGCATCCATACTGGGTCACAAGGTGGTCAAAATTATCTTTATGAGTTTCTTCCAACATTAATGCAACATTTCATCCAAGGAAAAGAACTGCAAGAACATGATTCCGCGATGATTTGTAAGGTGAGTATTTTTTTTTTCAGTGTACCATACTACCAACAAAATGAGCAGCAGTTTAGTAAGATTTTGTTTACAAACAACTGTTTTGTTACAACTTATTGGGGAGTGCCTCTTGACACTCTCCAATAAATTATAACACAACAATTTTGTTTAAACATGTTTTGTGTTGCAGCTGTTTAGCAAACTAGGTAATGAATACAGTGTGATGACACTAAAGTCACTTTCAGCACTTTTCAATAAAGCCCCGATAGAAAAGTATTCTATGATAAAACCGATGGCAATTCTTTTCAGACCATTCCTTTCTGCTGTTCCTAAGAAAGCTTCACACAAAAGAAAAATTCTCAGTGCTATGTAGTTTTGGAGATACGGGTGTTTTAAATTTGTTTCTATTTTTAGCTCGTACAGTTCCCTAGAGAGCCCAAATATGGACCCAGGGAACTGATTTCAACAAAGATGTGAATCAATCTTTCCAAAGATGTTATATGTGAAATATGAAAGCTTTTGGAGCAGTGTGTTGGGAGAAGAAGATTCTTTAATGTTTTTCACATTACCCACATCGTCAAAAAATAGGCCGATGAAATAGTCAGATGTGTACCCATATGCGCAACTAGTAGAAAGCTGTATGACGGAGGGCCACCACGGATGCTGACATTATGTACACCATACAAGGTATGGGTACATATAGAAATGGATTGGAGGAGTGTCTAATTTGATGGATAAAGGGTTAATATCTCAGGATCAAATTATCAGATTTACATAAAAAACTATCCAGCACAGCACATCAGTAACCTGAATAAATATATAAAGAAACATGACAATCGGATTGATCTTTTTTGAGTTATCTCATGCCAAAGGGATTGGAGGAATTTTCAATTTGAAGGATAAAGGGTTAATATCTCCGGATCAAATTATCAGATTAACGCCAAAAACTATACGGCTCAGCACATCAGTAACCTGAACACAATTATAAAGTAACTTAACAATCCAAGCAATACTTTTCAAGTTATAGAATGCCAAAGGGATTGGAGGAATTTTTAATTTGAAGGATAAAGGGTTAATATCTCAGGATTAAATTATCAGATTTACACCAAAAACTATACAGCTCGGCACATCAGTAACCTGAACACAAATATAAAGTAACTTGACAAACCAAGCAATATTTTTCAAGTTATCGAATGCCAAAGGCTTTGGAGGCATTTTCAATTTGAAGGATAAAGGGTTAATATCTCAGGATCAAAATAACATACTTACACCAAAAACTATACAGCTCGGCACATCAGTAACCTGAACACAATTATAAAGTAACTTAACAATCCAAGCAATACTTTTCAAGTTATCTAATGCCAAAGGGATTGGAGGAATTTTCAGTTTGAAGGATAAAGGGTTAATATCTCAGGATTAAATCATCAGATTTACACCAAAAACTATATAGCTCGGCACATCAGTAACCTAAACACAAATATAAAGTAACTTGACAATCCAAGGAATATTTTTCAAGTTATCGAATGCCAAAGGCTTTGGAGGCATTTTCAATTTGAAGGATAAAGGGTTAATATCTCAGGATCAAAATAACAGATTTACACCAAAAACTATACAGCTCGGCACATCAGTAACCTGAACACAAATATAAAGTAACTTGACAATCCAAGCAATATTTTTCAAGTTATCGAATGCCAAAGGGATTGGAGGAATTTTCAATTTGAAGGATAAAGGGTTAATATCTCAGGATTAAATTATCAGATTTACACCAAGAACTATACAGCTTGGCACATCAGTAACCTGAACACAAACATAAAGTAACTTGACAATCCAAGCAATATTTTTCAAGTTATCGAATGCCAAAGGGATTGGAGAAATTTTCAATTTGAAGGATAAAGGGTTAATATCTCAGGATCAAAATAACAGATTTACACCAAAAACTATACAGCTCAGTACATCAGTAACCTGAACACAAATATAAAGTAACTTGACAATCCAAGCAATATTTTTCAAGTTATCGAATGCTAAAGGAATTGGAGGAATTTTCAATTTGAAGGATAAAGGGTTAATATCTTGGGATCAAATCATCAGATTTACACCAAAAACTATACAGCTCGGCAAATCAGTACCCCGAACACAAATATAAAGTAACTAGACAATCCAAGCAAAATTTTTCAAGTTATCGAATGCCAAAGGGATTGGAGGAATTTTCAATTTGAAGGATAAAGGGTTAATATCTCAGTATCAAATTATCCGATTTACACCAAAAACTATACAGCTCGGCACATCAGTAACCTGAACACAAATATAAAGTAACTTGACAATCCAAGCAATATTTTTCAAGTTATCGAATGCCAAAGGGATTGGAGGAATTTTCAATTTGAAGGATAAAGGGTTAATATCTCAGGATTAAATTATCAGATTTACACCAAAAACTATACAGCTTGGCACATCAGTAACCTGAACACAAATATAAAGTAACTTGACAATCCCAGCAATATTTTTCAAGTTATCGAATGCCAAAGTGATTGGAGAAATTTGAAGGATAAAGGGTTAATATCTCAGGATCAAAACAACAGATTTACACCAAAAAACTATACAGCTTAGTACATCAGTAACCTGAACACAAATATAAAGTAACTTGACAATCCAAGCAATATTTTTCAAGTTATCGAATGCCAAAGAAACGGATACGGACGGAGGATGGACAGACGGACAGATGGACAGACAGACGGACAGACAGATGGACAAAGGATGGACTAACGACGGATGGTCACCCCGGATGCCGGCATTATGTGTACCATACATAGTATGGGTACACATAAAAATGACGACTCAGCATTTTTTCAAAAGTCCCGGAAAAGTACCCTATGATAAAACCGATGGAAATTTTGTTTTACCATTCCTTTCTGCTGCTCCTAAGGAAGCTTCACACAAAATAAAAATTCTCAGTGCCATGTAGTTTTGGAGATATGCGCATTTTAAATTTTTCCTATTTAAGCTTTTGCAGTTCTCATGTGGAGACAGGAAATTGGGGGGGGGGGGGGGGGGGATAAATTAAGTACTTATGACCCAATAAGCCCTCATATCAAATCTGGTTCAAGTTAGCCTCTCCATTTGGAAAATAAGAAATTTTGGGCAGGGCCCAAATTATTGCCCCTCCCATAACGACGGCAAATATAGCCCCTTGAATGTCTCTTGAACAAATATGAGTCTACACCTCAAAAGGAAGCTGCACACCACATATCAAGTCTCTGCTACTACTGGTTCATGAGAAGAAGATTTTTTTAAGATTTAGGCACACTTTTTTGGGCATGGCCCTAACCAGGGGCGGAGCAACTTGATTTGAACAAAAGCAAAATGCGATGTCATAACAAATAACCATCTCAAATTTTACTTAAATTGGTTCGGCAGTAGTCGCAAACACCATGTTCACGAACGACAAAGAGTGATAACTAAAGCTCACCCTGACTTTCAGTCAGGAGAGCCAAAAACAATTGAGGCACAACGTCTGGAAAAATATTTGGTCAGGATTCATTTTTGAACTCATCCCAGGCATTCTGAAGTAAAACCCACAGACCAAATTTGGTGAAAATTGGATGAAGTTTGTTCAAGTTATCATGGTGACAATGCTTGCAATTCAGAAATTCAATCTAAGACCCATAACTCCAGAAAAATAATTTGGGCAAGGCTGGTTTTAGAACTTATCCATAGAGATTATTACCATTATGTGGATGTACAAAATATGTATCTGAGTCGAGCTCCGGTTTCTAAAGGTGGATCACGAGTCGTGATCTACCCTTATAGTTAAAACTAGAAGTCCTGTAGTGAAATGCACACAAATAGCACGTCGATCTGTGCGTTAATCTATGTGTTATTACCATAGAAAGGCTATCAAATTCTGTACATTTGGCCTGTGCACAAGCAATGTTTCAGCCAATGGACCTCCGGGTAACCCGGAGGTCCATTGGCAGAAACATTGCCTTTGTTTGCTATCAGTAACCAGGAGAACCTGCCGTGCTTTGCATGCCATTCGATATGGTAATTGCACACAATTATTACGTGCAGTTAAGCCTAGATAAGCGCACTGTTCATCACAGGACTTCTAGTTTTAACTGTAGAACTCGAAGCGAGACTCGGATACATATTTTGTACATCCACATAATGGTAATAATCATTTTATCTTACAATTTATTGGGGATAAGTCAAGAATGTAGATGAATATATAACAAACTATTTATTCGTAAGGATGAACAAAAAGAAAAAAAATGAAACTCACGTGAAAGGAACGTGCTTGTATCCGACAGCCTGATACAAACATCTGGATCAGAGGGTCGGATACACGACAGTTGCAGAGTTAATACAGACAAAATACATGTTGATTGTAAGATAAAAGACATTAACGAGTAGAACTCACAGATTAAATCCAGAAAAATTAATGCCCTGACCTTTATCAAAACACAGGTTGACTTTTTGACACAATTCGACTGAAAATATGCTGCACGAAAATTTGGTATTTTGACATCAGTGTACCGAGGGTTCATGTTACATTGATCACTTACATCGAAGTTTAAAATTACACGTGGCAGAAATAAATAATAAATCTCACAAAGTTTCACTTTGATTGGTTTATCACACATAAGTACCATAAAAATTGCTGTTGTTGGATTAAGTATAAAATAACCCATGTGGCATGGAAAAAAGAAATCTTACAAAGTTTCACTATGATAGGTTTATTAACCTCTAACACTCTGGTAATGCAACCAGGCCTGGCATTCTTATTAAAAATGCAGGAGGGCTAAAAATCGCTGTCCTCACATGGCTTAAGGGAGCGATTAGCTCTCCTCAAGCTTACAAAAGCTAAAAGTGACAAAATGAAGTTGTACTATTAATGAATTTTGCCTAGTGGGCTTTGTACTTACATTTTACTTGGTGCTGCTAACCAGGTAGTCTCTGTGAGATGGCTACAATACCCCTCCCACACCTCTGGGTGTTGGTAAGGCCCAGAGGTGTGGGAGGGGCAGTGTGGCCATATTGCAGAGACCACTAACATAGCAGAGATCTGAAAACCTGTGGGTTTTGGGAATAGGCTGTTGCGGTAATCATTATTTTCTAAGGCTAGGAGGGCTATTTTTCTCCCTCCTCAATTTTTTTAAGGCGAGCAGTTTTCCACCAGTTCTTCGAAGAGAAATCACAAGTACTAATTGATTCAATTCTGTTATCGAATTTTGTTTGCTGCTCGAACACGGGAAATTGTTTCATTTTTAGCCTGTCTAAAAGCACGCCAACCATCTAATAGAGGAGGTCATCCAATATTTATCTTTTTTCGCACTTGAATAAATTTGTGAGGAATACACTTGTGGGCTACATTCGTAATATGAGCGGTGATGTGTTCTGTCCCGTTATCTACATTTTCGTCAACAAACATAGAATCCCAGTCAGAAGTTAACAAAGCCGAATGCATTCCGACAACATCCATATTATCGTAATCCCATATCATTTGGTTAAACGTATTGGAAGGCGTTTGCTTCATCGCATTTGGACCATGACAGCATGATGGTCACTACAGAATGGGGTATGCTTTCACATCTGGAAATCAAATTTGGACAGGATGTTTAAACCTTAGCACTCTGGTAGTGCAAGAGAATTTTCTCCAATCACTCTGGTTATCTCTTGTTTGACTTTGAATTTAACCAATTATATCTTGTTCGACAGCTCTCACTGAGCTCTGTCAAACAAAGTATGTTTGGTTAAATATCAAATGGCATTGTGGGAAATAAATACTGCCAAAAACTTTGCCATTTTGACATCAGAGTGCAGAGAGTTAAGTGCAAGTATCAGGGCTTGAAATTTAAATTTTTTTGCACTTGTCCCATGGGACAACCGGAAAGCATATGTTGGTTGTCCCAAACCAAATCAGGTTGTCCAAGGTGTTCCTTGGAAAAATTAGTTTTTGAATTTCTTTTACAGTAATCCCCCCTGACGTAGGAAAGTATTTCACACACAATTTACAATACATTGAGTTTTCTGTTTCATCGAAATTCAGCCATGCTCTCCCCTCTTCCCACAAATTTTTATAACTTCGTAAACGTTTTTTTGGCTGACCAGCGGTGCCCTGGTTGTTATTTGCACTCTCAGTCTCAGTATTAGCTGATGAATCGTCACTATTTCCTCGTTTTTTTTATTTTTCACCTGATTGATCATTACTGACATTAGCTTCTCGACGCTTGTCACTACGGCTGAATCCAAAATTTAATAGCGACATTGTAGGCTTGGAAATCGAAGACCAGTTGTAACTTCTAGTAGTAACCCAGCTCAACTGACTGCTAACACCCCCAAACCCCTGGTACCCACAATTTTTTTTGTGCGCTGTCAACAAACACTGAATGTGGACCAGTCATTTTAATTAGGTCATATTTTTACCTCCGTATCGGAAACAAACTATTCATATAAGACTACCTACATTTTTGAACTTACCGCACAGCAGATTCCTCGCATCACCTTCTATTTAAATTCGCCCGTTAGTAATTCAATTTAAAGCCACCCTTTCGAAAAAAAACCAAAAACAATTTTATTCCGCAAATGCACACATTGTTTTCATTGGAAACATGTTTACTTTAAAAGTAGAGACTATGCGCTTGCGCTATAATCTTGTCATCCGGCCCAGATATCTCGTAATTATGATGAGCCAATGAGATTATGTGAATTATTTGGTGCATGAAAAAACGTGGATTTTACGTGATGATAAAAATAAACTGCTGAGAGGTGATTGTTTCAGTTACGCATTTTGAAGGCTTTCTTGTAAATAATTGTGTCAATTTAATGATATTGGGACCTGTCTTTTGAAGCAAAAACTTGTTGAAACATGCAATTTTTGCACTCCCTGACATAAAATCTTGTTGTCCCAGGGACAAGCGCTGATGGACTGGCTGGTTGTCCCAAACGAAAATTGGTTGTCCGGGACAAGCGGACAACCGTTTATTTCGAGCCCTGGCAAGTATCATAAAAATTGCTGATTGATTGAGTGAGAGAAATCTTGGTGTGATGCACACTCAATTTTGTCAACCAGATATCAGTACTCATTTAAATCCTCAAAAGCTTTTAGTTTTAATACAATAATTACTCTGCCGACAACTAAATTCCCTTTATTAATAGACCCATTTGGCCATAGTACATCCCATGTAGTCATTTAATTGATTGTATCTTGTTTGGCAGAGCTCCATGAGCTCTGTCAAACAAGGTATAATAGAATAAATGCTCAGTTTATCACAAGAAATCAGGAAAATGACCAAATCCCTGTTAACTGAATATTCCAGTTAACTGAATAGTTTTAAATGGTTGTTTGTTTGTTGGTGGTTAACGTCACATATTTATGCACTATGGCTAATCGTGACACAACATAGAGATGAAGTCAAGTTTAGTCAATCGTTGATCAACATGTTGCCCATTTTAGAGGACTTTCACCCCAAGCATTGGTGACTGGGTCCTATTTTACTAGTAAAGCGTAACTGGTTTACCACAGTAAACAAGTGCTGCTTACTTCCCGGGGTTCCCACGGGGAGTTTTAAATGGTATAGTGGCTATTCATTTAATGGGGTTCCATTGTACAAGACTGGACTGAGATTCAAACTTATATATTATTAATTTATTTATTGATTTATTGGTATTTAGATGAGGTGTCCTTGGCTATTGAATGTGTTGTTAAACCCCACTGAACATTTGTATTATATACTTTTTAAATAACCACATTTCTATTGGTTGGATCTTATACATGTGACTGGTACTCAAAAATGCATGTACACCAGTTTTCCAGAGAATATCACCTTTCTAAACATAGTTTTTGGAAATCCCCTCTCTAGTTCTATTTCAATCGACTTAATCTCTATAACATTGTTTATTTTTATGTTATTCTGCAGATGATAAATATTTTATTATTAAATAAAAGTATTTCTTGTTGATACAATTGAACTTTTAATTGACAAATAGAAGACTGTTTTTTTGAGGATGGTGTATACAATAAAATAATTATGGACTTTTGTGGTGGTAAATACAGTTTAAAACTAGAAATCCTGTCATGAACTGTGCACTTATCTAGGCTTAATTGTGCGTAGCAATTATGCGCAATTGCCATATCGAAAGGCTTTCAAAGCACGGCAGGTTCTCCTGGTTACGCATAGCAAACACAGGCAATGTTTCTGCCAATGGACCTCCGGGTGACCCGGAGGTCCATTGGCTGAAACATTGCTTGTGCACAGGCCATATGTACAGAATTTGATAGCCTTACTAGGGTCATAACACGTAGATTAACTCGCAGATCAACATGCTATTTGTGCACATTTCATGACAGGACTTCTAGTTTTAACTGTATGATGTGATATGAACCTAAAAAACTTATACCGGTACTGACCTTAGCTAACACCTCAATCAATATAAGTTTTTTAGGTTCATATCACATCATATTCACCACCACAAAAGTCCATAACTGTATAGTGTTTAAGGACACTTACAGCATCTTCAGCTACATCATGATCATAACACATGTATTAAGTGAAGCAAAGATAATCGCTTATCCTTATACTGCCCATATTAGAGGGCTTAATTTATATGTGCGAAAAGCTTGATGGTGAAGCTGATGGGTATTTTATTTATTAAAACGGATTCATGTTTTCAATTCAAAACATGCAAAGCAACAGAACTTAAAAGGAAGCATATAATACTCTGTGGTTGTTCCTGACCAAGAGAACTGCTGCTTTGCTTATTAGCTTATTATTGAAAATGAGCAGAGAATTCCACACTTCATTTGTCAATGAAAACATTTAACTGGCTCTTTTTAAGAAATGTGACGTAAAATTGATAATACACAGTGAGTATCAAATCAAACAATAGTGTTTTTTTCATGAAGATAAACATGCTGAAAATTGAGCAAACTGATCATTTTTTCACTTTTATACAAATTGACTTTCAAACTAATGTAAGTTAATCCCACTTAATATTGATATTAAATACGAGATACTCATTTTTAATGAAAGTGCCAATGACACTGCAGCTTAACTTGTCCAAGAAAGACTGAACGAAATAGAAAGCTCCAGTAATGCCAAGTCATTTAATCAAGTTTTTACAGAAAAGACATCACACCAAAGCTACGTATGAAACTTGAAAAAAATTGGTTGAGTGATGTGGCCTGTAGGGTGTGCTTATGGAATTGTTGACAATTTATATGTCAAATCCAAGATGGCTGCTGGCAGCCATGTTTTTCAACGAAATTCAGAAAAATTTAAAATTTGATAGCTCCCATCTAGATATGACACCAAAGCTACATATGAAATTTGAAAAAGATTGGGTGAGAAATGTGGCCTGTAGAGTGTGCTTATGGAATTGTTGACATTTATGTGCCAAAACCAAGATGGCTAATGGTGGCCACCGTTTTCAACAAAATTCAGAAAAATTTGATAGCTCCCATCTAGACATCACACCGAAGCTACAAATAAAATTTGAAAAAGATCAGTTGAGAGATGCGGCCTGTAGGGTGTGCAAATGGCATTGTTGACAATTTATAAGCTAAATCTAAGATGCCCGCTGACGGCCATATTTTTCATAAGTGGCTTTGTGCCCAAAAGCCACATATGAAATTTGGAACAGATCAGGAGAAAGCTGCGGCCTGCAGGGTGAGCTAAAGGAATTGTAGATGGACAGAAGAATGTATGGATGGACATTCTTAGACGTTCATTCTTGTGGGTTTTTTCCCATGTTAAACACATGTTATTTATAAAATCCTGTCCCACTGACGAAAAAAAGTGTGTCGTAACCTATAGTGATCTGATAAAAACATGAAAAATGTTACTAAGGTAACACATGCCCCCCCCCCCCCTTGTGACCTTCACCTTGCAGATGCAGCAGAAACTATTATACGCGACACACCTTCTGACTGTCCTTAACATTTGTAAAAAGTTTAACAATTGTACTATGATTCGTTTCTGAGTTATGGCTGAGACACGAATATTGATGATTTTCAGAGTGACCTTGAAATGTGACCTTGACCTTTACGGACCTGGATGTGGTGTGTGACACATCCACCCATTCCCCTTTATAATTGAGCGAAGTTAGATGATTGTAGCCCTAATAGTTTTGGAGTTATGCTTGAGACACGATCTGTGACCCTGAACATATAAAGGTCAATTGTGACCCTCACCTTGCAGGTGCGGCGGAAACTATTATACGCTACACACCTTCTGACCGTCCTTAACATTTGTAAAAAGTTTAACAATTGTGCTATGAATCGTTTCTGAGTTATGGCTGAGACACAAATATTGACCGATTTTTAGTGTGACCTTGAAATGTGACCTTGACGTTGAAGGTACGAACCCGGCTATGGTGTGTGACACATCCTCCCATGGTCCTTTATAATTGTGTGAAGTTTGATGACTGTGACCCTAACAGTTTTCGAGTTATTGGTTCGGACACACACACAGACACACGGACACACAGACGGACACACGCACACTTCAATCACTATAAGTTTTTCCAGGCTTGTTGTCCCCTGGACAAGTGGTTTAAAAAAGATTTTTGTGTGGATAAACATATATCAAATGCTGACTGAACGTAACAAATATAGTGAAAGTTATCATCTGAAAACTAAAGAGTGAATGGGGATGGAAGCACATTTGATGAACATGGAATATGTAATGCTTGTACTCACAAGGGTACAGTTAAAACTAGAAGTCCTGTCACGAACTGCGCTCTTATCTAGGCTTAATTGTGTGTACGAATTGCACGCAATTGACATATCGAGTGACATCCAAAGCACAGCAGGTTCTCCTGGTTACTCATCGCAAACACAGGGTTACCCATAGGTCCATTGGCTGAAACACTGCTTGTGCACAGGCCATATGTACAGAATTAGATAGCCTAACTATGGTCACAACGTATAGATTAAGGCTTACATTGACATGCTATTTGTGCGCATTTCATGACAGGACTTCTAGTTTTAACTGTATAACAGTACACTCAAATTTTAAATTATTTAAGAACTAAAAACTGATTCTTGTGGCAGACGTTTGCTAGAATCAAAACCGACTCTTGCGACAGCTCAACAAATTCTAATGTCTGAACATAGCATACTGGTCCAATGAAAAAAAAACATTGAATAAACTGCAGTATTCTGGGTTTCCAATCTCAATCTTTGCATGACAATGGTTATTTATTTATTTATTGGTGTTTTAAGGTCACATATTTCTGCACAATGACTAATCATGACCACAACAGTTTTATGGGTGGAGGAAGCCGTAGTAGAACCACCGAGCAATGGCGAGCAACTGTCATCTCTCCAACATACTAACTCCACACTAGCAGGGTTAGCATTGGTTGAAGACAGGTGCACTATCGACGAGCAGTACGCCTTAGTGCACAGTGATAACGTGCCCCCACATGGCCAATGGGGGTGAAGTGTCTGGCCCAAGGACACAACGTGGTTGCTGCAGGTGGGATTCGAACCGAGGACCTCTCGGCTTGCTGCCTGCACCTCTACCTACTGAGCCACCACCCCCCTCTCATGACAATGGTAAACATATTAATACTATTTTCCCATTTCACTTGCTTCAAAAATCTGAAAAAGTGTTACCTGAAAAATGGGTTTCCTAAAAAAAGGGTAATCCTTGGGTCACGTTAACACTTGATCTTCATGTATAGAGCAACAAACTGCCAGACTGCACTTGGGGACCACATTTTCGAAGCAATATTTAAGTGGCATTCTGCAACTTAAATATTGCTTTGAAAATTTAAATTTTATAGTAAATTTTCTTTTCTATTATACCTACCACATTTGTTTACAACAGGCTTGCACTACAGTGGAAGTCCCTAACTCGGAAGTATACTCTCTATTTTGTTCTTTCCCAAGCGATTTGGGAAAGAAAAAGTGGTGCAAACACACCAAGAAAAAATAAGCCAAAACTGGGTCGAGTGTGGTCGGCACAAAGCCAGTAGGGGACACTCTTCTCTGTACTAAATCCATGGCTTTCTTGTACCAGTGCACAGATGTATAACCAAAGTGTCATTCTATTTGAATCTGCCAAAATTGGAGTTATGTGACCAGCGGGGAGGAAGGATTCTTACCCGTATAAGAAGACAGGAGGGCCTCCAGGTAAACAATTCTGTTAGGCATAATAAGAAAGAAAATTGACTATAAAATTTAAATTTCTTATCAACCTACCTCACAACTGTTTACAATAGGCTGAATAGTCAATAGGAGGAGGGAATCACATAACCAACCCCCAAAAACTGACTGTGCTGGAGCCATGGACAGAAGAAGAGTACCCAAGGCCTATAAAACCATCGCATCACAAACACTGAAATAGACAATGAGAGTGGAGGCGTATGTCCATATGTGACATACAGACAGAAAGGACAGTAACCAAGCACAGAGCTGGAACTGACCCTGAAAGAATAGCCTAATTGCTAGGGTTGATAACAGCCTGAGCAGAAAAAAGAGTCCTACAGAAAAAAGGTCCTCAGACTTCTCCTGCAACTGACGCAGGTAGAAGGTGGAGAAAGTAGCTGCATTTCTCCAGTAGGCTGCCTGCAAAAGGTCCAACAACTTGACGGAGTTAGCATAAGCCCAATGCATGCACCTTGTGGGCAGAAATGCGATTGGTAATACAATCATCACTCGCCAAAAGAGCGTATGATGCTCGAATAGCAAGACAAATCCACCTAGAAATTGATTGCGGAGAGATCTTCTGTCAACCAGGGATAAGAGGCAGAAAGAATCGCTTCCTGCCTTTCCTTATAAACTGTGTACGGTTGAGGTAAATGCAAATTGCACGAACCAGACAGAGCAAAGGGCGATTACCCTCAACTGAAGGAAGAGCCTTGATACAGATAGGAGGCAGAGTAGAGTCTGGTATCTGATTCTTGGCAGGAAAGAAGCAATCAGTGGTAAAAGTAACACTGTTGGCGGAGCTCCTGAAAAAGGCTGGATCAAGTGAGAGGGCTAGAACCTCAATAACCCTTCTGGCTGAGGCAAAAGCCATCAGAAAAGCTATCTTGTATGTGAGAAAATGCATATCCACCTGGGATAATGGTTTGAACTGTGCCCCCCTCCCCTCCCCCCCCCCCCCCCCCCCCCCCAGCAAAGCAGCACCCAAGAAAGATTCTATCTCAGGGACAGCTGCAAAGAAAAGTGCCGAATAAGCTTGGAGAGGTACTGATAAGTGCCGATATGATGCTTTACCACATACGAAAAGGTCTCCGAAAGCATAGACCTGTATCCCTTGATAGCTGGATACCCCGAGAATCAAACATATACCAGAAACCAGAAACTCCACAATCTGTGTAAACAAAGGGTTGGCATAATCAACAGAGTGATCAGCACACCATCGGCAGAAGACCTTCCACTTAGCTGCATAGGCTAAACCAGTGGACTGCCGCATTGAAAAAGAAATGCACTCCACTGCTCATCTTGAAAAACCTCTACGGAGGGGACAAGGGACAAGACAAAAGATATGCTTAAAGGCACAATGAAGTCGGGTTGACGTGAAATCTTGTGTGACCTTGACAGAGAAGGTCACAATGTAGAGGGAGATCTACCGGAACTGCCACCAACAGAAAGCAGAGCTGATTGATCCACACCTGCTGAGGGGAGCGATCAGAATTATTCGACAACTGCAGGTTCGTATCTTGGGTAGAACCTGAGGCAGAATCGGAACCGTCGGGAAGGCGTAGTCAACTTGATCGTTCTAATCAAGTGATAGAGTGTCCACAGCGAAAACCAGAGGATCTGGACATGAAAGTGTCCACCTGATGGATGTGGGGACGACCCAAGAAATCACAAAGTCACTGATACACTGCTCTAAGAAGCATCCTCTCAGTGGCAATGACTCTGCCCTGTCGGTACTGAGAGTCAGCTAGGACGTTCAGATGACCGAGAATGTGATGGACCACCACACCGGAGTTTACATCCTGAGCAAGCAGTAGAAAATACCAAGCCAATTCGAACATATGAGAACCGTGTGTATGCTGCCCTGGGTCCAAATGTAAGCGACCGAATTGTCAGACAACAAAACAACCTGACGATTTCAAAAGGTTGGAGATCCACTGCCGGAAACTCAAAAGAAGAGCAAGAAGCTCCTTCTGGTTGCTGTGAAGAGATGTCTGATCCTGGTCCCAAATGCCGTGAAGGGAAAGACCTAGAGGATCCAATGTCGCACCCCATCCAATATTGCCGACATGTTCCATCAGAACGCAATTGGATGTGGGCAAGTCCAACGGAACTCCCTGCATAATCCACTGAACAACCATCAAGGGAAGAAGGTGACGACTCAGAGATGCTGGTAACTGAAGCACCAGATCCAGAAGATCGACATTCAGTCTCGAAAGACAGCAGAAAGTGTTGGAGAGGTCTGACATGCATCCGACCTAAAGGAATGAGATCCGTCACTGAATCAAGAAACCCAGCAACTGTAGAATACTCCGAGCTGACATGGATGTGGATTGGGTCAGGGAGAAATCTGATAGAGCCACTACTCTCACCCAGGGAACTGCCACCATATTCGGCTGAGTACGGAAGTCCATTCCTAGATGACAAAATGACTGAGAAGGGACCAGGTCCGACTTCTCCTTGTTGACTCTGAACCCTAGCGATGAAAGCAAGTTCAACAGTGTGTTGACATCGGACTCCAGACGAGCAGCATTTGAGTATCTCTGGAGGATATCATACAAATACGCCGAAGTAGTCACCATGGACTGTGAAGGCTATGCAACATCAGTTGGGTGAAGACCCAAGGAGCCAGGTTGAGGCCAAAAGGCATCGCCTTGAACTGGTAAATTTGCCCCAGAAAAGCGAACCCGAGATACTTTCGCAATGTCCGATGAATCGGAATGTGAAAGTAAGCATCTCGCAGGTCGATGCTGAATAAAATCCCACTGAATGAATGTTCTTGATGACTTCAATCGACCCTTTGACAGGAGATTGTCTATCTCCATGATCAAAAGTTCCCGACATGAACTGTCTGAAGGAACTTGAGTTGGAAGCAGCACCTGTGACAGAGTGGGATGCCTCCGGAAAGATATCTGCAGACTGGCCTGAACAACATCTAACACCCAAGGATCGGATGTTATCACGGCCCAACGGTCTGCAAACTCCGATATCCTTCCTCCAACCTAGGACGAATCGAGGTGAGGACCTTCATTTCGAGACCCGGCGAGGCCCTTGAGAAGAGAAATCACTTCCTCTGGTAGTAGAAGGATCTTGAGACCTCCCTCTGTTCCCCCCGACACTTACCCTTACCACGTGAGTAAGAGGAAGAAGCAGAGGCAGGAGGATCAGCCCTTGGCTTTGGAGAGGAAGCAGAAGGGCGCTTGTTAGGCTTGGAATGGCTCCAACCTCCATCAGAAGGTGGATCAGGCTGGCGAAGCAGCAGCTGATCTTTGGAATGACAAAGGATGTCATCCCAGACCGTCACCACAAAATCATGAAATAGACGCAGCCCCACCAAAGAAGCAGAATGAAGAGCAGCACACTGCACTTCAGGAAGGGAACATCGAGTGTCCAACACTGTATCCCAGTGAACTAATTCCAGATTAGCTGTGTTACAGGTATGCATGTGAGTAAGATGAATGAGCGTCTTAGAAATCACAAACATGGGAGCCTGTATGTCATCAAACTTATCTGGAGGCAGATAAGTGGCCAAGGCAGAGATGACATAATCCAAGAGAGAAAGCATGCCAAGAATCTAAACAGGGACTCCAAAGTTACCATAGGAATAATGGCTGACTTGGGCTTAGAAAGCCTAAGGAAAGAGGAGTCCTGATCAAAGACTGTCAATGTCTGGCAGACCGATGGACTGGCAGAATCATAGGAACGATAATGCACTGGGTGCAAAAAGGTATCAGCTCTAGTGAAGAACGGAGTCTTCATAGCCTCGGAACTCAACTTAGAGATCAATGCTGCAAAAGCTTTGACCACCTGTACCAGCTGGTATGGTCGAAGGTGCCCAGAAGCAGGTTGCTCCACAGACTGTAGGCAAGAGACTGATGATCGCATCCATGCTGAAACTCTGGTTGGTCTGATGGTTTAAACTCCAGAAGGAACTCAAACACAAAGTCAAGAGCTTCCCCCAAGTCAAAAGACTGATGGCTCTCAATGTCAGGTGTGTCTGATCCATCTTCAGAGTCTGAACACACATATCCCATCTCAGGTATACCAGCCGAAACCTCCCATGGTGTAGGAACACCAGGGGTACCAGAAAGTGGTATAATTCCAATCCCGGGAGGTGGCGGCGCCACTGAGGGTGCCTGGAAACCACCAGTAGGCAACGGGAAGGCTCATGGAAAGAACCTGAGCAAGGGGAGGGCCTCCCTTAGCTCACGGCCTGAAACTGCCGATCTGACATGGGAAGGACCAGGCAAAGTGACTTTACACTTGACCCTCTTAATCAGTGAAGGGCCGCGATCCTCAAGAACACGTGACATTTAATGACAGGTGGGAGCCGATACATCTGAAGGCAGATGCTGATATGGGTATGTATACCACGGCAATCTGGAGTGTGGTAACTCAGGAGAGTCACCGTGGACCTCGGAGGGACAGAAGGTCCAGGCTGCATAAAATGTGCCGGTCCTGCAAAACTGGCCGAAGGGCCATAGTGCATGGACAGAAGCATAACAGAGTCCATGGTGATCCCACGGACATCTGAATCCAAAGCAAAACCTGCTTGGTCTGATGGCTGGGAGACCAAAGCAGAGGAACCGGCCTGCAACCCGGTCCGACTTCATAGAGTTGAAGTCCGGGAAGGTTGAGGCCAAGAACCCACGTCCAACGAAGCAGAAATCCCTGCAGACCCCTGCAGGGATAAGCTGAGGCAAGGCTGAAACGGAGACTAAAGACATCACCAATGGAGCAGCAGCAGGAGTGGATACATCAGTAGCTGCTGAAAAAGCCGGAAAAGTAGAGAGAGCAACTGAGCCTGTTCCAAAGGAGACACAACTCTAGTGACAGTCTCAGATGTTGACTGGAGGGAGACAGCAGTCCTGGAATCAGGCATATCTCCACCAGAAAGTCAGCAGCTACCATGGTATCCACCATCAGAAAAGATTGCAAAACCCCCACCGAAGGGGTAGAACTCTCCAGAGTTGGTTCGGGAGGCCTCGAACGACTGCATTCCCCTTCCCGAGGGTGGGGAAGGAATGGCTACGTGCCCGTACTACACAATAAGACTGAAGCCCAAAAGGTGGCAGATCCCCACAAGGTATCATTCTAGGCATATCTGGTAAGAGCAATGGAGATGGGAAGGTGATCCCAAAGAGCAAAGAAAAATAAAATCTGGAGACCCCCAGCTTTCAGTGTAAAGTGGCAAGAAACAAAAGCCTGACAGGAACAAAATGTACCCCAACAGCCAAAAAGCAGAAAAAACGGGCAGAAATTCGACCTTCAACAGAGGGAAGAAAAGCTGCCACAACAGCCCCCAGCTGACACCTTACTCAGAAAAAACAGAACCCAAATGGTTAGCATTAATGAACAAGAAATCAGTACAAAAATATATCACGAAAAATTATGGTGAATAATCGAAATATACAAAAACATGGCCCAGCAACAGCTATGAGCCCACAATTCAGAACAGGAACATCATCAACATCGAGTCAAAATGTATCACTGCTGAGGAACAAACAGAAACGCATCTTCACAAGATGGCGGAAGAAAAAAGAATGACACGTTGGTTGTACATCTGCACACTGGTACCGAAAAGCCATGGATTTAGTACAGAGAAGAGTGTCCCCTACTGGGTGTGTGACAACCACACTCAACCCAGTTTTGGCATATCTTTTCTCGGTGCTTTTGCACCACTTATTTTTTCCCAAATCGTTTGGGAAAGAACAAAACAGAGTATACTTCCGAGTTAGGAACTTACACTGTAGTGCAAGCATGTTGTAAACAATTTTGAGGTAGGTTGATAAGAAAGGCTGTTTCCAAGTCAATCTTCTATGAGAATTCAACAACTGGTAGGCTGTATTTATCTTGGAAGTGTTTTCACACGACTGTCGGCTGCCTGAACAGGCAGCCAACAATGATGATGATGAACCACTGTCAAGTCCTCAGCATCTGTGTACATGTATATTAGGTTGTAATTATTGTGAAAAGTAAACTGAGGCTTCACAGGTTAATTTTTAATTTGTTCCAGCCTGTAGTGAGAAAAATATTACAATATATACTCACATCTTTCAGGGGTAGTTCTAGCTTTGTCTTCTCTGCTTCAATGCATAGTCTTATAAAAGGACAATGTAATTTTTTGTATACAAGGTCGCCAATGATATCTTCATGTAACTTGAAGCCTTCATGTTTAAGGGCCTCTTCAAATAGCTCCCTTCGCTTTTCATGCATTTCAAGTTCAGCTTTCTTTTCTTTGTCATTCTTCACTTCACTTGAATGTTTGCTTGGATGCACCAAAATGTAATCAATACGTCGTTCCTCTGGAATTATTCCTTTTATCTGTGAATAACGTTTCTCAAATTTACTCACTCTTCCTCTCTTTTTCCGATGTTTTCTAAGCTTAACTGTTGATACAACTGCATCCCCTGCCACACGAAAGTTTTTATTTTGATCATCTTCATTTCCATCCTGCTCATGCATGTTGACAGCTGACAGTTGCAGGTAGAACACTGAAGAATTCCCAACTCTCTACATGGGTTGCATGGATTTCACCATTTATTAATTTTAACCTGATGAAATTTCTTTACATTCTGTAAAATAAAGCAGATAAAATTCTTGGCTAATGGATGTTCACTTTAAACTGCAAAATCTGACAGACCCAGTAATGTACATTTGTGTGATCCAAACAAACTGTTGAAAAAAAATACACAAGACTAAGAGAAAAATAAAACATAACTCAATGGAATAAAGAAAATCTACAAGCACAGCTAAAACTAGAAGTCCTGTCACGAACTGTACGCTTATCTAGGCTTAATTGTGTGTAGGAATTGTGTCCGCAATTGCCATATCGAATGGCATCCAAAGCATGGCAGGTTCTTCTGGTTACTCATAGCAAACAAAGGCAATGTTTCTGCCAATGGACCTCTGGGTTATCCGGAGGTCCATTGGCTGAAACATTGCTTGTGCCCAGGCCATATGTACAGAATTTGATGGCCTTACTATTGTCATAATGCATAGATTAACATGCAGATTGACTTGCTATTTGTCAGCATTTCTTGACAGGACTTCTAGTTTTAACTGTAGTTGCGAGTTTCATGTGTGTCTTATGCCTCAGAAAAATAATTTAAGCAAGTTTACGAGAATCTATAGTTACAATGGTATTTTTCTCGATCAGATCGTGATCAGGTTGTGACATATTTATACATCAGGTGGGGGAAGAAGGGGGTCAACAATATTGTGAAATCAAGACCAAACCACAAAAACAAACAAAAAATTTGAATCTTAGATTCAACGTTCTTGCATTTCTTTCTGATGGATGAGATTCTACAGAGACATGGGGAGAAATGCAGATAAACGAGTTTGACAGGATTGTGACCAAGCCTAGATCCAACCAAAATTCTCTGTATGCTTTAGCGATCACATTGTCAAATCTGTGATTTCCATTCTACAGATATCTGTGATTTCCTTAAGACCATTATGTACCTGAGGCATAAGGTACCTATGGGAACTACAAAACTGTGGACTGTAAAATTTCAATCGTCCACTAGCCATGATTAATAAAAATTGGCAAGAGCAAGAGAAAAATAAAATTTACTAGTCCAGCTAGACCTGTGAACAAGATGCCCCATGGGGCCTGAGCTGCTCATTTGACCAAAGCTGTTTAAAGAAGGATTTAATTAGCATCTAATGGTTAATTGACACTACAAAGGAAGGAAGTCATTTAATTATTTACACCTCTGTTGGCTATGTCAGATGATTTTTTATATTATTATATGCCCATGCAGTCTCTCTTATGCAATACGGCGTGCAATACGGCTGTGCAATACGGAATTCCGTATTCCACACCAACCTGTTCCAACCAGGACTTTTTTATGCAATGCGACTGCATAAAGTGCATGGTGTTTACCACCGTTGATAGAAAAGAAAATTAGGTCAGTAGGTGCTTGGGTCATGTAATAAATACAAAACCACATGTATGTTTCAATGAGTCGTTTTGTATTCAATTCGTCAGATGTGCGTAGAAAGAAAACGTCTCGACCTTCGGTCTCGACGTTTTCTTCCTACGCACATCTGACTCATTGAATACAAAACGACTCATTGAAACATACATGTAGTTTTTTCTATGTATTGGGATACTATCACAGAAATAATACTTAGATTTCTAGTAATGCAAAACTAGGGAGCCCAAAAATCAACCTAGGGACTTAACTTGAACAAACTTGAATCTGTCCCCTCCCCATACACTCACAGAATGCCCTATACCAAATATAAATAGATTCTGAATGATGGATCTGAAAAAGGACATTTTTAAAGATTATTCATCATATTACACTAGTTAAAATTTGGGCCCAAATAGGGAGCCCAAATATGAATCCATGGACTTCATTTAAACAAACTTGAATCTAAGCTCGGCTGGGGTGTTGTATACCAAATAGCAAACCATTCTGTATGGTGGTTCTCAAGAATATTTTAAAGAATATTCCTTTTTTGCACCAAGTTAAAATTAGGGCTCCCATAGGGAAAACAAAATATTAACCAAGAGACCACTCCCGCCCCTCTTAGGATGTTGTTTACCAGATATCAAAAGATTCTGACAGGTTGTTCTGGAGAAGATTTTGAGAATATTCCCAATATAGCACAGAGTTAAAATTTGCCCTCCCCTATAGGGAAAACAAATATCAACCCAAGGACTTTATTTGAACAATTTAATCTGACCCCTTTAAGGACTCTGTATCAAAAGATTCTGACCAGTGTACCCAGGACCTTAATTTTAACAAACCTGAATCTGACTCCCCTAAGGATGGTGCATACTGTGTACCAAAAGTTTTAGAAGGGGTGTTCATGAGAAGACTTTTAAAGAATATTCCTCATATTGTGCCAAGTAAAGATTTGGGCTCCAACAGGGAGCCCAAACATTAAAATCAAGGGACTTGATTTTAAAAAAGTTGAATCTGCCCCATCAGGATGCTGTATACCATATATTAAAATATTCTGATTGGTGGTTCTGGAGAAGAAGATTCTTTAAAGAGTACTTCTCATATTGTACAAAGTTAAAATTTGGGCTCCTGTATTGAGCCCAGATATGAACTGAGGGGCTTAGTTTTAACATACTTGTATCTGACACCCCCCACCCCCCCCCCCCCCAACCCCCCTCTAAACTGTAAAAAAGCATTTTTGACGAAAGAAAAAAAAGTGCCTAATTGGCGACCTGTGGGGGTGGGGGTGGGAGTGGGGGTGGGCTACATGAGTTTACAAAAAAAAGTTCCACATTGGGGGGGGGGGGGGGGGGGGGGGATAAATTTCTGTCCAGATTTTTAATCACAAATTGTAAAGAAGCATTTTTGACAAAAGGAAAAAAAAAGGTTCTGGATGTAGTGACTGTAAATAGTTCAAAATGCATATTGGAGGGAAAAAAAATATAAAAATCCCTAATTGTGGGGGGGGGGGGGGGAGGGTGGTGTTTGTCTGGGTTTTTAACAAAAACTGTAAACAAGCATTTTTGACAAAAGAAAAAAAAAAGTGCCTAATTGGCCCCTGACGGGATGGGGGGGGGATGGGGGTATGTTAGTTTAAAAAAAGGTGCTGCATGTAGTGACTGTAAATAGTTCAAAATGCATATTGGAGAAAAGAAGAAGAAAAAAAAGCCTAATGGGGGGTGGGTAGGGGGTGGTAGTGTTTGTCTGGGTTTTTAACCACAAACTTGGGAGTCATCCTACCAAGCTACAATGAAATCCCTTCATAATTATGGCCTGTGGAATATCCTAAAGGTTTTCGGGCTTCGGGCCTCTGTTGCCGTCACAGTTGCCCAAAAGGGGACGTTCTCATCTAGACATTATATGAAGTCAACCTATCAAGTTACAATGAAATCCCTCCATTAATATGACCTGTAGACTATGCTAAAGGTTTTCAGGTTGTGGGCTTGGGCAGTCATGACGGTTGAAAGATCATGCCCAAATGGTGAAATTGTCATGTAGACATCATACGGAGTCAACCTGTCAAGTTACAATGAAATCCTTCTATAAATAGGACCCGTAGACTGTGCTAAAGGTTTTTGGGTTTTGGGCTCGGGCAGTCGTGACAGTTGATAGGTCAAGCCCAAATGGTGAAATTCTCATGTAGACATCATACGGAGTCAACCTATCAAGTTACAATGAAATCCCTCCATAAATATGACCCGTAGAGTGTGCTAAAGGTTTTCGGGTTTTGGGCTCGGGCAGTCGTGACGGTTGATAGATCACACCCAAATGGGGAAATTCTCATCTAGACATCATACAGAGTCATCGTATCAAGTTACAATGAAATCCCTCCATTTTAAACATGACCTGCAGACTGTGCTAAAAGTTTTTGGGTTTCGGGCTTGGGCAGCCATCACGGTTGACAGATCATGCCCAAACGGGGATGTTCTTTTCTAGGCATTATACAGAGTCATTCTATGAAGCTGCAATAAAATCCCCTCATAAATACATCCTGTAGACTGTGCTAAAGGTTTTTGGGCTTCGGGCTCGGGCAGCCATACCGGTTGACCGATCACGACCAAAAGGGGACGTTCTCATATAGACATGACCTAAAACAAACCTGCATATGAAATTTCGTGATGATCAGACAAGAACTACTGGGTATAGCCTGTACTTGAAGGTTGAAT
Organism: Pictodentalium vernedei; assembly: GCA_031216915.1. Taxonomy (NCBI): domain Eukaryota; kingdom Metazoa; phylum Mollusca; class Scaphopoda; order Dentaliida; family Dentaliidae; genus Pictodentalium; species Pictodentalium vernedei. The sequence continues at coordinate 836,734,979 of CM062297.1, read as the reverse complement.
AAAAAAACTTTAACCACAAACTTTAACCAAAACTCCAAATGTCAACTAAACAGGAGAGAAAAAAAAAAAAAAAAAAAAAAAAAAAAAACCCACTTGAACCTTCAGTAAAAAAACTTTAACCACAAACTTTAACCAAAACTCTAAAAGTTAACAGACGGACAGACGGACGGACAGACGGACAAAAGTCATTACTATAGCCCTCACTGTAAACAGTCGGGCTAAAAAATGATATTTAAAATAATAAATTTTGATATCGTCTGCGTTGGGCAAAGGGTTAAGATAAGGTCACAGTCTTCCAACATTATGAAGCTGCCAGTAGCATTTTTGACATATTTTATTGATATGGATATCTACTTGTAAATTTTAGTCCATAATCAGTCCAATATTCCTGGCTGATTCACTTTTCATAGGGAAATTGTTTCCATTGTCTGAGAGCCCCTCGTCTGACATTTACCTCTGAAAAAGAAATTTTAAAATGCAAGAAATTAAAATAGGTGTTTTTTATGACATACATTCATACTATTATACATGTCAATAAAATCAAAACATGTTTTTTCTGAAACACGTTGGTAAAGTACCAAACAGTCAATTTATTGTGGAAGCAGCATTACTCACACAGAGGGTTTTTTCAGCATTATAATCTGCAATTAACAACGCCTCATCAAAGAGAAAAATGTCAGATTTGTCTGTTGAAGATTGTCACAGTGACAGGCACGTGCTCACTGTTGCCCATGCAGAAAACAACCTGCACAGCACTCATATGTTGGAAATTTGTTACAAACATTTATTTGCGACTTGACAGGCCAAGCAACCGAAATAACTGTTCATTGAACATTGCAACACCCTAATCCTTTCGTGTTACATCGAGTCCACATCATTTTAAATTGACAAATGTTAGTCAACTGTGACAATGCTTACATCAGCAAAAGAATTCTAACGTCTTGCGGTCAAATACTATTTTATTTTCATGACGCTGTTCTGTAAACTATAGGTATAGCAGTTATCTGGTTGACAGCTTTTCCAACCGGTTATGCTGATAACCGGTTGCAAACCGGTTATCCGGCTAACTGTTTCAGCACTAAAAATTTATTTTGTATGAATAAATTATTTATGACTCAAAACTACCACATACGAAATTTGGTTCAAATCAGATCAGCAGTTCAGAAAACAAAAATTTGGGGCAGGGCCAAAAATCTTGCCCTTCCCATTTCAAAGGCAAATATTGCCCCACAAACTTCATTTGAACAAACTTGATTCTACACCTCAAAAGGAAATTCAATACCAAATATCAAGCCACTGTGCCAATCGGTTCATGATAAAGAGATTTTTGTAAAATTCAAGAGCATTTCCCCCCCCTCCCTATGGGGCAGGGCTACTTGATTTGAAGAAAAACAAATGAAATGTCAGAACAAACAATAACCTCAAATTTAACTGAAATCAGTATTTATTGGTGTTTAAGGTCACATACTTATGCACAATGGCTAATCATGACCATGACAGTTTTACGCATGGAGGAAGCCGGAGTACCCGGAGAGAACCACTGAGGAAAGGCGAGCAGCTGCCAGCTCCCCAACATCACAACTCTGTACTGAAATCAGTTCAGCGGTTTTAGAGGAGTAGTCACAAACAGCATGTTCACAGACGACATACAAGGTACATGGTGAGTAATCAATATAGCTCTCCCTGACTTTCACTCAGGTGAGCTAAAAATTGCAGTTATCAATCAATGTGTGTGAAGTTTCCTTTTTTCTTGTGAAGCAAAATGTTCAAACTGAAATGTGTTGTTTTCTATGTAACCCTTAACCCTTTACCCAACAAATCGTCTGCATCCGCCCACATAATATGCAAATTCAGCAGTTGAAAAAATATTATGTTTCAAAAAATTTCAACAAAACCATATCATGTGACCCCTTGTTGGAATGAGCTCGTTCCAACGAGGGGTCACATGATATGGTTTTGTTGAAATTTTTTTTAAAATTTGAAAAAATGATATTTAAAATAATAAATTTTGATATCGTCTGCAATGGGTAAAGGGTTAAGTACCTAATTCTGACTTTGATTACTTTTACTGCAGCAGAACAGATGTCACAATATGCAATATCTGGGTCAACTCTCAAGTTACATTCTACATACCTTGGCAGTTGTTTTTAGGCAAGGCTTGCCTAAAAACAGCTGTAAACTCACTGGATGTGGACTGTCAAATAGTGGGGCTGAAACAGTTGGCTCATTTTCACAACCGACTAACCGAGAGCTATAACCGGATAATATCCAGTTAACTGTAGCCATTATTTCACTGAATCTGGGATCAAAACTATAGGAATTGGAAAGCAGTATTCTCAGAAACTATTCCGTAGTGTGTATACAAACGAACGTTGTCAAGTACTCAACAACATTCATTTGTATACATACTACGGAATAGTTTCTGCGGTTACTCAGTACTCACAGAAATTGCCGATCATTGACGAAGTCTTCAACGCCAAAGTCGATTATTTATAAATATATACAGCGCTGCTTCGAGGTGTAATCTATCTCAAAGAAGAAGCGGCAGATTTACTACATTTTAAGCGTGGAATGACGATCACTATCGATATTTCGGATAACCGGTTGACATTTTTTTTAATCGGTTAGGCAGGTAACCGGTTAACCATTTCAGTACTATCAAATAGTAGCAAAAATTAATAAAAATGTCCAGGCCCTTAAGGATTAAGATGCACAGTGAAACTCTACCCACTGTTTTTGTTCCCATCCAGGGCCATTTGTTTAGATGAATTTATCTTTTATGCATCAGAAAATAAATTATATTAATTTGTTTCAAACAAATAATGTCTCTTTTATATTCCCCTACTTGTTTTGTTGTTGATTACTGGTATAGTAGAATCCTGTTAATTGACAGCTACACTGAATGTGAAATACATTCATTGAAGAGGAGTATTCAATTACAGTACATGGAGAGTGGATTGTAACTAAATCACTTGCGGAGTGGAGTTATCACCCAAACTATAACTTTCAAATTTTGTACATATCAACAAAAACCACAAGCATTGTTTCAGCCATTGGACCTCCGGGTTTAACCCGGAGGTCCATTGGCTGAAACTTTGCTTTTGGTGGTTATGCTTTGCAAAAATTTTGCAATTATTGCTTGGGTGGAATCTCCACTCTGTGGGTGATTTGTTGATAATACACTCTACACGTACTGTAACAGAAATTTGGTCATTTTCCAGTATTCTTGTGATAAACTGAGAATTTATATCATATCCTGCTTGGCAGAGCTCAAAGATTTTTTATTGAATTATCAGGAGTTTTCTATGCAACCTATAGGCAAGTAAAAGGTCATATTTGTACTGAGGATGTGGTAAATGGTGTAACTGATTTGCTAACAGCAGTTGAATTTAAAAAAAAAACAAGTAATAATCTAAAATACTGTACTATTATGCACCTGTCAAAACAGAAGTTTACTTGTTTTTTGTAGGCTTCCAGTCATCATCATGTTCAAATGAATCAATATAACTTATTGGTTCATGCTATAGTGCACTTTGTTGCTATTTCATTCCTCTAGGTGAGAGTGAGGGATCAATCAGATTCTAGTATTCCAATTTATTAATTTATTAAGGTTTAATGACACTTTAACAGCCAAGGTCATATCGTGTCATGACAGTTTTAAGGGTGGAGGAAGCCAGAGTACCTGGAGAGAATCACTGAGCAACAATGAGCAGCTGCTAGCTCCCCAACATCGTAACTCCCCACTGCAGCAAAGGCAGGGTTAGATTGCTTGAAGACATGTGCGTCATCGACGTGCAGTATGCCTTAGTACACAGCATCATCGTGCTCCCATGTGGACAATCGGGGTTAAGTGCTTTGCCCAAGGACACAAGGCAGGAGTTCTAGTATTCAAAATTTCCCCATGAACTTATTCTATACAAGAGCGGTATCGCTCATAATCCGTCGTCTGTGTTATATTTTGCAGCAAAAGCTTTGATCTAGCTGGCCAACCTCACGCCAGAACACTAGGTTAGTAATGGGGACACTTTGTAAGCCTGTAAAAGGGTTAAGTAATATGGGAACCATAACTTTTTAACACGTTCTACTTGGCCCGAGTGTGAATCAATGTTTCAAAGTAATTCTCTCCTGGTTCGAGTTACTGCCATGCCAAAATGAGAAATTTGATGTATGTAAGTGCTATGGTGATGGCTGTAGGTGTGACACACGTGTTTCGGGACACCAAAAACACCATTTGCTGCAAAAAATGTCAAAAATGACATTAACTAAAAAAATTCTAGAAACCGCTATCTTTTTATTTTTTAAGCTCCACAACATACTAAAATTTCAGGAAAATCAGAAATCGGCAATGTCGACATCCGACAGTCACCTCAACAGCCACCCCCAGACAAATTTTTTGTCAGCTAAAAATTGATTGCATTTTAAGATATGCTTTCTCAATCTCTTAATTTTTTTTAACTCTATACGACATACTAAAATTTTATGAAAATCGGCCAACATTTCATTTTTGGTGACAGTAAATGTCACCCAAAAACCTGTCCATAACTACTCTGGCATCCTCCACCCATAAAACTGTCTGACACGAGGTGACCTTGGCTGTCAAAAGTATTGTTAAACCCCAATGAATAAACAAATAATAACTCTCTGCACAACAGATGCACTTTGGAGTATTACAAGGTATGTAAGCATACCCCATAACTAATAAACAGCTGCGCCATGAGCGCATGATACGCCCGTTATTAATTACAAGAGGGAAGCACACAATATGAGTATACATGTGTACTTGTCAGGTTTTTTTTATATTCTTGTACAATAATCATAACCAACAACATACTGTGTTCAATAATTTGGAAATAAAATTATTTGAATTTCATGTATATATCTTATGTCTATAGAGATCATAACTTCAAGAAAAAATCAACGATTTTCTAAGTAATAAAGTCCCATGACTCTGGAATGACTAATCGAACGGCGACACCAACCGAAAGGGAGCTTCCTTCCATCAACATAAACCACCTACCAAAAAACTGTGAAAATCTCTCAAAGCGTTCTCGAGTTATCGTACGACATAAAAAAAATCAACAATTTTCTAAGTAATAAAGTCCCATAACTCTGGAATGACAAATCAAACGGCGACACTAAACGAAAGGGAGCTTCCCTCCATTGATATACATCACCTACCCAAAAATCACGAAAATCTCTCAAAGCGTTCTCGAGTTATCGTACGACGTGTAAAAAATCAACAATTTTCTAAGTAATAAAGTCCCATAACTCTGGAATGACTAATCGAATGGCGACACAAAACGAAAGGGAGCTTCCCTCCATCGATATACACCACCTACCCAAAAATCACGAAAATCTCTCAAAGCGTTCTTGAGTTATCATACGACGTGTGACCGGATGGAGAGACAGATGGACTGCGGTATACCATAATACGACCTGTTTTTTCAAAACGGGCGTATAAAAATAGACATATCTTTTACACTAGCAAATAATGTAGCTACATAACATAATTTTTAGCCACAGAAAAAGATGAATCAAGTCACATGAAAAGAAGCCTGACAAAAGTCCATTGAATGGATGGATGAAGGACGGTCAGACAGAAAGATGGATGGACAAAAAGATCGATATATTGAGGATAGATAGAGAGATGACAGAAGACAAGCTTATGGAAAGACAATGCCACATTTTAATTAAGTTGCCTTTCATGGATGTGCAAATAGTGTTCAGTGTTCTCATAACCCTTTGTACAAATTTATCTACTTTGCTCATTAAAAAGGATGAAATCCTTTAACATAGTCAACAACATGTTCAAAAACAAGAATACAAAATTTAAAGATTTCTATAATTTGAAATTCAACCTTTTTACCTAATACAATGGCTATAACAGTCCAGTGCTGTTCATAAAAATTGCCACTCAGATTTTATATTGGTTTCAACTTTTACCTCAAAAACACAGCTTATGATCCCTCATTGGAATGAGCTAATGAAGCTCATTCCAATGAGGGGTCATAAGTTATGTTTTTTAGGCGGAAACTCAAAATTTTCAGTTACCGAAGATTTTTTTTTCATGTCTTCTGAAAGTTTGTTATATAAAGGTTAAAACCCCCTTAAACTGATTGTGATACTCAATGAATGGAGTAATCCTCACAATACATGTATTTTCAGTCCCCAAGTAAACAGAAATACTCTTGTGAAAAACTTTTTTGACAGCATTCAATAAGCAAATACTAAAGTACTATCAACCTTTATTAACGCACTACTAGAGTAGCCAATAGAAAATATATTAAAAGGTACCTAAAATGTTTTTGCACATCCATATCTTAAGTATATTTAATTTCTTTATAACTGGCTATATTCAAATATTTAATGAGCTGTCATTACAGCAACAAAATTTTAATTGGTTACATGCTAAAAGCTTGAAAATGATATGTGCAGAGAAACCATTTTTCAAACAATCATTTCATTTTTTCTAATACTCTTAGAAAGAAAAAAGCAAACTGATATTTCTATGTTTACCCATGTCTAACCCTTTTCCCAACGCAGATGATATCAAAATTTATTATTTTAAATATAATTTTTTTAAATTTTTCAAAAAATTTCAACAAAACCATATCATCTGACCCCTCATTGGAACGAGCTCAATCAGCTCGTTCCAATGAGGGGTCACATGATATGGTTTTGTTGAAATATTTTGAAAAATTAAATTTTTTCAACTGCTCAATTTGCATATTATGCAGGCGGGTGCAGGACGATTCGTTAGATAAAGGGTTAATGCAATGGCCAAGATAAGCAATCTAGAATACCGTTACTGTGCTTTCTTACACAGTTTCTTTCAATAAGCGAATAATATAATGTGATATAACACAGCACTGTGATATCAATACCAGCTGTTATTTATATTTATTTATTTATTTATTTATTAAAAAATTTTATTGGGGTTTAAGAACACTTTCTACAGCCATAGTCATATCATGCCAGACAGTTTTATGAGTGGTGGAGTATCAAAAGCGAATCTCCAAGCAGTGGCAAGTAACTGTCAGACCCTCCAACTTAGTAATCTGCACAAGCAAGGTTAGCATCAATTGAACATATGTGTACTATTAATATGAAGTACACTTCAGCACACTGTGCCACTGCATCTGCTCCCTCTTGGGTAATTGGGATTACGGACGATATAAAAATTTATTATTTTAAATATCATTTTTTAAAATTTTTCAAACATTTCAACAAAACCATATCATGTGACCCCTCATTGGAATGAGCTCAACGAGCTCGTTCCAAAGAAGGGTCACATGATATGGGTCTGTTGAATTTTTTTGAAAAATAAGCTGCTGAATTTGCATATTACGTGGGCAGATGTGGCCGATTCATTGGGTAGAAAGTTAACTCCTTGCATGCTGCTGGTGGATATTCCTTCCTTTTTCTTTCAACTGCAGTAAGGATAATTTGAGCCCAATAATCAAATTCCCTCCCACCCCGCACACGTTGTAAACTGAATCAACCTTTTGACTAATGATTTCTTGAGTTGAATAAATACTCGGTGTGTTAAGAGTTAAGTGTCTTGCCCAAGGATACAGTTAAAACTAGAAGTCCTGCATGAAATGCGCACAAATAGTACGTTGATCTGCGCATTAATCTACACGTTATGACCACAGTCAGGGACCGACCTGGGCATGCGCCAGTGCGTATTTGGTTCTGAGACATCAGAACCTGGCTCTTAAATCTCAGAAATAGGCTTCTCAGTTGGCGCGTAACTTCTCAGATCATATTTTGATATTCTTTCGATGGATAATCACGAGAGACACTCTTACATGTATTATATATATGGTTATCATTTATCATTGTTGTAGAGTGCTTAAGTTAATACTTCAAGTCTTAATTACCAAGCATTAATTTCACTGTGGTTTCTGGTCAAGTCCTGGCTGCCTAAATAGGCAGCCAAGACTTGATCATAAACCACAGTGAAGATTAATGTTTGCTATAGTGTACTAAATGAAAATGATGAGAGCTATTACATACTTGCAGTGTGTGTTACAAACAGCAGTGTGACTTGAAAAATTAGGCCCCGAGGCTAGAGAGTATTTTAAATAGTCCTGATCGGTCCCTGACAGTATGGCTATCAAATTCTGTACATATGGCATGTGCACAAGCAATGTTTCAGTCAATGGACCTCTGGGTAACCCGGAGGTCCATTGGCAGAAACATTGCCTGTATTTGCTTTGAGTAACCAGGAGAACCTGCCATGCTTTGGATGCCATTCGATATGGCAATTGCATGCAATTGCACGCAATTCCTACGCGCAATTAAGCCTTGATAAGCACACAGTTCATGACAGGACTTCTAGTTTTAACTGTACATTGCAGATGACATGAGTCACGAGTGAACCTACAACCTTTGATATGAAGTCTAATGAGTCATAACACTTAGTTTACAACACCACAATCTCACCTGCCCAAAAGGAAATGTGAGTACATTGAATTTCAGATGCTCTTTTTATTTGTTTTTTTCTTGATTTAGTGTTGATTTCACAGTATTTTATTCATAAAATCTTGACTAAATGGTGTCAGCCTGTTGCAACCTGATCAGGGTGTCATTACCTGAGAAAGAGGCCACTTTTATGACCAGAGTAGTGTCCACTTTTAAAAATGGTACCAACAGCCATTTTGTCAACAATGTCAAGAAAACTGTTTTTTGGTGTTTATAAGGTCACATATTTCTGCACAATGGCTAATCGTGACCGTAACATGGAGATAAAGTCAAGTTAAGTCAATTGTTAATACCTGTGTTGCCTATTTTAGATGACTTCCACCCAAGCATCAGTGACTGGGTCCTATTTTTCCAAGAAAAACAGAGCTTGTTTACAACAGTAAACAAACACTGTGCCACTTCCAGGGGTTCCTATGGGGAAAAGAAAATTGCAAAAAATAATAAATTAACAGGAGCATACAATTAACAGGAATTTGGTTATTTTCCTGTATTATAGTGTTAAAATGAGAATTTATTCTACTAAATCTGGTTTGACAGAGCTCTTAGAGCTCTGTCAAACCAGATATATTAGAATAAATACTTGTATTGAATGTACTGTGGCCAAATTATAGGCCTATAAACATTGGGAATTCTTTGATATTTTACAAGATTTTTATCATTTTTTGTTCAATTAACAGGAGTTTACTCTCTTACCTACGTGAAATTAACAAAGCAAATTTACACTGAAGGGAAGGTGAATAGTTGGGTTTTTAAAAACTATATTCAATTAACAGGGTTATAAGAGTAAGGTCTTTATTATTAAGTTAAGGCTCCACTGTATCATCAGAACAAAATAGAATGTAGCTCATGGTTCAGGAAGAGTTACGAATGAATGGAAAGGATAATTAAAGTAAATGATGTTCTTTTTATTTTTCCAAGGCCAAGTAATATAGAAACAAGCCAAGACCAATACCGGGTCTGGACCTGCGCCGCTACATGCAACAGATCTGAAAATTAGATACAACTCATCATTATGAAGCAGCAGACCAAATATAAAATCATTCCCTTTCATAGAAGCCAAGAAAACTTTGACGGAAGAAGTGTTTCGGATGGACTGACCGAACTGACGGATGGAGTCGAGCGGCTATTAGATTTGCTCTGCCGCTGGCGACACAGGTAAAAATTGTTGCTTTTGAGACAGATAATATGTGCTGATCTCTGCAGAACTGGATTGCAGGAACATCAGCAAACACGGGGCCCCAAGGGGCCTTAATCGCTCACCTGACAAAGTGGTTCAAAAAGTATTTGAGGACACATTCAGTTAGTCATGGTTCATCAACACCACAGAGGAATGAAGTCCTCAAAGGCAAATTTTATGGAAAAACACTAAGGAATGGATTTGAACAAACTTGAACCTACAGTAACCTGCTCCCCTTCCCCTCCCACATATTTTAAGCCAGGGACTCAAATTGAACAAACTTAAATCTATTCCCCCTAGAGATGTTATATACCAAATATGAAAGAATTCTGACTGGTGGGTCTGAAGAAGGTTTTTAAAGAAATATCCTCACATTGCACTAAGTTAAACTTTGGGCTTCAATAGAGAGCCAAAATATTAACCAAGGAACCCGATTTGAACGAACTTGAATCTGACCCACCTGGAGATGTTGTATGCCAAATATGAAAGAATTCTGACAGGTGGATTTAAAGAAATTCCCTTATAGTGCAACAAGTTAAAATTCAGGCTCCCATAGGTAGCCCAAATTAAAAACCCAGGGGCTTAATTTGAACAAACTTGAATCTGACTACCCTATAGATGATCTGAAGAAGAAGAATTTTAAAGAGATTTCCTCATATTGCACGTACTTAAAATTTGGGCTCCCATAGGGAACCGAAATATCAACCCAGGCATCTGATTTGAACAAACTTGAATCTGACCCCTCTAGAGATATTGTATATCAAATATCAAAAGATTCTAATTGATAGTTCAGGAGAAGAAGGTTTTTTAAAGAAATTCCCTCATATTGCCCTAAGTTTAAATTCAGGTTCCAATAGAGAGCCCAAATATTAACCCATGGACCGAATTTGAACAAACTTGAATCTGACCCTCCTAGAGATGTTGTATACCAAATATGAAGTATTCTGACCAGTGGATCTAAAGAAAAAGATTTTTTTTCAAATTTCCTCATATTGCACTAAGTTAATATTTGGGCTCCCATAGGGATCCCAAATATAAACCTAGGGACTCGATTTGAAAAAACTTGAATCTGACTTCCCTTGAGATGTTGTATACCAAATATGAAAGGATTCGGACTGGTGGATCTGAAGAAGATTTTTAAAGAAATTTCCTCATATTGCACGAATGAAGAAGATTTTTAAAGAAATTTCCTCATAGTGCACCAAGTTAAAATTCGGGCAGCCATAGGGAACCCAAATATTAACCCAGGGACTGAATTTGAACAAACTTGAATCTGACCCATCTTGAGATGTCATATACCAAATATCAGAAGATTCTAATTTATAGTTTTAGAGAAGATTTTTTTTGTTTTGGAAAACAATTTATGGGTGCTATCGGAGTAATACCCCCTTGTAGTGCTTCCTGCGGGTGTGTCAGTTTTTCTTGAACAAACTTGAATTGACATATGATGAGGAACATGCATATCAAATTCGGTTCAATTTGGTCAGTAGATGTGCTCAGTATACAGTACGTGCAGAGTGGATTGTAACTAAATTACCTGAGGAGTGGAGTTATCACCCAAATTATAACTTTCAAATTTTGTATATATCTACTAAAAACACAAACAATGTTTCATCCAATGGACCTCTGGGTTTAACCCGGAGGTCCATTGTCTGAAACTTTGCTTGTGCTTGTTGTGCTTTGCAACAAATCTGAAATTATTGCTTGGGTGGAATCTCCACTCTGCGGGTGATTTATTGATAATACACTCTCCACGTACTGTATTTCTGGTTAATACAGCTGAGCCTATTCACAGTATAAAGACTAAAAGACAAGCCTGTTTAAAACATAAGGATGTTTGGTTTTCAAGATAAAGATCCAATGTAGTTCCTTATCACGCCTGATTCATGTGTTTTGATGGAGGTCAGGGTTACTCGGAAGTATGTCAATAGTACGGAAATCCAAATTGTCGGACGAGTGATCGGACTCAGTAAGCTCTGCCAAACAAGACTGAATTAGTTAAATTCCAATTTGCATAATGGGAAAAATTGTGGGTTGAAATTTTTGATATTTCTACATTGTACTGAGGACAGCAAGTGAATTATGAGGACAGTAAAAGTATACAGGATAAAAGGGATTGAGGACATATCACAGACTAAAAGGTAAATAAACATATTTATGTTTAAGAATGCCAGCGGTAAATTTTGTTCAACAATCTTTTCAGCTCCATTATTTATAAAATACCAATACAAATAAATAACACATCCACCTTGAAAAGTGGGAAAAAGCTCATTTGAATAAGATAAATTTCCATATCTAAAAATGGTTGAAATGGACTTTCTTATAATGCTAGCATAATTTTTCTATCACTTCAAGTATCAATAAGGAAATGGCTGCAGCATGTCCGTGCCTTCACAGACTCCTGGGGTAGGTGTGTGAATTAGTGAAGTTTGTTTTTTCTTTAACCCTTTACCTAACATGAAAAGCAGACGACACATGCAAAAAAAATTCTCGAATAACTCATTTTTTGTCTCAAAAACATAGGTTATGACCCCTCATTGGAATGAGCTCAACGAGCTCGTTCCAATGAGGGGTCATAACCTATGTTTTTGAGACAAAAAATGAAAAAAAATAATGAAAATTAATTGGCAATTTTTTTAGAATAGCACTGGCCGGTTTTGGCCGTTACGTTGGGTAAAGGGTTAAAATGAGTTTTGAGTTTTCTTGGATTTTGAGTGACTTTATTCACCCCACCACAAAAAATAAAAACAACAAGAGCTGGACTGTCATCCGGTGCATACCCCCACGTGGTGTACCGCCCAGTGTGGGCATACCTATGACCAACAAATATTATCGAAAAATAATGAAAGATGTGAATATTCTCGGATGGACTCACACACGGATGGATGGACGGACACACAGACAGATGCATGTAATCCAGTATATCCCCCCATTTTCTTCGAATGTGGGGGTATAACAATTTCAAACAATTTCTAAGTCAAAAGGTATGGTAAATTGTTTGGTGTTAGGAAGTTTTATGCAATGAGGCAGAAGCCTTTGTCATAGGCAAACTGTATGCCATATTTAAATGAAATCTGATATCCCATACCTGAGATACAGGCTGAACAGACTGAGATATAGGCTGAACAGACAAATAATGTCTATTTCCTACAATTTCTAAGTCAAAAAGGGGGATAACTCTAAAAAGGAGAATGTGAGAAATATCAATGAATCCTTTTTTTCAAGCTTATACCATAAGCAGTGTTCACGGCAAATTTCATTGCAATAGAACATTCGATACCCGAGATACAGGCTGAACAGACAAAATTTGGCTCGGACGGACACAATTTCTAAGTGAACAAGTAATAAAAACAAGTAATAAAAAAAAAAAATAACTAGTGTGGGTATACCTATGACCAACAAATATTATAGAAAATAATAATTTACTTAAGTTATGAAAGTTATGAATATTCTCGGATGGACAGATGGACGGACAGATGGATGCATGTCCGCATGGACGGACGCATATCATCCAGTATAACCCCATTTTCTTCGAAAGTGGAGGTATAAAAAACTCCTACCCCGTCACAATTCAAATGAGTAATTTTTTTTTTTACTGTAAAATGACATGAAAATCCTTTCAAACCCAACTTAAAGCAAAAAATAGAAATTTAGAAAAAAAATAATAATCTGCGCCCCCTACACCTTCGGCCGAAATTAGAAATGTCTATGTCTCGCCTCTGCCAAAGCAGGGGAGACAAAAATAATATTCCTTGACTACTTAATTTTTTGTCTGCCCAGAGCAAAATACTATCTTACTTTGTAGAAATTTGTTACTTTAGCTCTTGTTAACAAATTGTAGTAGTCTTGACAATGATTTCTTGATCCCAGACTCGAATGAATTTTTCATAATGTGTTAACTGATTAAGCTTTTTGACACTGCAACTTCCCATTTAACCTTCTGTACCATAATACAGTACATGGAGAGTGTATTATCACCAAATCACCAGCAGAGTGGAGATTCCACCTGAGCAATAATTGCAAATTTGTTGTAAAGCATAACAATCACAAGCAAAGTTTCAGCCAATGGACCTCCAGGTTTAACCCGGAGGTCCATTGGCTGAACAACTGCTTCGTGTTTTTTTGTTCATATGTACATGTACAGAATTTGAAAGTGATATTTTGGGTGATAACTCCACTCCGCAGGTGATTTGCTTACAATCCACTCTCCACGTACTGAAGGTCTAAATTTCACATGAACTAGAAGCTCACACTCTTTTTTAGTGTGAATGCTGAAAATAAGCTTAACCCTTTACCCAATGCAGACGATATCAAAATTTATTATTTTAAAAATAATTCTTTTTTAATTTTTCAAAAAATTTCAACAAAACCATATCATGTGACTCCTCATTGGAACGAGCTCAACGAGCTCGTTCCAATGAGGGGTCACATGATATGGTTTTGTTGAAATATTTTTGAAAATTTAATTTTTTCAACTGCTCAATTTGCATATTACGCGGGAGGATGCGGGCGATTCGTTAGGCAAAGGGTTAAAGAGGAATATATCATTTCATACAAAAGCTAACCTTAACTCAAAGAAACCTGCATTCTGCTTTACTCCTCATAACATCCATACGATAAGAAAATTATTCATAGAGTTATAAAAAACTCACCCTGACCAATCACATGCAAATCGAATAGCATTGAAGAAAATTTAATTATGTATACACAGTCAGACAAACTCTAAATGTATCTCTTTTGTTGACACACCCCTTATGGAATACAGTACAGAACTCACATAGATGTCAACAAACTCACATCCATTAATTAAAATTGCATTTAAGTGAAGGCTATTCATAGTTGATGCAGTATATTTAACCCTTAATGGCCTAAAATGTGTACCTTCACAGTTGCCTCTTGCCAAGTCTTGGCTGTGTATATAGCAGCAGAGACTTTGACTAGAAATAACTATAAAGCAGCCGGCAGAATGTAGACTGTTAAAGTGTAAAACAAGAGGTGGGCCACACCCCAGTGCATACCCCCACAATGCATACCACCAAACTTTAGCAAGAAAAGAAATAAAGTAGGATACTGTGAAAGCCTTTCGCATAAACAATCTTCATTCCAAATTTCATTGAGATTTGTTAACCCAAACCAGAGAAGCAAACAGACAAAAAAATTGGCTATTTTATGAGCCAAACTGAGCCAAACAGTAGAATTTACTGTATTTATCTAATTCTGAGGCAAACAGCAAATTTTCAAAGTCTAAAAAGTGAAAAGTAAGAAATATTATTACTTTAAACAATATTTATTCAATAGAGAATGTTATATGTTACATTAACACTGTAAATCTGACAAAAGCAAAAAAACAGTAAACAACAAAACACAGTGTAACATATATCAAAATTGCAATAGACATTGAGTACTGTAGGGATTTGACAGTAGTAAGCTTATAGCTTATTCGGGTCATCTCCCAAAAAATAAAGAAATATTATTAGAGACTCATTTGAAAGCCTTTCCCATAAACAGTCTGCATTCCAAATTTCATTGAGATCCGATAACCCAAACCTGAGATACGAGGCAAACAGACAACAAATAGGCCATTATGTATATTAAAAGGGGCAAAACTCACAGAAAAAATATTCCAGTAGCAAAATGGCTGATGCTCCTTAAAGATCCCATTATAGTGAACATCTGTATGATATTTCATCGAAATCTGAGCAGTAATGTTCAAGTTATAACAGACATCAGAGTGCAGATGGACAGACATACAGATGGATGCACAGACACCTAGATGGATGGACGGACAGACAGGTGCAGTGCAATCCAGTATAACCCACTTCTTGAAAAAAATGGGGGTATAAAAATCTCCTGGCACCCAAGGGTTAAAACCAATATCCACTCAATTTTGTTAATGTCAGAGACCAGATATTGCCCACGGGAGAATAACACAAAAACTGTTATGAATTTTTATTTTTTAATTGTGCAGAAATAATCAGTCATTGTCTTGGGTAAAACAATGGCTGCTAATGTTTGTTTTATAGTGTAATCAATAGAAATAGCAATAATTAAATTTTTTCACTTACTCCAAGTTTAACTCTTAACCCGCTGAGTATTTTCATGATATTTTTCATCAAATCTAGTCATGGCTGCTGTAAAGCAGCCATGACTAGAATTGATGAAAAATTAATCTAAACGTGACAGAAGAAATAATAGTTGAAACATTCTATTCAATTTACAGGGTGAAAATATGATTACATGTACCCATATTATACTTACATGTATTTCAGTAACAAGAGAATCCCTGTGCTGGGCAGAAATATCCACCAGCAGCATGCAAACATGTAACAGATGACATTACAATAACCTTTTTATTAAATCTCAAAGGCCTGGAGATTTTTCATACATTTTTGCTACACTTTGACAGTTAATGTTCTTGATTTTGCAGTTGTGTCTTGGCTGTCTATGTAGGCAGCCAAGATTTGTCTAGAAACTCCCATTGTCCTTAGCATGTACCTTCCAAGTGAGACCAAAGATGTTTTCTGGACCACCTATTCCAATTTGGTAACAAGCCAAGACCAATACCGGGTCTGGACCTGCTTCGCTGCATGCAATTGATCTGAAAATTAGATACACGATACAACTCATCATTATGAAGCAGCAGACCAAATATAAAATCATTCCCTTTCATAGAAGCCAAGAAAACTTTGACGGAAGAAGTGTTTTGGACGGGCTGATGGACTGACGGACTGACGGATTAACGGACAGACGGAGTCAAGCGGTTACTAGACCTGCTCTGCCGCTGGTGATGTTGACTAAAGTCAGAAAACCTTGGGGTTCAGAATACCAGCAGCCAATACTATAAAATTTTTACAATTTAATTCCAGAATTGTATTTTCTACTTGTGTGTATGATATACTGACTGAAGCAAATCATTAGAAATTCAAAAGAGGAGGCAATTTACAGTACTGATATGATTGATCACAGAAGTGGACATAGAATTTTGATTGTGACCTGGTCACAAAATTCTCTGTCCACTCACCTCCCCACAACACTAATAGAATCTCTCCTGTTGAGAAACACCAGAACACTAAATTTGAGATGCTATTTTTATTTAGTATTTTTTTCAATTTTTTCTTCTTTTACTTTTACTATTTATTTATTTATTTTGATTATTGTCTTGATTTTGACTTATTTTATTTACAATATCTTGACCCACTGGTGTAAGTTTGTCACGATGGGATCACAAAAAAGACTGCTTTTGTGATCATAGTACTGTATCTACAGGTAAATAATATAGAGAGTAATCGCTTGACTGGACTGGTTATGTGAAATAATTGATGAGGTGAGGGACATTGTACAAACACGAGTGCACGAATGTGCACAAGTGTTTTACAATACAGTCCCTCGCTTCGAATGAATTAGTTCACGTAATCAGTCCAGTCAAGCAATTACTCTGTTTATTACTTTTCATTATTAACAATAACTATATTATTTAACCCTTTACCTAATGTAACAGCCAAAACCGGCCAGAGCTATTCTCAAAAATCGCCAATTAATTTTCATTATTTTTTCATTTTTTGTCTCTAAAACATAGGTTATGAACCCCTCATTGGAACGAGATCATTGAGCTTGTTCCAATAAGGGGTTATAACCTATGTTTTTGAGACAAAAAATGAAAATAATAGTTATTCAAGAATTGTTTTTTGCAAGTGTCGTCTGCTTTTCATGTTAGGTAAAGGGTTAAAAAAAACCCCAAAAAACAATAAAGTCCCCATTACACCCACGGCAAAGTGTCTTCGTTTGCATGCACAGATGCATGACACAATTGTTGACTGCATAATTCACTTGTGAAGTTATCGTTTATAATCAAACCCAGAAATCCCAGTAAATCACACTTTGGAAAGTAATAAAACATCTTTTAAAACAGCTAATGTTCATTTGGACCATTCATCATAATACATGGAAATTACAATTCACAGGGGAAAAAAATGGCAAAGTTTTCTAGTACTGACCTCAGGATTACAGACAACATTTACATTAGTCTTGATTTGCATCTCAATAAATAATTTTCTCATATTCATGATTTTGGATGTTCCAGAATTTTAAACTTTCACCAACACATTACACTTTATGGAAATATACTGACAGAAAAAAGAAATGCAAGTTCAGTTTTGGTAATATAAATTTTTTTATCCGTAGACCAAATATAGTAAAATTTGACACATTGCTACCTCAATGTACTGTCTGAAATGTCCATGGTTAAAATTCAGTCAACCATGACCATGTATGACGCTGCATGCTTTCAACAGATTTTTCGACAAAGCATGCATCCGGGGCACTTCAACGTGCTATGGGCTTCAAAACAATACCAAATCAAAATTTTGAACAGTACACATCAGTTGCACAACATTTCATTTCAACTCGATTGAAAAGCAAAATGCTGCAAATATCCAAAGTTGATAGGGATAGGGCTATTGCTCTAATTATGCAGGGTCAATCACAACGTCTCATCGCCCAGCAATTTGGGATCCATGAGTCAACGGTAGCTCATTTAGTTGGGCATCTCACAGCCAAAGGAAGATTAGCTGAGCGTCCCAGGAGTGGTCGTCAGCACATTACGTCGTCACATCAAGATAGAGGTATATGTCTCTCACACCTCCATAACTGATTTCAGATGGCGATGGAGATGGTGAATCAGGTTGTAGGCACTCATGGTCACCGAGTGTGTCCAAGAACAGTTAGGAATCAGTTGCTGGAGTTCAATTTAAGGCCATGATGTCCCCATCCAGGCGACGTCAACGTTGATTGCAATGGCTGCAGGCACATGAACCAAATCGGTTTCACTTGGCCCACTGGAGACGTGTGTTATCAGTTCAAGCTTTACAGGTCAGATGGATGACAACATTACTATAGACGATGAGGTGAGTGATATTCTGATGCATGCGTTAAAGAAAACGACAGATTCGGAGGAGAATTTGCTATGGTTTGGGGGAGGGGATTTCTCATGGTCATCCAGGGCATCTTACAGCTGTAAGATATCGGGATCAGGTCCTCATGCCTCATGTACTTCCACTTATCAATGCGCATAACCTTACATTGCAACAGGATAATGCGAGTCTGCCCATTGCTAGGGTTTGTCGTGACTTCCTCAAAACAATGTCCCAGTTCTCGATTGGCCACCCTACAGTCCAGATTTGTCCCCGATTGAGCATTTGTGGGATGAGCTGGTCAGGAAACATATCAAGGTTCCCACACGATGCTCAGCTCACACAGGCCCTTCTTCAAGAGTGGAATAACATCCCACAAAGGACCATAAACAACTCTATGGGGTCAATGGTAAGGAGAGTTAGAGCAGCGACTGAAGACTGGGGTGTTCACACCTGCTATTGATTTTGATCAGGAAATGGCATAGGGTATCCATGTGTTAAGACAACAAAACTTGTCAAAATTTAATCAGTAATGAAGAAACAAGAGCTGAACTGTCATCCTGTGCATACCCCCATGTAGTGTACCACCTAGTGTGGGCATACCTATGACCATCAAATATTATACAGTTAAAACTAGAAGTCCTGTCATGAATAGTGCGCTTATCTAGGCTTAATTGCGCGTTGGAAATGCGCGCAATTGCCATATCGAATGGCATCCAAAAGCACGACAGGTTCTCTTGGTTACTCGTAGCAAACACATGCAATGTTTCTGCCAATGGACCTCCGGGTCACCCGGAGGTCCATTGGCTGAAATATTGCTTGTGCACAGGCCATATGTACAGAATTTGATAGCTTTACTTGGGCCATAACGCATACATTAACGCGCATATCAACGTGCTATTTGTGCGCATTTCATGACAGGACTTCTAGTTTTAACTGTAGAAAATAATAATTTACTTAAGTTATGAATATTTTCGGACAGACTCACACACGTACGCACAGACGGACGGATGGATGCAGATGCACGGATGGATGGATGCATGGACGGATGGACACACAGATGCACAGACACAACATGGATGCATGTAATCCAGTATACCCCCATTTTCTTCGAAAGTGGGGGTATAATAAACATCAAAATCCAAACAATGAAATAATCATCCATGACACATTTGAAATATTTACCACACAAAAAAACTTGTGTTTCTTTTTTCTGCTAGTATAGATATAATAAATTGAAATCGATGTTGAGGGAGGGGATGGGGGTTAAATGCTTTCAATAGCTTGTAACACCTCCTTGGTTTAGGTTTTGGAAGGTTTATCATTCTGGATCAAACCAACTAAACCTAAACCAAGGATCTTTAGTTGGTTTGATCCAGAATGATAAACCAGAATATAAACTGCTCAATAAAACGACCTGATTTTTATTCCGTGTGTCTACGCATGCTCACAATAAACCAAGTAAACCTGAATAGCTCACTGAAACATACCCCTAGAGAAGAAGATAAAAATGTGATTTCCAATAGGGTTCCTATGGCAACTATAAACCGCAATTGCAGCCATGTTTGCAACCTGATCAATATTAAATGAGGACCATTGGTAGAGGGTGTCCCAGTTATCAAGCAAGTAAAGTTTCAAAACATTTGGCCTTGTGGTTTCTTCGGAGAAAATTTTTCAAAATCCGCCAATCAGAATAAAAAAATGCCTCTGGTGGCTATGTTTTCAATCTGATGGAAAGAAAATGAGGATCCTTTGTAGAGTACCTCCCATAGACCATTTCTGCCATGTTTGGTTCACATCGGCTCAGCAGTACAAGAGAAGTAGATGAAAATGGGATTTCCCATAGGGTATCTATAGTAACTATAAGCCACAATTGCAGCCATGTTTGCAACCCGATCAACATTAAATGAATAGGGTTGGTAGAGGGTGTCACTGTCATTAAGCATGTGAAGTTTGAAAACATTTGGCCTTGTGGTTTCAGAGAAGATTTTTCAAAATCTGCCAATCAGAATCAAGGAAATTGCCTCTGGCGGCCATGTTTTCCATCCGCCGGGAACAAAATGAGGATCATTTGTAGAGTACCTCCCATAGACCATTCCTGCCATGTTTGGTTCATATTGGCTCAGTAGTTCCAGAGAAGATGAAAATGCGATTTCCCATAGGGTTTCTACAGTAACTGTAAGCTGCAATTCCAGCCATGTTTTTCAACCAACGCGAACAAAATGAGGATCGTTTGTGGAGGACCCCACCCCCATAGACCATTCCTGCCAAGTTTGGTTCACATTTGCTCAGAAGTTCCAGAGAAGAAGATAAAAATGTGATCTCCCAAAGGGTTTCTGTAGTAACTATAATCTGCAATTGCAGCCATGTTTGTAACCTGATCAATATTAAATGAGGATCATTGGTAGAGGGTGTCCCAGTTATCAAGCATGTGAAGTTTCAAAACATTTGGCCTTGTGGTTTCTTCGGAGAAGATTTTTCAAAATCTGCCAATCAGAATCAAAGAATGCCTCTGGCGGCCATGTTTTCAATCTGAAGGAAAGAAAATGAGGATTCTTTGAGGAGGACCTCCCATAGACCATTCCTGCCATGTTTGGTTCACATCGGCTCAGTTGTAACAGAGAAGTATATGAAACTGGGATTTCCTACAGGGTTTCTATAGTAACTATAAGCCACAATTGCAGCCATGTTTGCAACCCAATCAACATTAAATGAAGAGGGTTGGTAGAGGGTGTCACTGACATGAAGCATGTGAAGTTTCAAAACATTTGGCCTAGTGGTTTCAGAGGAGAAGATTTTTCAAAATCTGCCAATCAGAATCAAAGAATGCCTCTGGCGGCCATGTTTTCCATCTGCCAAGAACAAAATGAGGATCATTTGTAGAATACCTCCCATAGACATTCCTGCCATGTTTGGTTCATATCGGCTCAGTAGTTCCAGAGAAGATGAAAATACAATTTCCCATAGGGTTTCTACAGCAACTATATATAAGCCGCAATTGCAGCCATGTTTTTCAACCAATGCAAACAAAATGAGGATTGGTTATGGAGGACCCCTCCCACCCACCACCCCCATAGACCATTCCTGCCAGGTTTGGTTCACACTGGCTCAGAGTTCCAGAGAAGAAGATAAAAATGTGATTTCCCATAGGGTTTCTATGGTAACTATAAACTGCAATTGCAGCCACGTTTGCAACCCAATCAACATTAAATGAGGATCGTTGGTAGAGGGGGTCCCAGTCAACATTTATGTGAAGTTTCAAAACATTTGTCCTGGTGATTTCAGAGGAGAAGATTTTTGAAAATCCTCCAAACAGAATCAAAGAATGCCTCTGGAAGCCATGTTTGTCATCCGACGGGAACAAAATGAGGATTGTTTTTAGAGGACCCCCCATAGACCATTCCTGCTAAGTTTGGTTCACACCAGCTCAGCGGTTACAGAGAAGAAGATGAAAATGTGATTTCCCATAGGGTTTCTATGGTAACTATAAACTGCAATTGCAGCCATGTTTGCAACCCAATCAACATTAAATATGTATTGTTGGTAGAGAGTGTCCCAGTCATCCACTCATGTGAAGTTTCAAAACATTTGACCTTGTAGTTTCACATTGGTAGGGGACCGTGTGTACCAGTGGCACATTGTGCTCCCACATTTACAAAGAGAGCAGAAGAAAAAAAAAATTCAAAAAGTTACAGTTCATTCCAATGGGGGCCAGCCACATATGGTTTTCCTGAATTTTTTGGGAAAAATTAGAAAATAATATCTAAAATAATAAATTTTGATATTGTGTGCATTGTGTAAAGTGCTAACCCTCTTCACTCTCATGTTTTTCAGCAGCATATCTTTCCCATGAGGCACAGTACAATTGAAAATTTAATCAAGTACTTCTTCTTTCACACTCTGAGCTCTATCCAAGAACAAATAATACATTAACCCTTTACCCAACGCAGACAACATCAAAATTTATTATTTTAAATATCATTTTTTAAATTTTTCAAAAAATTTCAACAAAACCATATCATGTGATCCCTCATTGGAACGAATTGAGCTTGTTCCAATGAGGGGGTCACATGATATGGTTTTGTTGAAATATTTTGAAAAATTTAATTTTTTCAACTGCTCAATTTCCATATTACGCGGGCGGATGTGGGCAATTCGTTAGGTAAAGGGTTAAAGTCTTATCGGAGAAAAATGAAGGTATTCAAAGAAAATTATTTTGTACTTTGACTGTGGTAACTTTGAGCTAATCA